>CM053156.1:31225000-31827000 GCA_028571685.1 Heterohyrax brucei
AGGTAGATGAATCACTGTGTACTTTCTCTTGTTTCTATCTGTTACCAATCTTGAGAAAGTCATACATTCTCTTTTCACTGTTTCACGGTCTTAAAGAAGTAGATGTCTTTCGGCGAAAGTGCTGTTTTCACAGTGCTAAGTATTCCCAACTCAATCAACAATGTAAGTTTTACCACTTTTCTAAGTCTCTCTTATATTCTTTTACTTATACTTGGAATTCTCTGTGTAAACCTCTGTAACTTCTCTAGGTAGATGAATCACTGTGTACTTTCTCTTGTTTCTATCTTTTACCAATCTTGAGAAACTCATACATTCTCTTTTCACTGTTTCCCGGTCTTAGAGAAGTAGATTTCTTTCGGCGAAAGTGCTGTTTTCACAGTGCTAAGTACTCCCAACTCTATCAACAATGTAGGTTTTACCTGTTTTCTAAGTCTCTCTTATTTTCTTGTACTTATACTTGGAATTCTCTGTGTAAACCTCTGTAACTTCTCTAGGTAGATGAATCACTGTATACTTTCTCTTGTTTCTATCTGTTACCAATCTTGAGAAACTCATACATTCTCTTTTCCCTGTTTCCCGGTCTTAGAGAAGTAGATTTCTTTCGGCGAAAGTGCTGTTTTCACAGTGCTAAGTACTCCCAACTCAATCAACAATGTAAGTTTTACCAGTTTTCCAACTCTCTCAGATTTTCTTGTACTTAAACTTGGAATTTTCTGTGTAAACCTCTGTAACTTCTCTAGGTAGATGAATCACTGTGTACTTCTTTTGTTTCTGTCTGTTACTAATCTTGAGAAACTCATACATTCTCTGTTACCTGTTTCCCGGTGTTAGAGAAGTAGATTTCTTTCAGCGAAAGTACTGTTTTCACAGTGCTAAGTACTCCCAACTCTATCAACAATGTAGGTTTTACCAGTTTTCTAAGTCTCTCTTATTTTCTTGTACTTATACTTGGAATTCTCTGTGTAAACCTCTGTAACATCTCTAGGTAGATGAATCACTGTGTACTTTCTCTTGTTTCTATTTGTTACCAATCTTGAGAAACTCATACATTCTCTTTTCACTGTTTCACTGTCTTAGAGAAGTAGATTTCTTTCGGTGAAAGTGCTGTTTTCACAGTGCTACGTACTCCCAACTCAATCACCAATGTAAGTTTTACCAGTTTTCTAAGTCTCTCTTATTTTCTCGTACTTATACTTGGAATTCTCTGTGTAAACCTCTGTAACTTCTCTACATAGTTGAATCACTGTATACTTTCTCTTGTTTCTATCTGTTACTAATCTTGAGAAACTCATACATTCTATGTTCTCTGTTTCCCAGTGTTAGAGAAGTAAATTTCTTTCCGCGAATGTACTGTTTTCACAGTGCTAAGTACTCCCAACTCTATCAACAATGTAGGTTTTACCAGTTTTCTAAGTCTCTCTTATTTTCTTGTACTTATACTTGGAATTATCTGTGTAAACCTCTGTAACTTCTCTAGGTAGATGAATCACTGTGTATTTTCTCTTGTTTCTATCTCTTACCAATCTTGAGAAACTCATACATTCTCTTTTCACTGTTTCCAGGTCTTAGAGAAGTAGATTTCTTTCTGCGAAAGTGCTGTTTTCAGAAGGCTAACTACTCCCAACTCTATCAACAATGTAGGTTTTACCAGTTTTCTATGTCTCTCTTATTTTCTTTTACTTATACTTGGAATTCTCTGTGTAAACCTCTGTAACTTCTCTAGGTAGATGAATCACTGTGTACTTTCTCTTGTTTCTATCTGTTACCAATCTTGAGAAACTCATACATTCCCTTTTCACTGTTTCCCGGTCTTAGAGAAGCAGATTTCTTTCGGCGAAAGTGCTGTTTTCACAGTGCTAAGTACTCCCAACTCTATCAACAATGTAGGTTTTACCAGTTTTCTAAGTCTCTCTTATTTTCTTGTACTTATACTTGGAATTCTCTGTGTAAACCTCTGTAAGTTCTCTAGGTAGATGAATCACTGTGTACTTTCTCTTGTTTCTGTCTGTTACCAATCTTGAGAAACTCATACATTCTCTTTTCCCTGCTTCCCGGTCTTAGAGAAGTAGATTTCTTTCGGCGAAAGTGCTGTTTTCACAGTGCTAAGTACTCCCAACTCTATCAACAATGTAGGTTTTACCAGTTTTCTAAGTCTCTCTTATCTTGTTGTACTTATACTTGGAATTCTCTGTGTAAACCTCTGTAACTTCTCTAGGTAGGTGAATCACTGTGTACTTTCTCTTGTTTCTATCTGTTACCAATCTTGAGAAACTCATACATTCTCTTTTCACTGTTTCCCGATCTTAGAGAAGTAGATTTCTTTCGGCGAAAGTGCTGTTTTCACAGTGCTAAGAACTCCCAACTCAATCAACAATGTAAGGTTTACCAGTTTTCTAAGTCTCTCTTATTTTCTTGTACTTAAACTTGGAATTTTCTGTGTAAACCTCTGGAACTTCTCTAGGTAGATGAATCACTGTGTACTTCTTTTGCTTCTATCTGTTACTAATCTTGAGAAACTCATACATTCTCTGTTAGCTGTTTCCCGGTGTTAGAGAAGTAGATTTCTTTCGGCGAAAGTACAGTTTTCACAGTGCTAAGTACTCCCAACTCTATCAACAATGTAGGTTTTACCAGTTTTCTAAGTCTCTCTTATTTTCTTGTACTTATACTTGGAATTCTCTGTGTAAACCTCTGTAACTTCTCTAGGTAGATGAATCACTGTGTACTTTCTCTTGTTTCTATCTGTTACCAATCTTGAGAAACTCATACATTCTCTTTTCCCTGTTTCCCGGTCTTAGAGAAGTAGATTTCTTTCGGCGAACGTGCTGTTTTCACAGTGCTAAGTACTCCCAACTCAATCAACAATGTAAGTTTTACCAGTTTTCTCACTCACTCAGATTTTCTTGTACTTAAACTTGGAATTTTCTGTGTAAACCTCCGTAACTTCTCTAGGTAGATGAATCACTGTGTACTTCTTTTGTTTCTGTCTGTTACTAATCTTGAGAAACTCATACATTCTCTGTTACCTGTTTCCCGCTGTTAGAGAAGTAGATTTCTTTCAGCGAAAGTACTGTTTTCACAGTGCTAAGTACTCCCAACTCTATCAACAATGTAGGTTTTACCAGTTTTCTAAGTCTCTCTTATTTTCTTGTACTTATACTTGGAATTCTCTGTGTAAACCTCTGTAACATCTCTAGGTAGATGAATCACTGTGTACTTTCTCTTGTTTCTATTTGTTACCAATCTTGAGAAACTCATACATTCTCTTTTCACTGTTTCACTGTCTTAGAGAAGTAGATTTCCTTCGGTGAAAGTGCTGTTTTCACAGTGCTACGTACTCCCAACTCAATCACCAATGTAAGTTTTACCAGTTTTCTAAGTCTCTCTTATTTTCTGGTACTTATACTTGGAATTCTCTGTGTAAACCTCTGTAACTTCTCTACGTAGATGAATCACTGTGTACTTTCTCTTGTTTCTATCTGTTACTAATCTTGAGAAACTCATACATTCTCTGTTCTCTGTTTCCCAGTGTTAGAGAAGTAAATTTCTTTCGGCGAATGTACTGTTTTCACAGTGCTAAGTACTCCCAACTCTATCAACAATGTAGGTTTTACCAGTTTTCAAAGTCTCTCTTATTTCCTTGTACTTATACTTGGAATTATCTGTGTAAACCTCTGTAACTTGTCTAGGTAGATGAATCACTGTGTATTTTCTCTTGTTTCTATCTCTTACCAATCTTGAGAAACTCATACATTCTCTTTTCACTTTTTCCAGGTCTTAGAGAAGTAGATTTCTTTCTGCGAAAGTGCTGTTTTCAGAAGGCTAACTACTCCCAACTCTATCAACAATGTAGGTTTTACCAGTTTTCTATGTCTCTCTTATTTTCTTTTACTTATACTTGGAATTCTCTGTGTAAACCTCTGTAACTTCTCTAGGTAGATGAATCACTGTGTAGTTTCTCTTGTTTCTATCTGTTACCAATCTTGAGAAACTCATACATTCTCTTTTCACTGTTTCCCGGTATTAGAGAAGAAGATTTCTTTCGGCGAAAGTGCTGTTTTCACAGTGCTAAGTACACCCAACTCTATCAACAATGTAGGTTTAACAAGTTTTCTAAGTCTCTCTTATTTTCTTTTACTTATACTTGGATTTCTCTGTGTAAACCTCTGTAACTTCTCTAGGAAGATGAATCACTGTGTACTTTCTCTTGTTTCTATCTGTTTCCAATTTTTAGAAACTCATACACTCTCTTTTCACTGTTTCCCGCTCTTAGAGAAGTAGACTTCTTTCGGCAAAAGTGCTGTTTTCACAGTACTAAGTACTCCCAACTCTACCAAAATTTAGGTTTTACCAGTTTTCTAAGTCTCTCTTATTTTCTTGTACTTATACTTGGATTTCTCTGTGTAAACCTCTTTAACTTCTCTAGGTAGATGAATCACTGTGTACTTTCTCTTGTTTCCATCTGTTACCAATCTTGAGAAACTCATACATTCTCTATTCACTGTTTCCCAGTCTTAGAGAAGTAGATTTCCTGCGGCGAAAGTGCTGTTTTCACGGTGCTAAGTACTCCCAACTCTATCAACAATGTAGGTTTTACCAGTTTTCTAAGTCTCTCTTATCTTCTTTTACTTATACTTGGAATTTTCTGTGTAAACCTCTGTACCTTCTCTAGGTAGATGAATCACTGTGTACTTCTTTTGTTTCTATATGTTATTAATCTTGAGAAACTCATACATTCTCTGTTAACTGTTTCGCGGTCTTAGAGAAGTAGATTTCTTTCTGCGAAAGTGCTGTTTTCACAGTGCTAACACTCCCAACTCTATCAACAATGTAGGTTTTACCAGTTTTCTAAGTCTCTCTTATTTTCTTGTACTTATACTTGGAATTCTCTGTGTAAACCTCTGTAACTTCTCTAGGTAGATGAATCACTGTGTACTTTCTCCTGTTTCTATCTCTTACCAATCTTGAGAAACTCATACATTCTCTTTTCACTGTTTCCCGGTCTTAGAGAAGTAGATTTCTTTCTGCGAAAGTGCTGTTTTCACAGAGTTAAGTACTCCCAACTCTATCAACAATGTAGGTTTTACCAGTTTTCTAAGTCTCTCTTATTTTCTTGTACTTATACTTGGAATTCTCTGTGTAAACCTCCCTACCTTCTCTAGGTAGATGAATCACTGTGTACTTCTTGTGTTTCTATCTGTTACTAATCTTGAGAAACTCATACATTCTCTGTTAACCGTTTCGCGGTCTTAGAAAAGTAGATTTCTTTCGGCGAAAGTGCTGTTTTCACAGTGCTAACTACTCACAACTGTATCAACAATGTAGGTTTTACCAGTTTTCTAAGTCTCTCTTATTTTCTTTTACTTATACTTGGAATTCTCTGTGTAAACCTCTGTAACTTCTCTAGGTAGATGAATAACTGTGTACTTTCTCTTGTTTCTATCTGTTACCAATCTTGAGAAACTCATACATTCTCTTTTCACTGTTTCCCGGTCTTAGAGAAGTGGATTTCTTTCGGCGAAAGTGCTGTTTTCACAGTGCTAAGTACTCCCAAGTCAATCAACAATGTAAGTTTTACCAGTTTCCTAAGTCTCTCTTATCTTCTTTTACTTATACTAGGAATTTTCTGTGTAAACCTCTGTACCTTCTCTAGGAAGATGAATCACTGTGTAATTCTTTTGTTTCTATCTGTTACTAATCTTGAGAAACTCATACATTCTCTGTTAACTGTTTCGCGGTCTTAGAGAAGTAGATTTCTTTCTGCGAAAGTGCTCTTTTCACAGTGCTATCTACTCCCAACTCTATCAACAATGTAGGTTTTACCAGTTTTCTAAGTCTCTCTTATTTTCTTATACTTATACTTGGAATTCTCTGTGTAAACCTCTGTAACTTCTCTAGGTAGATGAATCACTGTGTACTTTCTCTTGTTTCTATCTCTTACCAATCTTGAGAAAGTCATACATACTCTTTTCACTGTTTCCCGTTCTTAGAGAAGTAGATTTCTTTCGGCGAAAGTGCTGTTTTCACAGTGCTAAGTACTCCCAACACAATCAGCAATGTAAGTTTTACCAGTTTTTTAAGTCTCTCTTATTTTCTTGTACTTAAACTTGGAATTTTCTGTGTAAACATCTGTAACTTCTCTAGGTAGATGAATCACTGTGTACTTCTTTTGTTTCTATCTGTTACGAATCATGAGAAACTCATACATTCTCTGTTACCTGTTTCCCGGTGTTAGAGAAGTAGATTTCTTTCGGCGAAAGTGCTGTTTTCACAGTGCTAAGTACTCCCAACTCTATCAACAATGTAGGTTTTACCAGTTTTCTAAGTCTCTCTTATTTTCTTGTACATATACTTGGAATTCTCTGTGTAAACCTCTGTAACTTCTCTAGGTAGATGAATCACTGTTTCCTTTCTCTTGTTTCTATCTGTTACCAATCTTGAGAAACTCATACATTCTCTTTTCACTGTTTCACGGTCTTTGAGAAGTAGATTCCTTTCGGCGAAAGTGCTGTTTTCACAGTGCTAAGTACTCCCAACTCAATCAACAATGTAAGCTTTACCAGTTTTCTAAGTCTCTCTTATCTTCTTTTACTTATACTTGGAATTTTCTGTGTAAACCTCTGTAACTTGTCTAGGTAGATGAATAACTGTGTACTTTCTCTTGTTTCTATCTGTTACCAATCTTGAGAAACTCATACATTCTCTGCTACCTGTTTCCCGGTGTTAGAGAAGTAGATTTCTTTCTGCGAAAGTGCTGTTTTCACAGTGCTAAGTACTCCCAACTCTATCAACAATGTAGGTTTTACCAGTTTTCTAATTCTCTCTTATTTTCTTTTACTTATACTTGGAATTTTCTGTGTAAACCTCTGTAACTTCTCTAGGTAGATGAATCACTGTGTACTTTCTTTTGTTTCTATCTGTTAGCAATCTTGGGAAACTCATACATTCTCTTTTCACTGTTCCCGGTCTTAGAGAAGTAGATTTCTTTCGGCGAAAGTGCTGTTTTCACAGAGCTAAGTACTCCCAACTCTATCAACAATGTAGGTTTTACCAGTTTTCTAAGTCTCCCTTATTTTCTTGTAGTTATACTTGGAATTCTCTGTGTAAACCTCTGTAACTTCTCTAGGTAGGTGAATCACTGTGTACTTTCTTTTGTTTCTATCTGTTACCAATCTTGAGAAACTCATACATTCTCTTTTCACTGTTTCCCTGTCTTAGAGAAGTAGATTTCTTTCGGCGAAAGTGCTGTTTTAACATAGCTAGGTACTCCCAACTCTATCAACAATGTAGTTTTTACCAGTTTTCTAAGTCTCTCTTATTTTCTTGTACTTATACTTGGAATTCTCTGTGTAAACCTCTGTAACTTCTCTAGGTAGATGAATCACTGTGTACTTTCTCTTGTTTCTATCTGTTACCAATCTTGAGAAACTCATACATTCTCTTTTCACTCTTTCCCGGTCTTAGAGAAGTCGACTTATTTCGGCGAAAATGCTGTTTTCAAAGTGCTAAGTACTCCCAAATCTATCAACAATGTAGGTTTTACCAGTTTTCTAAGTCTCTGTTATTTTCTTGTACTTATACTTGGAATTCTCTGTGTAAACCTCTGTAACTTCTCTAGGTAGGTGAATCACTGTGTACTTTCTCTTCTTTCTATCTGTTACCAATCTTGAGAAACTCATACATTCTCTGTTCACTGTTTCCCGTTCTTAGAGAAGTAGATTTCTTGCTGCGAAAGTGCTGTTTTCACAGTGCTAAGTACTCCCAACTCTATCAACAATGTACGTTTTACCAGTTTTCTAAGTCTCTCTTATTTTCTTGTACTTATACTTCGAATTCTCTGTGTAAACCTCTGTAACTTCTCTAGGTAGGTGAATCACTGTGTACTTTCTCTTCTTTCTATCTGTTACCAATCTTGAGAAACTCATACATTCTCTGTTCACTGTTTCCCGTTCTTAGAGAAGTAGATTTCTTGCTGCGAAAGTACTGTTTTCACAGTGCTAAGTACTCCCAACTCTATCAACAATGTAGGTTTTACCAGTTTTCTAAGTCTCTCTTATCTTCTTTTACTTATACTTGGAATTTTCTGTGTAAACCTCTGTACCTTCTCTAGGTAGATGAATCACTGTGTACTTCTTTTGTTTCTATATGTTATTAATCTTGAGAAACTCATACATTCTCTGTTAACTGTTTCACGGTCTTAGAGAAGTAGATTTCTTTCTGCGAAAGTGCTGTTTTCACAGTGCTAACACTCCCAACTCTATCAACAATGTAGGTTTTACCAGTTTTCTAAGTCTCTCTTATTTTCTTGTACTTATACTTGGAATTCGCTGTGTAAACCTCTGTAACTTCTCTAGGTAGATGAATCACTGTGTACTTTCTCTTGTTTCTCTCCCTTACCAATCTTGAGAAACTCATACATTCTCTTTTCACTGTTTCCCGGTCTTAGAGAAGTAGATTTCTTTCGGCGAAACTGCTGTTTTCACAGTGCTAAGTACTCCCAACTCAATCAACAATGTAAGTTTTACCAGTTTTCTAAGTCTCTCTTATCTTCCTTTACTTATACTTGGAATTTTCTGTGTAAACCTCTGTAACTTCTCTAGGTAGATGAATCACTGTGTACTTTCTCTTGTTTCTATCTGTTACCAATCTTGAGAAACTCATACATTCTCTGTTACCTGTTTCCCGGTGTTAGAGAAGTAGATTTCTTTCGGCGAAAGTGCTGTTTTCACAGTGCTAAGTACTCCCAAGTCTATCAACAATGTAGGTTTTACCTGTTTTCTAAGTCTCTCTTATTTTCTTGTACTTATACTTGGAATTCTCTGTGTAAACCTCTGGAACTTCTCTAGGTAGATGAATCACTGTGTACTTTCTCTTGTTTCTATCTGTTACCAATCTTCAGAAACTCATACATTCGCTTTTCACTGTTTCTTGGTCTTAGAGAAGTAGATTTCATTCGGCGAAAGTGCTGTTTTCACAGTGCTAAGTACTCCCAACTCAATCAACAATGTAAGTTTTACCAGTGTCCTAAGTCTCTCTTATCTTCTTTTACTTATACTTGGAATTTTCTGGGTAAAACTCTGTAACTTCTCTAGGTAGATGAATCACTGTCTACCTCTTTTGCTTCTATCTGTTACCAATCTTGAGAAACTCATACATTCCCTTTTCACTGTTTCCCGGTCTTAGAGAAGTAGATTTCTTTCGGCGAAAGTGCTGTTTTCACAGTGCTAAGTACTCCCAACTCTATCAACAATGTAGGTTTTACCAGTTTTCTAAGTCTCTCTTATTTTCTTGTACTTATACTTGGAATTCTCTGTGTAAACCTCTGTAAGTTCACTAGGTCGATGAATCACTGTGTACTTTCTCTTGTTTCTGTCTGTTACCAATCTTGAGACACTCATACATTCTCTTTTTCCTGTTTCCCGGTATTAGAGAAGTAGATTTCATTCGGCGAAAGTGCTGTTTTCACAGTGCTAAGTACTCCCAACTGTATCAACAATGTAGGTTTTACCAGTTTTCTAAGTCTCTCTTATCTTCTTGTACTTATACTTGGAATTCTCTGTGGAAACCTCTGTAACTTCTCTAGGTAGATGAATCACTGTGTACTTTCTCTTGTTTCTATCTGTTACCAATCTTGAGAAACTCATACATTCTCTTTTCACTGTTTCCCGATCTTAGAGAAGTAGATTTCTTTCGGTGAAAGTGCTGTTTTCACAGGGCTAAGAACTCCCAACTCAATCAACAATGTAAGGTTTACCAGTTTTCTAAGTCTGTCTTATTTTCTTGTACTTAAACTTGGAATTTTCTGTGTAAAACTCCGGAACTTCTCTAGGTAGATGAATCACTGTGTACTTCTTCTCCTTCTATCTGTTGCTAATCTTGAGAAACTCATACATTCTCTGTTAGCTGTTTCCCGGTGTTAGAGAAGTAGATTTTCTTCGGCGAAAGTACTGTTTTCACAGTGCTAAGTACTCCCAACTCTATCAACAATGTAGGTTTTACCAGTTTTCTAAGTCTCTCTTATTTTCTTGTACTTATACTTGGAATTCTCTGTGTAAACCTCTGTAACTTCTCTAGGTAGATGAATCACTGTGTAGTTTCTCTTGTTTCTATCTGTTACCAATCTAGAGAAACTCATACATTCTCTTTTCACTGTTTCCCGGTCTTACAGAAGAAGATTTCTTTCGGTGAAAGTGCTGTTTTCACAGTGCTAAGTACACCCAACTCTATCAACAAATGTAGGTTTAACAAGTTTTCTAAGTCTCTCTTATTTTCTTTTACTTATACTTGTATTTCTCTGTGTAAACCTCTGTAACTTCTCTAGGAAGATGAATCACTATGTACTTTCTCTTGTTTCTATCTGTTTCCAATTTTGAGAAACTCATACATTCTCTTTTCACTGTTTCCCGGTCTTAGAGAAGTAGACTTCTTTCGGTGAAAGTGCTGTTTTCACAGTACTAAGTATTCCCAACTCTATCAACAAAGTAGGTTTTACCAGTTTTCTAAGTCTCTCTTATTTTCTTCTACTTATACTTGGAATTCTCTGTGTAAACCTCTGTATCTTCCCTAGGTAGATGAATCACTGTGTACTTTCTCTTGTTTCTATCTGTTACCAATCTTGAGAAAGTCATACATTCTCTGTTCACTGTTTCCCGGTCTTAGAGAAGTAGATTTCTTTCTGCGAAAGTGCTGTTTTCACAGTGCTAAGTACTCCCAACTCTATCAACAATGTAGGTTTATCAGTTTTCTAAGTCTCTCTTATTTTCTTGTACTTATACTTGGAATTCTCTGTGTAAACCTCTGTAACTTCTCTAGGTAGATGAATCACTGTGTACTTTCTCTTGTTTCTATCTGTTACCAATCCTGAGAAACTCATACATTCTCTTTTTCCTGTTTCCCGGTAGTAGAGAAGTAGATTTCTTTCGGCGAAAGTGCTGTTTTCACAGTGCTAAGTACTCCCAACTCTATCAACAATGTAGGTTTATCAGTTTTCTAAGTCTCTCTTATTTTCTTGTACTTAAACTTGGAATTTTCTGTGTAAACCTCTGTAACTTCTCTAGGTAGATGAATCACTGTGTACTACTTTTGTTTCTATCTGTTACTAATCTTCACAACCTCATACATTCTCTGTTACCTGTTTCCCGGTGTTAGCGAAGTAGATTACTTTCGGCGAAAGTACTGTTTTCACAGTGCTAAGTACTCCCAAATCTATCAACAATGTAGGTTTTACGAGTTTTCTAAGTTTCTCTTATTTTCTTGTACTTATACTTGGAATTCTTGTGTAAACCTCTGTAACTTCTCTAGGTAGATGAATCACTGTGTACTTTCTCTTGTTTCTATCTGTTACCAATCTTGAGAAACTCATACATTATCTGTTACCTGTTTCCTGGTGTTAAAGAAGTAGATTTCTTTTGGCGAAAGTGCTGTTTTCACAGTGCTAAGTACTCCCAACTCTATCAACAATGTAGGTTTTACCAGTTTTCTAAGTCTCTCTTATTTTCTTGTACTTATACTTGGAATTCTCTGTGTAAACCTCTGTAACTTTTCTAGGCAGATGAATCACTGCGTACTTTCTCTTGTTTCTATCTGTTACCAATCTTGAGAAACTCATACATTCTCTGTTCACTGTTTCCCTGTCTTAGAGAAGTAGGTTTCTTTCGGCGAAAGTGCTGTTTTCACAGTGCTAAGTACTCCGAACTGAATCAACAATGTAAGTTTTACCAGTTTCCCAAGTCTCTCTTATCTTCTTTTACTTATACTTGGAATTTTCTGTGTAAACCTCTGTACCTTCTCTAGGTAGATGAATCACTGTGTACTTCTTTTGTTTCTATCTGTTACTAATCTTGAGAAACTCATACATTCTCTGTTAACTGTTTCGCGGTCTTAGAGAAGTAGATTTCTTTCTGCGAAATTGCTGTTTTCACAGTGCTAACTACTCCCAACTCTATCAACAATGTAGGTTTTACCAGTTTTCTAAGTCTCTCTTATTTTCTTGTACTTATACTTGGAATTCTCTGTGTAAACCTCTGTAACTTCTCTAGGTAGGTGAATCACTGTGTACTTTCTCTTGTTTCTATCCCTTACCAATCTTGAGAAACTCATACATTCTCTTTTCACTATTTCCCGGTCTTAGAAAAGTAGATTTCTTTCAGCGAAAGTGCTGTTTTCACTGTGCTAAGTACTCCCAACTCAATCAACATTGTAAGTTTTACCAGTTTTCTAAGTCTCTCTTATCTTCTTTTACTTATACTTGGAATTTTCTGTGTAAACCTCTGTACCTTCTCTAGGTAGATGAATCACTGTGTACTTCTTTTGTTTCTATCTGTTACTAAACTTGAGAAACTCATACATTCTCTGTTAACTGTTTAGCGGTCTGAGAGAAGTAGATTTCTTTCTGCGAAAGTGCTCTTTTCACAGTGCTATCTACTCCCAACTCTATCAACAATGTAGGTTTTACCAGTTTTCTAAGTCTCTCTTATTTTCTTGTACTTAAACTTGGAATTTTCTGTGTAAACATCTGTAACTTCTCTAGGTAAATGAATCACTGTGAAATTCTTCTGTTTCTATCTGTTACTCATCATGAGAAACTAATACATTCTCTGTTACCTGTTTCCCGGTGTTAGAGAAGTAGATTTCTTGCGGCGAAAGTGCTGTTTTCACAGTGCTAAGTACTCCCAACTCTATCAACAATGTAGGTTTTACCAATTTTCTAAGTCTCTCTTATTTTCTTGTACTTATACTTGGAATTCTCTGTGTAAACCTCTGTAACTTCTCTAGGTAGATGAATCACTGTGTACTTTCTCTTGTTTCTATCTGTTACCAATCTTGAGAAACTCATACATTCTCTTTTCACTGTTTCCCAGTCTTAGAGAAATAGATTTCTTTCGGCGAAAGTGCTGTTTTCACAGTGCTAAGTACTCCCAAATCTATCAACAATGTAGGTTTTACCAGTTTTCTAAGTCTCTCTTATTTTCTTGTACTTATACTTGGAATTCTCTGTGTAAACATCTGTAACTTCTCTAGGTAGATGAATCACTGTGTACTTTCTCTTGTTTCTATCTGTTACCAATCTTGAGAAACTCATACATTCTCTTTTCAGTGTTTCCCGGTCTTAGAGAAGTAGATTTCTTTCGGCGAAAGTGCTGTTTTCACAGTGCTAAGTACTGCCAACTCGATCAACAATGTAAGTTTTACCACTTTTTTAAGTTTCTCTTATCTTCTTTAACTTATACTTGGAATTTTCTGTGTAATCCTCTGTACCTTCTCTAGGTGGATGAATCACTGTGTACTTCTTTTATTTCTATCTGTAACTAATCTTGAGAAACTCATACATTCTCTTTTCACTGTTTCCCGGTCTTAGAGAAGTAGATTTCTTTCGGTGAAAGTGATGTTTTCACAGTGGTAAGTACTCCCAACTCTATCAACAATGTAGGTTACCAGTTTTCTAAGTCTCTCTTATTTTCCTGTACTTATACTTGGAATTCTCTGTGTAAACCTCTGTAACTTCTCTAGGTAGATGATTCACTGTGTACTTTCTCTTGTTTCTATCTCTTACCAATCTTGAGAAACTCATACATTCTCTTTTCACTGTTTCCCGGTCTTAGAGAAGTAGATTTCGTTTGGCGAAAGTGCTGTTTTCACAGTGCTAAGTATTCCCAACTCTATCAACAATGTAGGTTTTACCAGTTTTCTAAGTCTCTCTTATTTTCTTGTACTTATACTTGGAATTCTCTGTGTAAACCTCTGTAACTTCTCTAGGTAGATGAATCACTGTGTACTTTCTCTTGTTTCTATCTCTTACCAATCTTGAGAAACTCATACATTCTGTTTTCACTGTTTCCCTGTCTTAGAGAAGTAGATTTCTTTCGGCGAAAGTGCTGTTTTCACAGTGCTAAGTACTCCGAACTGAATCAACAATGTAAGTTTTACCAGTTTCCCAAGTCTCTCTTATCTTCTTTTACTTATACTTGGAATTTTCTGTGTAAACCTCTGTACCTTATCTAGGTAGATGAATCACTGTGTACTTCTTTTGTTTCTATCTGTTACTAATCTTGAGAAACTCATACATTCTCTGTTAACTGTTTCGCGGTCTTAGAGAAGTAGATTTCTTTCTGCGAAATTGCTGTTTTCACAGTGCTAACTACTCCCAACTCTATCAACAATGTAGGTTTTACCAGTTTTCTAAGTCTCTCTTATTTTCTTGTACTTATACTTGGAATTCTCTGTGTAAACCTCTGTAACTTCTCTAGGTAGATGAATCACTGTGTACTTTCTCTTGTTTCTATCCCTTACCAATCTTGAGAAACTCATACATTCTCTTTTCACTATTTCCCGGTCTTAGAAAAGTAGATTTCTTTCAGCGAAAGTGCTGTTTTCACTGTGCTAAGTACTCCCAACTCAATCAACATTGTAAGTTTTACCAGTTTTCTAAGTCTCTCTTATCTTCTTTTACTTATACTTGGAATTTTCTGTGTAAACCTCTGTACCTTCTCTAGGTAGATGAATCACTGTGTACTTCTTTTGTTTCTATCTGTTACTAAACTTGAGAAACTCATACATTCTCTGTTAACTGTTTAGCGGTCTGAGAGAAGTAGATTTCTTTCTGCGAAAGTGCTCTTTTCACAGTGCTATCTACTCCCAACTCTATCAACAATGTAGGTTTTACCAGTTTTCTAAGTCTCTCTTATTTTCTTGTACTTAAACTTGGAATTTTCTGTGTAAACATCTGTAACTTCTCTAGGTAAATGAATCACTGTGAAATTCTTCTGTTTCTATCTGTTACTCATCATGAGAAACTCATACATTCTCTGTTACCTGTTTCCCGGTGTTAGAGAAGTAGATTTCTTTCGGCGAAAGTGCTGTTTTCACAGTGCTAAGTACTCCCAACTCTATCAACAATGTAGGTTTTACCAGTATTCTAAGTCTCTCTTATTTTCTTGTACTTATACTTGGAATTCTCTGTGTAAACCTCTGTAACTTCTCTAGGTAGATGAATCACTGTGTACTTTCTCTTGTTTCTATCTGTTACCAATCTTGAGAAACTCATACATTCTCTCTTCACTGTTTCCCGGTCTTAGAGAAGTAGATTTCTCTCTGCGAAAGTGCTGTTTTCACAGTGCTAAGTACTCCCAACTCTATCAACAATGTAGGTTTCGCCAGTTTTCACAATCTCTGTTATTTTCTTGTGCTTATACTTCAAATTCTCTGTGTAAACCTCTGTAACTTCTCTAGGTAAATGAATCACTGTGTACTTTCTCTTGTTTCTATCTGTTACCAATCTTGAGAAACTCATACATTCTCTGTTCACTGTTTCCTGGTCTTAGAGAAGTAGATTTCTTTCTGCAAAAGTGCTGTTTTCACAGTTTTAAGTACTCTCAACTCTATCAACAATGTAGGTTTTACCAGTTTTCTAAGTCTCTCTTATTTTCTTGTACTTATACTTGGAATTCTCTGTGTAAACCTCTGTAACTTCTCTAGGTAGATGAATCACTGTGTACTTTCTCTTGTTTCTATCTCTTACCAATCTTGAGAAACTCATACATTCTCTTTTCACTGTTTCCCGGTCTTAGAGAAGTAGATTTCTTTCGCCGAAAGTGCTGTTTTCACAGTGCTAAGTACTAACAACTCAATCAACAATGTAAGTTTTACCAGTTTTCTAAGTCTCTCTTATCTTCTTTTACTTACACTTGGAATTTTCTGTGTAAACCTCTGTAACTTCTCTTGGTAGATGAATCACTGTGTACTTCTTTTGTTTCTATCTGTTACTAATCTTGAGAAACACATACATTCTCTATTCCTTGTTTCCCGCTGTTAGAGAAGTAGATTTCTTTCGGTGAAAGTGCTGTTTTCACAGTGGTAAGTACTCCAAACTCTATCAACAATTTAGGTTTTACCAGTTTTCTAAGTCTCTCTTATTTTCTTGTACTTATACTTGGAATTCTCTGTGTAAACCTCTGTAACTTCTCCAGGTAGATGAATCACTGTGTACTATCTCTTGTTTCTATCTGTTACCAATCTTGAGAAACTCATACATTCTCTTTTCACTGTTTCCCGGTCTTAGAGAAGTAGATTTCTTTCTGCGAAAGTGCTGTTTTCACAGTGCTAAGTACTCCCAACTCAATCAACAATGTAAGTTTTACCAGTTTTCTAAGTCTCTCTTATTTTCTTTTACTTACACTTGGAGTTTTCTGTGTAAACCTCTGTAACTTCTCTAAGTAGATGAATCACTGTGTACTTCTTGTGTTTCTATCTGTTACTAATCTTGAGAAACACATACATTCTCTGTTCCCTCTTTCCCGGTGTTAGAGAAGTAGATTTTTTCGGTGAAAGCGCTGTTTTCACAGTGGTAAGTAGTCCCAACTCTATCAACAATGTAGGTTTTACCAGTTTTCTCAGTCTCTCTTATTTTCTTGTACGTATACTTGGAATTCTCTGTGTAAACCTCTGTAACTTCTCTAGGTAGATGAATCATTGTGTACTTTCTCTTGTTTCTATCTGTTACCAATCTTGAGAAACTCATACATTCTTTCTTCCCTGTTTCCCGGTGTTAGAGAAGTAGATTTCTTTCTGCGAAAGTGCTGTTTTCACAGTGCTAACTACTCCCAACTCTATCAACAATGTAGGTTTTACCAGTTTTCTAAGTCTCTCTTATTTTCTTGTACTTATACTTGGAATTCTCTGTGTAAACCTCTGTAACTTCTCTAGGTAGATGAATCACTGTGTACTTCTTTTGTTTCTATCTGTTACCAATCTTGAGAAACTCATACATTCTCTTTTCACTGTTTCCCGGTCTTAGAGAAGTAGATTTCTTTCGGCGAAAGTGCTGTTTTCACAGAGCTAAGTACTCCCAATATATCAACAATGTAGGTTTTACCAGTTTTCTAAGTCTCTCTTATTTTCTTGTACTTATACTTGGAATTCTCTGTGTAAACCTCTGTAACTTCTCTAGGTAGATGAATCACTGTGTACTTTCTCTTGTTTCTATCTGTTACCAATCTTTAGAAACTCATACATTCTCTTTTCACTGTTTCCCGGTCTTAGAGAAGTAGATTTCTTTAGGCGATAGTGCTGTTTTCACAGTGCTAAGTACTCCCAACTCTATCAACAATGTAGGTTTTACCAGTTTTCTAAGTCTCTCTTATTTTCTTGTCCTTATACTTGGAATTCTCTGTGTAAACCTCTGTAACTTCTCTAGGTAGATGAATCACTGTGTACTTTCTCTTGTTTCTATCTGTCACCAATCTTGAGAAACTCATACATTCTCTTTTCCCTGTTTCCCGGTCTTAGAGAAGTAGATTTCGTTCAGCGAAAGTGCTGTTTTCACAGTGCTAGGTACTCCCAACTCAATCAGCAATGTAAGTTTTACCAGTTTTCTAAGTCTCTCTTATTTTCTTGTACTTAAACTTGGAATTTTCTGTGTAAACCTCTGTAACTTCTCTAGGTAAATGAATCACTGTGTACTTTCTCTTGTTTCTATCTGTTACCAATCTTGAGAAACTCATACATTCTCTTTTCACTGTTTCCCGGTCTTAGAGAAGTAGATTTATTTCGGCGAAAGTGCTGTTTTCACAGTGCTAAGTACTCCCAACTCAAGCAACAATGTAAGCTTTACCAGTTTCCTAAGTCTCTCTTATCTTCTTTTACTTATACTTGGAATTTTCTGTGTAAACCACTGTACCTTCTCTAGGTAGATGAATCACTGTGTACTTCTTTTGTTTCTATCTGTTACTAATCTTGAGAAACTCATACATTCTCTGTTACCTGTTTCGCGGTCTTAGAGAAATAGATTTCTTTCTGCGAAAGTGCTGTTTTCACAGCGGTAACTACTCCCAACTCTATCAACAATGTAGGTTTTACCAGTTTTCTAAGTCTCTCTTATTTTCTTGTACTTATACTTGGAATTCGCTGTGTAAACCTCTGTAACTTCTCTAGGTAGATGAATCACTGTGTACTTTCTCTTGATTCTATCTGTTACCAATCTTGAGAAACGCATACATTGTCTTTTCACTGTTTCCTGGTCTTAGAGAAGTAGATTACTTTTGGCGAAAGTGCTGTTTTCACAGAGCTAAGTACTCCCAACTCTATCAACAATGTAGGTTTTACCAGTTTTCTAAGTCTCTCTTATTTTCCTGTACTTATACTTGGAATTCCCTGTGTAAACCTCTGTAACTTCTCTAGGTAGATGAATCACTGTGTACTTTCTCTTGTTTCTATCTCTTACCAATCTTGAGAAACTCATACATTCTCTGTTACCTGTTTCACGGTCGTAGAAAAGTAGATTTCTTTCGGCGAAAGTGCTGTTTTCACAGTGCTAAGTACTCCCAACTCAATCAACAATGTAAGTTTTACCAGTTTTCTAAGTCTCTCTTATCTTGTTTTACTTATACTTGGAATTTTCTGTGTAAACCTCTGTAACTTCTCTAGGTAGATGAATCACTGTTTACTTTCTCTTGTTTCTATCTGTTACCAATCTTGAGAAACTCATACATTCTCTGTTAACTGTCCCGGTCTTAGAGAAGTAGATTTCTTTCTGCGAAAGTGCTGTTTTCACAGTACTAAGTACTCCCAACTCTATCAACAATGTAGGTTTTACCAGTTTTCTAAGTCTCTTTTATCTTCTTTTACTTATACTTGGAGTTTTTTGTGTAAACCTCTGTAACTTCTCTAGGTAGATGAATCACTGTGTACTATCTCTTGTTTCTATCTGTTACCAATCTTGAGAAACTCATACATTCTCTTTTCACTGTTTCCCGGTCTTAGAGAAGTAGATTTCTTTCGGCGAAAGTGCTGTTTTCACAGTGCTAAGTACTCCCAACTCAATGAACAATGAAAGTTTTACCAGTTTTCTAAGTCTCTCTTATCTTCTTTTACTTACACTTGGAATTTTCTGTGTAAACCTCTGTAACTTCTCTTGGTAGATGAATCACTGTGTATTTCTTTTGTTTCTATCTGTTACTAATCTTGAGAAACTCATACATTCTCTGTTAACTGTTTCGCGGTCTTAGAGAAATAGATTTCTTTCTGCGAAAGTGCTGTTTTCACAGTGCTAACTACTCCCAACTCTATCAACAATGTAGGTTTTACAAGTTTTCTAAGTCTCTCTTATTTTCTTGTACTTATACTTGGAATTCTCTGTGTAAACCTCTGTAACTTCTCTAGGTAGATGAATCACTGTGTACTTTCTCTTGTTTCTATCTGTTACCAATCTTGAGATACTCATACATTCTCTTTTCCCTGTTTCCTGGTCTTAGAGAAGTAGATTTCGTTCAGCGAAAGTGCTGTTTTCACAGTGCTAGGTACTCCCAACTCAATAAACAATGTAAGTTTTACCAGTTTTCTAAGTCTCTCTTATTTTCTTGTACTTATACTTGGAATTCTCTGTGTAAACCTCTGTAACTTCTCTAGGTAGATGAATCACTGTGTACTTTCTCTTGTTTGTATCTGTTACCAATCTTGAGAAACTCATACATTCTCTGTTCACTGTTTCCCGGTCTTAGAGAAGTAGATTTCTTTCTGCGAAAGTGCTGTTTTCACATTGCTAAGTACTCCCAACTCTATCAACAATGTAGGTTTTACCAGTTTTCTAAGTCTCTCTTATTTTCTTGTACTTATACTTGGAATTCTCTGTGTAAACCTCTGTAACTTCTCTAGGTAGATGAATCACTGTGTACTTTCTCTTGTTTCTATCTGTTACCAATCTTGAGAAACTCATACATTCTCTTTTCACTGTTTCCCGGTCTTAGAGAAGTAGATTTCTTTCGGCGAAAGTGCTGTTTTCACAGTGCTAAGTACTCCCAACTCAATCAACAATGTAAGTTTTACCAGTTTCCTAAGTCTCTCTTATCTTCTTTTACTTATACTTGGAATTTTCTGTGTAAACCTCTGTACCTTCTCTAGGTAGATGAATCACTGTGTACTTCTTTTGTTTCTATCTGTTACTAAACTTGAGAAACTCATACATTCTCTGTTAACTGTTTAGCGGTCTGAGAGAAGTAGATTTCTTTCTGCGAAAGTGCTCTTTTCACAGTGCTATCTACTCCCAACTCTATCAACAATGTAGGTTTTACCAGTTTTCTAAGTCTCTCTTATTTTCTTGTACTTAAACTTGGAATTTTCTGTGTAAACATCTGT
Source organism: Heterohyrax brucei (assembly GCA_028571685.1). Taxonomy (NCBI): domain Eukaryota; kingdom Metazoa; phylum Chordata; class Mammalia; order Hyracoidea; family Procaviidae; genus Heterohyrax; species Heterohyrax brucei. The sequence goes on from CM053156.1 coordinate 31,245,128, forward strand.
AACTTCTCTAGGTAAATGAATCACTGTGAAATTCTTCTGTTTCTATCTGTTACTCATCATGAGAAACTCATACATTCTCTGTTACCTGTTTCCCGGTGTTAGAGAAGTAGATTTCTTTCGGCGAAAGTGCTGTTTTCACAGTGCTAAGTACTCCCAACTCTATCAACAATGTAGGTTTTACCAGTATTCTAAGTCTCTCTTATTTTCTTGTACTTATACTTGGAATTCTCTGTGTAAACCTCTGTAACTTCTCTAGGTAGATGAATCACTGTGTACTTTCTCTTGTTTCTATCTGTTACCAATCTTGAGAAACTCATACATTCTCTCTTCACTGTTTCCCGGTCTTAGAGAAGTAGATTTCTCTCTGCGAAAGTGCTGTTTTCACAGTGCTAAGTACTCCCAACTCTATCAACAATGTAGGTTTCGCCAGTTTTCACAATCTCTGTTATTTTCTTGTGCTTATACTTCAAATTCTCTGTGTAAACCTCTGTAACTTCTCTAGGTAAATGAATCACTGTGTACTTTCTCTTGTTTCTATCTGTTACCAATCTTGAGAAACTCATACATTCTCTGTTCACTGTTTCCTGGTCTTAGAGAAGTAGATTTCTTTCTGCAAAAGTGCTGTTTTCACAGTTTTAAGTACTCCCAACTCTATCAACAATGTAGGTTTTACCAGTTTTCTAAGTCTCTCTTATTTTCTTGTACTTATACTTGGATTTCTCTGTGTAAACCTCTGTAACTTCTCTAGGTAGATGAATCACTGTGTACTTTCTCTTGTTTCTATCTCTTACCAATCTTGAGAAACTCATACATTCTCTTTTCACTGTTTCCCGGTCTTAGAGAAGTAGATTTCTTTCGCCGAAAGTGCTGTTTTCACAGTGCTAAGTACTAACAACTCAATCAACAATGTAAGTTTTACCAGTTTTCTAAGTCTCTCTTATCTTCTTTTACTTACACTTGGAATTTTCTGTGTAAACCTCTGTACCTTCTCTTGGTAGATGAATCACTGTGTACTTCTTTTGTTTCTATCTGTTACTAATCTTGAGAAACACATACATTCTCTATTCCTTGTTTCCCGCTGTTAGAGAAGTAGATTTCTTTCGGTGAAAGTGCTGTTTTCACAGTGGTAAGTACTCCAAACTCTATCAACAATTTAGGTTTTACCAGTTTTCTAAGTCTCTCTTATTTTCTTGTACTTATACTTGGAATTCTCTGTGTAAACCTCTGTAACTTCTCCAGGTAGATGAATCACTGTGTACTATCTCTTGTTTCTATCTGTTACCAATCTTGAGAAACTCATACATTCTCTTTTCACTGTTTCCCGGTCTTAGAGAAGTAGATTTCTTTCTGCGAAAGTGCTGTTTTCACAGTGCTAAGTACTCCCAACTCAATCAACAATGTAAGTTTTACCAGTTTTCTAAGTCTCTCTTATTTTCTTTTACTTACACTTGGAGTTTTCTGTGTAAACCTCTGTAACTTCTCTAAGTAGATGAATCACTGTGTACTTCTTGTGTTTCTATCTGTTACTAATCTTGAGAAACACATACATTCTCTGTTCCCTCTTTCCCGGTGTTAGAGAAGTAGATTTTTTCGGTGAAAGCGCTGTTTTCACAGTGGTAAGTAGTCCCAACTCTATCAACAATGTAGGTTTTACCAGTTTTCTCAGTCTCTCTTATTTTCTTGTACTTATACTTGGAATTCTCTGTGTAAACCTCTGTAACTTCTCTAGGTAGATGAATCACTGTGTACTTTCTCTTGTTTCTATCTGTTACCAATCTTGAGAAACTCATACATTCTTTCTTCCCTGTTTCCCGGTGTTAGAGAAGTAGATTTCTTTCTGCGAAAGTGCTGTTTTCACAGTGCTAACTACTCCCAACTCTATCAACAATGTAGGTTTTACCAGTTTTCTAAGTCTCTCTTATTTTCTTGCACTTATACTTGGAATTCTCTGTGTAAACCTCTGTAACTTCTCTAGGTAGATGAATCACTGTGTACTTCTTTTGTTTCTATCTGTTACCAATCTTGAGAAACTCATACATTCTCTTTTCACTGTTTCCCGGTCTTAGAGAAGTAGATTTCTTTCTGCGAAAGTGCTGTTTTCACAGAGCTAAGTACTCCCAATATATCAACAATGTAGGTTTTACCAGTTTTCTAAGTCTCTCTTATTTTCTTGTACTTATACTTGGAATTCTCTGTGTAAACCTCTGTAACTTCTCTAGGTAGATGAATCACTGTGTACTTTCTCTTGTTTCTATCTGTTACCAATCTTTAGAAACTCATACATTCTCTTTTCACTGTTTCCCGGTCTTAGAGAAGTAGATTTCTTTAGGCGAAAGTGCTGTTTTCACAGTGCTAAGTACTCCCAACTCTATCAACAATGTAGGTTTTACCAGTTTTCTAAGTCTCTCTTATTTTCTTGTCCTTATACTTGGAATTCTCTGTGTAAACCTCTGTAACTTCTCTAGGTAGATGAATCACTGTGTACTTTCTCTTGTTTCTATCTGTTACCAATCTTGAGAAACTCATACATTCTCTTTTCCCTATTTCCCGGTCTTAGAGAAGTAGATTTCGTTCAGCGAAAGTGCTGTTTTCACAGTGCTAGGTACTCCCAACTCAATCAGCAATGTAAGTTTTACCAGTTTTCTAAGTCTCTCTTATTTTCTTGTACTTAAACTTGGAATTTTCTGTGTAAACCTCTGTAACTTCTCTAGGTAAATGAATCACTGTGTACTTTCTCTTGTTTCTATCTGTTACCAATCTTGAGAAACTCATACATTCTCTTTTCACTGTTTCCCGGTCTTAGAGAAGTAGATTTCTTTCGGCGAAAGTGCTGTTTTCACAGTGCTAAGTACTCCCAACTCAAGCAACAATGTAAGCTTTACCAGTTTCCTAAGTCTCTCTTATCTTCTTTTACTTATACTTGGAATTTTCTGTGTAAACCACTGTACCTTCTCTAGGTAGATGAATCACTGTGTACTTCTTTTGTTTCTATCTGTTACTAATCTTGAGAAACTCATACATTCTCTGTTAACTGTTTCGCGGTCTTAGAGAAATAGATTTCTTTCTGCGAAAGTGCTGTTTTCACAGCGGTAACTACTCCCAACTCTATCAACAATGTAGGTTTTACCAGTTTTCTAAGTCTCTCTTATTTTCTTGTACTTATACTTGGAATTCTCTGTGTAAACCTCTGTAACTTCTCTAGGTAGATCAATCACTGTGTACTTTCTCTTGTTTGTATCTGTTACCAATCTTGAGAAACTCATACATTCTCTTTTCACTGTTCCCGGTCTTAGAGAAGTAGATTTCTTTCGGCGAAAGTGCTGTTTTCACAGAGCTAAGTACTCCCAACTCTATCAACAATGTAGGTTTTACCAGTTTTCTAAGTCTCTCTTATTTTCTTGTACTTATACTTGGAATTCTCTGTGTAAACCTCTGTAACTTCTCTAGGTAGATGAATCACTGTGTACTTTCTCTTGTTTCTATCTGTTACCAATCTTGAGAAACTCATACATTCTCTTTTCACTGTTTCACGGTCTTAGAGAAGTAGATTTCTTTCGACGAAAGTGTTGTTTTCACAGTGCTAAGTACTCCCAACTCAATCAACAATGTAAGCTTTACCAGTTTCCTAAGTCTCTCTTATCTTCTTTTACTTATACTTGGAATTTTCTGAGTAAACCACTGTACCTTCTCTAGGTAGATGAATCACTGTGTACTTCTTTTGTTTCTATCTGTTACCAATCTTGAGAAACTCATACATTCTCTGTTCACTGTTTCCCGGTCGTAGAGAAGTAGATTTCTTTCTGCAAAAGTGCTGTTTTCACAGTTTTAAGTACTCCCAACTCTATCAACAATGTAGGTTTTACCAGTTTTCTAAGTCTCTCTTATTTTATTGTACTTATACTTGGAATTCTCTGTGTAAACCTCTGTAACTTCTCTAGGTAGATGAATCACTGTGTACTTTCTCTTGTTTGTATCTGTTACCAATCTTGAGAAACTCATACATTCTCTGTTAACTGTTTCCCGGTCTTAGAGATGTAGATTTCTTTCGGCAAAAGTGCTGTTTTCACAGTGCTAAGTACTCCCAACTCTATCAACAATGTAGGTTTTACCAGTTTTCTAAGTCTCTCTTATTTTCTTGTACTTATACTTGGAATTCGCTGTGTAGACCTCTGTAACTTCTCTAGGTAGATGAATCACTGTGTACTTTCTCTTGATTCTATCTGTTACCAATCTTGAGAAACGCATACATTGTCTTTTCACTGTTTCCTGGTCTTAGAGAAGTAGATTACTTTTGGCGAAAGTGCTGTTTTCACAGAGCTAAGTACTCCCAACTCTATCAACAATGTAGGTTTTACCAGTTTTCTAAGTCTCTCTTATTTTCCTGTACTTATACTTGGAATTCTCTGTGTAAACCTCTGTAACTTCTCTAGGTAGATGAATCACTGTGTACTTTCTCTTGTTTCTATCTCTTACCAATCTTGAGAAACTCATACATTCTCTTTTCACTGTTTCCCGGTCTTAGAGAAGTAGATTTCTTTCGGCGAAAGTGTTATTTTCACAGTGCTAAGTACTCCCAACTCAATCAACAATGTAAGCTTTACCAGTTTCCTAAGTCTCTCTTATCTTCTTTTACTTATACTTGGAATTTTCTGTGTAAACCACTGTACCTTCTCTAGGTAGATGAATCACTGTGTACTTCTTTTGTTTCTATCTGTTACCAATCTTGAGAAACTCATACATTCTCTGTTCACTGTTTCCCGGTCGTAGAGAAGTAGATTTCTTTCTGCAAAAGTGCTGTTTTCACAGTTTTAAGTACTCCCAACTCTATCAACAATGTAGGTTTTACCAGTTTTCTAAGTCTCTCTTATTTTCTTGTACTTATACTTGGAATTCACTTTGTAAACCTCTGTAACTTCTCTAGGTAGATGAATCACTGTGTACTTTCTCTTGATTCTATCTGTTACCAATCTTGAGAAACTCATACATTCTCTTTTCACTGTTTCCCGGTCTTAGAGAAGTAGATTTCTTTCGGAGAAAGTGCTGTTTTCACAGAGCTAAGTACTCCCAACTCTAACAACAATGTAGGTTTTACCAGTTTTCTAACTCTCTCTTATTTTCTTGTACTTATACTTGGAATTCTCTGTGTAAACCTCTGTAACTTCTCTAGGTAGATGAATCACTGTGTTCTTTCTCTTGTTTCTATCTCTTACCAATCTTGAGAAACTCATACATTCTCTTTGCACTGTTTCCCGGTCTTAGAGAAGTAGATTTCTTTCGCCGAAAGTGCTGTTTTCACAGTGCTAAGTACTCCCAACTCAATCAACAATGTAAGTTTTACCAGTTTTCTAAGTCTCTCTTATCTTCTTTTACTTATACTTGGAATTTTCTGTGTAAACCTCTGTAACTTCTCTTGGTAGATGAATCACTGTGTACTTTCTCTTGTTTCTATCTGTTACTAATCTTGAGAAACACATACATTCTCTGTTCCCTGTTTCCCGCTGTTAGAGAAGTAGATTTCTTTCGGTGAAAGTGCTGTTTTCACAGTGGTAAGTACTCCAAACTCTATCAACAATTTAGGTTTTACCAGTTTTCTAAGTCTCTCTTATTTTCTTGTACTTATACTTGGAATTCTCTGTGTAAACCTCTGTAACTTCTCCAGGTAGATGAATCACTGTGTACTATCTCTTGTTTCTATCTGTTACCAATCTTGAGAAACTCATACATTCTCTTTTCACTGTTTCCCGGTCTTAGAGAAGTAGATTTCTTTCTGCGAAAGTGCTGTTTTCACAGTGCTAAGTACTCCCAACTCGATCAACAATGTAGGTTTTGCCAGTTTTCACAATCTCTGTTATTTTCTTGTACTTATACTTGAAATTCTCTCTGTAAACCTCTGTAACTTTTCTAGGTAAATGAATCACTGTGTACTTTCTCTTGTTTCTATTTGTTACCAATCTTGAGAAACTGATACATTCTCTTTTCACTGTTTCCCGGTCTTAGAGAAGTAGATTTCTTTCGGCGAAACTGCTGTTTTCACAGTGCTAAGTACTCCCAACTCTATCAACAATGTAGTTTTTACCAGTTTTCTAAGTCTCTCTTATTTTCTTGTACTTATACTTGGAATTCTCTGTGTAAAACCTCTGTAACTTCTCTAGGTAGATGAATCACTGTGTACTTTCTCTTGTTTCTATCTTTACCAATCTTGAGAAACTCATACATTCTCTTTTCACTGTTTCCCGGTCGTAGAGAAATAGATTTCTTTCGGCGAAAGTGCTGTTTTCACAGTGCTAAGTACTCCCAACTCAATCAACAATGTAAGTTTTACCACTTTTTTAAGTCTCTCTTATCTTCTTTTACTTATACTTGGAATTTTCTGTGTAACCCTCTGTAACTTCTCTAGGTAGACGAATCACTGTGTACTTCTTTTATTTCTATCTGTTACCAATCTTGAGAAACTCATACATTCTTTCTTCCCTGTTTCCTGGTGTTAGAGAAGTAGATTTCTTTCTGCGAAAGTGCTGTTTCCACAGTGCTAAGTACTCCCAACTCTATTAAAAATGTCGGTTTTACCAGTTTTCTAAGTCTCTCTTATTTTCTTGTTACTTATACTTGGAATTCTCTGTGTAAACCTCTGTAACTTCTCTAGGTAGATGAATCAGAGTGTACTTTCTCTTTTTTCTATCTGTTACCAATCTTGAGAAACTCATACATTCTCTTTTCACTGTTTCCCGGTCTTAGAGAAGTTGATTTCTTCCGGCGAAAGTGCTGTTTTCACAGTGCTAAGTACTCCCAACTCTATCAACAATGTAGGTTTTACCAGTTTTCTAAGTCTCTCTTATTTTCTTGTACTTATACTTGGAATTCTCTGTGTAAACCTGTGTAACTTCTCTAGGTAGATGAATCACTGTGTACTTTCTCTTGTTTCTATCTGTTACCAATCTTGAGAAACTCATACATTCTCTTTTCACTGTTTCCCGGTCTTAGAGAAGTAGATTTCGTTCTGCGAAAGTGCTGTTTTCACAGTGCTAAGTACTCCCAACTCAATCAACAATATAAGTTTTACCAGTTTTCTAAGTCTCTCTTATCTTGTTTTACTTACACTTGGAATTTTCTGTGTAAACCTCTGTAACTTCTCTAGGTAGATGAATTACTGTGTCCTTCTTTTGTTTCTATCTGTTACTAATCTTGAGAAACACATACATTCTCTGTTCCCTGTTTCCCGGTGTTAGAGAAGTAGATTTCTTTCGGCGAAAGTGCTTTTTTCACAGTGCTAAGTACTCCCAACTCTATGAAGAATGTAGGTTTTACCAGTTTTCTAAGTCTCTCTTATTTTCTTGTACTTATACTTGGAATTCTCTGTGTAAACCTCTGTAACTTCTCTACGTAGATGAATCACTGTGTACTTTCTCTTGTTTCTATCTGTTACCAATCTTGAGAAACTCATACATTCTCTTTTCACTGTTTCCTGGTCTTAGAGAAGTAGATTTCTTTCGGCGAAAGTGCTGTTTTCACAGTGCTAAGTATTCCCAACTCAATCAACAATGTAAGTTTTACCAGTTTTCTAAGTCTCTCTTATCTTCTTTTACTTACACTTGGAATTTTCTGTGTAAACCTCTGTAACTTCTCTAGGTAGATGAATCACTGTATCCTTCTTTAGTTTCTATCTGTTAGTAATCTTGAGAAACACATACATTCTCTGTTCCCTGTTTCCCGGTCTTAGAGAAGTAGATTTCTTTCGGCGAAAGTGCTGTTTTCACAGTGCTAAGTACACCCAACTCTATCAACAATGTAGGTTTTACCAGTTTTCTAAGTCTCTCTTATTTTCCTGTACTTATACTTGGAATTCTCTGTGAAAACCTGTGTAACTTCTCTAGGTAGATGAATCACTGTGTACTTTCTCTTGTTTCTATCTGTTACCAATCTTGAGAAACTGATACATTCTCTTTTCACTGTTTCCCGGTCTTAGCGAAGTAGATTTCTTTCTGCGAAAGTGCTGTTTTCACAGTGCTAAGTACTCCCAACTCTATCAACAATGTAGGTTTTACCAGTTTTCTAAGTCTCTCTTATTTTCTTGTACTTATACTTGGAATTCTCTGTGTAAATCTCTGTGACTTCTCTAGGTACATGAATCACTGTGTACTTTCTCTTGTTTCTCTCTGTTACCAATCTTGAGAAACTCATACATTCTCTGTTCACTGTATCCCGGTCTCAGAGAAGTAGATTTCTTTCTGCGAAAGTGCTGTTTTCACAGTGCTAAGTACTCCCAACTCAATCAACAATATAAGTTTTACCAGTTTTCTAAGTCTCTCTTATCTTCTTTCACTTACACTTGGAATTTTCTGTGTAAACCTCTGTAACTTCTCTAGGTAGATGAATCACTGTGTCCTTCTTTTGTTTCTATCTGTTACTAATCTTGAGAAACACATACATTCTCTGTTCCCTGTTTCCCGGTGTTAGAGAAGTAGATTTCTTTCGGCGAAAGTGCTTTTTTCACAGTGCTAAGTACTCCCAACTCTATCAAGAATGTAGGTTTTAACAGTTTTCTAAGTCTCTCTTATTTTCTTGTACTTATACTTGGAATTCTCTGTGTAAACCTCTGTAACTTCTCTAGGTAGATGAATCACTGTGTACTTTCTCTTGTTTCTATCTGTTACCAATCTTGAGAAACTCATACATTCTCTTTTCACTGTTTCCTGGTCTTAGAGAAGTAGATTTCTTTCGGCGAAAGTGCTGTTTTCACAGTGCTAAGTATTCCCAACTCAATCAACAATGTAAGTTTTACCAGTTTTCTAAGTCTCTCTTATCTTCTTTTACTTACACTTGGAATTTTCTGTGTAAACCTCTGTAACTTCTCTAGGTAGATGAATCACTGTATCCTTCTTTTGTTTCTATCTGTTAGTAATCTTGAGAAGCACATACATTCTCTGTTCCCTGTTTCCCGGTCTTAGAGAAGTAGATTTCTTTCGGCGAAAGTGCTGTTTTCACAGTGCTAAGTACTCCCAACTCTATCAACAATGTAGGTTTTACCAGTTTTCTAAGTCTCTCTTATTTTCCTGTACTTATACTTGGAATTCTCTGTGAAAACCTGTGTAACTTCTCTAGGTAGATGAATCACTGTGTACTTTCTCTTGTTTCTATCTGTTACCAATCTTGAGAAACTGATACATTCTCTTTTCACTGTTTCCCGGTCTTAGCGAAGTAGATTTCTTTCTGCGAAAGTGCTGTTTTCACAGTGCTAAGTACTCCCAACTCTATCAACAATGTAGGTTTTACCAGTTTTCTAAGTCTCTCTTATTTTCTTGTACTTATACTTGGAATTCTCTGTGTAAATCTCTGTGACTTCTCTAGGTACATGAATCACTGTGTACTTTCTCTTGTTTCTCTCTGTTACCAATCTTGAGAAACTCATACATTCTCTGTTCACTGTATCCCGGTCTCAGAGAAGTAGATTTCTTTCTGCGAAAGTGCTGTTTTCACAGTGCTAAGTACTCCCAACTCTATCAACAATGTAGGTTTTACCAGTTTTCTAAGTCTCTCTTATTTTCTTGTACTAATACTTAGAATTCTCTGTGTAAACCTCTGTAACTTCCCTAGGTAGATGAATCACTGTGTACTTTCTCTTGTTTCTATCTGTTACCAATCTTGAGAAACTCATACATTCTTTCTTCCCTGTTTCCTGGTGTTAGAGAAGTAGATTTCTTTCTGCGAAAGTGCTGTTTCCACAGTGCTAAGTACTCCCAACTCTATCAACAATGTAGGTTTTACCAGTTTTCTAAGTCTCTCTTATTTTCTTGTACTTATACTTGGAATTCTCTGTGTAATCCTCTGTAACTTCTCTAGGTAGATGAATCAGAGTGTACTTTCTCTTGTTTCTATCTGTTACCAATCTTGAGAAACTCATACATTCTCTTTTCACTGTTTCCCGGTCTTAGAGAAGTAGATTTCTTTCGGCGAAAGTGCTGTTTTCACAGTGCTAAGTACTCCCAACTCTATCAACAATGTAGGTTTTACCAGTTTTCTAAGTCTCTCTTATTTTCTTGTACTTATACTTGGAATTCTCTGTGTAAACCTGTGTAACTTCTCTAGGTAGATGAATCACTGTGTACTTTCTCTTCTTTCTCTCTGTTACCAATCTTGAGAAACTCATACATTCTCTTTTCACTGTTTCCCGGTCTTAGAGAAGTAGATTTCGTTCTGCGAAAGTGCTGTTTTCACAGTGCTAAGTACTCCCAACTCAATCAACAATGTAAGTTTTACCAGTTTTCTAAGTCTCTCTTATCTTCTTTTACTTACACTTGGAATTTTCTGTGTAAACCTCTGTAACTTCTATAGGTAGATGAATAACTGTGTCCTTCTTTTGTTTGTATCTGTTACTAATCTTGAGAAACACATACATTCTCTGTTCCCTGTTTCCCGGTGTTAGAGAAGTAGATTTCTTTCAGCGAAAGTGCTGTTTTCACAGTGGTAAGTACTCCCAACACTATCAACAATGTAGGTTTTACCAGTTTTCTAAGTCTCTCTTATTTTCTTGTACTTATACTTGGAATTCTCTGTGTAAACCTCTGTAACTTCTCTAGGTAGATGAATCAGTGTGTACTTTCTCTTGTTTCTATCTGTTACCAATCTTGAGAAACTCATGCATTCTCTTTTCACTGTTTCCCGGTCTTAGAGAAGTAGATTTCCTTCGGCGAAAGTGCTGTTTTCACAGTGTAAGTACTCCCAACTCTATCATCAATGTAGGTTTTACCAGTTATCTAAGTCTCTCTTATTTTCTTGTACTTATACTTGGAATTCTCTATGTAAACCTCTGTAACTTCTCTAGGTAGATGAAACACTGTGTACTTTCTCTTGTTTCTATCTGTTACCAATCTTGAGAAACTCATACATTCTCTCTTCCCTGTTTCCCGGTGTTAGAGAAGTAGATTTCTTTGGGCGAAAGTGCTGTTTTCACAGTGGTAAGTACTCCCAACTCTATGAACAATGTAGGTTTTACCAGTTTTCTAAGTCTCTCTTATTTTCTTGTACTTATACTTGGAATTCTCTGTGTAAACCTCTGTAACTTCTTAGGGAGGTGAATCACTGTGTACTTTCGCTTGTTTCAATCTGTTACCAATCTTGAGAAACTCATACATTCTCTTTTCACTGTTTCCTGGTCTTAGAGAAGTAGATTTCATTCGGCGAAAGTGCTGTTTTCACAGTGCTAAGTACTCCCAACTGAATCAACAATGTAAGTTTTACCAGTTTTCTAAGTCTCTCTTATCTTCTTTTACTTACACTTGGAATTTTCTGTGTAAACCTCTGTAACTTCTGTAGGTAGATGAATCACTGTGTCCTTCTTTTGTTTCTATCTGTTACTAATCTTGAGAAACACATACATTCTCTGTTCCCTGTTTCCCGGTGTTAGAGAAGTAGATTTCTTTCGGCGAAAGTGCTGTTTTCACAGTGGTAAGTACTCCCAACTCTATCAACAATGTAGGTTTTACCAGTTTTCTAAGTCTCTCTTATTTTCTTGTACTTATACTTGGAATTCTCTGTGTAAACCTGTGTAACTTCTCTAGGTAGATGAATCACTATGTACTTTCTCTTGTTTCTATCTGTTACCAATCTTGAGAAACTCATACATTCTCTTTTCACTGTTTCCCGGTCTTAGCGAAGTAGATTTCTTTCTGCGAAAGTGCTGTTTTCACAGTGCTAAGTACTCCGAACTCTATCAACAATGTAGGTTTTACCAGTTTTCTAAGTCTCTCTTATTTTCTGGTACTTATACTTGGAATTCTCTGTGTAAACCTCTGTGACTTCTCTAGGTAGATGAATCACTGTGTACTTTCTCTTGTTTCTCTCTGTTACCAATCTTGAGAAACTCATACATTCTCTGTTCACTGTATCCCGGTCTCAGAGAAGTAGATTTCTTTCTGCGAAAGTGCTGTTTTCACAGTGCTAAGTACTCCCAACTCTATCAACAATGTAGGTTTTACCAGTTTTCTAAGTCTCTCTTATTTTCTTGTACTAATACTTGGAATTCTCTGTGTAAACCTCTGTAACTTCCCTAGGTAGATGAATCACTGTGTACTTTCTCTTGTTTCTATCTGTTACCAATCTTGAGAAACTCATACATTATTTCTTCCCTGTTTCCTGGTGTTAGAGAAGTAGGTTTCTTTCTGCGAAAGTGCTGTTTCCACAGTTCTAAGTACTCCCAACTCTATCAACAATGTAGGTTTTACCAGTTTTCTAAGTCTCTCTTATTTTCTTGTACTTATACTTGGAATTCTCTGTGTAATCCTCTGTAACTTCTCTAGGTAGATGAATCACTGTGTACTTTCTCTTCTTTCTGTCTGTTACCAATCTTGAGAAACTCATACATTCTCTTTTCACTGTTTCCCGGTCTTAGAGAAGTAGATTTCGTTCTGCGAAAGTGCTGTTTTCACAGTGCTAAGTACTCCCAACTCAATCAACAATGTAAGTTTTACCAGTTTTCTAAGTCTCTCTTATCTTCTTTTACTTACACTTGGAATTTTCTGTGTAAACCTCTGTAACTTCTATAGGTAGATGAATCACTGTGTCCTTCTTTTGTTTGTATCTGTTACTAATCTTCAGAAACACATACATTCTCTGTTCCCTGTTTCCCGGTGTTAGAGAAGTAGATTTCTTTCAGCGAAAGTGCTGTTTTCACAGTGGTAAGTACTCCCAACACTATCAACCATGTAGGTTTTACCAGTTTTCTAAGTCTCTCTTATTTTCTTGTACTTATACTTGGAATTCTCTGTGTAAACCTGTGTAACTTCTCTAGGTAGCTGAATCACTGTGTACTTTCGCTTGTTTATATCTGTTACCAATCTTGAGAAACTCATACATTCTCTTTTCACTGTTTCCCGGTTTTAGAGAAGTAGATTTCGTTCTGCGAAAGTGCTGTTTTCACAGTGCTAAGTACTCCCAACACAATCAACAATGTAAGTTTTACCAGTTTTCTAAGTCTCTCTTATTTTCTTGCACTTATACTTGGAATTCTCTGTGTAAACCTCTGTAACTTCTCTAGGTAGATGAATCACTGTGTACTTTCTCTTGTTTCTATCTGTTACCAATCTTGAGAAACTCATACATTCTCTCTTCCCTGTTTCCCGGTGTTGCAGAAGTAGATTTCTTTCTGCGAAAGTGCTGTTTTCACAGTGCGAAGTACTCCCAACTCTATCAACAATGTAGGTTTTACCAGTTTTCTAAGTCTCTCTTATTTTCTTGTACTAATACTTGGAATTCTCTGTGTAAACCTCTGTAACTTCCCTAGGTAGATGAATCACTGTGTACTTTCTCTTGTTTCTATCTGTTACCAATCTTGAGAAACTCATACATTATTTCTTCCCTGTTTCCTGGTGTTAGAGAAGTAGATTTCTTTCTGCGAAAGTGCTGTTTCCACAGTTCTAAGTACTCCCAACTCTATCAACAATGTAGGTTTTACCAGTTTTCTAAGTCTCTCTTATTTTCTTGTACTTATACTTGGAATTCTCTGTGTAATCCTCTGTAACTTCTCTAGGTAGATGAATAACTGTGTACTTTCTCTTCTTTCTGTCTGTTACCAATCTTGAGAAAGTCATACATTCTCTTTTCACTGTTTCCCGGTCTTAGAGAAGTAGATTTCGTTCTGCGAAAGTGCTGTTTTCACAGTGCTAAGTACTCCCAACTCAATCAACAATGTAAGTTTTACCAGTTTTCTAAGTCTCTCTTATCTTCTTTTACTTACACTTGGAATTCTCTGTGTAAACCTCTGTAACTTCTATAGGTAGATGAATCACTGTGTCCTTCTTTTGTTTGTATCTGTTACTAATCTTGAGAAACACATACATTCTCTGTTCCCTGTTTCCCGGTGTTAGAGAAGTAGATTTCTTTCAGCGAAAGTGCTGTTTTCACAGTGTTAAGTACTCCCAACACTATCAACAATGTAGGTTTTACCAGTTTTCTAAGTCTCTCTTATTTTCTTGTACTTATACTTGGAATTCTCTGTGTAAACCTGTGTAACTTCTCTAGGTAGCTGAATCACTGTGTACTTTCGCTTGTTTATATCTGTTACCAATCTTGAGAAACTCATACATTGTCTTTTCACTGTTTCCCGGTTTTAGAGAAGTAGATTTCGTTCTGCGAAAGTGCTGTTTTCACAGTGCTAAGTACTCCCAACACAATCAATAATGTAAGTTTTACCAGTTTTCTAAGTCTCTCTTATTTTCTTGCACTTATACTTGGAATTCTCTGTGTAAACCTCTGTAACTTCTCTAGGTAGATGAATCACTGTGTACTTTCTCTTGTTTCTATCTGTTACCAATCTTGAGAAACTCATACATTCTCTCATCCCTGTTTCCCGGTGTTGCATAAGTAGATTTCTTTCTGCGAAAGTGCTGTTTTCACAGTGCGAAGTACTCCCAACTCTATCAACAATGTAGGTTTTACCAGTTTTCTAAGTCTCTCTTATTTTCTTGTACTTATACTTGGAATTCTCTGTGTAAACCTCTGTAACTTCTCTAGGTAGATGAATCATTTTGTACTTTCGCTTGGTTCTATGTGTTACCAATCTTGAGAAACTCATACATTCTCTTTTCACTGTTTCCCGGTCTTAGAGAAGTAGATTTCTTTCGGCGAAAGTACTGTTTTCACAGTGCTAAGTACTCCCAACTCTATCAACAATGTAGGTTTTACCAGTTTTCTACGTCTCTCTTATTTTCTTGTACTTATACTTGGAATTCTCTGTGTAAACCTGTGTAACTTCTCTAGGTAGATGAATCACTGTGTACTTTCTCTTGTTTCTATCTGTTACCAATCTTGAGAAACTCATACATTCTCTTTTCACTGTTTCCCGGTCTTAGCGAAGTAGATTTCTTTCTGCGAAAGTGCTGTTTTCACAGTGCTAAGTACTACCAACTCTATCAACAATGTAGGTTTTACCAGTTTTCTAAGTCTCTCTTATTTTCTGGTACTTATACTTGGAATTCTCTGTGTAAACCTCTGTGACTTCTCTAGGTAGATGAATCACTGTGTACTTTCTCTTGTTTCTCTCTGTTACCAATCTTGAGAAACTCATACATTCTCTGTTCACTGTATCCCGGTCTCAGAGAAGTAGATTTCTTTCTGCGAAAGTGCTGTTTTCACAGTGCTAAGTACTCCCAACTCTATCAACAATGTAGGTTTTACCAGTTTTCTAAGTGTCTCTTATTTTCTTGTACTAATACTTGGAATTCTCTGTGTAAACCTCTGTAACTTCCCTAGGTAGATGAATCACTGTGTACTTTCTCTTGTTTCTATCTGTTACCAATCTTGAGAAACTCATACATTATTTCTTCCCTGTTTCCTGGTGTTAGAGAAGTAGATTTCTTTCTGCGAAAGTGCAGTTTCCACAGTTCTAAGTACTCCCAACTCTATCAACAATGTAGGTTTTACCAGTTTTCTAAGTCTCTCTTATTTTCTTGCACTTATACTTGGAATTCTCTGTGTAAATCTCTGTAACTTCTCTAGGTAGATGAATCACTGTGTATTTTCTCTTGTTTCTATCTGTTACCAATCTTGAGAAACTCATACATTATTTCTTCCCTGTTTCCTGGTCTTAGAGAAGTAGATTTCTTTCTGCGAAAGTGGTGTTTCCACAGTTCTAAGTACTCCCAACTCTATCAACAATGTAAGTTTTACCAGTTTTCTAAGTCTCTCTTATTTTCTTGTACTTATACTTGGAATTCTCTGTGTAATCCTCTGTAACTTCTCTAGGTAGATGAATCACTGTGTACTTTCTCTTCTTTCTGTCTGTTACCAATCTTGAGAAAGTCATACATTCTCTTTTCACTGTTTCCCGGTCTTAGAGAAGTAGATTTCGTTCTGCGAAAGTGCTGTTTTCACAGTGCTAAGTACTCCCAACTCAATCAACAATGTAAGTTTTACCAGTTTTCTAAGTCTCTCTTATCTTCTTTTACTTACACTTGGAATTTTCTGTGTAAACCTCTGTAACTTCTATAGGTAGATGAATCACTGTGTCCTTCTTTTGTTTGTATCTGTTACTAATCTTGAGAAACACATACATTCTCTCTTCCCTGTTTCCCGGTGTTAGAGAAGTAGATTTCTTTCAGCGAAAGGGCTGTTTTCACAGTGGTAAGTACTCCCAACACTATCAACAATGTAGGTTTTACCAGTTTTCTAAGTCTCTCTTATTTTCTTGTACTTATACTTGGAATTCTCTGTGTAAACCTGTGTAACTTCTCTAGGTAGCTGAATCACTGTGTACTTTCGCTTGTTTATATCTGTTACCAATCTTGAGAAACTCATACATTCTCTTTTCACTGTTTCCCGGTTTTAGAGAAGTAGATTTTGTTCTGCGAAAGTGCTGTTTTCACAGTGCTAAGTACTCCCAACACAATCAATAATGTAAGTTTTACCAGTTTTCTAAGTCTCTCTTATTTTCTTGCACTTATACTTGGAATTCTCTGTGTAAACCTCTGTAACTTCTCTAGGTAGATGAATCACTGTGTACTTTCTCTTGTTTCTATCTGTTACCAATCTTGAGAAACTCATACATTCTCTCTTCCCTGTTTCCCGGTGTTGGAGAAGTAGATTTCTTTCTGTGAAAGTGCTGTTTTCACAGTGCGAAGTACTCCCAACTCTATCAACAATGTAGGTTTTACCAGTTTTCTAAGTCTCTCTTATTTTCATGTACTTATACTTGGAATTCTCTGTGTAAACCTCTGTAACTTCTCTAGGTAGATGAAACACTGTGTACTTTCTCTTGTTTCTATCTGTTACCAATCTTGAGAAACTCATACATTCTCTCTTCCCTGTTTCCCGGTGTTAGAGAAGCAGATTTCTTTCGGCGAAAGTGCTGTTTTCACAGTGGTAAGTACTCCCAACTCTATGAACAATGTAGGTTTTACCAGTTTTCTACGTCTCTCTTATTTTCTTGTACTTATACTTGGAATTCTCTGTGTAAACCTGTGTAACTTCTCTAGGTAGATGAATCACTGTGTACTTTCTCTTGTTTCTATCTGTTACCAATCTTGAGAAACTCATACATTCTCTTTTCACTGTTTCCCGGTCTTAGCGAAGTAGATTTCTTTCTGCGAAAGTGCTGTTTTCACAGTGCTAAGTACTCCCAACTCTATCAACAATGTAGGTTTTACCAGTTTTCTAAGTCTCTCTTATTTTCTGGTACTTATACTTGGAATTCTCTGTGTAATCCTCTGTAACTTCTCTAGGTAGATGAATCAGAGTGTACTTTCTCTTGTTTCTATCTGTTACCAATCTTGAGAAACTCATACATTCTCTTTTCACTGTTTCCCGGTCTTAGAGAAGTAGATTTCTTTCGGCGAAAGTGCTGTTTTCACAGTGCTAAGTACTCCCAACTCTATCAACAATGTAGGTTTTACCAGTTTTCTAAGTCTCTCTTATTTTCTTGTACTTATACTTGGAATTCTCTGTGTAAACCTGTGTAACTTCTCTAGGTAGATGAATCACTGTGTACTTTCTCTTCTTTCTCTCTGTTACCAATCTTGAGAAACTCATACATTCTCTTTTCACTGTTTCCCGGTCTTAGAGAAGTAGATTTCGTTCTGCGAAAGTGCTGTTTTCACAGTGCTAAGTACTCCCAACTCAATCAACAATGTAAGTTTTACCAGTTTTCTAAGTCTCTCTTATCTTCTTTTACTTACACTTGGAATTTTCTGTGTAAACCTCTGTAACTTCTATAGGTAGATGAATAACTGTGTCCTTCTTTTGTTTGTATCTGTTACTAATCTTGAGAAACACATACATTCTCTGTTCCCTGTTTCCCGGTGTTAGAGAAGTAGATTTCTTTCAGCGAAAGTGCTGTTTTCACAGTGGTAAGTACTCCCAACACTATCAACAATGTAGGTTTTACCAGTTTTCTAAGTCTCTCTTATTTTCTTGTACTTATACTTGGAATTCTCTGTGTAAACCTCTGTAACTTCTCTAGGTAGATGAATCAGTGTGTACTTTCTCTTGTTTCTATCTGTTACCAATCTTGAGAAACTCATGCATTCTCTTTTCACTGTTTCCCGGTCTTAGAGAAGTAGATTTCCTTCGGCGAAAGTGCTGTTTTCACAGTGTAAGTACTCCCAACTCTATCATCAATGTAGGTTTTACCAGTTATCTAAGTCTCTCTTATTTTCTTGTACTTATACTTGGAATTCTCTATGTAAACCTCTGTAACTTCTCTAGGTAGATGAAACACTGTGTACTTTCTCTTGTTTCTATCTGTTACCAATCTTGAGAAACTCATACATTCTCTCTTCCCTGTTTCCCGGTGTTAGAGAAGTAGATTTCTTTGGCGAAAGTGCTGTTTTCACAGTGGTAAGTACTCCCAACTCTATGAACAATGTAGGTTTTACCAGTTTTCTAAGTCTCTCTTATTTTCTTGTACTTATACTTGGAATTCTCTGTGTAAACCTCTGTAACTTCTTAGGTAGGTGAATCACTGTGTACTTTCGCTTGTTTCAATCTGTTACCAATCTTGAGAAACTCATACATTCTCTTTTCACTGTTTCCTGGTCTTAGAGAAGTAGATTTCTTTCGGCGAAAGTGCTGTTTTCACAGTGCTAAGTACTCCCAACTGAATCAACAATGTAAGTTTTACCAGTTTTCTAAGTCTCTCTTATCTTCTTTTACTTACACTTGGAATTTTCTGTGTAAACCTCTGTAACTTCTCTAGGTAGATGAATCACTGTGTCCTTCTTTTGTTTCTATCTGTTACTAATCTTGAGAAAGACATACATTCTCTGTTCCCTGTTTCCCGGTGTTAGAGAAGTAGATTTCTTTCGGCGAAAGTGCTGTTTTCACAGTGGTAAGTACTCCCAACTCTATCAACAATGTAGGTTTTACCAGTTTTCTAAGTCTCTCTTATTTTCTTGTACTTATACTTGGAATTCTCTGTGTAAACCTCTGTAACTTCTCTAGGTAGATGAATCATTTTGTACTTTCGCTTGGTTCTATGTGTTACCAATCTTGAGAAACTCATACATTCTCTTTTCACTGTTTCCCGGTCTTAGAGAAGTAGATTTCTTTCGGCGAAAGTGCTGTTTTCACAGTGCTAAGTACTCCCAACTCTATCAACCATGTAGGTTTTACCAGTTTTCTAAGTCTCTCTTATTTTCTTGTACTTATACTTGGAATTCTCTGTGTAAACCTGTGTAACTTCTCTAGGTAGATGAATCACTATGTACTTTCTCTTGTTTCTATCTGTTACCAATCTTGAGAAACTCATACATTCTCTTTTCACTGTTTCCCGGTCTTAGCGAAGTAGATTTCTTTCTGCGAAAGTGCTGTTTTCACAGTGCTAAGTACTCCCAACTCTATCAACAATGTAGGTTTTACCAGTTTTCTAAGTCTCTCTTATTTTCTGGTACTTATACTTGGAATTCTCTGTGTAAACCTCTGTGACTTCTCTAGGTAGATGAATCACTGTGTACTTTCTCTTGTTTCTCTCTGTTACCAATCTTGAGAAACTCATACATTCTCTGTTCACTGTATCCCGGTCTCAGAGAAGTAGATTTCTTTCTGCGAAAGTGCTGTTTTCACAGTGCTAAGTACTCCCAACTCTATCAACAATGTAGGTTTTACCAGTTTTCTAAGTCTCTCTTATTTTCTTGTACTAATACTTGGAATTCTCTGTGTAAACCTCTGTAACTTCCCTAGGTAGATGAATCACTGTGTACTTTCTCTTGTTTCTATCTGTTACCAATCTTGAGAAACTCATACATTATTTCTTCCCTGTTTCCTGGTGTTGGAGAAGTAGGTTTCTTTCTGCGAAAGTGCTGTTTCCACAGTTCTAAGTACTCCCAACTCTATCAACAATGTAGGTTTTACCAGTTTTCTAAGTCTCTCTTATTTTCTTGTACTTATACTTGGAATTCTCTGTGTAATCCTCTGTATCTTCTCTAGGTAGATGAATCACTGTGTACTTTCTCTTCTTTCTGTCTGTTACCAATCTTGAGAAACTCATACATTCTCTTTTCACTGTTTCCCGGTCTTAGAGAAGTAGATTTCGTTCTGCGAAAGTGCTGTTTTCACAGTGCTAAGTACTCCCAACTCAATCAACAATGTAAGTTTTACCAGTTTTCTAAGTCTCTCTTATCTTCTTTTACTTACACTTGGAATTTTCTGTGTAAACCTCTGTAACTTCTATAGGTAGATGAATCACTGTGTCCTTCTTTTGTTTGTATCTGTTACTAATCTTCAGAAACACATACATTCTCTGTTCCCTGTTTCCCGGTGTTAGAGAAGTAGATTTCTTTCAGCGAAAGTGCTGTTTTCACAGTGGTAAGTACTCCCAACACTATCAACCATGTAGGTTTTACCAGTTTTCTAAGTCTCTCTTATTTTCTTGTACTTATACTTGGAATTCTCTGTGTAAACCTGTGTAACTTCTCTAGGTAGCTGAATCACTGTGTACTTTCGCTTGTTTATATCTGTTACCAATCTTGAGAAACTCATACATTCTCTTTTCACTGTTTCCCGGTTTTAGAGAAGTAGATTTCGTTCTGCGAAAGTGCTGTTTTCACAGTGCTAAGTACTCCCAACACAATCAACAATGTAAGTTTTACCAGTTTTCTAAGTCTCTCTTATTTTCTTGCACTTATACTTGGAATTCTCTGTGTAAACCTCTGTAACTTCTCTAGGTAGATGAATCACTGTGTACTTTCTCTTGTTTCTATCTGTTACCAATCTTGAGAAACTCATACATTCTCTCTTCCCTGTTTCCCGGTGTTGCAGAAGTAGATTTCTTTCTGCGAAAGTGCTGTTTTCACAGTGCGAAGTACTCCCAACTCTATCAACAATGTAGGTTTTACCAGTTTTCTAAGTCTCTCTTATTTTCTTGTACTAATACTTGGAATTCTCTGTGTAAACCTCTGTAACTTCCCTAGGTAGATGAATCACTGTGTACTTTCTCTTGTTTCTATCTGTTACCAATCTTGAGAAACTCATACATTATTTCTTCCCTGTTTCCTGGTGTTAGAGAAGTAGATTTCTTTCTGCGAAAGTGCTGTTTCCACAGTTCTAAGTACTCCCAACTCTATCAACAATGTAGGTTTTACCAGTTTTCTAAGTCTCTCTTATTTTCTTGTACTTATACTTGGAATTCTCTGTGTAATCCTCTGTAACTTCTCTAGGTAGATGAATAACTGTGTACTTTCTCTTCTTTCTGTCTGTTACCAATCTTGAGAAAGTCATACATTCTCTTTTCACTGTTTCCCGGTCTTAGAGAAGTAGATTTCGTTCTGCGAAAGTGCTGTTTTCACAGTGCTAAGTACTCCCAACTCAATCAACAATGTAAGTTTTACCAGTTTTCTAAGTCTCTCTTATCTTCTTTTACTTACACTTGGAATTCTCTGTGTAAACCTCTGTAACTTCTATAGGTAGATGAATCACTGTGTCCTTCTTTTGTTTGTATCTGTTACTAATCTTGAGAAACACATACATTCTCTGTTCCCTGTTTCCCGGTGTTAGAGAAGTAGATTTCTTTCAGCGAAAGTGCTGTTTTCACAGTGTTAAGTACTCCCAACACTATCAACAATGTAGGTTTTACCAGTTTTCTAAGTCTCTCTTATTTTCTTGTACTTATACTTGGAATTCTCTGTGTAAACCTGTGTAACTTCTCTAGGTAGCTGAATCACTGTGTACTTTCGCTTGTTTATATCTGTTACCAATCTTGAGAAACTCATACATTGTCTTTTCACTGTTTCCCGGTTTTAGAGAAGTAGATTTCATTCTGCGAAAGTGCTGTTTTCACAGTGCTAAGTACTCCCAACACAATCAATAATGTAAGTTTTACCAGTTTTCTAAGTCTCTCTTATTTTCTTGCACTTATACTTGGAATTCTCTGTGTAAACCTCTGTAACTTCTCTAGGTAGATGAATCACTGTGTACTTTCTCTTGTTTCTATCTGTTACCAATCTTGAGAAACTCATACATTCTCTCATCCCTGTTTCCCGGTGTTGCATAAGTAGATTTCTTTCTGCGAAAGTGCTGTTTTCACAGTGCGAAGTACTCCCAACTCTATCAACAATGTAGGTTTTACCAGTTTTCTAAGTCTCTCTTATTTTCTTGTACTTATACTTGGAATTCTCTGTGTAAACCTCTGTAACTTCTCTAGGTAGATGAATCATTTTGTACTTTCGCTTGGTTCTATCTGTTACCAATCTTGAGAAACTCATACATTCTCTCATCCCTGTTTCCCGGTGTTGCATAAGTAGATTTCTTTCTGCGAAAGTGCTGTTTTCACAGTGCGAAGTACTCCCAACTCTATCAACAATGTAGGTTTTACCAGTTTTCTAAGTCTCTCTTATTTTCTTGTACTTATAATTGGAATTCTCTGTGTAAACCTCTGTAACTTCTCTAGGTAGATGAATCATTTTGTACTTTCGCTTGGTTCTATGTGTTACCAATCTTGAGAAACTCATACATTCTCTTTTCACTGTTTCCCGGTCTTAGAGAAGTAGATTTCTTTCGGCGAAAGTGCTGTTTTCACAGTGCTAAGTACTCCCAACTCTATCAAGAATGTAGGTTTTACCAGTTTTCTACGTCTCTCTTATTTTCTTGTACTTATACTTGGAATTCTCTGTGTAAACCTGTGTAACTTCTCTAGGTAGATGAATCACTGTGTACTTTCTCTTGTTTCTATCTGTTACCAATCTTGAGAAACTCATACATTCTCTTTTCACTGTTTCCCGGTCTTAGCGAAGTAGATTTCTTTCTGCGAAAGTGCTGTTTTCACAGTGCTAAGTACTACCAACTCTATCAACAATGTAGGTTTTACCAGTTTTCTAAGTCTCTCTTATTTTCTGGTACTTATACTTGGAATTCTCTGTGTAAACCTCTGTGACTTCTCTAGGTAGATGAATCACTGTGTACTTTCTCTTGTTTCTCTCTGTTACCAATCTTGAGAAACTCATACATTCTCTGTTCACTGTATCCCGGTCTCAGAGAAGTAGATTTCTTTCTGCGAAAGTGCTGTTTTCACAGTGCTAAGTACTCCCAACTCTATCAACAATGTAGGTTTTACCAGTTTTCTAAGTGTCTCTTATTTTCTTGTACTAATACTTGGAATTCTCTGTGTAAACCTCTGTAACTTCCCTAGGTAGATGAATCACTGTGTACTTTCTCTTGTTTCTATCTGTTACCAATCTTGAGAAACTCATACATTATTTCTTCCCTGTTTCCTGGTGTTAGAGAAGTAGATTTCTTTCTGCGAAAGTGCAGTTTCCACAGTTCTAAGTACTCCCAACTCTATCAACAATGTAGGTTTTCCCAGTTTTCTAAGTCTCTCTTATTTTCTTGTACTTATACTTGGAATTCTCTGTGTAATCCTCTGTAACTTCTCTAGGTAGATGAATCACTGTGTACTTTCTCTTCTTTCTGTCTGTTACGAATCTTTAGAAACTCATACATTCTCTTTTCACTGTTTCCCGGTCTTAGAGAAGTAGACTTCGTTCTGCGAAAGTGCTGTTTTCACAGTGCTAAGTACTCCCCACTCAATCAACAATGTAAGTTTTACCAGTTTTCTAAGTCTCTCTTATCTTCTTTTACTTACACTTGGAATTTTCTGTGTAAACCTCTGTAACTTCTATAGGTAGATGAATCACTGTGTCCTTCTTTTGTTTGTATCTGTTACTAATCTTGAGAAACACATACATTCTCTCTTCCCTGTTTCCCGGTGTTAGAGAAGTAGATTTCTTTCAGCGAAAGGGCTGTTTTCACAGTGGTAAGTACTCCCAAAACTATCAACAATGTAGGTTTTACCAGTTTTCTAAGTCTCTCTTATTTTCTTGTACTTATACTTGGAATTCTCTGTGTAAACCTGTGTAACTTCTCTAGGTAGCTGAATCACTGTGTACTTTCGCTTGTTTATATCTGTTACCAATCTTGAGAAACTCATACATTCTCTTTTCACTGTTTCCCGGTTTTAGAGAAGTAGATTTCGTTCTGCGAAAGTGCTGTTTTCACAGTGCTAAGTACTCCCAACACAATCAATAATGTAAGTTTTACCAGTTTTCTAAGTCTCTCTTATTTTCTTGCACTTATACTTGGAATTCTCTGTGTAAACCTCTGTAACTTCTCTAGGTAGATGAATCACTGTGTACTTTCTCTTGTTTCTATCTGTTACCAATCTTGAGAAACTCATACATTCTCTCTTCCCTGTTTCCCGGTATTGGAGAAGTAGATTTCTTTCTGTGAAAGTGCTGTTTTCACAGTGCAAAGTACTCCCAACTCTATCAACAATGTAGGTTTTACCAGTTTTCTAAGTCTCTCTTATTTTCTTGCACTTATACTTGGAATTCTCTGTGTAAATCTCTGTAACTTCTCTAGGTAGATGAATCACTGTGTATTTTCTCTTGTTTCTATCTGTTACCAATCTTGAGAAACTCATACATTATTTCTTCCCTGTTTCCTGGTCTTAGAGAAGTAGATTTCTTTCTGCGAAAGTGGTGTTTCCACAGTTCTAAGTACTCCCAACTCTATCAACAATGTAAGTTTTACCAGTTTTCTAAGTCTCTCTTATTTTCTTGTACTTATACTTGGAATTCTCTGTGTAATCCTCTGTAACTTCTCTAGGTAGATGAATCACTGTGTACTTTCTCTTCTTTCTGTCTGTTACCAATCTTGAGAAAGTCATACATTCTCTTTTCACTGTTTCCCGGTCTTAGAGAAGTAGATTTCGTTCTGCGAAAGTGCTGTTTTCACAGTGCTAAGTACTCCCAACTCAATCAACAATGTAAGTTTTACCAGTTTTCTAAGTCTCTCTTATCTTCTTTTACTTACACTTGGAATTTTCTGTGTAAACCTCTGTAACTTCTATAGGTAGATGAATCACTGTGTCCTTCTTTTGTTTGTATCTGTTACTAATCTTGAGAAACACATACATTCTCTCTTCCCTGTTTCCCGGTGTTAGAGAAGTAGATTTCTTTCAGCGAAAGGGCTGTTTTCACAGTGGTAAGTACTCCCAACACTATCAACAATGTAGGTTTTACCAGTTTTCTAAGTCTCTCTTATTTTCTTGTACTTATACTTGGAATTCTCTGTGTAAACCTGTGTAACTTCTCTAGGTAGCTGAATCACTGTGTACTTTCGCTTGTTTATATCTGTTACCAATCTTGAGAAACTCATACATTCTCTTTTCACTGTTTCCCGGTTTTAGAGAAGTAGATTTTGTTCTGCGAAAGTGCTGTTTTCACAGTGCTAAGTACTCCCAACACAATCAATAATGTAAGTTTTACCAGTTTTCTAAGTCTCTCTTATTTTCTTGCACTTATACTTGGAATTCTCTGTGTAAACCTCTGTAACTTCTCTAGGTAGATGAATCACTGTGTACTTTCTCTTGTTTCTATCTGTTACCAATCTTGAGAAACTCATACATTCTCTCTTCCCTGTTTCCCGGTGTTGGAGAAGTAGATTTCTTTCTGTGAAAGTGCTGTTTTCACAGTGCGAAGTACTCCCAACTCTATCAACAATGTAGGTTTTACCAGTTTTCTAAGTCTCTCTTATTTTCATGTACTTATACTTGGAATTCTCTGTGTAAACCTCTGTAACTTCTCTAGGTAGATGAAACACTGTGTACTTTCTCTTGTTTCTATCTGTTACCAATCTTGAGAAACTCATACATTCTCTCTTCCCTGTTTCCCGGTGTTAGAGAAGCAGATTTCTTTCGGCGAAAGTGCTGTTTTCACAGTGGTAAGTACTCCCAACTCTATGAACAATGTAGGTTTTACCAGTTTTCTACGTCTCTCTTATTTTCTTGTACTTATACTTGGAATTCTCTGTGTAAACCTGTGTAACTTCTCTAGGTAGATGAATCACTGTGTACTTTCTCTTGTTTCTATCTGTTACCAATCTTGAGAAACTCATACATTCTCTTTTCACTGTTTCCCGGTCTTAGCGAAGTAGATTTCTTTCTGCGAAAGTGCTGTTTTCACAGTGCTAAGTACTCCCAACTCTATCAACAATGTAGGTTTTACCAGTTTTCTAAGTCTCTCTTATTTTCTGGTACTTATACTTGGAATTCTCTGTGTAAACCTCTGTGACTTCTCTAGGTAGATGAATCACTGTGTACTTTCTCTTGTTTCTCTCTGTTACCAATCTTGAGAAACTCATACATTCTCTGTTCACTGTATCCCGGTCTCAGAGAAGTAGATTTCTTTCTGCGAAAGTGCTGTTTTCACAGTGCTAAGTACTCCCAACTCTATCAACAATGTAGGTTTTACCAGTTTTCTAAGTCTCTCTTATTTTCTTGTACTAATACTTGGAATTCTCTGTGTAAACCTCTGTAACTTCCCTAGGTAGATGAATCACTGTGTACTTTCTCTTGTTTCTATCTGTTACCAATCTTGAGAAACTCATACATTATTTCTTCCCTGTTTCCTGGTGTTAGAGAAGTAGATTTCTTTCTGCGAAAGTGCTGTTTCCACAGTTCTAAGTACTCCCAACTCTATCAACAATGTAGGTTTTACCAGTTTTCTAAGTCTCTCTTATTTTCTTGTACTTATACTTGGAATTCTCTGTGTAATCCTCTGTAACTTCTCTAGGTAGATGAATCACTGTGTACTTTCTCTTCTTTCTGTCTGTTACCAATCTTGAGAAACTCATACATTCTCTTTTCACTGTTTCCCGGTCTTAGAGAAGTAGACTTCGTTCTGCGAAAGTGCTGTTTTCACAGTGCTAAGTACTCCCAACTCAATCAACAATGTAAGTTTTACCAGTTTTCTAAGTCTCTCTTATCTTCTTTTACTTACACTTGGAATTTTCTGTGTAAACCTCTGTAACTTCTATAGGTAGATGAATCACTGTGTCCTTCTTTTGTTTGTATCTGTTATTAATCTTGAGAAACACATACATTCTCTCTTCCCTGTTTCCCGGTGTTAGAGAAGTAGATTTCTTTCAGCGAAAGGGCTGTTTTCACAGTGGTAAGTACTCCCAACACTATCAACAATGTAGGTTTTACCAGTTTTCTAAGTCTCTCTTATTTTCTTGTACTTATACTTGGAATTCTCTGTGTAAACCTGTGTAACTTCTCTAGGTAGCTGAATCACTGTGTACTTTCGCTTGTTTATATCTGTTACCAATCTTGAGAAACTCATACATTCTCTTTTCACTGTTTCCCGGTTTTAGAGAAGTAGATTTCGTTCAGCGAAAGTGCTGTTTTCACAGTGCTAAGTACTCCCAACACAATCAATAATGTAAGTTTTACCAGTTTTCTAAGTCTCTCTTATTTTGTTGTACTTATACTTGGAATTCTCTGTGTAAACCTCTGTAACTTCTCTAGGTAGATGAATCACTGTGTACTTTCTCTTGTTTCTATCTGTTACCAATCTTGAGAAACTCATACATTCTCTCTTCCCTGTTTCCCGGTGTTGGAGAAGTAGATTTCTTTCTGTGAAAGTGCTGTTTTCACAGTGCGAAGTACTCCCAACTCTATCAACAATGTAGGTTTTACCAGTTTTCTAAGTCTCTCTTATTTTCTTGCACTTATACTTGGAATTCTCTGTGTAAACCTCTGTAACTTCTCTAGGTAGATGAATCACTGTGTACTTTCTCTTGTTTCTATCTGTTAACAATCTTGAGAAACTCATACATTCTCTCTTCCCTGTTTCCCGGTGTTGCAGAAGTAGATTTCGTTCTGCGAAAGTGCTGTTTTCACAGTGCGAAGTAGTCCCAACTCTATCAACAATGTAGGTTTTACCAGTTTTCTAAGTCTCTCTTATTTTCTTGTACTAATACTTGGAATTCTCTGTGTAAACCTCTGTAACTTCCCTAGGTAGATGAATCACTGTGTACTTTCTCTTGTTTCTATCTGTTACCAATCTTGAGAAACTCATACATTATTTCTTCCCTGTTTCCTGGTCTTAGAGAAGTAGATTTCTTTCTGCGAAAGTGCTGTTTCCACAGTTCTAAGTACTCCCAACTCTATCAACAATGTAGGTTTTACCAGTTTTCTAAGTCTCTCTTATTTTCTTGTACTTATACTTGGAATTCTCTGTGTAATCCTCTGTAACTTCTCTAGGTAGATGAATCACTGTGTACTTTCTCTTCTTTCTGTCTGTTACCAATCTTGAGAAAGTCATACATTCTCTTTTCACTGTTTCCCGGTCTTAGAGAAGTAGATTTCGTTCTGCGAAAGTGCTAAGTACTCCCAACTCAATCAACAATGTAAGTTTTACCAGTTTTCTAAGTCTCTCTTATCTTCTTTTACTTACACTTGGAATTTTCTGTGTAAACCTCTGTAACTTCTATAGGTAGATGAATCACTGTGTCCTTCTTTTGTTTGTATCTGTTACTAATCTTGAGAAACACATACATTCTCTGTTCCCTGTTTCCCGGTGTTAGAGAAGTAGATTTCTTTCAGCGAAAGTGCTGTTTTCACAGTGGTAAGTACTCCCAACACAATCAATAATGTAAGTTTTACCAGTTTTCTAAGTCTCTCTTATTTTCTTGCACTTATACTTGGAATTCTCTGTGTAAACCTCTGTAACTTCTCTAGGTAGATGAATCACTGTGTACTTTCTCTTGTTTCTATCTGTTACCAATCTTGAGAAACTCATACATTCTCTCTTCCCTGTTTCCCGGTGTTGGAGAAGTAGATTTCTTTCAGCGAAAGTGCTGTTTTCACAGTGGTAAGTACTCCCAACACTATCAACAATGTAGGTTTTACCAGTTTTCTAAGTCTCTCTTATTTTCTTGTACTTATACTTGGAATTCTCTGTGTAAACCTCTGTAACTTCTCTAGGTAGATGAATCATTTTGTACTTTCGCTTGGTTCTATGTGTTACCAATCTTGAGAAACTCATACATTCTCTCTTCCCTGTTTCCCGGTGTTGCAGAAGTAGATTTCGTTCTGCGAAAGTGCTGTTTTCACAGTGCGAAGTAGTCCCAACTCTATCAACAATGTAGGTTTTACCAGTTTTCTAAGTCTCTCTTATTTTCTTGTACTAATACTTGGAATTCTCTGTGTAAACCTCTGTAACTTCCCTAGGTAGATGAATCACTGTGTACTTTCTCTTGTTTCTATCTGTTACCAATCTTGAGAAACTCATACATTATTTCTTCCCTGTTTCCTGGTCTTAGAGAAGTAGATTTCTTTCTGCGAAAGTGCTGTTTCCACAGTTCTAAGTACTCCCAACTCTATCAACAATGTAGGTTTTACCAGTTTTCTAAGTCTCTCTTATTTTCTTGTACTTATACTTGGAATTCTCTGTGTAATCCTCTGTAACTTCTCTAGGTAGATGAATCACTGTGTACTTTCTCTTCTTTCTGTCTGTTACCAATCTTGAGAAAGTCATACATTCTCTTTTCACTGTTTCCCGGTCTTAGAGAAGTAGATTTCGTTCTGCGAAAGTGCTGTTTTCACAGTGCTAAGTACTCCCAACTCAATCAACAATGTAAGTTTTACCAGTTTTCTAAGTCTCTCTTATCTTCTTTTACTTACACTTGGAATTTTCTGTGTAAACCTCTGTAACTTCTATAGGTAGATGAATCACTGTGTCCTTCTTTTGTTTGTATCTGTTACTAATCTTGAGAAACACATACATTCTCTGTTCCCTGTTTCCCGGTGTTAGAGAAGTAGATTTCTTTCAGCGAAAGTGCTGTTTTCACAGTGGTAAGTACTCCCAACACTATCAACAATGTAGGTTTTACCAGTTTTCTAAGTCTCTCTTATTTTCTTGTACTTATACTTGGAATTCTCTGTGTAAACCTCTGTAACTTCTCTAGGTAGATGAATCATTTTGTACTTTCGCTTGGTTCTATGTGTTACCAATCTTGAGAAACTCATACATTCTCTTTTCACTGTTTCTCGGTCTTAGAGAAGTAGATTTCTTTCGGCGAAAGTGCTGTTTTCACAGTGCTAAGTACTCCCAACTCTATCAACAATGTAGGTTTTACCAGTTTTCTACGTCTCTCTTATTTTCTTGTACTTATACTTGGAATTCTCTGTGTAAACCTGTGTAATTTCTCTAGGTAGATGAATCACTGTGTACTTTCTCTTGTTTCTATCTGTTAACAATCTTGAGAAACTCATACATTCTCTTTTCACTGTTTCCCGGTCTTAGCGAAGTAGATTTCTTTCTGCGAAAGTGCTGTTTTCACAGTGCTAAGTACTCCCAACTCTATCAACAATGTAGGTTTTACCAGTTTTCTAAGTCTCTCTTATTTTCTGGTACTTATACTTGGAATTCTCTGTGTAAACCTCTGTGACTTCTCTAGGTAGATGAATCACTGTGTACTTTCTCTTGTTTCTCTCTGTTACCAATCTTGAGAAACTCATACATTTTCTGTTCACTGTATCCCGGTCTCAGAGAAGTAGATTTCTTTCTGCGAAAGTGCTGTTTTCACAGTGCTAAGTACTCCCAACTCTATCAACAATGTAGGTTTTACCAGTTTTCTAAGTCTCTCTTATTTTCTTGTACTAATACTTGGAATTCTCTGTGTAAACCTCTGTAACTTCCCTAGGTAGATGAATCACTGTGTACTTTCTCTTGTTTCTATCTGTTACCAATCTTGAGAAACTCATACATTATTTCTTCCCTGTTTCCTGGTGTTAGAGAAGTAGATTTCTTTCTGCGAAAGTGCTGTTTCCACAGTTCTAAGTACTCCCAACTCTATCAACAATGTAGGTTTTACCAGTTTTCTAAGTCTCTCTTATTTTCTTGTACTTATACTTGGAATTCTCTGTGTAATCCTCTGTAACTTCTCTAGGTAGATGAATCACTGTGTACTTTCTCTTCTTTCTGTCTGTTACCAATTTTGAGAAACTCATACATTCTCTTTTCACTGTTTCCCGGTCTTAGAGAAGTAGACTTCGTTCGGCGAAAGTGCTGTTTTCACAGTGCTAAGTACTCCCAACTCAATCAACAATGTAAGTTTTACCAGTTTTCTAAGTCTCTCTTCTTTTACTTACACTTGGAATTTTCTGTGTAAACCTCTGTAACTTCTATAGGTAGATGAATCACTGTGTCCTTCTTTTGTTTGTATCTGTTACTAATCTTGAGAAACACATACATTCTCTCTTCCCTGTTTCCCGGTGTTAGAGAAGTAGAGTTCTTTCAGCGAAAGGGCTGTTTTCACAGTGGTAAGTACTCCCAACACTATCAACAATGTAGGTTTTACCAGTTTTCTAAGTCTCTCTTATTTTCTTGTACTTATACTTGGAATTCTCTGTGTAAACCTGTGTAACTTCTCTAGGTAGCTGAATCACTGTGTACTTTCGCTTGTTTATATCTGTTACCAATCTTGAGAAACTCATACATTCTCTTTTCACTGTTTCCCGGTTTTAGAGAAGTAGATTTCGTTCTGCGAAAGTGCTGTTTTCACAGTGCTAAGTACTCCCAACACAATCAATAATGTAAGTTTTACCAGTTTTCTAAGTCTCTCTTATTTTCTTGCACTTATACTTGGAATTCTCTGTGTAAACCTCTGTAACTTCTCTAGGTAGATGAATCACTGTGTACTTTCTCTTGTTTCTATCTGTTACCAATCTTGAGAAACTCATACATTCTCTCTTCCCTGTTTCCCGGTGTTGGAGAAGTAGATTTCTTTCTGTGAAAGTGCTGTTTTCACAGTGCGAAGTACTCCCAACTCTATCAACAATGTAGGTTTTACCAGTTTTCTAAGTCTCTCTTATTTTCTTGCACTTATACTTGGAATTCTCTGTGTAAACCTCTGTAACTTCTCTAGGTAGATGAATCACTGTGTACTTTCTCTTGTTTCTATCTGTTACCAATCTTGAGAAACTCATACATTCTCTCTTCCCTGTTTCCCGGTGTTGCAGAAGTAGATTTCGTTCTGCGAAAGTGCTGTTTTCACAGTGCGAAGTAGTCCCAACTCTATCAACAATGTAGGTTTTACCAGTTTTCTAAGTCTCTCTTATTTTCTTGTACTAATACTTGGAATTCTCTGTGTAAACCTCTGTAACTTCCCTAGGTAGATGAATCACTGTGTACTTTCTCTTGTTTCTATCTGTTACCAATCTTGAGAAACTCATACATTATTTCTTCCCTGTTTCCTGGTCTTAGAGAAGTAGATTTCTTTCTGCGAAAGTGCTGTTTCCACAGTTCTAAGTACTCCCAACTCTATCAACAATGTAGGTTTTACCAGTTTTCTAAGTCTCTCTTATTTTCTTGTACTTATACTTGGAATTCTCTGTGTAATCCTCTGTAACTTCTCTAGGTAGATGAATCACTGTGTACTTTCTCTTCTTTCTGTCTGTTACCAATCTTGAGAAAGTCATACATTCTCTTTTCACTGTTTCCCGGTCTTAGAGAAGTAGATTTCGTTCTGCGAAAGTGCTTTTTTCACAGTGCTAAGTACTCCCAACTCAATCAACAATGTAAGTTTTACCAGTTTTCTAAGTCTCTCTTATCTTCTTTTACTTACACTTGGAATTTTCTGTGTAAACCTCTGTAACTTCTATAGGTAGATGAATCACTGTGTCCTTCTTTTGTTTGTATCTGTTACTAATCTTGAGAAACACATACATTCTCTGTTCCCTGTTTCCCGGTGTTAGAGAAGTAGATTTCTTTCAGCGAAAGTGCTGTTTTCACAGTGGTAAGTACTCCCAACACTATCAACAATGTAGGTTTTACCAGTTTTCTAAGTCTCTCTTATTTTCTTGTACTTATACTTGGATTTCTCTGTGTAAACCTCTGTAACTTCTCTAGGTAGATGAATCATTTTGTACTTTCGCTTGGTTCTATGTGTTACCAATCTTGAGAAACTCATACATTCTCTCTTCCCTGTTTCCCGGTGTTGCAGAAGTAGATTTCGTTCTGCGAAAGTGCTGTTTTCACAGTGCGAAGTAGTCCCAACTCTATCAACAATGTAGGTTTTACCAGTTTTCTAAGTCTCTCTTATTTTCTTGTACTAATACTTGGAATTCTCTGTGTAAACCTCTGTAACTTCCCTAGGTAGATGAATCACTGTGTACTTTCTCTTGTTTCTATCTGTTACCAATCTTGAGAAACTCATACATTATTTCTTCCCTGTTTCCTGGTCTTAGAGAAGTAGATTTCTTTCTGCGAAAGTGCTGTTTCCACAGTTCTAAGTACTCCCAACTCTATCAACAATGTAGGTTTTACCAGTTTTCTAAGTCTCTCTTATTTTCTTGTACTTATACTTGGAATTCTCTGTGTAATCCTCTGTAACTTCTCTAGGTAGATGAATCACTGTGTACTTTCTCTTCTTTCTGTCTGTTACCAATCTTGAGAAAGTCATACATTCTCTTTTCACTGTTTCCCGGTCTTAGAGAAGTAGATTTCGTTCTGCGAAAGTGCTGTTTTCACAGTGCTAAGTACTCCCAACTCAATCAACAATGTAAGTTTTACCAGTTTTCTAAGTCTCTCTTATCTTCTTTTACTTACACTTGGAATTTTCTGTGTAAACCTCTGTAACTTCTATAGGTAGATGAATCACTGTGTCCTTCTTTTGTTTGTATCTGTTACTAATCTTGAGAAACACATACATTCTCTGTTCCCTGTTTCCCGGTGTTAGAGAAGTAGATTTCTTTCAGCGAAAGTGCTGTTTTCACAGTGGTAAGTACTCCCAACACTATCAACAATGTAGGTTTTACCAGTTTTCTAAGTCTCTCTTATTTTCTTGTACTTATACTTGGAATTCTCTGTGTAAACCTCTGTAACTTCTCTAGGTAGATGAATCATTTTGTACTTTCGCTTGGTTCTATGTGTTACCAATCTTGAGAAACTCATACATTCTCTTTTCACTGTTTCTCGGTCTTAGAGAAGTAGATTTCTTTCGGCGAAAGTGCTGTTTTCACAGTGCTAAGTACTCCCAACTCTATCAACAATGTAGGTTTTACCAGTTTTCTACGTCTCTCTTATTTTCTTGTACTTATACTTGGAATTCTCTGTGTAAACCTGTGTAATTTCTCTAGGTAGATGAATCACTGTGTACTTTCTCTTGTTTCTATCTGTTAACAATCTTGAGAAACTCATACATTCTCTTTTCACTGTTTCCCGGTCTTAGCGAAGTAGATTTCTTTCTGCGAAAGTGCTGTTTTCACAGTGCTAAGTACTCCCAACTCTATCAACAATGTAGGTTTTACCAGTTTTCTAAGTCTCTCTTATTTTCTGGTACTTATACTTGGAATTCTCTGTGTAAACCTCTGTGACTTCTCTAGGTAGATGAATCACTGTGTACTTTCTCTTGTTTCTCTCTGTTACCAATCTTGAGAAACTCATACATTTTCTGTTCACTGTATCCCGGTCTCAGAGAAGTAGATTTCTTTCTGCGAAAGTGCTGTTTTCACAGTGCTAAGTACTCCCAACTCTATCAACAATGTAGGTTTTACCAGTTTTCTAAGTCTCTCTTATTTTCTTGTACTAATACTTGGAATTCTCTGTGTAAACCTCTGTAACTTCCCTAGGTAGATGAATCACTGTGTACTTTCTCTTGTTTCTATCTGTTACCAATCTTGAGAAACTCATACATTATTTCTTCCCTGTTTCCTGGTGTTAGAGAAGTAGATTTCTTTCTGCGAAAGTGCTGTTTCCACAGTTCTAAGTACTCCCAACTCTATCAACAATGTAGGTTTTACCAGTTTTCTAAGTCTCTCTTATTTTCTTGTACTTATACTTGGAATTCTCTGTGTAATCCTCTGTAACTTCTCTAGGTAGATGAATCACTGTGTACTTTCTCTTCTTTCTGTCTGTTACCAATTTTGAGAAACTCATACATTCTCTTTTCACTGTTTCCCGGTCTTAGAGAAGTAGACTTCGTTCGGCGAAAGTGCTGTTTTCACAGTGCTAAGTACTCCCAACTCAATCAACAATGTAAGTTTTACCAGTTTTCTAAGTCTCTCTTCTTTTACTTACACTTGGAATTTTCTGTGTAAACCTCTGTAACTTCTATAGGTAGATGAATCACTGTGTCCTTCTTTTGTTTGTATCTGTTACTAATCTTGAGAAACACATACATTCTCTCTTCCCTGTTTCCCGGTGTTAGAGAAGTAGATTTCTTTCAGCGAAAGGGCTGTTTTCACAGTGGTACGTACTCCCAACCATATGAACAATGTAGGTTTTACCAGTTTTCTAAGTCTCTCTTATTTTCTTGTACTTATACTTGGAATTCTCTGTGTAAACCTGTGTAACTTCTTAGGTAGGTGAATCACTGTGTACTTTCGCTTGTTTCAATCTGTTACCAATCTTGAGAAACTCATACATTCTCTTTTCACTGTTTCCTGGTCTTAGAGAAGTAGATTTCTTTCGGCAAAAGTGCTGTTTTCACAGTGCTAAGTATTCCCAACTCAATCAACAATGTAAGTTTTACCAGTTTTCTAAGTCTCTCTTATCTTCTTTTACTTACACTTGGAATTTTCTGTGTAAACCTCTGTAACTTCTCTAGGTAGATGAATCACTGTGTCCTTCTTTTGTTTCTATCTGTTAGTAATCTTGAGAAACACATACATTCTCTGTTCCCTGTTTCTCGTTCTTAGAGAAGTAGATTTCTTTCGGCGAAAGTGCTGTTTTCACAGTGCTAAGTACTCCCAACTCTATCAACAATGTAGGTTTTACCAGTTTTCTAAGTCTCTCTTATTTTCCTGTACTTATACTTGGAATTCTCTGTGTAAACCTCTGTAACTTCTCTAGGTAGATGAATCACTGTGTACTTTCTCTTGTTTCTATCTGTTACCAATCTTGAGAAACTCATACATTCTCTCTTCCCTGTTTCCCGGTGTTGGAGAAGTAGATTTCTTTCTGTGAAAGTGCTGTTTTCACAGTGCGAAGTACTCCCAACTCTATCAACAATGTAGGTTTTACCAGTTTTCTAAGTCTCTCTTATTTTCTTGCACTTATACTTGGAATTCTCTGTGTAAACCTCTGTAACTTCTCTAGGTAGATGAATCACTGTGTACTTTCTCTTGTTTCTATCTGTTACCAATCTTGAGAAACTCATACATTCACTCTTCCCTGTTTCCCGGTGTTGCAGAAGTAGATTTCTTTCTGCGAAAGTGCTGTTTTCACAGTGCGAAGTACTCCCAACTCTATCAACAATGTAGGTTTTACCAGTTTTCTAAGTCTCTCTTATTTTCTTGTACTAATACTTGGAATTCTCTGTGTAAACCTCTGTAACTTCCCTAGGTAGATGAATCACTGTGTACTTTCTCTTGTTTCTATCTGTTACCAATTTTGAGAAACTCATACATTATTTCTTCCCTGTTTCCTGGTCTTAGAGAAGTAGATTTCTTTCTGCGAAAGTGCTGTTTCCACAGTTCTAAGTACTCCCAACTCTATCAACAATGTAGGTTTTACCAGTTTTCTAAGTCTCTCTTATTTTCTTGTACTTATACTTGGAATTCTCTGTGTAATCCTCTGTAACTTCTCTAGGTAGATGAATCACTGTGTACTTTCTCTTCTTTCTGTCTGTTACCAATCTTGAGAAAGTCATACATTCTCTTTTCACTGTTTCCCGGTCTTAGAGAAGTAGATTTCGTTCTGCGAAAGTGCTGTTTTCACAGTGCTAAGTACTCCCAACTCAATCAACAATGTAAGTTTTACCAGTTTTCTAAGTCTCTCTTATCTTCTTTTACTTACACTTGGAATTTTCTGTGTAAACCTCTGTAACTTCTATAGGTAGATGAATCACTGTGTCCTTCTTTTGTTTGTATCTGTTACTAATCTTGAGAAACACATACATTCTCTGTTCCCTGTTTCCCGGTGTTAGAGAAGTAGATTTCTTTCAGCGAAAGTGCTGTTTTCACAGTGGTACGTACTCCCAACACTATCAACAATGTAGGTTTTACCAGTTTTCTAAGTCTCTCTTATTTTCTTGTACTTATACTTGGAATTCTCTGTGTAAACCTGTGTAACTTCTCTAGGTAGCTGAATCACTGTGTACTTTCGCTTGTTTATATCTGTTACCAATCTTGAGAAACTCATACATTCTCTTTTCACTGTTCCCCGGTTTTAGAGAAGTAGATTTCGTTCTGCGAAAGTGCTGTTTTCACAGTGCTAAGTACTCCCAACACAATCAATAATGTAAGTTTTACCAGTTTTCTAAGTCTCTCTTATTTTCTTGCACTTATACTTGGAATTCTCTGTGTAAACCTCTGTAACTTCTCTAGGTAGATGAATCACTGTGTACTTTCTCTTGTTTCTATCTGTTACCAATCTTGAGAAACTCATACATTCTCTCTTCCCTGTTTCCCGGTGTTGCAGAAGTAGAGTTCTTTCTGCGAAAGTGCTGTTTTCACAGTGCGAAGTACTCCCAACTCTATCAACAATGTAGGTTTTACCAGTTTTCTAAGTCTCTCTTATTTTCTTGTACTTATACTTGGAATTCTCTGTGTAAACCTCTGTAACTTCTCTATGTAGATGAATCATTTTGTACTTTCGCTTGGTTCTATGTGTTACCAATCTTGAGAAACTCATACATTCTCTTTTCACTGTTTCCCGGTCTTAGAGAAGTAGATTTCTTTCGGCGAAAGTGCTGTTTTCACAGTGCTAAGTACTCCAAACTCTATCAACAATGTAGGTTTTACCAGTTTTCTACGTCTCTCTTATTTTCTTGTACTTATACTTGGAATTCTCTGTGTAAACCTGTGTAACTTCTCTAGGTAGATGAATCACTGTGTACTTTCTCTTGTTTCTATCTGTTACCAATCTTGAGAAACTCATACATTCTCTTTTCACTGTTTCCCGGTCTTAGCGATGTAGATTTCTTTCTGCGAAAGTGCTGTTTTCACAGTGCTAAGTACTCCCAACTCTATCAACAATGTAGGTTTTACCAGTTTTCTAAGTCTCTCTTATTTTCTGGTACTTATACTTGGAATTCTCTGTGTAAACCTCTGTGACTTCTCTAGGTAGATGAATCACTGTGTACTTTCTCTTGTTTTTCTCTGTTACCAATCTTGAGAAACTCATACATTCTCTGTTCACTGTATCCCGGTCTCAGAGAAGTAGATTTCTTTCTGCGAAAGTGCTCTTTTCACAGTGCTAAGTACTCCCAACTCTATCAACAATGTAGGTTTTACCGGTTTTCTAAGTCTCTCTTATTTTCTTGTACTAATACTTGGAATTCTCTGTGTAAACCTCTGTAACTTCCCTAGGTAGATGAATCACTGTGTACTTTCTCTTGTTTCTATCTGTTACCAATCTTGAGAAACTCATACATTATTTCTTCCCTGTTTCCTGGTGTTAGAGAAATAGATTTCTTTCTGCGAAAGTGCTGTTTCCACAGTTCTAAGTACTCCCAACTCTATCAACAATGTAGGTTTTACCAGTTTTCTAAGTCTCTCTTATTTTCTTGTACTTATACTTGGAATTCTCTGTGTAATCCTCTGTAACTTCTCTAGGTAGATGAATCACTGTGTACTTTCTCTTCTTTCTGTCTGTTACCAATCTTGAGAAACTCATACATTCTCTTTTCACTGTTTCCCGGTCTTAGAGAAGTAGACTTCGTTCTGCGAAAGTGCTGTTTTCACAGTGCTAAGTACTCCCAACTCAATCAACAATGTAAGTTTTACCAGTTTTCTAAGTGTCTCTTATCTTCTTTTACTTACACTTGGAATTTTCTGTGTAAACCTCTGTAACTTCTATAGGTAGATGAATCACTGTGTCCTTCTTTTGTTTGTATCTGTTACTAATCTTGAGAAACACATACATTCTCTCTTCCCTGTTTCCCGG
Source organism: Heterohyrax brucei (assembly GCA_028571685.1). Classification (NCBI taxonomy): domain Eukaryota; kingdom Metazoa; phylum Chordata; class Mammalia; order Hyracoidea; family Procaviidae; genus Heterohyrax; species Heterohyrax brucei. The sequence goes on from CM053156.1 coordinate 31,283,782, forward strand.
TGTTAGAGAAGTAGATTTCTTTCAGCGAAAGGGCTGTTTTCACAGTGGTAAGTACTCCCAACACTATCAACAATGCAGGTTTTACCAGTTTTCTAAGTCTCTCTTATTTTCTTGTACTTATACTTGGAATTCTCTGTGTAAACCTGTGTAACTTCTCTAGGTAGCTGAATCACTGTGTACTTTCGCTTGTTTATATCTGTTACCAATCTTGAGAAACTCATACATTCTCTTTTCACTGTTCCCCGGTTTTAGAGAAGTAGATTTCGTTCTGCGAAAGTGCTGTTTTCACAGTGCTAAGTACTCCCAACACAATCAATAATGTAAGTTTTACCAGTTTTCTAAGTCTCTCTTATTTTCTTGCACTTATACTTGGAATTCTCTGTGTAAACCTCTGTAACTTCTCTAGGTAGATGAATCACTGTGTACTTTCTCTTGTTTCTATCTGTTACCAATCTTGAGAAACTCATACATTCTCTCTTCCCTGTTTCCCGGTGTTGCAGAAGTAGAGTTCTTTCTGCGAAAGTGCTGTTTTCACAGTGCGAAGTACTCCCAACTCTATCAACAATGTAGGTTTTACCAGTTTTCTAAGTCTCTCTTATTTTCTTGTACTTATACTTGGAATTCTCTGTGTAAACCTCTGTAACTTCTCTATGTAGATGAATCATTTTGTACTTTCGCTTGGTTCTATGTGTTACCAATCTTGAGAAACTCATACATTCTCTTTTCACTGTTTCCCGGTCTTAGAGAAGTAGATTTCTTTCGGCGAAAGTGCTGTTTTCACAGTGCTAAGTACTCCAAACTCTATCAACAATGTAGGTTTTACCAGTTTTCTACGTCTCTCTTATTTTCTTGTACTTATACTTGGAATTCTCTGTGTAAACCTGTGTAACTTCTCTAGGTAGATGAATCACTGTGTACTTTCTCTTGTTTCTATCTGTTACCAATCTTGAGAAACTCATACATTCTCTTTTCACTGTTTCCCGGTCTTAGCGATGTAGATTTCTTTCTGCGAAAGTGCTGTTTTCACAGTGCTAAGTACTCCCAACTCTATCAACAATGTAGGTTTTACCAGTTTTCTAAGTCTCTCTTATTTTCTGGTACTTATACTTGGAATTCTCTGTGTAAACCTCTGTGACTTCTCTAGGTAGATGAATCACTGTGTACTTTCTCTTGTTTTTCTCTGTTACCAATCTTGAGAAACTCATACATTCTCTGTTCACTGTATCCCGGTCTCAGAGAAGTAGATTTCTTTCTGCGAAAGTGCTCTTTTCACAGTGCTAAGTACTCCCAACTCTATCAACAATGTAGGTTTTACCGGTTTTCTAAGTCTCTCTTATTTTCTTGTACTAATACTTGGAATTCTCTGTGTAAACCTCTGTAACTTCCCTAGGTAGATGAATCACTGTGTACTTTCTCTTGTTTCTATCTGTTACCAATCTTGAGAAACTCATACATTATTTCTTCCCTGTTTCCTGGTGTTAGAGAAATAGATTTCTTTCTGCGAAAGTGCTGTTTCCACAGTTCTAAGTACTCCCAACTCTATCAACAATGTAGGTTTTACCAGTTTTCTAAGTCTCTCTTATTTTCTTGTACTTATACTTGGAATTCTCTGTGTAATCCTCTGTAACTTCTCTAGGTAGATGAATCACTGTGTACTTTCTCTTCTTTCTGTCTGTTACCAATCTTGAGAAACTCATACATTCTCTTTTCACTGTTTCCCGGTCTTAGAGAAGTAGACTTCGTTCTGCGAAAGTGCTGTTTTCACAGTGCTAAGTACTCCCAACTCAATCAACAATGTAAGTTTTACCAGTTTTCTAAGTCTCTCTTATCTTCTTTTACTTACACTTGGAATTTTCTGTGTAAACCTCTGTAACTTCTATAGGTAGATGAATCACTGTGTCCTTCTTTTGTTTGTATCTGTTACTAATCTTGAGAAACACATACATTCTCTCTTCCCTGTTTCCCGGTGTTAGAGAAGTAGATTTCTTTCAGCGAAAGGGCTGTTTTCACAGTGGTAAGTACTCCCAACACTATCAACAATGCAGGTTTTACCAGTTTTCTAAGTCTCTCTTATTTTCTTGTACTTATACTTGGAATTCTCTGTGTAAACCTGTGTAACTTCTCTAGGTAGCTGAATCACTGTGTACTTTCGCTTGTTTATATCTGTTACCAATCTTGAGAAACTCATACATTCTCTTTTCACTGTTTCCCGGTTTTAGAGAAGTAGATTTCGTTCTGCGAAAGTGCTGTTTTCACAGTGCTAAGTACTCCCAACACAATCAATAATGTAAGTTTTACCAGTTTTCTAAGTATCTCTTATTTTCTTGCACTTATACTTGGAATTCTCTGTGTAAACCTCTGTAACTTCTCTAGGTAGATGAATCACTGTGTACTTTCTCTTGTTTCTATCTGTTACCAATCTTGAGAAACTCATACATTCTCTCTTCCCTGTTTCCCGGTGTTGGAGAAGTAGATTTCTTTCTGTGAAAGTGCTGTTTTCACAGTGCGAAGTACTCCCAACTCTATCAACAATGTAGGTTTTACCAGTTTTCTAAGTCTCTCTTATTTTCTTGTACTTATACTTGGAATTCTCTGTGTAAACCTCTCTAACTTCTCTAGGTAGATGAAACACTGTGTACTTTCTCTTGTTTCTATCTGTTACCAATCTTGAGAAACTCATACATTCTCTCTTCCCTGTTTCCCGGTGTTAGAGAAGCAGATTTCTTTCGGCGAAAGTGGTGTTTTCACAGTGGTAAGTACTCCCAACTCTATGAACAATGTAGGTTTTACCAGTTTTCTAAGTCTCTCTTATTTTCTTGTACTTATACTTGGAATTCTCTGTGTAAACCTGTGTAACTTCTTAGGTAGGTGAATCACTGTGTACTTTCGCTTGTTTCAATCTGTTACCAATCTTGAGAAACTCATACATTCTCTTTTCACTGTTTCCTGGTCTTAGAGAAGTAGATTTCTTTCGGCGAAAGTGCTGTTTTCACAGTGCTAAGTATTCCCAACTCAATCAACAATGTAAGTTTTACCAGTTTTCTAAGTCTCTCTTATCTTCTTTTACTTACACTTGGGATTTTCTGTGTAAACCTCTGTAACTTCTCTAGGTAGATGAATCACTGTGTCCTTCTTTTTTTTCTATCTGTTAGTAATCTTGAGAAACACATACATTCTCTGTTCCCTGTTTCCCGGTCTTAGAGAAGTAGATTTCTTTCGGCGAAAATGCTGTTTTCACAGTGCTAAGTACTCCCAACTCTATCAACAATGTAGGTTTTACCAGTTTTCTAAGTCTCTCTTATTTTCCTGTACTTATACTTGGAATTCTCTGTGTAAACCTGTGTAACTTCTCTAGGTAGATGAATCACTGTGTACTTTCTCTTGTTTCTATCTGTTACCAATCTTGAGAAACTGATACATTCTCTTTTCACTGTTTCCCGGTCTTAGCGAAGTAGATTTCTTTCTGCGAAAGTGCTGTTTTCACAGTGCTAAGTACTCCCAACTCTATCAACAATGTAGGTTTTACCAGTTTTCTAAGTCTCTCTTATTTTCTTGTACTTATACTTGGAATTCTCTGTGTAAATCTCTGTGACTTCTCTAGGTACATGAATCACTGTGTACTTTCTCTTGTTTCTCTCTGTTACCAATCTTGAGAAACTCATACATTCTCTGTTCACTGTATCCCGGTCTCAGAGAAGTAGATTTCTTTCTGCGAAAGTGCTGTTTTCACAGTGCTAAGTACTCCCAACTCTATCAACAATGTAGGTTTTACCAGTTTTCTAAGTCTCTCTTATTTTCTTGTACTAATACTTAGAATTCTCTGTGTAAACCTCTGTAACTTCCCTAGCTAGATGAATCACTGTGTACTTTCTCTTGTTTCTATCTGTTACCAATCTTGAGAAACTCATACATTCTTTCTTCCCTGTTTCCTGGTGTTAGAGAAGTAGATTTCTTTCTGCGAAAGTGCTGTTTCCACAGTGCTAAGTACTCCCAACTCTATCAACAATGTAGGTTTTACCAGTTTTCTAAGTCTCTCTTATTTTCTTGTACTTATACTTGGAATTCTCTGTGTAATCCTCTGTAACTTCTCTAGGTAGATGAATCAGAGTGTACTTTCTCTTCTTTCTCTCTGTTACCAATCTTGAGAAACTCATACATTCTCTTTTCACTGTTTCCTGGTCTTAGAGAAGTAGATATCTTTCGGCGAAAGTGCTGTTTTCACAGTGCTAAGTACTCCCAACTCAATCAACAATGTAAGTTTTACCAGTTTTCTAAGTCTCTCTTATCTTCTTTTACTTACACTTGGAATTTTCTGTGTAAACCTCTGTAACTTCTCTCGGTAGATGAATCACTGTGTCCTTCTTTTGTTTCTATGTGTTAGTAATCTTGAGAAACACATACATTCTCTGTTCCTTGTTTCCCGGTCTTAGAGAAGTAGATTTCTTTCGGCGAAAGTGCTGTTTTCACAGTGCTAAGTACTCCCAACTCTATCAACAATGTAGGTTTTACCAGTTTTCTAAGTCTCTCTTATTTTCCTGTACTTATACTTGGAATTCTCTGTGTAAACCTGTGTAACTTCTCTAGGTAGATGAATCACTGTGTACTTTCTCTTGTTTCTATCTGTTACCAATCTTGAGAAACTGATACATTCTCTTTTCACTGTTTCCCGGTCTTAGCGAAGTAGATTTCTTTCTGCGAAAGTGCTGTTTTCACAGTGCTAAGTACTCCCAACTCTATCAACAATGTAGGTTTTACCAGTTTTCTAAGTCTCTCTTATTTTCTTGTACTTATACTTGGAATTCTCTGAGTAAATCTCTGTGACTTCTCTAGGTACATGAATCACTGTGTACTTTCTCTTGTTTCTCTCTGTTACCAATCTTGAGAAACTCATACATTCTCTTTTCACTGTTTCCCGGTCTTAGAGAAGTAGATTTCTTTCTGTGAAAGTGCTGTTTCCACAGTGCTAAGTACTCCCAACTCTATCAACAATGTAGGTTTTACCAGTTTTCTAAGTCTCTCTTATTTTCTTGTACTTATACTTGGAATTCTCTGTGTAAACCTGTGTAACTTCTCTAGGTAGATGAATCACTGTGTACTTTCTCTTGTTTCTATCTGTTACCAATCTTGAGAAACTCATACATTCTCTTTTCACTGTTTCCCGGTCTTAGAGAAGTAGATTTCGTTCTGCGAAAGTGCTGTTTTCACAGTGCTAAGTACTCCCAACTCAATCAACAATGTAAGTTTTACCAGTTTTCTAAGTCTCTCTTATCTTCTTTTACTTACACTTGGAATTTTCTGTGTAAACCTCTGTAACTTCTATAGGTAGATGAATCACTGTGTCCTTCTTTTGTTTGTATCTGTTACTAATCTTGAGAAACACATACATTCTCTGTTCCCTGTTTCCCGGTGTTAGAGAAGTAGATTTCTTTCAGCGAAAGTGCTGTTTTCACAGTGGTAAGTACTCCCAACACTATCAACAATGTAGGTTTTACCAGTTTTCTAAGTCTCTCTTATTTTCTTGTACTTATACTTGGAATTCTCTGTGTAAACCTCTGTAACTTCTCTAGGTAGATGAATCAGTGTGTACTTTCTCTTTTTTCTATCTGTTACCAATCTTGAGAAACTCATGCATTCTCTTTTCACTGCTTCCCGGTCTTAGAGAAGTAGATTTCCTTCGGCGAAAGTGCTGTTTTCACAGTGTAAGTACTCCCAACTCTATCAACAATGTAGGTTTTACCAGTTTTCTAAGTCTCTCTTATTTTCTTGTACTTATACTTGGAATTCTCTGTGTAAACCTGTGTAACTTCTCTAGGTAGCTGAATCACTGTGTACTTTCGCTTGTTTATATCTGTTACCAATCTTGAGAAACTCATACATTCTCTTTTCACTGTTTCCCGGTTTTAGAGAAGTAGATTTCTTTCTGCGAAAGTGCTGTTTTCACAGTGCTAAGTACTCCCAACACAATCAATAATGTAAGTTTTAGCAGTTTTCTAAGTCTCTCTTATTTTCTTGCACTTATACTTGGAATTCTCTGTGTAAACCTCTGTAACTTCTCTAGGTAGATGAATCACTGTGTACTTTCTCTTGTTTCTATCTGTTACCAATCTTGAGAAACTCATACATTCTCTCTTCCCTGTTTCCCGGTGTTAGAGAAGTAGATTTCTTTCTGCGAAAGTGCTGTTTTCACAGTGCGAAGTACTCCCAACTCTATCAACAATGTAGGTTTTACCAGTTTTCTAAGTCTCTCTTATTTTCTTGTACTTATACTTGGAATTCTCTGTGTAAACCTCTGTAACTTCTCTAGGTAGATGAAACACTGTGTACTTTCTCTTGTTTCTATCTGTTACCAATCTTGAGAAACTCATACATTCTCTCTTCCCTGTTTCCCGGTGTTAGAGAAGCAGATTTCTTTCGGCGAAAGTGCTGTTTTCACAGTGGTAAGTACTCCCAACTCTATGAACAATGTAGGTTTTACCAGTTTTCTAAGTCTCTCTTATTTTCTTGTACTTATACTTGGAATTCTCTGTGTAAACCTGTGTAACTTCTTAGGTAGGTGAATCACTGTGTACTTTCGCTTGTTTCCATCTGTTACCAATCTTGAGAAACTCATACATTCTCTTTTCACTGTTTCCTGGTCTTAGAGAAGTAGATTTCTTTCGGCGAAAGTGCTGTTTTCACAGTGCTAAGTACTCCCAACTCAATCAACAATGTAAGTTTTACCAGTTTTCTAAGTCTCTCTTATCTTCTTTTACTTACACTTGGAATTTTCTGTGTAAACCTCTGTAACTTCTCTAGGTAGATGAATCACTGTGTCCTTCTTTTGTTTCTATCTGTTAGTAATCTTGAGAAACACATACATTCTCTGTTCCCTGTTTCCCGGTCTTAGAGAAGTAGATTTCTTTCGGCGAAAGTGCTGTTTTCACAGTGCTAAGTACTCCCAACTCTATCAACAATGTAGGTTTTACCAGTTTTCTAAGTCTCTCTTATTTTCCTGTACTTATACTTGGAATTCTCTGTGTAAACCTGTGTAACTTCTCTAGGTAGATGACTCACTGTGTACTTTCGCTTGTTTCTATCTGTTACCAATCTTGAGAAACTGATACATCCTCTTTTCACTGTTTCCCGGTCTTAGAGAAGTAGATTTCTTTCTGCGAAAGTGCTGTTTTCACAGTGCTAAGTACTCCCAACTCAATCAACAATGTAAGTTTTACCAGTTTTCTAAGTCTCTCTTATTTTCTTGTACTTATACTTGGAATTTTCTGTGTAAACCTCTGTAACTTCTCTAGACAAAGGAATCACTGTGTACTTCTTTTGTTTCTATCTGTTACTAATCTTGAGAAACACATACATTCTCTGTTCCCTGTTTCCCGGTGTTAGAGAAGTAGATTTCTTTCGGCGAAAGTGCTGTTTTCACAGTGGTAAGTACTCCCAACACTATCAACAATGTAGGTTTTACCAGTTTTCTAAGTCTCTCTCGTTTTCTTGTACTTATACTTGGAATTCTCTGTGTAAACCTCTGTAAATTCTCTAGGTAGATGAATCAGTGTGTACTTTCTCTTGTTTCTGTCTGTTACCAATCTTGAGAAACTCATACATTCTCTTTTCACTGTTTCCCGGTCTTAGACAAGTAGATTTCTTTCTGCGAAAGTGCTGTTTTCACAGTGCTAAGTACTCCCAACTCTATCAACAATGTAGGTTTTACCAGTTTTCTAAGTCTCTCTTATTTTCTTGTACTTATACTTGGAATTCTCTGTGTAAACCTCTGTAACTTCTCTAGGTAGATGAATCAGTGTGTACTTTCGCTTGTTTCTATCTGTTACCAATCTTGAGAAGCTCATACATTCTCTTTTCAGTGTTTCCCGGTCTTAGAGAAGTAGATTTCTTTCTGCGAAAGTGCTGTTTTCACAGTGCTAAGTACTCCCAACTCAATCAACAATGTAAGTTTTACCAGTTTTCTAAGTCTCTCTTATCTTCTTTTACTTACACTTGGAATTTTCTGTGTAAACCTCTGTTACTTCTCTAGGTAGATGAATCACTGTGTCCTTCTTTTGTTTCTATCTGTTACTAATCTTGAGAAACACATACATTCTCTGTTCCCTGTTTCCCGGTGTTAGAGAAGTAGATTTCTTTCGGCGAAAGTGCTGTTTTCACAGTGGTAAGTACTCCCAACTCTATGAACAATGTAGGTTTTACCATTTTTCTAAGTCTCTCTTATTTTCTTGTACTTATACTTGGAATTCTCTGTGTAAACCTCTGTAACTTCTCTAGGTAGATGAATCACTGTGTACTTTCTCTTCTTTCTATCTGTTACCAATCTTCAGAAACTCATACATTCTCTTTTCACTGTTTCCCGGTCTTAGAGATGTAGATTTCTTTCGGCGAAAGTGCTGTTTCCACAGTGCTAAGTACTCCCAACTCTATCAACAATGTAGGTTTCACCAGTTTTCTAAGTCTCTCTTATTTTCTTGTACTTATACTTGGAATTCTCTGTGTAAACCTCTGTAACTTCTCTAGGTAGATGAATCACTGTGTACTTTCTCTTGTTTCTATCTGTTACCAATCTTGAGAAACTCATACATTCTCTTTTCACTGTTTCCCGGTGTTAGAGAGGTAGACTTCTTTCGGCGAAAGGGCTGTTTTCACAGTGCTAAGTACTCCCAACTCGATCAACAATGTAAGTTTTACCAGTTTTATAAGTCTCTCTTATCTTCTTTTACTTACACTTGGAATTTTCTGTGTAAACCTCTCTAACTTCTCTAGGTAGATGAATCACTGTGTACTTTCTCTTGTTTCTATCTGTTACCAATCTTGAGAAACTCATGCATTCTCTTTTCACTGTTTCCCGGTCTTAGAGAAGTAGATTTCTTTCTGCGAAAGTGCTGTTTTCACAGTGCTAAGTACTCCCAACACAATCAATAATGTAAGTTTTAGCAGTTTTCTAAGTCTCTCTTATTTTCTTGCACTTATACTTGGAATTCTCTGTGTAAACCTCTGTAACTTCTCTAGGTAGATGAATCACTGTGTACTTTCTCTTGTTTCTATCTGTTACCAATCTTGAGAAACTCATACATTCTCTCTTCCCTGTTTCCCGGTGTTAGAGAAGTAGATTTCTTTCTGTGAAAGTGCTGTTTTCACAGTGCGAAGTACTCCCAACTCTATCAACAATGTAGGTTTTACCAGTTTTCTAAGTCTCTCTTATTTTCTTGTACTTATACTTGGAATTCTCTGTGTAAACCTCTGTAACTTCTCTAGGTAGATGAATCACTGTGTACTTTCTCTTGTTTCTATCTGTTACCAATCTTGAGAAACTCATACATTCTCTCTTCCCTGTTTCCCGGTGTTAGAGAAGCAGATTTCTTTCGGCGAAAGTGCTGTTTTCACAGTGGTAAGTACTCCCAACTCTATGAACAATGTAGGTTTTACCAGTTTTCTAAGTCTCTCTTATTTTCTTGTACTTATACTTGGAATTCTCTGTGTAAACCTGTGTAACTTCTTAGGTAGGTGAATCACTGTGTACTTTCGCTTGTTTCAATCTGTTACCAATCTTGAGAAACTCATACATTCTCTTTTCACTGTTTCCTGGTCTTAGAGAAGTAGATTTCTTTCGGCTAAAGTGCTGTTTTCACAGTGCTAAGTACTCCCAACTCAATCAACAATGTAAGTTTTACCAGTTTTCTAAGTCTCTCTTATCTTCTTTTACTTACACTTGGAATTTTCTGTGTAAACCTCTGTAACTTCTCTAGGTAGATGAATCACTGTGTCCTTCTTTTGTTTCTATCTGTTAGTAATCTTGAGAAACACATACATTCTCTGTTCCCTGTTTCCCGGTCTTAGACAAGTAGATTTCTTTCGGCGAAAGTGCTGTTTTCACAGTGGTAAGTACTCCCAACTCTATGAACAATGTAGGTTTTACCAGTTTTCTAAGTCTCTCTTATTTTCCTGTACTTATACTTGGAATTCTCTGTGTAAACCTGTGTAACTTCTCTAGGTAGATGAATCACTGTGTACTTTCTCTTGTTTCTATCTGTTACCAATCTTGAGAAACTGATACATTCTCTTTTCACTGTTTCCCGGTCTTAGCGAAGTAGATTTCTTTCTGCGAAGTGCTGTTTTCACAGTGCTAAGTACTCCCAACTCTATCAACAATGTAGGTTTTACCAGTTTTCTAAGTCTCTCTTATTTTCTTGTACTTATACTTGGAATTCTCTGTGTAAACCTCTGTGACTTCTCTAGGTAGATGAATCACTGTGTACTTTCTCTTGTTTCTCTCTGTTACCAATCTTGAGAAACTCATAAATTCTCTGTTCACTGTATCCCGGTCTCAGAGAAGTAGATTTCTTTCTGCGAAAGGGCTGTTTTCACAGTGCTAAGTACTCCCAACTCTATCAACAATGTAGATTTTACCAGTTTTCTAAGTCTCTCTTATTTTCTTGTACTAATACTTAGAATTCTCTGTGTAAACCTCTGTAACTTCCCTAGGTAAATGAATCACTGTGTACTTTCTCTTGTTTCTATCTGTTACCAATCTTGAGAAACACATACATTCTCTGTTCCCTGTTTCCCGGTGTTAGAGAAGTAGATTTCTTTCGGCGAAAGTGCTGTTTTCACAGTGGTAAGTACTCCCAACACTATCAACAATGTAGGTTTTACCAGTTTTCTAAGTCTCTCTCATTTTCTTGTACTTATACTTGGAATTCTCTGTGTAAACCTCTGTAAATTCTCTAGGTAGATGAATCAGTATGTACTTTCTCTTGTTTCTGTCTGTTACCAATCTTGAGAAACTCATACATTCTCTTTTCACCGTTTCCCGGTCTTAGACAAGTAGATTTCTTTCTGCGAAAGTGCTGTTTTCACAGTGCTAAGTACTCCCAACTCTATCAACAATGTAGGTTTCACCAGTTTTCTAAGTCTCTCTTATTTTCTTGTACTTATACTTGGAATTCTCTGTGTAAACCTCTGTAACTTCTCTAGGTAGATGAATCAGTGTGTACTTTCGCTTGTTTCTATCTGTTACCAATCTTGAGAAGCTCATACATTCTCTTTTCAGTGTTTCCCGGTCTTAGAGAAGTAGATTTCTTTCTGCGAAAGTGCTGTTTTCACAGTGCTAAGTACTCCCAACTCAATCAACAATGTAAGTTTTACCAGTTTTCGAAGTCTCTCTTATCTTCTTTTACTTACACTTGGAATTTTCTGTGTAAACCTCTGTTACTTCTCTAGGTAGATGAATCACTGTGTCCTTCTTTTGTTTCTATCTGTTAGTAATCTTGAGAAACACATACATTCTCTGTTCCCTGTTTCCCGGTCTTAGAGAAGTAGATTTCTTTCGGCGAAAGTGCTGTTTTCACAGTGGTAAGTACTCCCAACTCTATGAACAATGTAGGTTTTACCATTTTTCTAAGTCTCTCTTATTTTCTTGTACTTATACTTGGAATTGTCTGTGTAAACCTCTGTAACTTCTCTAGGTAGATGAATCACTGTGTACTTTCTCTTGTTTCTATCTGTTACCAATCTTCAGAAACTCATACATTCTCTTTTCACTGATTCCCGGTCTTAGAGATGTAGATTTCTTTCGGCGAAAGTGCTGTTTCCACAGTGCTAAGTACTCCCAACTCTATCAACAATGTAAGTTTTACCAGTTTTATAAGTCTCTCTTATCTTCTTTTACTTACACTTGGAATTTTCTGTGTAAACCTCTCTAACTTCTCTAGGTAGATGAATCACTGTGTACTTTCTCTTGTTTCTATCTGTTACCAATCTTGAGAAACTCATGCATTCTCTTTCCACTGTTTCCCGGTCTTAGAGAAGTAGATTTCCTTCGGCGAAAGTGCTGTTTTCACAGTGTAAGTACTCCCAACTCTATCAACAATGTAGGTTTTACCAGTTTTCTAAGTCTCTCTTATTTTCTTGTACTTATACTTGGAATTCTCTGTGTAAACCTGTGTAACTTCTCTAGGTAGCTGAATCACTGTGTACTTACGCTTGTTTATATCTGTTACCAATCTTGAGAAACTCATACATTCTCTTTTCACTGTTTCCCGGTTTTAGAGAAGTAGATTTCTTTCTGCGAAAGTGCTGTTTTCACAGTGCTAAGTACTCCCAACACAATCAATAATGTAAGTTTTAGCAGTTTTCTAAGTCTCTCTTATTTTCTTGCACTTATACTTGGAATTCTCTGTGTAAACCTCTGTAACTTATCTAGGTAGATGAATCACTGTGTACTTTCTCTTGTTTCTATCTGTTACCAATCTTGAGAAACTCATACATTCTCTCTTCCCTGTTTCCCGGTGTTAGAGAAGTAGATTTCTTTCTGCGAAAGTGCTGTTTTCACAGTGCGAAGTACTCCCAACTCTATCAACAATGTAGGTTTTACCAGTTTTCTAAGTCTCTCTTATTTTCTTGTACTTATACTTGGAATTCTCTGTGTAAACCTCTGTAACTTCTCTAGGTAGATGAAACACTGTGTACTTTCTCTTGTTTCTATCTGTTACCAATCTTGAGAAACTCATACATTCTCTCTTCCCTGTTTCCCGGTGTTAGAGAAGCAGATTTCTTTCGGCGAAAGTGCTGTTTTCACAGTGGTAAGTACTCCCAACTCTATGAACAATGTAGGTTTTACCAGTTTTCTAAGTCTCTCTTATTTTCTTGTACTTATACTTGGAATTCTCTGTGTAAACCTGTGTAACTTCTGAGGTAGGTGAATCACTGTGTACTTTCGCTTGTTTCAATCTGTTACCAATCTTGAGAAACTCATACATTCTCTTTTCACTGTTTCCTGGTCTTAGAGAAGTAGATTTCTTTCGGCGAAAGTGCTGTTTTCACAGTGCTAAGTACTCCCAACTCAATCAACAATGTAAGTTTTACCAGTTTTCTAAGTCTCTCTTATCTTCTTTTACTTACACTTGGAATTTTCTGTGTAAACCTCTGTAACTTCTCTAGGTAGATGAATCACTGTGTCCTTCTTTTGTTTCTATCTGTTAGTAATCTTGAGAAACACATACATTCTCTGTTCCCTGTTTCCCGGTCTTAGAGAAGTAGATTTCTTTCGGCGAAAGTGCTGTTTTCACAGTGCTAAGTACTCCCAACTCTATCAACAATGTAGGTTTTACCAGTTTTCTAAGTCTCTCTTATTTTCCTGTACTTATACTTGGAATTCTCTGTGTAAACCTGTGTAACTTCTCTAGGTAGATGAATCACTGTGTACTTTCTCTTGTTTCTATCTGTTACCAATCTTGAGAAACTGATACATTCTCTTTTCACTGTTTCCCGGTCTTAGCGAAGTAGATTTCTTTCTGCGAAAGTGCTGTTTCACAGTGCTAAGTACTCCCCACTCTATCAACAATGTAGGTTTTACCAGTTTTCTAAGTCTCTCTTATTTTCTTGTACTTATACTTGGAATTCTCTTTGTAAACCTCTGTGACTTCTCTAGGTAGATGAATCACTGTGTACTTTCTCTTGTTTCTCTCTGTTACCAATCTTGAGAAACTCATACATTCTCTGTTCACTGTATCCCGGTCTCAGAGAAGTAGATTTCTTTCTGCGAAAGGGCTGTTTTCACAGTGCTAAGTACTCCCAACTCTATCAACAATGTAGTTTTTACCAGTTTTCTAAGTCTCTCTTATTTTCTTGTACTAATACTTAGAATTCTCTGTGTAAACCTCTGTAACTTCCCTAGGTAGATGAATCACTGTGTACTTTCTCTTGTTTCTATCTGTTACCAATCTTCAGAAACTCATACATTCTTTCTTCCCTGTTTCCTGGTGTTAGAGAAGTAGATTTCTTTCTGCGAAAGTGCTGTTTCCACAGTGCTAAGTACTCCCAACTCTATCAACAATGTAGGTTTTACCAGTTTTCTAAGTCTCTCTTATTTTCTTGTACTTATACTTGGAATTCTCTGTGTAATCCTCTGTAACTTCTCTAGGTAGATGAATCAGAGTGTACTTTCTCTTGTTTCTATCTGTTACCAATCTTGAGAAACTCATACATTCTCTTTTCACTGTTTCCCGGTCTTAGAGAAGTAGATTTCTTTCGGCGAAAGTGCTGTTTTCACAGTGCTAAGTACTCCCAACTCTATCAACAATGTAGGTTTTACCAGTTTTCTAAGTCTCTCTTATTTTCTTGTACTTATACTTGGAATTCTCTGTGTAAACCTGTGTAACTTCTCTAGGTAGTTGAATCACTGTGTACTTTCTCTTGTTTCTATCTGTTACCAATCTTGAGAAACTCATACATTCTCTTTTCACTGTTTCCCGGTCTTAGAGAAGTAGATTTCGTTCTGCGAAAGTGCTGTTTTCACAGTGCTAAGTACTCCCAACTCAATCAACAATGTAAGTTTTACCAGTTTTCTAAGTCTCTCTTATCTTCTTTTACTTACACTTGGAATTTTCTGTGTAAACCTCTGTAACTTCTCTGGGTAGATGAATCACTGTGTCCTTCTTTTGTTTCTATCTGTTAGTAATCTTGAGAAACACATACATTCTCTGTTCCCTGTTTCCCGGTCTTAGAGAAGTAGATTTCTTTCGGCGAAAGTGCTGTTTTCACAGTGCTAAGTACTCCCAACTCTATCAACAATGTAGGTTTTACCAGTTTTCTAAGTCTCTCTTATTTTCCTGTACTTATACTTGGAATTCCCTGTGTAAACCGGTGTAACTTCTCTAGGTAGATGAATCACTGTGTACTTTCTCTTTTTTCTATCTGTTACCAATCTTGAGAAACTGATACATTCTCTTTTCACTGTTTCCCGGTCTTAGCGAAGTAGATTTCTTTCTGCGAAAGTGCTGTTTTCACAGTGCTAAGTACTCCCAACTCTATCAACAATGTAGGTTTTACCAGTTTTCTAAGTCTCTCTTATTTTCTTGTACTTATACTTGGAATTCTCTGTGTAAACCTCTGTGACTTCTCTTGGTAGATGAATCACTGTGTACTTTCTCTTGTTTCTCTCTGTTACCAATCTTGAGAAACTCATACATTCTCTGTTCACTGTATCCCGGTCTCAGAGAAGTAGATTTCTTTCTGCGAAAGTGCTGTTTTCACAGTGCTAAGTACTCCCAACTCTATCAACAATGTAGGTTTTACCAGTTTTCTAAGTCTCTCTTATTTTCTTGTACTAATACTTAGAATTCTCTGTGTAAACCTCTGTAACTTCCCTAGGTAGATGAATCACGGTGTACTTTCTCTTGTTTCTATCTGTTACCAATCTTGAGAAACTCATACATTCTTTCTTCCCTGTTTCCTGGTGTTAGAGAAGTAGATTTCTTTCTGCGAAAGTGCTGTTTCCACAGTGCTAAGTACTCCCAACTCTATCAACAATGTAGGTTTTACCAGTTTTCTAAGTCTCTCTTATTTTCTTGTACTTATACTTGGAATTCTCTGTGTAATCCTCTGTAACTTCTCTAGGTAGATGAATCAGAGTGTACTTTCTCTTGTTTCTATCTGTTACCAATCTTGAGAAACTCATACATTCCCTTTTCACTGTTTCCCGGTCTTAGAGAAGTAGATTTCTTTCGGCGAAAGTGCTGTTTTCACAGTGCTAAGTACTCCCAACTCTATCAACAATGTAGGTTTTACCAGTTTTCTAAGTCTCTCTTATTTTCTTGTACTTATACTTGGAATTCTCTGTGTAAACCTGTGTAACTTCTCTAGGTAGATGAATCACTGTGTACTTTCTCTTGTTTCTATCTGTTACCAATCTTGAGAAACTCATACATTCTCTTTTCACTGTTTCCCGGTCTTAGAGAAGTAGATTTCGTTCTGCGAAAGTGCTGTTTTCACAGTGCTAAGTACTCCCAACTCAATCAACAATGTAAGTTTTACCAGTTTTCTAAGTCTCTCTTATCTTCTTTTACTTACACTTGGAATTTTCTGTGTAAACCTCTGTAACTTCTCTAGGTAGATGAATCACTGTGTACTTCTTTTGTTTGTATCTGTTACTGATCTTGAGAAACACATACATTCTCTGTTCCCTGTTTCCCGGTGTTAGAGAAGTAGATTTCTTTCGGCGAAAGTGCTGTTTTCACAGTGGTAAGTACTCCCAACACTATCAACAATGTAGGTTTTACCAGTTTTATAAGTCTCTCTTATTTTCTTGTACTTATTCTTGGAATTCTCTGTGTAAACCTCTGTAACTTCTCTAGGTAGATGAATCAGTGTGTACTTTCTCTTGTTTCTATCTGTTACCAATCTTGAGAAACTCATGCATTCTCTTTTCACTGTTTCCCGGTCTTAGAGAAGTAGATTTCTTTCGGCGAAAGTGCTGTTTTCACAGTGCTAAGTACTCCCAACTCTATCAACAATGTAGGTTTTACCAGTTTTCTAAGTCTCTCTTATTTTCTTGTACTTATACTTGGAATTCTCTGTGTAAACCTGTGTAAGTTCTGAGGTAGGTGAATCACTGTGTACTTTCGCTTGTTTCAATCTGTTACCAATCTTGAGAAACTCATACATTCTCTTTTCACTGTTTCCTGGTCTTAGAGAAGTAGATTTCTTTCGGCGAAAGTGCTGTTTTCACAGTGCTAAGTACTCCCAACTCAATCAACAATGTAAGTTTTACCAGTTTTCTAAGTCTCTCTTATCTTCTTTTACTTACACTTGGAATTTTCTGTGTAAACCTCTGTAACTTCTCTAGGTAGATGAATCACTGTGTCCTTCTTTTGTTTCTATCTGTTAGTAATCTTGAGAAACACATACATTCTCTGTTCCCTGTTTCCCGGTCTTAGAGAAGTAGATTTCTTTCGGCGAAAGTGCTGTTTTCACAGTGCTAAGTACTCCCAACTCTATCAACAATGTAGGTTTTACCAGTTTTCTAAGTCTCTCTTATTTTCCTGTACTTATACTTGGAATTCTCTGTGTAAACCTGTGTAACTTCTCTAGGTAGATGAATCACTGTGTACTTTCTCTTGTTTCTATCTGTTACCAATCTTGAGAAACTGATACATTCTCTTTTCACTGTTTCCCGGTCTTAGCGAAGTAGATTTCTTTCTGCGAAAGTGCTGTTTCACAGTGCTAAGTACTCCCAACTCTATCAACAATGTAGGTTTTACCAGTTTTCTAAGTCTCTCTTATTTTCTTGTACTTATACTTGGAATTCTCTTTGTAAACCTCTGTGACTTCTCTAGGTAGATGAATCACTGTGTACTTTCTCTTGTTTCTCTCTGTTACCAATCTTGAGAAACTCATACATTCTCTGTTCACTGTATCCCGGTCTCAGAGAAGTAGATTTCTTTCTGCGAAAGGGCTGTTTTCACAGTGCTAAGTACTCCCAACTCTATCAACAATGTAGTTTTTACCAGTTTTCTAAGTCTCTCTTATTTTCTTGTACTAATACTTAGAATTCTCTGTGTAAACCTCTGTAACTTCCCTAGGTAGATGAATCACTGTGTACTTTCTCTTGTTTCTATCTGTTACCAATCTTCAGAAACTCATTCATTCTTTCTTCCCTGTTTCCTGGTGTTAGAGAAGTAGATTTCTTTCTGCGAAAGTGCTGTTTCCACAGTGCTAAGTACTCCCAACTCTATCAACAATGTAGGTTTTACCAGTTTTCTAAGTCTCTCTTATTTTCTTGTACTTATACTTGGAATTCTCTGTGTAATCCTCTGTAACTTCTCTAGGTAGATGAATCAGAGTGTACTTTCTCTTGTTTCTATCTGTTACCAATCTTGAGAAACTCATACATTCTCTTTTCACTGTTTCCCGGTCTTAGAGAAGTAGATTTCTTTCGGCGAAAGTGCTGTTTTCACAGTGCTAAGTACTCCCAACTCTATCAACAATGTAGGTTTTACCAGTTTTCTAAGTCTCTCTTATTTTCTTGTACTTATACTTGGAATTCTCTGTGTAAACCTGTGTAACTTCTCTAGGTAGTTGAATCACTGTGTACTTTCTCTTGTTTCTATCTGTTACCAATCTTGAGAAACTCATACATTCTCTTTTCACTGTTTCCCGGTCTTAGAGAAGTAGATTTCGTTCTGCGAAAGTGCTGTTTTCACAGTGCTAAGTACTCCCAACTCAATCAACAATGTAAGTTTTACCAGTTTTCTAAGTCTCTCTTATCTTCTTTTACTTACACTTGGAATTTTCTGTGTAAACCTCTGTAACTTCTCTGGGTAGATGAATCACTGTGTCCTTCTTTTGTTTCTATCTGTTAGTAATCTTGAGAAACACATACATTCTCTGTTCCCTGTTTCCCGGTCTTAGAGAAGTAGATTTCTTTCGGCGAAAGTGCTGTTTTCACAGTGCTAAGTACTCCCAACTCTATCAACAATGTAGGTTTTACCAGTTTTCTAAGTCTCTCTTATTTTCCTGTACTTATACTTGGAATTCCCTGTGTAAACCGGTGTAACTTCTCTAGGTAGATGAATCACTGTGTACTTTCTCTTTTTTCTATCTGTTACCAATCTTGAGAAACTGATACATTCTCTTTTCACTGTTTCCCGGTCTTAGCGAAGTAGATTTCTTTCTGCGAAAGTGCTGTTTTCACAGTGCTAAGTTCTCCCAACTCTATCAACAATGTAGGTTTTACCAGTTTTCTAAGTCTCTCTTATTTTCTTGTACTTATACTTGGAATTCTCTGTGTAAACCTCTGTGACTTCTCTTGGTAGATGAATCACTGTGTACTTTCTCTTGTTTCTCTCTGTTACCAATCTTGAGAAACTCATACATTCTCTGTTCACTGTATCCCGGTCTCAGAGAAGTAGATTTCTTTCTGCGAAAGTGCTGTTTTCACAGTGCTAAGTACTCCCAACTCTATCAACAATGTAGGTTTTACCAGTTTTCTAAGTCTCTCTTATTTTCTTGTACTAATACTTAGAATTCTCTGTGTAAACCTCTGTAACTTCCCTAGGTAGATGAATCACGGTGTACTTTCTCTTGTTTCTATCTGTTACCAATCTTGAGAAACTCATACATTCTTTCTGCCCTGTTTCCTGGTGTTAGAGAAGTAGATTTCTTTCTGCGAAAGTGCTGTTTCCACAGTGCTAAGTACTCCCAACTCTATCAACAATGTAGGTTTTACCAGTTTTCTAAGTCTCTCTTATTTTCTTGTACTTATACTTGGAATTCTCTGTGTAATCCTCTGTAACTTCTCTAGGTAGATGAATCAGAGTGTACTTTCTCTTGTTTCTATCTGTTACCAATCTTGAGAAACTCATACATTCCCTTTTCACTGTTTCCCGGTCTTAGAGAAGTAGATTTCTTTCGGCGAAAGTGCTGTTTTCACAGTGCTAAGTACTCCCAACTCTATCAACAATGTAGGTTTTACCAGTTTTCTAAGTCTCTCTTATTTTCTTGTACTTATACTTGGAATTCTCTGTGTAAACCTGTGTAACTTCTCTAGGTAGATGAATCACTGTGTACTTTCTCTTGTTTCTATCTGTTACCAATCTTGAGAAACTCATACATTCTCTTTTCACTGTTTCCCGGTCTTAGAGAAGTAGATTTCGTTCTGTGAAAGTGCTGTTTTCACAGTGCTAAGTACTCCCAACTCAATCAACAATGTAAGTTTTACCAGTTTTCTAAGTATCTCTTATCTTCTTTTACTTACACTTGGAATTTTCTGTGTAAACCTCTGTAACTTCTCTAGGTAGATGAATCACTGTGTACTTCTTTTGTTTGTATCTGTTACTGATCTTGAGAAACACATACATTCTCTGTTCCCTGTTTCCCGGTGTTAGAGAAGTAGATTTCTTTCGGCGAAAGTGCTGTTTTCACAGTGGTAAGTACTCCCAACACTATCAACAATGTAGGTTTTACCAGTTTTATAAGTCTCTCTTATTTTCTTGTACTTATTCTTGGAATTCTCTGTGTAAACCTCTGTAACTTCTCTAGGTAGATGAATCAGTGTGTACTTTCTCTTGTTTCTATCTGTTACCAATCTTGAGAAACTCATGCATTCTCTTTTCACTGTTTCCCGGTCTTAGAGAAGTAGATTTCTTTCGGCGAAAGTGCTGTTTTCACAGTGCTAAGTACTCCCAACTCTATCAACAATGTAGGTTTTACCAGTTTTCTAAGTCTCTCTTATTTTCTTGTACTTATACTTGGAATTCTCTGTGTAAACCTGTGTAACTTCTCTAGGTAGATGACTCACTGTGTACTTTCGCTTGTTTCTATCTGTTACCAATCTTGAGAAACTGATACATTCTCTTTTCACTGTTTCTGGGTCTTAGAGAAGTAGATTTCTTTCTGCGAAAGTGCTGTTTTCACAGTGCTAAGTACTCCCAGCTCAATCAACAATGTAAGTTTTACCAGTTTTCTAAGTCTCTCTTATCTTCTTTTACTTACACTTGGAATTTTCTGTGTAAACATCTGTTACTTCTCTAGGTAGATGAATCACTGTGTCCTTCTTTTGTTTCTATCTGTTACTAATCTTGAGAAACACATACATTCTCTGTTCCCTGTTTCCCGGTGTTAGAGAAGTAGATTTCTTTCGGCGAAAGTGCTGTTTTCACAGTGGTAAGTACTCCCAACTCTATGAACAATGTAGGTTTTACCATTTTTCTAAGTCTCTCTTATTTTCTTGTACTTATACTTGGAATTCTCTGTGTAAACCTCTGTAACTTCTCTAGGTAGATGAATCACTGTGTACTTTCTCTTGTTTCTATCTGTTAACAATCTTCAGAAACTCATACATTCTCTTTTCACTGTTTCCCGGTCTTAGAGATGTAGATTTCTTTCGGCGAAAGTGCTGTTTCCACAGTGCTAAGTACTCCCAACTCTATCAACAATGTAGGTTTTACCAGTTTTCTAAGTCTCTCTTATTTTCTTGTACTTATACTTGGAATTCTCTGTGTAAACCGGTGTAACTTCTCTAGGTAGATGAATCACTGTGTACTTTCTCTTGTTTCTATCTGTTACCAATCTTGAGAAACTCATACATTCTCTTTTCACTGTTTCCCGGTGTTAGAGAGGTAGACTTCTTTCGGCGAAAGGGCTGTTTTCACAGTGCTAAGTACTCCCAACTCGATCAACAATGTAAGTTTTACCAGTTTTCTAAGTCTCTCTTATCTTCTTTTACTTACACTTGGAATTTTCTGTGTAAACCTCTGTAACTTCTCTAGGTAGATGAATCACTGTGTCCTTTTTTGTTTCTATCTCTTACTAATCTTGAGAAACACATACGTTCTCTGTTCCCTGTTTCCCGGTGTTAGAGAAGTAGATTGCTTTCGGCGAAAGTGCTGTTTTCACAGTGCTAAGTACTCCCAAATCTATCAACAATGTAGGTTTTACCAGTTTTCTAAGTCTCTCTTATTTTCTTGTACTTATTCTTGGAATTCTCTGTGTAAACCTCTGTAACTTCTCTAGGTAGATGAATCATTTTGTACTTTCGCTTGGTTCTATCTGTTACCAATCTTGAGACACTCATACATTCTCTTTTCACTGTTTCCCGGTCTTAGAGAAGTAGATTTCTTTCGGCGAAAGTGCTGTTTTCACAGTGCTAAGTACTCCCAACTCTATCAACAATGTAGGTTTTACCATTTTTCTAAGTCTCTCTTATTTTCTTGTACTTATACTTGGAATTCTCTGTGTAAACCTGTGTAACTTCTCTAGGTAGATGAATTACTGTGTACTTTCTCTTGTTTCTATCTGTTACCAATCTTGAGAAACTCATACATTCTCTTTTCACTGTTTCCCGGTCTTAGCGAAGTAGATTTCTTTCTGCGAAAGTGCTGTTTTCACAGTGCTAAGTACTCCCAACTCTATCAACAATGTAGGTTTTACCAGTTTTCTAAGTCTCTCTTATTTTCTTGTACTTATACTTGGAATTCTCTGTGTAAACCTCTGTAACTTCTCTAGGTAGATGAATCACTGTGTACTTTCTCTTGTTTCTCTCTGTTACCAATCTTGAGAAACTCATACATTCTCTGTTTACTGTATCCCGGTCTCAGAGAAGTAGATTTCTTTCTGCGAAAGTGCTGTTTTCACAGTGCTAAGTACTCCCAACTCTATCAACAATGTAGGTTTTACCAGTTTTCTAAGTCTCTCTTATTTTCTTGTGCTTATACTTGGAATTCTCTGTGTAAACCTCTGTAACTTCTCTAGGTAGATGAATCACTGTGTACTTTCTCTTGTTTCTATCTGTTACCAATCTTGAGAAACTCATACATTATTTCTTCCCTGTTTCCTGGTGTTAGAGAAGTAGATTTCTTTCGGCGAAAGTGCTGTTTCCACAGTGCTAAGTACTCCCAACTCTATTAACAATGTATGTTTTACCATTTTTCTAAGTCTCTCTTATTTTCTTGTACTTATACTTGGAATTCTCTGTGTAAACCTCTGTAACTTCTCTAGGTAGATGAATCACTGTGTACTTTCGCTTGTTTCTATCTGTTACCAATCTTGAGAAACTGATACATTCTCTTTTCACTGTTTCCCGGTCTTAGAGAAGTAGATTTCTTTCGGCGAAAGTGCTGTTTTCACAGCGCTAAGTACTCCCAACTCAATCAACAATGTGAGTTTTACCAGTTTTCTAAGTCTCTCTTATCTTCTTTTACTTACACTAGGAATTTTCTGTGTAAACCTCTGTAACTTCTCTAGGCAGATGAATCACTGTGTACTTCTTTTGTTTCTATCTGTTACTAATCTTGAGAAACACATACATTCTCTGTTCCCTGTTTCCCGGTGTTAGAGAAGTAGATTTCTTTCGGTGAAAGTGCTGTTTCCACAGTGCTAAGTACTCCCAACTCTATTAACAATGTATGTTTTACCATTTTTCTAAGTCTCTCTTATTTTCTTGTACTTATACTTGGAATTCTCTGTGTAAACCTGTGTAACTTCACTAGGTAGATGAATCACTGTGTACTTTCTCTTGTTTCTATCTGTTACCAATCTTGAGAAACTCATACATTCTCTTTTCACTGTTTCCCGGTCTTAGCGAAGTAGATTTCTTTCTGCGAAAGTGCTGTTTTCACAGTGCTGAGTACTCCCAACTCTATCAACAATGTAGGTTTTACCAGTTTTCTAAGTCTCTCTTATTTTCTTGTACTTATACTTGGAATTCTTTGTGTAAACCTCTGTAACTTTTCTAGGTAGATGAATCACTGTGTACTTTCTCTTGTTTCTCTCTGTTACCAATCTTGAGAAACTCAAACATTCTCTGTTCACTGTATCCCGGTCTCAGAGAAGTAGATTTCTTTCTGCGAAAGTGCTGTTTTCACAGTGGTAAGTACTCCCAACTCTATCAACAATGTAGGTTTTACCAGTTTTCTAAGTCTCTCTTATTTTCTTGTACTTATACTTGGAATTCTCTGTGTAAATCTCTGTAACTTCTCTAGGTAGATGAATCACTGTGTACTTTCTCTTGTTTCTATCTGTTACCAATCTTGAGAAACTCATACATTCTCTTTTCACTGTTTTCCGGTCTTAGAGAAGTAGATTTCGTTCTGCGAAAGTGCTGTTTTCACAGTGCTAAGTACTCCCAACTCTATCAACAATGTAGGTTTTACCAGTTATCTAAGTCTCTCTTATTTTCTTGTACTTATACTTGGAATTCTCTGTGTAAACCTGTGTAACTTCTTAGGTAGGTGAATCACTGTGTACTTTCGCTTGTTTCAATCTATTACCAATCTTGAGAAACTCATACATTCTCTTTTCACTGTTTCCTGGTCTTAGAGAAGTAGATTTCTTTCGGCGAAAGTGCTGTTTTCACAGTGCTAAGTACTCCCAACTCAATCAACAATGTAAGTTTTACCAGTTTTCTAAGTCTCTCTTATCTTCTTTTACTTACACTTGGAATTTTCTGTGTAAACCTCTGTAACTTCTCTAGGTGGATGAATCACTGTGTACTTCTTTTGTTTCTATCTGTTACTAATCTTGAGAAACACATACATTCTCTGTTCCCTGTTTCCCAGTGTTAAAGAAGTAGATTTCATTCGGCGAAAGTGCTGTTTTCACAGTGGTAAGTACTCCCAACTCTATCAAGAATGTAGGTTTTACCAGTTTTCCAAGTCTCTCTTATTTTCTTGTACTTATACTTGGAATTCTCTGTGTAAACCTCTGTAACTTCTCTACGTAGATGAATCACTGTGTACTTTCTCTTGTTTCTATCTGTTACCAATCTTGAGAAACTCATACATTCTCTTTTCACTGTTTCCCGGTCTTAGAGAAGTAGATTTCTTTCGGCGAAAGTGCTGTTTTCACAGTGCTAAGTACTCCCAACTCTATCAACAATGTAGGTTTTACCAGTTTTCTAAGTCTCTCTTATTTTCTTGTACTTATACTTGGAATTCTCTGTGTAAACCTGTGTAACTTCTTAGGTAGGTGAATCACTGTGTACTTTCGCTTTTTTCAATCTATTACCAATCTTGAGAAACTTATACATTCTCTTTTCACTGTTTCATGATCTTAGAGAAGTAGATTTCTTTCGGCGAAAGTGCTGTTTTCACAGTGCTAGGTACTCCCAACTCAATCAACAATGTAAGTTTTACCAGTTTTCTAAGTCTCTCTTATCTTCTTTTACTTACACTTGGAATTTTCTGTGTAAACCTCTGTAACTTCTCTAGGTAGATGAATCACTGTGTCCTTCTTTTGTTTCTATCTGTTACTAATCTTGAGAAACACATACATTCTCTGTTCCCTGTTTCCCGGTGTTAGAGAAGTAGATTTCTTTCGGCGAAACTGCTGTTTTCACAGTGGTAAGTACTCCCAACTCTATCAACAATGTAGGTTTTACCAGTTTTCTAAGTCTCTCTTATTTTCTTGTACTTATACTTGGAATTCTCTGTGTAAACCTGTGTAACTTCTCTAGGTAGATGAATCACTGTGTACTTTCTCTTGCTTCTGTCTGTTACTAATCTTGAGAAACTCGTACATTCTCTGTTCACTGTTTCCCGGTCTTAGAGAAGTAGATTTCTTTCGGCGAAAGTGCTGTTTTCACAGTGCTAAGTACTCCCAACTCTATCAACAATGTAGGTTTTACAAGTTTTCTAAGTCTCTCTTATTTTCTTGTACTTATACTTGGAATTCTCTGTGTAAACCTGTGTAACTTCTCTAGGTAGGTGAATCACAGTGTACTTTCGCTTGTTTCTATCTGTTACCAATCTTGAGAAACTCATACATTCTCTTTTCACTGTTTGCCGGTCTTAGAGAAGTAGATTTCGTTCTGCGAAAGTGCTGTTTTCACAGTGCTAAGTACTCCCAACTCTATCAACAATGTAGGTTTTACCAGTTATCTAAGTCTCTCTTAATTTCTTGTACTTATACTTGGAATTCTCTGTGGAAACCTGTGTAACTTCTCCAGGTAGGTGAATCACTGTGTACTATCGCTTGTTTCTATCTGTTACCAATCTTGAGAAACTCATACATTCTCTTTTCACTGTTTCCCGGTTTTAGAGAAGTAGATTTCTTTTTGCGAAAGTGCTGTTTTCACAGTGCTAAGTACTCCCAACACAATCAATAATGTAAGTTTTACCAGTTTTCTAAGTCTCTCTTATTTTCTTGTACTTATACTTGGAATTCTCTGTGTAAACCTCTGTAACTTCTCTAGGTAGATGAATCACTGTGTACTTTCTCTTGTTTCTACCTGTTACCAATCTTGAGAAACTCATACATTCTCTCTTCCCTGTTTCCCGGTGTTAGAGAAGTAGATTTCTTTCTGCGAAATTGCTGTTTTCACAGTGCGAAGTGCTCCCAACTGTATCAACAATGTAGGTTTTACCAGTTTTCTAAGTCTCTCTTATTTTCTTGTACTTATACTTGGAATTCTCTGTGTAAACCTCTGTAACTTCTCTAGGTAGATGAATCAGTGTGTACTTTCGCTTGTTTCTATCTGTTACCAATCTTGAGAAGCTCATACATTCCCTTTTCAGTGTTTCCCGGTCTTAGAGAAGTAGATTTCTTTCTGCGAAAGTGCTGTTTTCACAGTGCTAAGTACTCCCAACTCAATCAACAATGTAAGTTTTACCAGTTTTCTAAGTCTCTCTTATCTTCTTTTACTTACACTTGGAATTCTTTGTGTAAACCTCTGTATCTTCTCTAGGTAGATGATTCACTGTGTACTTTCTCTTGTTTCTATCTGTTACCAATCTTGAGAAACTCATGCTTTCTCTGGTCACTGTTTCCCGGTCTTAGAGAAGTAGATTTCTTTCTGCGAAAGTGCTGCTTTCACAGTGCTAAGTACTCCCAACTCTATCATCAATGTAGGTTTTACCAGTTTTCTAAGTCTCTCTTATTTTCTTGTACTTATACTTGGAATTCTCTGTGTAAACCTCTGTAACTTCTCTAGGTAGATGAATCACTGTGTACTTTCTCTTGTTTCTATCTGTTGCCAATCTTGAGAAACTCATACATTCGCTTTTCACTGTTTCCCGGTCTTAGAGAAGTAGATTTCTTTCGGCGAAAGTGCTGTTTTCACAGTGTTAAGTACTCCCAACTCTATCAACAATGTAGGTTTTACCAGTTTTCTAAGTCTCTCTTATTTTCTTGTACTTATACTTGGAATTCTCTGTGTAAACCTCTGTAACTTCTCTAGGTAGATGAATCAATGTGTACTTTCTCTTGTTTCTATCTGTTAGCAATCTTGAGAAACTCATACATTCTCTTTTCACTGTTTCCCGGTGTTAGAGAGGTAGATTTCTTTCGGCGAAAGTGCTGTTTTCACAGTGCTAAGTACTACCAACTCGATCAACAATGTAAGTTTTACCAGTTTTCTAAGTCTCTCTTATCTTCTTTTACTTACACATGGAATTTTCTGTGTAAACCTCTGTAACTTCTCTAGGTGGATGAATCACTGTGTACTTCTTTTGTTTCTATCTGTTACTAATCTTGAGAAACACATACATTCTCTGTTCCCTGTTTCCCAGTGTTAGAGAAGTAGATTTCATTCGGCGAAAGTGCTGTTTTCACAGTGGTAAGTACTCCCAACTCTATCAAGAATGTAGGTTTTACCAGTTTTCTAAGTCTCTCTCTTTTCTTGTACTTATACTTGGAATTCTCTGTGTAAACCTCTGTAAATTCTCTAGGTAGATGAATCAGTGTGTACTTTCTCTTGTTTCTATCTGTTACCAATCTTGAGAAACTCATACATTCTCTTTTCACTGTTTCCCGGTCTTAGAGAAGTAGATTTCTTTCTGCGAAAGTGCTGTTTTCACAGTGCTAAGTACTCCCAACTCTATCAACAATGTATGTTTTACCAGTTTTCTAAGTCTCTCTTATTTTCTTGTACTTATACTTGGAATTCTCTGTGTAAACCTCTGTAACTTCTCTAGGTAGATGAATCAGTGTGTACTTTCGCTTGTTTCTATCTGTTACCAATCTTGAGAAGCTCATACATTCCCTTTTCAGTGTTACCCGGTCTTAGAGAAGTAGATTTCTTTCTGCGAAAGTGCTGTTTTCACAGTGCTAAGTACTCCCAACTCAATCAACAATGTAAGTTTTACCAGTTTTCTAAGTCTCTCTTATCTTCCTTTACTTACACTTGGATTTCTCTGTGTATACCTCTGTATCTTCTCTAGGTAGATGATTCACTGTGTACATTCTCTTGTTTCTATCTGTTACCAATCTTGAGAAACTCATACATTCTCTTTTCACTGTTTCCCGGTCTTAGAGAAGTAGATTTCTTTCGGCGAATGTGCTGTTTTCACAGTGCTAAGTACTCCCAACTCTATCAACAATGTTGGTTTTACCAGTTTTCTAAGTCTCTCTTATTTTCTTGTACTTATACATGGAATTCTCTGTGTAAACTTCTGTAACTTCTCTAGGTAGATGAATCACTGTGTACTTTCTCTTGTTTCTATCTGTTACCAATCTTGAGAAACTCATACATTCTTTCTTCCCTGTTTCCTGGTGTTAGAGAAGTAGATTTCTTTCTGCGAAAGTGCTGTTTCCACAGTGCTAAGTACTCCCAACTCTATTAACAATGTAGGTTTTACCAGTTTTCTAAGTCTCTCTTATTTTCTTGTACTTATACTTGGAATTCTCTGTGTAAACCTCTGTAACTTCTCTAGGTAGATGAATCAGCGTGTACTTTCGCTTGTTTCTATCTGTTACCAATCTTGAGAAGCTCATACATTCCCTTTTCAGTGTTTCCCGGTCTTAGAGAAGTAGATTTCTTTCTGCGAAAGTGCTGTTTTCACAGTGCTAAGTACTCCCAACTCAATCAACAATGTAAGTTTTACCAGTTTTCTAAGTCTCTCTTATCTTCTTTTACTTACACTTGGAATTCTTTGTGTAAACCTCTGTATCTTCTCTAGGTAGATGATTCACTGTGTACTTTCTCTTGTTTCTATCTGTTACCAATCTTGAGAAACTCATGCTTTCTCTGTTCACTGTTTCCCGGTCTTAGAGAAGTAGATTTCTTTCGGCGAAAGTGCTGTTTTCACAGTGCTAAGTACTCCCAACTCTATCAACAATGTAGGTTTTACCAGTTTTCTAAGTCTCTCTTATTTACTTGTACTTATATTTGGAATTCTCTGTGTAAACCTGTGTAACTTCTTAGGTAGGTGAATCACTGTGTACTTTCGCTTGTTTCAATCTATTACCAATCTTGAGAAACTCATACATTCTCTTTTCACTGTTTCCTGGTCTTAGAGAAGTAGATTTCTTTCAGCGAAAGTGCTGTTTTCACAGTGCTAAGTACACCCAACTCAATCAACAATGTAAGTTTTACCAGTTTTCTAAGTCTCTCATATCTTCTTTTACTTACACTTGGAATTTTCTGTATAAACCTCTGTAACTTCTCTAGGTAGATGAATCACTGTGTCCTTCTTTTGTTTCTATCTGTTACTAATCTTGAGAAACACATACATTCTCTGTTCCCTGTTTCCCGGTGTTAGAGAAGTAGATTTCTTTCGGCGAAACTGCTGTTTTCACTGTGGTAAGTACTGCCAACTCTATCAACAATGTAGGTTTTACCAGTTTTCTAAGTCTCTCTTATTTTCTTGTACTTATACTTGGAATTCTCTGTGTAAACCTCTGTAACTTCTCTAGATAGATGAATCACAGTGTACTTTCTCTTGTTTCTATCTGTTACCAATCTTGAGAAACTCATACATTCTCTTTTCACTGTTTCGCGGTCTTACAGAAGTAGATTTCTTTCGGCGAACGTGCTGTTTTCACAGTGCTAAGTACTCCTAACTCTATCAACAATGTAGGTTTTACCAGTTTTCTAAGTCTCTCTTATTTTCTTGTACTTATACTTGGAATTCTCTGTGTAAACCTGTGTAACTTCTCTAGGTAGATGAATCACTGTGTACTTTCTCTTGCTTCTGTCTGTTACTAATCTTGAGAAACTCGTACATTCTCTGTTCACTGTTTCCCGGTCTTAGAGAAGTAGATTTCTTTCGGCGAAAGTGCTGTTTTCACAGTGCTAAGTACTCCCAACTCTATCAACAATGTAGGTTTTACAAGTTTTCTAAGTATCTCTTATTTTCTTGTACTTATATTTGGAATTCTCTGTGTAAACCTGTGTAACTTCTCTAGGTAGGTGAATCACAGTGTACTTTCGCTTGTTTCTATCTGTTACCAATCTTGAGAAGCTCATACATTCCTTTTCAGTGTTTCCCGGTCTTAGAGAAGTAGATTTCTTTCTGCGAAAGTGCTGTTTTCACAGTGCTAAGTACTCCCAACTCAATCAACAATGTAAGTTTTACCAGTTTTCTAAGTCTCTCTTATCTTCTTTTACTTACACTTGGAATTCTCTGTGTATACCTCTGTATCTTCTCTAGGTAGATGATTCACTGTGTACTTTCTCTTGTTTCTATCTGTTACCAATCTTGAGAAACTCATGCATTCTCTGTTCACTGTTTCCCGGTCTTAGAGAAGTAGATTTCTTTCTGCGCAAGTGCTGTTTTCACATTGCTAAGCACTCCCAACTCTATCAACAATGTAGGTTTTACCGGTTTTCTAGGTCTCTCTTATTTTCTTGTACTTATACTTGGAATTCTCTCTGTAAACCTCTGTAAGTTCTCTAGGTAGATGAATCACTGTGTACTTTCCCTTGTTTCTATCTGTTACCAATCTTGAGAAACTCATACATTCTCTGTTCCCTGTTTCCCGGTGTTAGAGAAGTAGATTTCTTTCTGCGAAAGTGCTGTTTTCACAGTGCTAAGTACTCCCAACTCTATCAACAATGTAGATTTTACCTGTTTTCTAAGTCTCTCTTATTTTCTTGCACTTATACTTGGAATTCTCTGTGTAAACCTCTGTAAGTTCTCTGTGTAGATGAATCACTCTGTACTTTCTCTTGTTTCTATCTGTTACCAATCGTGAGAAACTCATACATTCTCTGTTCCCTGTCTCCCGGTGTTAGAGAAGTAGATTTCTTTCTGCGAAAGTGCTGTTTGCACAGTGCTAAGAACTCCCAACTCTATCAACAATGTAGGTTTTACCAGTTTTCTAAGTCTCTCTTATTTTCTTGTACTTATACTTGGAATTCTCTGTGTAAACCTCTGTAACTTCTCTAGGTAGATGAATCACTGTATACTTTCTCTTGTTTCTATCTGTTACCAATCTTGAGAAACTCATACATTCTCTTTTCCCTGTTTGCTGATCTTAGAAAAATAGATTTCTTTCTGCGAAAGTGCTGTTTTCACAGTGCTAAGTACTCCCAACTCTATCAACAATGTGGGTTTTACCAGTTTTCTAAGTCTCTTTTATTTTCTTGTACTTATACTTGGAATTCTCTGTGTAAACCTCTGTAACTTCTCTAGGTAGATGAATCACTGTGTACTTTCTCTTGTTTCTATCTGTTACCAATCTTGAGAAACTCATACATTCTTTGTTCCCTGTTTCCCGGTCTTAGAGAAGTAGATTTCTTTATGCGAAAGTGCTGTTTTCACAGTGCTAAGTACTCCCAACTCTATCACCAATGTAAGTTTTACCAGTTTTCTAAGTCTCTCTTATTTTCTTGTACTTATACTTCGAATTCTCTGGGTAAACCTCTGTAAGTTCTCTAGGTAGATGAATCACTGTGTACTTTCTCTTGTTTCTATCTGTTACCAATCTTGAGAAACTCATACATTCTCTGTTCCCTGTTTCCCGGTCTTAGAGAAGTAGATTTCTTTCGGCGAAAGTGCTGTTTTCACAGTGCTAAGTACTCCCAACTCTATCAACAATGTAGGTTTTACCAGTTTTCCAGGTCTCTCTTATTTTCTTGTACTTATACTTGGAATTCTCTGTGTAAACCTCTGTAACTTCTCTAGGTAGATGATTCACTGTGTACTTTCTCTTGTTTCTATCTGTTACCAATCTTGAGAAACTCATGCATTCTCTGTTCACTGTTTCCCGGTCTTAGAGAAGTAGATTTCTTTCTGCGAAAGTGCTGTTTTCACAGTGCTAAGTACTCCCAACTCTATCATCAATGTAGGTTTTACCTGTTTTCTAAGTCTCTCTTATTTTCTTGTACTTATACATGGAATTCTCTGTGTAAACCTCTGTAAGTTCTCTAGGTAGATGAATCACTGTGTACTTTCTCTTGTTTTTATCTGTTACCAATCTTGAGAAACTCATACATTCTCTTTTCACTGTTTCCCGGTCTTAGAGAAGTAGATTTCTTTCTGCGAAAGTGCTGTTTTCACAGTGCTAAGTACTCCCAACTCTATCAACAATGTAGGTTTTACCAGTTTTCTAGGTCTCTCTTATTTTCTTGTACATATACTTGGAAATCTCTGTGTAAACCTCTGTAACTTCTCTCGGTAGATGAATCACTGTGTATTTTCTCTTGTTTCTATCTGTTACCAATCTTGAGAAACTCATACATTCTCTTTTCACTGTTTCCCCGTCTTAGAGAAGTAGATTTCTTTCGGCAAAAGTGCTGTTTTCACAGGGTTAAGTACTCCCAACTCTATCAACAATGTAGGTTTTACCAGTTTTCTAAGTCTGTCTTATTTTCTTGTACTTGTACTTGGAATTCTCTGTGTAAACCTCTGTAACTTTTCTAGGGAGATGAATCACTGTGTACTTTCCGTTGTTTCTATCTGGTACCAATCTTGAGAAACTCATGCATTCTCTGATCACTGTTTCCGGGTCTTAGAGAAGTACATTTCTTTCTGCGAAAGTGCTGTTTTCACAGTGCTAAGTACTCCCAACTCTATCAACAATGTAGGTTTTGCCAGTATTCTAAGTCTCTCTTATTTTCTTGTACTTATACTTGGATTTCTCTGTGTAAACCTCTGTAACGTCTCTAGGTAGATGAATCACTGCGCACTTTCTCTTGTTTCTATCTGTTACCAATCTTGAGAAACTCATACATTCTCTGTTCCCTGTTTCCCGGTCTTAGAGAAGTAGATTTCTTTCGGCGAAAGTGCTGTTTTCACAGTGCTAAGTACTCCCAACTCTATCAACAATGTAGGTTTTACCAGTTTTCTAAGTCTCTCTTATTTTCTTGTACTTATACTTGGAATTCTCTGTGTAAACCTCTGTAACTTCTCTAGGTAGATGAATCACTGTGTACTTTCTCTTGTTTCTATCTGTTACCAATCTTGGGAAACTCATACATTCTCTGTTCCCTTTTTCCCGGTCTTAGAGAAGTAGATTTCTTTCGGCGAAAGTGCTGTTTTCACAGTGCTAAGTACTCCCAACTCTATCATCAATGTAGGTTTTACCAGTTTTCTAAGTCTCTCTTATTTTCTTGTACTTATACTTGGAATTCTCTGTGTAAACCTCTGTAACTTCTCTAGGTAGATGAATCACTGTGTACTTTCTCTTGTTTCTATCTGTTACCAATCTTGAGAAACTCATACATTCTCTGTTCCCTGTTTCCCGGTCTTAGAGAAGTAGATTTCTTTCTGCGAAAGTGCTGTCTTCACAGTGCTAAGTACTCCCAACTCTGTCAACAATGTAGGTTTTACCAGTTTTCTAAGTCTCTCTTATTTTCTTGTACTTATACTTTGAATTCTCTGTGTAAACCTCTGTAACTTCTCTAGATAGATGAATCACTGTATACTTTCTCTTGTTTCTATCTGTTTCCAATATTGAGAAAATCATACATTCTCTTTTCACTGTTTCCCGCTCTTAGAGAAGTAGATTTCTTTCGGCGAAAGTGCTGTTTTCACAGTGCTAAGTACTCCCAACTCTATCAACAATGTAGGTTTTACCAGTTTCCCAGGTGTCTCTTATTTTCTTGTACATATACTTGGAAATCTCGGTGTAAACCTCTGTAACTCCTCTCGGTAGATGAATCACTGAGTACTTTCTCTTGTTTCTGTCTGTTACCAATCTTGAGAAACTCAGACATTCTCTTTTCACTGTTTCCCCGTGTTAGAGAAGTAGATTTCTTTCGGCAAATGTGCTGTTTTCACAGGGTTATGTACTCCCAACTCTATCAACAATGTAGGTTTTACCAGTTTTCTAGGTCTCTCTTATTCTCTTGTACTTATACTTGGAATTCTCTGTGTAAACCTCTGTAACTTCTCTAGGTAGATGAATCACTGTGTACTTTCTCTTATTTCTATCTGTTACCAATCTTGAGAAACTCATACATTCTCTGTTCCCTGTTTCCCGGTGTTAGAGAAGTAGATTTCTTTCTGTGAAAGTGCGGTTTTCACAGTGCTAAGTACTCCCAACTCTATCAACAATGTAGGTTTTACCAGTTTTCTAAGTCTCTCTTATTTTCTTGTACTTATACTTTGAATTCTCTGTGTAAACCTCTGTAACTTCTCTAGATAGATGAATCACTGTATACTTTCTCTTGTTTCTATCTGTTTCCAATATTGAGAAACTCATACATTCTCTTTTCACTGTTTCCCGCTCTTAGAGAAGTAGATTTCTTTCGGCGAAAGTGCTGTTTTCACAGTGCTAAGTACTCCCAACTCTATCAACAATGTAGGTTTTACCAGTTTCCTAGGTCTCTCTTATTTTCTTGTACATATACTTGGAAATCTCGGTGTAAACCTCTGTAACTTCTCTCGGTAGATGAATCACTGAGTACTTTCTCTTGTTTCTATCTGTTACCAATCTTGAGAAACTCAGACATTCTCTTTTCACTGTTTCCCCGTGTTAGAGAAGTAGATTTCTTTCGGCAAATGTGCTGTTTTCACAGGGTTATGTACTCCCAACTCTATCAACAATGTAGGTTTTACCAGTTTTCTAGGTCTCTCTTATTCTCTTGTACTTATACTTGGAATTCTCTGTGTAAACCTCTGTAACTTCTCTAGGTAGATGAATCACTGTGTACTTTCTCTTATTTCTATCTGTTACCAATCTTGAGAAACTCATACATTCTCTGTTCCCTGTTTCCCGGTGTTAGAGAAGTAGATTTCTTTCTGTGAAAGTGCTGTTTTCACAGTGCTAAGTACTCCCAACTCTATCAACAATGTAGGTTTTACCAGTTTTCTAAGTCTCTCTTATTTTCTTGTACTTATACTTGGAATTCTCTGTGTAAACCTCTGTAAATTCTCTAGGTAGATGAATCACTGTGTACTTTCTCTTGTTTCTATCTGTTACCAATCTTGAGAAACTCATACATTCTCTGTTCCCTGTTTCCTGGTGTTAGAGAAGTAGATTTCTTTCTGTGAAAATGCTGTTTTCACAGTGCTAAGTACTCCCAACTGTATCAACAGTGTAGGTTTTACCAGTTTTCTAAGTCTCTCTTATTTTCTTGTACTTATACTTGGAATTCTCTGTGTAAACCTCTGTAACTTCTCTAGGTAGATGAATCACTGTGTACTTTCTCTTGTTTCTATCTGTTACCAATCTTGAGAAACTCATACATTCTCTTTTCACTGTTTCCTGGTCTTAGAGAAGTAGATTTCTTTCTGCGAAAGTGCTGTTTTCACAGTGCTAAGTACTCCCAACTCTATCAACAATGTAGGTTTTACCAGTTTTCTAGGTCTCTCTTATTTTCTTGTACTTATACTTGGAATTCTCTGTGTAAACCTCTGTAACTTCTCTAGATAGATGAATCACTGTGTACTTTCTCTTGTTTCTATCTGTTACCAATCTTGAGAAACTCATGCATTCTCTGATCACTGTTTCCGGGTCTTACAGAAGTAGATTTCTTTCTGCGAAAGTGCTGTTTTCACAGTGCTAAGTACTCCCAACTCTATCAACAATGTAGGTTTTACCAGTTTTCTAGGTCTCTCTTATTTTCTTGTACTTATACTTGGAATTCTCTGTGTAAACCTCTGTAACTTTTCTAGGGAGATGAATCACTGTGTACTTTCTGTTGTTTCTATCTGGTTCCAATCTTGAGAAACTCATGCATTCTCTGATCACTGTTTCCGGGTCTTAGAGAAGTAGATTTCTTTCTGCGAAAGTGCTGTTTTCACAGTGCTAAGTACTCCCAACTCTATCAACAATGTAGGTTTTGCCAGTATTCTAAGTCTCTCTTATTTTCTTGTACTTATACTTGGATTTCTCTGTGTAAACCTCTGTAACGTCTCTAGGTAGATGAATCACTGCGCACTTTCTCTTGTTTCTATCTGTTACCAATCTTGAGAAACTCATACATTCTCTGTTCCCTGTTTCCCGGTCTTAGAGAAGTAGATTTCTTTCGGCGAAAGTGCTGTTTTCACAGTGCTAAGTACTCCCAACTCTATCAACAATGTAGGTTTTACCAGTTTTCTAGGTCTCTCTTATTTTCTTGTACTTATACTTGGAATTCTCTGTGTAAACCTCTGTAACTTCTCTAGGTAGATGATTCACTGTGTACTTTCTCTTGTTTCTATCTGTTACCAATCTTGAGAAACTCATGCATTCTTTGTTCACTGTTTCCCGGTCTTAGAGAAGTAGATTTCTTTCTGCGAAAGTGCTGTTTTCACAGTGCTAAGTACTCCCAACTCTATCATCAATGTAGGTTTTACCAGTTTTCTAAGTCTCTCTTATTTTCTTGTACTTATACTTGGAATTCTCTGTGTAAACCTCTGTAACTTCTCTAGATAGATGAATCACTGTATACTTTCTCTTGTTTCTATCTGTTTCCAATATTGAGAAACTCATACATTCTCTGTTCCCTGTTTCCCGGTGTTAGAGAAGTAGATTTCTTTCTGCGAAAGTGCTGTTTTCACAGTGCTAAGAACTCCCAACTCTATCAACAATGTAGGTTTTACCAGTTTCCTAGGTCTCTCTTATTTTCTTGTACATATACTTGGAATTCTCTGTGTAAACCTCTGTAACTTCTCTAGGTAGATGAATCACTGTGTACTTTCTCTTATTTCTATCTGTTACCAATCTTGAGAAACTCATACATTCTCTGTTCCCTGTTTCCCGGTGTTAGAGAAGTAGATTTCTTTCTGTGAAAGTGCGGTTTTCACAGTGCTAAGTACTCCCAACTCTATCAACAATGTAGGTTTTACCAGTTTTCTAAGTCTCTCTTATTTTCTTGTACTTATACTTTGAATTCTCTGTGTAAACCTCTGTAACTTCTCTAGATAGATGAATCACTGTATACTTTCTCTTGTTTCTATCTGTTTCCAATATTGAGAAACTCATACATTCTCTTTTCACTGTTTCCCGCTCTTAGAGAAGTAGATTTCTTTCGGCGAAAGTGCTGTTTTCACAGTGCTAAGTACTCCCAACTCTATCAACAATGTAGGTTTTACCAGTTTCCTAGGTCTCTCTTATTTTCTTGTACATATACTTGGAAATCTCGGTGTAAACCTCTGTAACTTCTCTCGGTAGATGAATCACTGAGTACTTTCTCTTGTTTCTATCTGTTACCAATCTTGAGAAACTCAGACATTCTCTTTTCACTGTTTCCCCGTGTTAGAGAAGTAGATTTCTTTCGGCAAATGTGCTGTTTTCACAGGGTTATGTACTCCCAACTCTATCAACAATGTAGGTTTTACCAGTTTTCTAGGTCTCTCTTATTCTCTTGTACTTATACTTGGAATTCTCTGTGTAAACCTCTGTAACTTCTCTAGGTAGATGAATCAGTGTGTACTTTCTCTTATTTCTATCTGTTACCAATCTTGAGAAACTCATACATTCTCTGTTCCCTGTTTCCCGGTGTTAGAGAAGTAGGTTTCTTTCTGTGAAAGTGCGGTTTTCACAGTGCTAAGTACTCCCAACTCTATCAACAATGTAGGTTTTACCAGTTTTCTAAGTCTCTCTTATTTTCTTGTACTTATACTTGGAATTCTCTGTGTAAACCTCTGTAACTTCTCTAGGTA
The DNA here is from genome assembly GCA_028571685.1 of Heterohyrax brucei. Classification (NCBI taxonomy): domain Eukaryota; kingdom Metazoa; phylum Chordata; class Mammalia; order Hyracoidea; family Procaviidae; genus Heterohyrax; species Heterohyrax brucei. Next base: position 31,320,807 of record CM053156.1, read on the forward strand.
GATGAATCACTGTGTACTTTCTCTTGTTTCTATCTGTTACCAATCTTGAGAAACTCATACATTCTCTGTTCCCTGTTTCCTGGTGTTAGAGAAGTAGATTTCTTTCTGCGAAAGTGCTGTTTTCACAGTGCTAAGTACTCCCAACTCTATCAACAATGTAGGTTTTACCAGTTTTCTAGGTCTCTCTTATTTTCTTGTACTTATACTTGGTATTCTCTGTGTAAACCTCTGTAACTTCTCTAGATAGATGAATCACTGTGTACTTTCTCTTGTTTCTATCTGTTACCAATCTTGAGAAACTCATGCATTCTCTGATCACTGTTTCCGGGTCTTAGAGAAGTAGATTTCTTTCTGCGAAAGTGCTGTTTTCACAGTGCTAAGTACTCCCAACTCTATCAACAATGTAGGTTTTACCAGTTTTCTAAGTCTCTCTTATTTTCTTGTATTTATAGTTGGATTTCTCTGTGTAAACCTCTGTAACGTCTCTAGGTAGATGAATCACTGTGCACTTTCTCTTGTTTCTATCTGTTACCAATCTTGGGAAACTCATACTTTCTCTGTTCCCTGTTTCCCGCTCTTAGAGAAGTAGATTTCTTTCGGCGAAAGTGCTGTTTTCACAGTGCTAAGTACTCCCAACTCTATCAACAATGTAGGTTTTACCAGTTTTCTAGGTCTCTCTTATTTTCTTGTACTTATACTTGGAATTCTCTGTGTAAACCTCTGTAAGTTCTCTAGGTAGATGAATCACTGTGTACTTTCTCTTGTTTCTATCTGTTACCAATCTTGAGAAACTCATGCATTCTCTGTTCCCTGTTTCACGTAGTTAGAGAAGTAGATTTGTTTCCGCGAAAGTGCTGTTTTCACAGTGCGAAGTACCCCCAACTCTATCAACATTGTAGGTTTTACCAGGTTTCTAAGTCTCTCTTATTTTCTTGTACTTATACTTGGAATTCTCTGTGTAAACCTCTGTAAGTTCTCTAGGTAGATTAATCACTGTGTACTTTCTCTTGTTTCTATCTGTTACCAATCTTGAGAAACTCATACATTCTCTGTTCCCTGTTTCCCGGTGTTAGAGAAGTAGATTTCTTTCGGCGAAAGTGCTGTTTTCACAGTGCTAAGTAATCCCAACTCTATCAGCAATGTAGGTTTTACCAGTTTTCTAAGTCTCTCTTATTTTCTTGTACTTATACTTGGAATTCTCTGTGTAAACCTCTGTAACTTCTCTAGGTAGATGAATCACTGTGTACTTTCTCTTGTTTCTATCTGTTACCAATCTTGAGAAACTCATACATTCTCTGTTCACTGTTTCCCGGTCTTAGAGAAGTAGATTTCTTTCTGCGAAAGTGCTGTTTTCACAGTGCTAAGTACTCCCAACTCTATCAACAATGTAGGTTTTACCAGTTTTCTAGGTCTCTCTTATTTTCTTGTACTTATACTTGGAATTCTCTGTGTAAACCTCTGTAACTTCTCTAGATAGATGAATCACTGTGTACTTTCTCTTGTTTCTATCTGTTACCAATCTTGAGAAACTCATGCATTCTCTGATCACTGTTTCCGGGTATTAGAGAAGTAGATTTCTTTCTGCGAAAGTGCTGTTTTCAGAGTGCTAAGTACTCCCAACTCTATCAACAATGTAGGTTTTACCAGTTTTCTAAGTCTCTCTTATTTTCTTGTATTTATAGTTGGATTTCTCTGTGTAAACCTGTTTAACGTCTCTAGGTAGATGAATCACTGTGCACTTTCTCTTGTTTCTATCTGTTACCAATCTTGAGAAACTCATACATTCTCTGTTCCCTGTTTCCCGCTCTTAGAGAAGTAGATTTCTTTCGGCGAAAGTGCTGTTTTCACAGTGCTAAGTACTCCCAACTCTATCAACAATGTAGGTTTTACCAGTTTTCTAGGTCTCTCTTATTTTCTTGTACTTTTACTTGGAATTCTCTGTGTAAACCTCTGTAAGTTCTCTAGGTAGATGAATCACTGTGTACTTTCTCTTGTTTCTATCTGTTACCAATCTTGAGAAACTCATACATTCTCTGTTCTCTGTTTCCCTTTGTTAGAGAAGTAGATTTCTTTCTGCGAAAGTGCTGTTTTCACAGTGCTAAGTACTCCCAACTCTATCAACAATGTAGGTTTTACCTGTTTTCTAAGTCTCTCTCATTTTCTTGCACTTATACTTGGAATTCTCTGTGTAAACCTCTGTAAGTTCTCTATGTAGATGAATCACTCTGTACTTTCTCTTGTTTCTATCTGGTACCAATCTTGAGAAACTCATACATTCTCTGTTCCCTGTTTCCCGGTGTTAGAGAAGTAGATTTCTTTCTGCGAAAGTTCTGTTTTCACAGTGCTAAGAACTCCCAACTCTATCAACAATGTAGGTTTTACCAGTTTTCTAAGTCTCTCTTATTTTCTTGTACTTATACTTGGAATTCTCTGTGTAAACCTCTGTAACTTCTCTAGGTAGAGGAATCACTGTGTACTTTCTCTTGTTTCTATCTGTTACCAATCTTGAGAAACTCATACATTCTCTTTTCACTGTTTCCCGTTCTTAGAGAAGTAGATTTCTTTCTGCGAAAGTGCTGTTTTCACAGTGCTAAGTACTCCCAACTCTATCAACAATGTAGGTTTTACCAGTTTTCTAGGTCTCTCTTATTTTCTTGTACTTATACTTGGAATTCTCTGTGTAAACCTCTGTAACTTCTCTAGGTAGATGAATCACTGTGTACTTTCTCTTGTTTCTATCTGTTACCAATCTTGAGAAACTCATGCATTCTCTGATCACTGTTTCCGGGTCTTAGAGAAGTAGATTTCTTTCTGCGAAAGTGCTGTTTTCACAGTGCTAAGTACTCCCAACTCTATCAAAAATGTAGGTTTTACCAGTTTTCTAAGTCTCTCTTATTTTCTTGTACTTATACTTGGAATATTCTGTGTAAACCTCTGTAACTTCTCTAGGTAGATGAATCACTGTGTACTTTCTCTTGTTTCTATCTGTTACCAATCTTGAGAAACTCATACATTCTCTGTTCCCTATTTGCTGATCTTAGAAAAATAGATTTCTTTCTGCGAAAGTGCTGTTTTCACAGTGCTAAGTACTCCCAACTCTATCAACAATGTAGGTTTTACCAGTTTTCTAAGTCTCTCTGATTTTCTTGTACTTATACTTGGAATTCTCTGTGTAAACCTCTGTAACTTCTCTAGGTAGATGAATCACTGTGTAATTTCTCTTGTTTCTATCTGTTACCAATCTTGAGAAACTCATGCATTCTCTGATCACTGTTTCCGGGTCCTAGAGAAGTAGATTTCTTTCTGCGAAAGTGCTGTTTTCACAGTGCTAAGTACTCCCAACTCTATCAAAAATGTAGGTATTACCAGTTTTCTAAGTCTCTCTTATTTTCTTGTATTTATAGTTGGATTTCTCTGTGTAAACCTCTGTAACGTCTCTAGGTAGATGAATCACTGTGCACCTTCTCTTGTTTCTATCTGTTACCAATCTTGAGAAACTCATACATTCTCTGTTCCCTGTTTCCGGCTCTTAGAGAAGTAGATTTCTTTCGGCGAAAGTGCTGTTTTCACAGTGCTAAGTACTCCCAACTCTATCAACAATGTAGGTTTTACCAGTTTTCTAGGTCTCCCTTATTTTCTTGTACTTATACTTGGAATTCTCTGTGTAAACCTCTGTAAGTTCTCTAGGTAGATGAATCACTGTGTACTTTCTCTTGTTTCTATCTGTTACCAATCTTGAGAAACTCATACATTCTCTGTTCTCTGTTTCCCGGTGTTAGAGAAGTAGATTTCTTTCTGCGAAAGTGCTGTTTTCACAGTGCTAAGTACTCCCAACTCTATCAACAATGTAGGTTTTACCTGTTTTCTAAGTCTCTCTTATTTTCTTGTATTTATAGTTGGATTTCTCTGTGTAAACCTCTGTAACGTCTCTAGGTAGATGAATCACTGTGCAATTTCTCTTGTTTCTATCTGTTACCAATCTTGAGAAACTCATACTTTCTCTGTTCCCTGTTTCCCGCTCTTAGAGAAGTAGATTTCTTTCGGCGAAAGTGCTGTTTTCACAGTGCTAAGTACTCCCAACTCTATCAACAATGTAGGTTTTACCAGTTTTCTAGGTCTCTCTTATTTTCTTGTACTTATACTTGGAATTCTCTGTGTAAACCTCTGTAACGTCTCTAGGTAGATGAATCACTGTGCACTTTCTCTTGTTTCTATCTGTTACCAATCTTGAGAAACTCATACATTCTCTGTTCTCTGTTTCCCTTTGTTAGAGAAGTAGATTTCTTTCTCCGAAAGTGCTGTTTTCACAGTGCTAAGTACTCCCAACTCTATCAGCAATGTAGGTTTTACCTGTTTTCTAAGTCTCTCTTATTTTCTTGCACTTATACTTGGAATTCTCTGTGTAAACCACTGTAAGATCTCTATGTAGATGAATCACTCTGTACTTTCTCTTGTTTCTATCTGTTACCAATCTTGAGAAACTCATACATTCTCTGTTCCCTGTTTCCCGGTGTTAGAGAAGTAGATTTCTTTCTGCGAAAGTTCTGTTTTCACAGTGCTAGGAACTCCCAACTCTATCAACAATGTAGGTTTTACCAGTTTTCTAAGTCTCTCTTATTTTCTTGTACTTATACTTGGAATTCTCTGTGTAAACCTCTGTAACTTCTCTAGGTAGATGAATCACTGTATACTTTCTCTTGTTTCTATCTGTTACCAATCTTGAGAAACTCATACATTCTCTTTTCCCTGTTTGCCGATCTTAGAAAAATAGATTTCTTTCTGCGAAAGTGCTGTTTTCACAGTGCTAAGTACTCCCAACTCTATCAACAATGTAGGTTTTACCAGTTTTCTAAGTCTCTCTTATTTTCTTGTACTTATACTTGGAATTCTCTGTGTAAACCTCTGTAACTTCTCTAGGTAGATGAATCACTGTGTACTTTCTCTTGTTTCTATCTGTTACCAATCTTGAGAAACTCATACATTATCTTTTCACTGTTTCCCGGTCTTAGAGAAGTAGATTTCTTTCTGCGAAAGTGCTGTTTTCACAGTGCTAAGTACTCCCAACTCTATCAACAATGTAGGTTTTACCAGTTTTCTAGGTCTCTCTTATTTTCTTGTACTTATACTTGGTATTCTCTGTGTAAACCTCTGTAACTTCTCTAGATAGATGAATCACTGTGTACTTTCTCTTGTTTCTATCTGTTACCAATCTTGAGAAACTCATGCATTCTCTGATCACTGTTTCCGGGTCTTAGAGAAGTAGATTTCTTTCTGCGAAAGTGCTGTTTTCACAGTGCTAAGTACTCCCAACTCTATCAACAATGTAAGTTTTACCAGTTTTCTAAGTCTCTCTTATTTTCTTGTATTTATAGTTGGATTTCTCTGTGTAAACCTCTGTAACGTCTCTAGGTAGATGAATCACTGTGCACTTTCTCTTGTTTCTATCTGTTACCAATCTTGAGAAACTCATACTTTCTCTGTTCCCTGTTTCCCGCTCTTAGAGAAGTAGATTTCTTTCGGCGAAAGTGCTGTTTTCACAGTGCTAAGTACTCTCAACTCTATCAACAATGTAGGTTTTACCAGTTTTCTAGGTCTCTCTTATTTTCTTGTACTTATACTTGGAATTCTCTGTGTAAACCTCTGTAAGTTCTCCAGATAGATGAATCACTGTGTACTTTCTCTTGTTTCTATCTGTTACCAATCTTGAGAAACTCATACATTCTCTGTTCCCTGTTTCACGTAGTTAGAGAAGTAGATTTGTTTCCGCGAAAGTGCTGTTTTCACAGTGCGAAGTACCCCCAACTCTATCAACATTGTAGGTTTTACCAGGTTTCTAAGTCTCTCTTATTTTCTTGTACTTATACTTGGAATTCTCTGTGTAAACCTCCGTAAGTTCTCTAGGTAGCTTAATCACTGTGTACTTTCTCTTGTTTCTATCTGTTACCAATCTTGAGAAACTCATACATTCTCTGTTCCCTGTTTCCCGGTGTTAGAGAAGTAGATTTCTTTCGGCGAAAGTGCTGTTTTCACAGTGCTAAGTAATCCCAACTCTATCAGCAATGTAGGTTTTACCAGTTTTCTAAGTCTCTCTTATTTTCTTGTACTTATACTTGGAATTCTCTGTGTAAACCTCTGTAACTTCTCTAGGTAGATGAATCACTGTGTACTTTCTCTTGTTTCTATCTGTTACCAATCTTGAGAAACTCATACATTCTCTGTTCACTGTTTCCCGGTCTTAGAGAAGTAGATTTCTTTCTGCGAAAGTGCTGTTTTCACAGTGCTAAGTACTCCCAACTCTATCAACAATGTAGGTTTTACCAGTTTTCTAGGTCTCTCTTATTTTCTTGTACTTATACTTGGAATTCTCTGTGTAAACCTCTGTAACTTCTCTAGATAGATGAATCACTGTGTACTTTCTCTTGTTTCTATCTGTTACCAATCTTGAGAAACTCATGCATTCTCTGATCACTGTTTCCGGGTATTAGAGAAGTAGATTTCTTTCTGCGAAAGTGCTGTTTTCACAGTGCTAAGTACTCCCAACTCTATCAACAATGTAGGTTTTACCAGTTTTCTAAGTCTCTCTTATTTTCTTGTATTTATAGTTGGATTTCTCTGTGTAAACCTGTTTAACGTCTCTAGGTAGATGAATCACTGTGTACTTTCTGTTGTTTCTATCTGTTACCAATCTTGAGAAACTCATACATTCTCTCTTCCCTGTTTCCCGCTCTTAGAGAAGTAGATTTCTTTCGGCGAAAGTGCTGTTTTCACAGTGCTAAGTACTCCCAACTCTATCAACAATGTAGGTTTTACCAGTTTTCTAGGTCTCTCTTATTTTCTTGTACTTTTACTTGGAATTCTCTGTGTAAACCTCTGTAAGTTCTCTAGGTAGATGAATCACTGTGTACTTTCTCTTGTTTCTATCTGTTACCAATCTTGAGAAACTCATACATTCTCTGTTCTCTGTTTCCCTTTGTTAGAGAAGTAGATTTCTTTCTGCGAAAGTGCTGTTTTCACAGTGCTAAGTACTCCCAACTCTATCAACAATGTAGGTTTTACCTGTTTTCTAAGTCTCTCTCATTTTCTTGCACTTATACTTGGAATTCTCTGTGTAAACCTCTGTAAGTTCTCTATGTAGATGAATCACTCTGTACTTTCTCTTGTTTCTATCTGGTACCAATCTTGAGAAACTCATACATTCTCTGTTCCCTGTTTCCCGGTGTTAGAGAAGTAGATTTCTTTCTGCGAAAGTTCTGTTTTCACAGTGCTAAGAACTCCCAACTCTATCAACAATGTAGGTTTTACCAGTTTTCTAAGTCTCTCTTATTTTCTTGTACTTATACTTGGAATTCTCTGTGTAAACCTCTGTAACTTCTCTAGGTAGAGGAATCACTGTGTACTTTCTCTTGTTTCTATCTGTTACCAATCTTGAGAAACTCATACATTCCTTTTCACTGTTTCCCGTTCTTAGAGAAGTAGATTTCTTTCTGCGAAAGTGCTGTTTTCACAGTGCTAAGTACTCCCAACTCTATCAACAATGTAGGTTTTACCAGTTTTCTAGGTCTCTCTTATTTTCTTGTACTTATACTTGGAATTCTCTGTGTAAACCTCTGTAACTTCTCTAGGTAGATGAATCACTGTGTACTTTCTCTTGTTTCTATCTGTTACCAATCTTGAGAAACTCATGCATTCTCTGATCACTGTTTCCGGGTCTTAGAGAAGTAGATTTCTTTCTGCGAAAGTGCTGTTTTCACAGTGCTAAGTACTCCCAACTCTATCAAAAATGTAGGTTTTACCAGTTTTCTAAGTCTCTCTTATTTTCTTGTACTTATACTTGGAATATTCTGTGTAAACCTCTGTAACTTCTCTAGGTAGATGAATCACTGTGTACTTTCTCTTGTTTCTATCTGTTACCAATCTTGAGAAACTCATACATTCTCTGTTCCCTGTTTGCTGATCTTAGAAAAATAGATTTCTTTCTGCGAAAGTGCTGTTTTCACAGTGCTAAGTACTCCCAACTCTATCAACAATGTAGGTTTTACCAGTTTTCTAAGTCTCTCTGATTTTCTTGTACTTATACTTGGAATTCTCTGTGTAAACCTCTGTAACTTCTCTAGGTAGATGAATCACTGTGTACTTTCTCTTGTTTCTATCTGTTACCAATCTTGAGAAACTCATGCATTCTCTGATCACTGTTTCCGGGTCCTAGAGAAGTAGATTTCTTTCTGCGAAAGTGCTGTTTTCACAGTGCTAAGTACTCCCAACTCTATCAAAAATGTAGGTATTACCAGTTTTCTAAGTCTCTCTTATTTTCTTGTATTTATAGTTGGATTTCTCTGTGTAAACCTCTGTAACGTCTCTAGGTAGATGAATCACTGTGCACCTTCTCTTGTTTCTATCTGTTACCAATCTTGAGAAACTCATACATTCTCTGTTCCCTGTTTCCGGCTCTTAGAGAAGTAGATTTCTTTCGGCGAAAGTGCTGTTGTCACAGTGCTAAGTACTCCCAACTCTATCAACAATGTAGGTTTTACCAGTTTTCTAGGTCTCCCTTATTTTCTTGTACTTATACTTGGAATTCTCTGTGTAAACCTCTGTAAGTTCTCTAGGTAGATGAATCACTGTGTACTTTATCTTGTTTCTATCTGTTACCAATCTTGAGAAACTCATACATTCTCTGTTCTCTGTTTCCCGGTGTTAGAGAAGTAGATTTCTTTCTGCGAAAGTGCTGTTTTCACAGTGCTAAGTACTCCCAACTCTATCAACAATGTAGGTTTTACCTGTTTTCTAAGTCTCTCTTATTTTCTTGCACTTATACTTAGAATTCTCTGTGTAAACCTCTGTAAGTTCTCTATGTAGATGAATCACCCTGTACTTTCTCTTGTTTCTATCTGTTACCAATCTTGAGAAACTCATACATTCTCTGTTCCCTGTTTCCCAGTGTTAGAGAAGTAGATTTTTTCTGCGAAAGTGCTGTTTTCACAGTGCTAAGAACTCCCAACTCTATCAACAATGTAGGTTTTACCAGTTTTCTAAGTCTCTCTTATTTTCTTGTACTTATACTTGGAATTCTCTGTGTAAACCTCTGTATCTTCTCGAGGTAGATGAATCACTGTGTACTTTCTCTTGTTTCTATCTGTTATCAATTTTGAGAAACTCATACATTCTCTTTTCACTGTGTCCCGGTCTTAGAGAAGTAGATTTCTTTCTGCGAAAGTGCTGTTTTCACAGTGCTAAGTACTCCCAACTCTATCAACAATGTAGGTTTTACCAGTTTTCTAAGTCTCTCTTATGTTCTTGTACTTATACTTGGAATATTCTGTGTAAACCTCTGTAACTTCTCTAGGTAGATGAATCACTGTGTACTTTCTCTTGTTTCTATCTGTTACCAATCTTGAGAAACTCATACATTCTCTGTTCCCTGTTTCCCGTAGTTAGAGAAGTAGATTTGTTTCCGCGAAAGTGCTGTTTTCACAGTGCGAAGTACTCCCAACTCTATCAACAATGTAGGTTTTACCAGGTTTCTAAGTCTCTCTTATTTTCTTGTACTTATACTTGGAATTCTCTGTGTAAACCTCTGTAAGTTCTCCAGGTAGATGAATCACTGTGTACTTTCTCTTGTTTCTATCTGTTACCAATCTTGAGAAACTCATACATTCTCTGTTCCCTGTTTCACGTAGTTAGAGAAGTAGATTTGTTTCCGCGAAAGTGCTGTTTTCACAGTGCGAAGTACCCCCAACTCTATCAACATTGTAGGTTTTACCAGGTTTCTAAGTCTCTCTTATTTTCTTGTACTTATACTTGGAATTCTCTGTGTAAACCTCTGTAAGTTCTCTAGGTAGATTAATCACTGTGTACTTTCTCTTGTTTCTATCTGTTACCAATCTTGAGAAACTCATACATTCTCTGTTCCCTGTTTCCCGGTGTTAGAGAAGTAGATTTCTTTCGGCGAAAGTGCTGTTTTCACAGTGCTAAGGAATCCCAACTCTATCAGCAATGTAGGTTTTACCAGTTTTCTAAGTCTCTCTTATTTTCTTGTACTTATACTTGGAATTCTCTGTGTAAACCTCTGTAACTTCTCTAGGTAGATGAATCACTGTGTACTTTCTCTTGTTTCTATCTGTTACCAATCTTGAGAAACTCATACATTCTCTGTTCACTGTTTCCCGGTCTTAGAGAAGTAGATTTCTTTCTGCGAAAGTGCTGTTTTCACAGTGCTAAGTACTCCCAACTCTATCAACAATGTAGATTTTACCAGTTTTCTAGGTCTCTCTTATTTTCTTGTACTTATAGTTGGAATTCTCTGTGTAAACCTCTGTAACTTCTCTAGATAGATGAATCACTGTGTACTTTCTCTTGTTTCTATCTGTTACCAATCTTGAATAACTCATGCATTCTCTGATCACTGTTTCCGGGTCTTAGAGAAGTAGATTTCTTTCTGCGAAAGTGCTGTTTTCACAGTGCTAAGTACTCCCAACTCTATCAACAATGTAGGTTTTACCAGTTTTCTAAGTCTCTCTTATTTTCTTGTATTTATAGTTGGATTTCTCTGTGTAAACCTCTTTAACGTCTCTAGGTAGATGAATCACTGTGCACTTTCTCTTGTTTCTATCTGTTACCAATCTTGAGAAACTCATACATTCTCTGTTCCCTGTTTCCCGCTCTTAGAGAAGTAGATTTCTTTCGGCGAAAGTGCTGTTTTCACAGTGCTAAGTACTCCCAACTCTATCAACAATGTAGGTTTTACCAGATTTCTAGGTCTCTCTTATTTTCTTGTACTTATACTTGGAATTCTCTGTGTAAACCTCTGTAAGTTCTCTAGGTAGATGAATCACTGTGTACTTTCTCTTGTTTCTATCTGTTACCAATCTTGAGAAACTCATACATTCTCTGTTCTCTGTTTCCCTTTGTTAGAGAAGTAGATTTCTTTCTGCGAAAGTGCTGTTTTCACAGTGCTAAGTACTCCCAACTCTATCAACAATGTAGGTTTTACCTGTTTTCTAAGTCTCTCTCATTTTCTTGCACTTATACTTGGAATTCTCTGTGTAAACCTCTGTAAGTTCTCTATGTAGATGAATCACTCTGTACTTTCTCTTGTTTCTATCTGTTACCAATCTTGAGAAACTCATACATTCTCTGTTCCCTGTTTCCCGGTGTTAGAGAAGTAGATTTCTTTCTGCGAAAGTTCTGTTTTCACAGTGGTAAGAACTCCCAACTCTATCAACAATGTAGGTTTTACCAGTTTTCTAAGTCTCTCTTATTTTCTTGTACTTATACTTGGAATTCTCTGTGTAAACCTCTGTAACTTCTCTAGGTAGAGGAATCACTGTGTACTTTCTCTTGTTTCTATCTGTTACCAATCTTGAGAAACTCATACATTCTCTTTTCACTGTTTCCCGTTCTTAGAGAAGTAGATTTCTTTCTGCGAAAGTGCTGTTTTCACAGTGCTAAGTACTCCCAACTCTATCAACAATGTAGGTTTTACCAGTTTTCTAGGTCTCTCTTATTTTCTTGTACTTATACTTGGAATTCTCTGTGTAAACCTCTGTAACTTCTCTAGGTAGATGAATCACTGTGTACTTTCTCTTGTTTCTATCTGTTACCAAACTTGAGAAACTCATGCATTCTCTGATCACTGTTTCCGGGTCTTAGAGAAGTAGATTTCTTTCTGCGAAAGTGCTGTTTTCACAGTGCTAAGTACTCCCAACTCTATCAACAATGTAGGTTTTACCAGTTTTCTAAGTCTCTCTTATTATCTTGTACTTATACTTGGAATATTCTGTGTAAACCTCTGTAACTTCTCTAGGTAGATGAATCACTGTGTACTTTCTATTGTTTCTATCTGTTACCAATCTTGAGAAACTCATACATTCTCTGTTCCCTGTTTGCTGATCTTAGAAAAATAGATTTCTTTCTGCGAAAGTGCTGTTTTCACAGTGCTAAGTACTCCCAACTCTATCAAAAATGTAGGTATTACCAGTTTTCTAAGTCTCTCTTATTTTCTTGTATTTATAGTTGGATTTCTCTGTGTAAACCTCTGTAACGTCTCTAGGTAGATGAATCACTGTGCACTTTCTCTTGTTTCTATCTGTTACCAATCTTGAGAAACTCATACATTCTCTGTTCCCTGTTTCCCGCTCTTAGAGAAGTAGATTTCTTTCGGCGAAAGTGCTGTTTTCACAGTGCTAAGTACTCCCAACTCTATCAACAATGTAGGTTTTACCAGTTTTCTAGGTCTCCCTTATTTTCTTGTACTTATACTTGGAATTCTCTGTGTAAACCTCTGTAAGTTCTCTAGGTAGATTAATCACTGTGTACTTTCTCTTGTTTCTATCTGTTACCAATCTTGAGAAACTCATACATTCTCTGTTCCCTGTTTCCCGGTGTTAGAGAAGTAGATTTCTTTCGGCGAAAGTGCTGTTTTCACAGTGCTAAGTAATCCCAACTCTATCAGCAATGTAGGTTTTACCAGTTTTCTAAGTCTCTCTTATTTTCTTGTACTTATACTTGGAATTCTCTGTGTAAACCTCTGTAAGTTCTCTAGGTAGATGAATCACTGTGTACTTTCTCTTGTTTCTATCTGTTACCAATCTTGAGAAACTCATACATTCTCTGTTCTCTGTTTCCCTTTGTTAGAGAAGTAGATTTCTTTCTGCGAAAGTGCTGTTTTCACAGTGCTAAGTTCTCCCAACTCTATCAACAATGTAGGTTTTACCTGTTTTCTAAGTCTCTCTTATTTTATTGCACTTATACTTGGAATTCTCTGTGTAAACCTCTGTAAGTTCTCTATGTAGATGAATCACTCTGTACTTTCTCTTGTTTCTATCTCTTACCAATCTTGAGAAACTCATACATTTTCTGTTCCCTGTTTCCCGGTGTTAGAGAAGTAGATTTCTTTCTGCGAAAGTTCTGTTTTCACAGTGCTAAGAACTCCCAACTCTATCAACAATGTAGGTTTTACCAGTTTTCTAAGTCTCTCTTATTTTCTTGTACCTATACTTGGAATTCTCTGTGTAAACCTCTGTATCTTCTCTAGGTAGATGAATCACTGTGTACTTTCTCTTGTTTCTATCTGTTACCACTCTTGAGAAACTCATACATTCTCTTTTCACTGTTTCCCGGTCTTAGAGAATTAGATTTCTTTCTGCGAAAGTGCTGTTTTCACAGTGCTAAGTACTCCCAACTCTATCAACAATGTAGGTTTTACCAGTTTTCTAGGTCTCTCTTATTTTCTTGTACTTATACTTGGAATATTCTGTGTAAACCTCTGTAACTTCTCTAGGTAGATGAATCACTGTGTACTTTCTCTTTTTTCTATCTGTTACCAATCTTGAGAAACTCATACATTCTCTGTTCCCTGTTTCCCGTAGTTAGAGAAGTAGATTTGTTTCCGCGAAAGTGCTGTTTTCACAGTGCGAAGTACTCCCAACTCTATCAACAATGTAGGTTTTACCAGGTTTCTAAGTCTCTCTTATTTTCTTGTACTTATACTTGGAATTCTCTGTGTAAACCTCTGTAAGTTCTCTAGGTAGATTAATCACTGTGTACTTTCTCTTGTTTCTATCTGTTACCAATCTTGAGAAACTCATACATTCTCTGTTCCCTGTTTCCCGGTGTTAGAGAAGTAGATTTCTTTCGGCGAAAGTGCTGTTTTCACAGTGCTAAGTAATCCCAACTCTATCAGCAATGTAGGTTTTACCAGTTTTCTAAGTCTCTCTTATTTTCTTGTACTTATACTTGGAATTCTCTGTGTAAACCTCTGTAAGTTCTCTAGGTAGATGAATCACTGTGTACTTTCTCTTGTTTCTATCTGTTACCAATCTTGAGAAACTCATACATTCTCTGTTCCCTGTTTCCTGGTGTTAGAGAAGTAGATTTCTTTCTGTGAAAATGCTGTTTTCACAGTGCTAAGTACTCCCAACTGTATCAACACTGTAGGTTTTACCAGTTTTCTAAGTCTCTCTTATTTTCTTGTACTTATACTTGGAATTCTCTGTGTAAACCTCTGTAACTTCTCTAGGTAGATGAATCACTGTGTACTTTCTCTTGTTTCTATCTGTTACCAATCTTGAGAAACTCATGCATTCTCTGATCACTGTTTCCGGGTCTTAGAGAAGTAGATTTCTTTCTGAGAAAGTGCTGTTTTCTCAGTGCTAAGTACTCCCAACTCTATCAAAAATGTAGGTTTTACCAGTTTTCTAAGTCTCTCTTATTTTCTTGTATTTATAGTTGGATTTCTCTGTGTAAACCTCTGTAACGTCTCTAGGTAGATGAATCACTGTGCACTTTCTCTTGTTTCTATCTGTTACCAATCTTGAGAAACTCATACATTCTCTGTTCCCTGTTTCCCGCTCTTAGAGAAGTAGATTTCTTTCGGCGAAAGTGCTGTTTTTACAGTGCTAAGTACTCCCAACTCTATCAACAATGTAGGTCTTACCAGTTTTCTAGGTCTCTCTCATTTTCTTGTACTTATACTTGGAATTCTCTGTGTAAACCTCTGTAAGTTCTCTAGGTAGATGAATCACTGTGTACTTTATCTTGTTTCTATCTGTTACCAATCTTGAGAAACTCATACATTCTCTGTTCTCTGTTTCCCGGTGTTAGAGAAGTGGATTTCTTTCTGCGAAAGTGCTGTTTTCACAGTGCTAAGTACTCCCAACTCTATCAACAATGTAGGTTTTACCTGTTTTCTAAGTCTCTCTTATTTTCTTGTACTTATACTTGGAATATTCTGTGTAAACCTCTGTAACTTCTCTAGGTAGATGAATCACTGTGTACTTTCTCTTTTGTCTATCTGTTACCAATCTTGAGAAACTCATACATTCTCTGTTCCCTGTTTCCCGTAGTTAGAGAAGTAGATTTGTTTCCGCGAAAGTGCTGTTTTCACAGTGCGAAGTACTCCCAACTCTATCAACAATGTAGGTTTTACCAGGTTTCTAAGTCTCTCTTATTTTCTTGTACTTATACTTGGAATTCTCTGTGTAAACCTCTGTAAGTTCTCTAGGTAGATTAATCACTGTGTACTTTCTCTTGTTTCTATCTGTTACCAATCTTGAGAAACTCATACATTCTCTGTTCCCTGTTTCCCGGTGTTAGAGAAGTAGATTTCTTTCGGCGAAAGTGCTCTTTTCACAGTGCTAAGTAATCCCAACTCTATCAGCAATGTAGGTTTTACCAGTTTTCTAAGTCTCTCTTATTTTCTTGTACTTATACTTGGAATTCTCTGTGTAAACCTCTGTAACTTCTCTAGGTAGATGAATCACTGTGTACTTTCTCTTGTTTCTATCTGTTACCAATCTTGAGAAACTCATACATTCTCTGTTCCCTGTTTCCCAGTGTTAGAGAAGTAGATTTCTTTCTGCGAAAGTTCTGTTTTCACAGTGCTAAGAACTCCCAACTCTATCAACAATGTAGGTTTTACCAGTTTTCTAAGTCTCTCTTATTTTCTTGTACTTATACTTGGAATTCTCTGTGTAAACCTCTGTAACTTCTCTAGGTAGATGAATCACTGTATACTTTCTCTTGTTTCTATCTGTTACCAATCTTGAGAAACTCATACATTCTCTTTTCCCTGTTTGCTGATCTTAGAAAAATAGATTTCTTTCTGCCAAAGTGCTGTTTTCACAGTGCTAAGTACTCCCAACTCTATCAACAATGTAGGTTTTACCAGTTTTCTAAGTCTCTCTTATTTTCTTGTACTTATACTTGGAATTCTCTGTGTAAACCTCTGTAACTTCTCTAGGTAGATGAATCACTGTGTACTTTCTCTTGTTTCTATCTGTTACCAATCTTGAGAAACTCATACATTCTCTTTTCACTGTTTCCCGGTCTTAGAGAAGTAGATTTCTTTCTGCGAAAGTGCTGTTTTCACAGTGCTAAGTACTCCCAACTCTATCAACAATGTAGGTTTTACCAGTTTTCTAGGTCTCTCTTATTTTCTTGTACTTATACTTGGAATTCTCTGTGTAAACCTCTGTAACTTCTCTAGATAGATGAATCACTGTGTACTTTCTCTTGTTTCTATCTGTTACCAATCTTGAGAAACTCATGCATTCTCTGGTCACTGTTTCCGGGTCTTAGAGAAGTAGATTTCTTTCTGCGAAAGTGCTGTTTTCACAGTGCTAAGTACTCCCAACTCTATCAACAGTGTAGGTTTTACCAGTTTTCTAAGTCTCTCTTATTTTCTTGTATTTATAGTTGGATTTCTCTGTGTAAACCACTGTAACGTCTCTAGGTAGATGAATCACTGTGCACTTTCTCTTGTTTCTATCTGTTACCAATCTTGAGAAACTCATACATTCTCTGTTCCCTGTTTCCCGCTCTTAGAGAAGTAGATTTCTTTCGGCGAAAGTGGTGTTTTCACAGTGCTAAGTACTCCCAACTCTATCAACAATGTAGGTTTTACCAGTTTTCTAGGTCTCTCTTATTTTCTTGTACTTATACTTGGAATTCTCTGTGTAAACCTCTGTAAGTTCTCTAGGTAGATGAATCACTGTGTACTTTCTCTTGTTTCTATCTGTTACCAATCTTGAGAAACTCATACATTCTCTGTTCTCTGTTTCCCTTTGTTAAAGAAGTAGATTTCTTTCTGCGAAAGTGCTGTTTTCACAGTGCTAAGTACTCCCAACTCTATCAACAATGTAGGTTTTACCTGTTTTCTAAGTCTCTCTTATTTTCTTGCACTTATACTTGGAATTCTCTGTGTAAACCTCTGTAAGTTCTCTATGTAGATGAATCACTCTGTACTTTCTCTTGTTTCTATCTGTTACCAATCTTGAGAAACTCATACATTCTCTGTTCCCTGTTTCCCGGTGTTAGAGAAGTAGATTTCTTTCTGCGAAAGTTCTGTTTTCACAGTGCTAAGAACTCCCAACTCTATCAACAATGTAGGTTTTACCAGTTTTCTAAGTCTCTCTTATTTTCTTGTACTTATACTTGGAATTCTCTGTGTAAACCTCTGTAACTTCTCTAGGTAGATGAATCACTGTATACTTTCTCTTGTTTCTATCTGTTACCAATCTTGAGAAACTCATACATTCTATGTTCCCTGTTTGCTGATCTTAGAAAAATAGATTTCTTTCTGTGAAAGTGCTGTTTTCACAGTGCTAAGTACTCCCAACTCTATCAACAATGTAGGTTTTACCAGTTTTCTAAGTCTCTCTAATTTTCTTGTACTTGTACTTGGAATTCTCTGTGTAAACCTCTGTAACTTCTCTAGGTAGATGAATCACTGTGTACTTTCTCTTGTTTCTATCTGTTACCAATCTTGAGAAACTCATAAATTCTCTGTTCCCTTTTTCCCGGTCTTAGAGAAGTAGATTTCTTTCTGCGAAAGTGCTGTTTTCACAGTGCTAAGTACTCCCAACTCTATCACCAATGTAAGTTTTACCAGTTTTCTAAGTCTCTCTTATTTTCTTGTACTTATACTTGGAATTCTCTGGGTAAGCCTCTGTAAGTTCTATATGTAGATCAATCACTCTGTACTTTCTCTTGTTTCTATCTGTTACCAATCTTCAGAAACTCATACATTCTCTTTTCACTGTTTCCCAGTCTTAGAGAAGTAGATTTCTTTCGGCGAAAGTGCTGTTTTCACAGTACTAAGTACTCAAAACTCTATCAACAATGTAGGTTTTACCATTTTTCTAAGTCTCTCTTATTTTCTTGTACTTATACTTGGAATTCTCTGTGTAAACCTCTGTAACTTCTCTAGGTAGATGAATCACTGTGTACTTTCTCTTGTTTCTATCTGTTACCAATCTTGAGAAACTCATACATTCTCTGTTCCCTGTTTCCCGGTGTTAGAGAAGTAGATTTCTTTCTGCGAAAGTTCTGTTTTCACAGTGCTAAGAACTCCCAACTCTATCAACAATGTAGGTTTTACCAGTTTTCTAAGTCTCTCTTATTTTCTTGTACTTATACTTGGAATTCTCTGTGTAAACCTCTGTAACTTCTCTAGGTAGATGAATCACTTTATATTTTCTCTTGTTTCTATCTGTTACCAATCTTGAGAAACTCATACATTCTCTTTTCCCTGTTTGCTGATCTTAGAAAAATAGATTTCTTTCTGCGAAAGTGCTGTTTTCACAGTGCTAAGTACTCCCAACTCTATCAACAATGTAGGTTTTACCAGTTTTCTAAGTCTCTCTTATTTTCTTGTACTTATACTTGGAATTCTCTGTGTAAACCTCTGTAACTTCTCTAGGTAGATGAATCACTGTGTACTTTCTCTTGTTTCTATCTGTTACCAATCTTGAGAAACTCATACATTCTCTTTTCACTGTTTCCCGGTCTTAGAGAAGTAGATTTCTTTCTGCGAATGTGCTGTTTTCACAGTGCTAAGTACTCCCAACTCTATCAACAATGTAGGTTTTACCAGTTTTCTAGGTCTCTCTTATTTTCTTGTACTTATACTTGGAATTCTCTGTGTAAACCTCTGTAACGTCTCTAGGTAGATGAATCACTGTGCACTTTCTCTTGTTTCTATCTGTTACCAATCTTGAGAAACTCATACATTCTCTGTTCCCTGTTTCCCGGTATTAGAGAAGTAGATTTCTTTCGGCGAAAGTGGTGTTTTCACAGTGCTAAGTACTCCCAACTCTATCAACAATGTAGGTTTTACCAGTTTTCTAGGTCTCTCTTATTTTCTTGTACTTATACTTGGAATTCTCTGTGTAAACCTCTGTAAGTTCTCTAGGTAGATGAATCACTGTGTACTTTCTCTTGTTTCTATCTGTTACCAATCTTGAGAAACTCATACATTCTCTGTTCTCTGTTTCCCTTTGTTAAAGAAGTAGATTTCTTTCTGCGAAAGTGCTGTTTTCACAGTGCTAAGTACTCCCAACTCTATCAACAATGTAGGTTTTACCTGTTTTCTAAGTCTCTCTTATTTTCTTGCACTTATACTTGGAATTCTCTGTGTAAACCTCTGTAAGTTCTCTATGTAGATGAATCACTCTGTACTTTCTCTTGTTTCTATCTGTTACCAATCTTGAGAAACTCATACATTCTCTGTTCCCTGTTTCCCGGTGTTAGAGAAGTAGATTTCTTTCTGCGAAAGTTCTGTTTTCACAGTGCTAAGAACTCCCAACTCTATCAACAATGTAGGTTTTACCAGTTTTCTAAGTCTCTCTTATTTTCTTGTACTTATACTTGGAATTCTCTGTGTAAACCTCTGTAACTTCTCTAGGTAGATGAATCACTGTATACTTTCTCTTGTTTCTATCTGTTACCAATCTTGAGAAACTCATACATTCTATGTTCCCTGTTTGCTGATCTTAGAAAAATAGATTTCTTTCTGTGAAAGTGCTGTTTTCACAGTGCTAAGTACTCCCAACTCTATCAACAATGTAGGTTTTACCAGTTTTCTAAGTCTCTCTAATTTTCTTGTACTTGTACTTGGAATTCTCTGTGTAAACCTCTGTAACTTCTCTAGGTAGATGAATCACTGTGTACTTTCTCTTGTTTCTATCTGTTACCAATCTTGAGAAACTCATAAATTCTCTGTTCCCTTTTTCCCGGTCTTAGAGAAGTAGATTTCTTTCTGCGAAAGTGCTGTTTTCACAGTGCTAAGTACTCCCAACTCTATCACCAATGTAAGTTTTACCAGTTTTCTAAGTCTCTCTTATTTTCTTGTACTTATACTTGGAATTCTCTGGGTAAACCTCTGTAAGTTCTATATGTAGATCAATCACTCTGTACTTTCTCTTGTTTCTATCTGTTACCAATCTTCAGAAACTCATACATTCTCTTTTCACTGTTTCCCAGTCTTAGAGAAGTAGATTTCTTTCGGCGAAAGTGCTGTTTTCACAGTACTAAGTACTCAAAACTCTATCAACAATGTAGGTTTTACCATTTTTCTAAGTCTCTCTTATTTTCTTGTACTTATACTTGGAATTCTCTGTGTAAACCTCTGTAACTTCTCTAGGTAGATGAATCACTGTGTACTTTCTCTTGTTTCTATCTGTTACCAATCTTGAGAAACTCATACATTCTCTGTTCCCTGTTTCCCGGTGTTAGAGAAGTAGATTTCTTTCTGCGAAAGTTCTGTTTTCACAGTGCTAAGAACTCCCAACTCTATCAACAATGTAGGTTTTACCAGTTTTCTAAGTCTCTCTTATTTTCTTGTACTTATACTTGGAATTCTCTGTGTAAACCTCTGTAACTTCTCTAGGTAGATGAATCACTGTATATTTTCTCTTGTTTCTATCTGTTACCAATCTTGAGAAACTCATACATTCTCTTTTCCCTGTTTGCTGATCTTAGAAAAATAGATTTCTTTCTGCGAAAGTGCTGTTTTCACAGTGCTAAGTACTCCCAACTCTATCAACAATGTAGGTTTTACCAGTTTTCTAAGTCTCTCTTATTTTCTTGTACTTATACTTGGAATTCTCTGTGTAAACCTCTGTAACTTCTCTAGGTAGATGAATCACTGTGTACTTTCTCTTGTTTCTATCTGTTACCAATCTTGAGAAACTCATACATTCTCTTTTCACTGTTTCCCGGTCTTAGAGAAGTAGATTTCTTTCTGCGAATGTGCTGTTTTCACAGTGCTAAGTACTCCCAACTCTATCAACAATGTAGGTTTTACCAGTTTTCTAGGTCTCTCTTATTTTCTTGTACTTATACTTGGAATTCTCTGTGTAAACCTCTGTAACGTCTCTAGGTAGATGAATCACTGTGCACTTTCTCTTGTTTCTATCTGTTACCAATCTTGAGAAACTCATACATTCTCTGTTCCCTGTTTCCCGCTCTTAGAGAAGTAGATTTCTTTCGGCGAAAGTGCTGTTTTCACAGTGCTAAGTACTCCCAACTCTATCAACAATGTAGGTTTTACCAGTTTTCTAGGTCTCTCTTATTTTCATGTACTTATACTTGGAATTCTCTGTGTAAACCTCTGTAAGTTCTCTAGGTAGATGAATCACTGTGTACTTTCTCTTGTTTCTATCTGTTACCAATCTTGAGAAACTCATACATTCTCTGTTCTCTGTTTCCCTTTGTTAGAGAAGTAGATTTCTTTCTGCGAAAGTGCTGTTTTCACAGTGCTAAGTACTCCCAACTCTATCAACAATGTAGGTTTTACCTGTTTTCTAAGTCTCTCTTATTTTCTTGCACTTATACTTGGAATTCTCTGTGTAAACCTCTGTAAGTTCTCTATGTAGATGAATCACTCTGTACGTTCTCTTGTTTCTATCTGTTACCAATCTTGAGAAACTCATACATTCTCTGTTCCCTGTTTCCCGGTGTTAGAGAAGTAGATTTCTTTCTGCGAAAGTTCTGTTTTCACAGTGCTAAGAACTCCCAACTCTATCAACAATGTAGGTTTTACCAGTTTTCTAAGTCTCTCTTATTTTCTTGTACTTATACTTGGAATTCTCTGTGTAAATCTCTGTAACTTCTCTAGGTAGATGAATCACTGTATACTTTCTCTTGTTTCTATCTGTTACCAATCTTGAGAAACTCATACATTGTATGTTCCCTGTTTGCTGATCTTAGAAAAATAGATTTCTTTCTGTGAAAGTGCTGTTTTCACAGTGCTAAGTACTCCCAACTCTATCAACAATGTAGGTTTTACCAGTTTTCTTAGTCTCTCTAATTTTCTTGTACTTGTACTTGGAATTCTCTGTGTAAACCTCTGTAACTTCTCTAGGTAGATGAATCACTGTGTACTTTCTCTTGTTTCTATCTGTTACCAATCTTGAGAAACTCATACATTCTCTGTTCCCTGTTTCCCGGTCTTAGAGAAGTAGATTTCTTTCTGCGAAAGTGCTGTTTTCACAGTGCTAAGTACTCCCAACTCTATCACCAATGTAACTTTTACCAGTTTTCTAAGTCTCTGTTATTTTCTTGTACTTATACTTGGAATTCTCTGGGTAAACCTCTGTAAGTTCTATATGTAGATCAATCACTCTGTACTTTCTCTTGTTTCTATCTGTTACCAATCTTGAGAAACTCATACATTCTCTTTTCACTGTTTCCCGGTCTTAGAGAAGTAGATTTCTTTTGGTGAAAGTGCTGTTTTCACAGTGCTAAGTACTCCCAACTCAATCAACAATGTAAGTTTTACCAGTTTTCTAAGTCTCTCTTATCTTCTTTTTCTTATACTTGGAATTTTCTGTGTAAACCTCTGTAACTTCTATAGGTAGATGAATCACTGTGTACTTTGTGTTGTTTCTATCTGTTACCAATCTTGAGAAACTCATACATTCTCTTTTCACTGTTTCTCGGTCTTAGAGAAGTAAATTTCTTTCTGCGAAAGTGCTGTTTTCACAGTGCTAAGTACTCCCAACTCTATTAACAATGTAGGTTTTAACAGTTTTCTAAGTCTCTCTTATTTTCTTGTACTTATACTTGGAATTCTCTGTTTAAACCTCTGTAACTTCTATAGGCAGATGAATCACTGTGTACTTTCTCTTGTTTCTATCTGTTACCAATCTTGAGAAACTCATGCATTCTCTTTTCACTGATTCCCGGTCTTAGAGAAGTAGATTTCTTTCTGCGAAAGTGCTGTTTTCACAGTCCTAAGTACTCCCAAGTCTATCAACAATGTATGTTTTACCAGTTTTCTAAGTCTCTCTTATTTTCTTGTGCTTATACTTGGAATTCTCTGTGTAAACCTCTGTAACGTCTCTAGGTAGATGAATCACTGTGCACTTTCTCTTGTTTCTATCTGTTACCAATCTTGAGAAACTCATACATTCTCTGTTCCCTGTTTCCCGCTCTTAGAGAAGTAGATTTCTTTCGGCGAAAGTGCTGTTTTCACAGTGCTAAGTACTCCCAACTCTATCAACAATGTAGGTCTTACCAGTTTTCTAGGTCTCTCTTATTTTCTTGTACTTATACTTGGAATTCTCTGTGTAAACCTCTGTAAGTTCTCTAGGTAGATGAATCACTGTGTACTTTATCTTGTTTCTATCTGTTACCAATCTTGAGAAACTCATAAATTCTCTGTTCTCTGTGTCCCGGTGTTAGAGAAGTAGATTTCTTTCTGCGGAAGTGCTGTTTTCACAGTGCTAAGTACTCCCAACTCTATCAACAATGTAGGTTTTACCTGTTTTGTAAGTCTCTCTTATTTTCTTGCACTTATACTTAGAATTCTCTGTGTAAACCTCTGTAAGTTGTCTATGTAGATGAATCACTCTGTACTTTCTCTTGTTTCTATCTGTTACCAATCTTGAGAAACTCATACATTCTCTTTTCCCTGTTTGCTGATCTTAGAAAAATAGATTTCTTTCTGCGAAAGTGCTGTTTTCACAGTGCTAAGTACTCCCAACTCTATCAACAATGTAGGTTTTACCAGTTTTCTAAGTCTCTCTTATTTTCTTGTACTTATACTTGGAATTCTCTGTGTAAACCTCTGTAACTTCTCTAGGTAGATGAATCACTGTGCACTTTCTCTTGTTTCTGCCTGTTACCAATCTTGAGAAACTCATACATTCTCTTTTCACTGTTTCCCGGTGTTAGAGAAGTAGATTTCTTTCTGCGAAAGTGCTGTTTTCACAGTGCTAAGTACTCCCAACTCTATCAACAATGTAGGTTTTACCAGTTTTCTAGGTCTCTCTTATTTTCTTGTACTTATACTTGGAATTCTCTGTGTAAACCTCTGTAACTTCTCTAGGTAGATGAATCACTGTGTACTTTCTCTTGTTTCTATCTGTTACCAATCTTGAGAAACTCATGCATTCTCTCATCACTGTTTCCGGGTCTTAGAGAAGTAGATTTCTTTCTGCGAAAGTGCTGTTTTCACAGTGCTATGTACTCCCAACTCTATCAACAATGTAGGTTTTACCAGTTTTCTAAGTCTCTCATATTTTCTTGTATTTATAGTTGGATTTCTCTGTGTAAACCTCTGTAACGTCTCTAGGTAGATGAATCACTGTGCACTTTCTCTTGTTTCTATCTGTTACCAATCTTGAGAAACTCATACATTCTCTGTTCCCTGTTTCCCGCTCTTAGAGAAGTAGATTTCTTTCGGCGAAAGTGCTGTTTTCACAGTGCTAAGTACTCCCAACTCTATCAACAATGTAGGTTTTACCAGTTTTCTAGGTCTCTCTTATTTTCTTCTACTTATAATTGGAATTCTCTGTGTAAACCTCTGTAAGTTCTCTAGGTAGATGAATCACTGTGTACTTTCTCTTGTTTCTATCTGTTACCAATCTTGAGAAACTCATACATTCCCTGTTCTCTGTTTCCCGGTGTTAGAGAAGTAGATTTCTTTCTGCGAAAGTGCTGTTTTCACAGTGCTAAGTACTCCCAACTCTATCAACAATGTAGGTTTTACCTGTTTTCTAAGTCTCTCTTATTTTCTTGCACTTATACTTGGAATTCTCTGTGTAAACTTCTGTAAGTTCTCTATGTAGATGAATCACTCTGTACTTTCTCTTGTTTCTATCTGTTACCAATCTTGAGAAACTCATACATTCTCTGTTCCCTGTTTCCCGGTGTTAGAGAAGTAGATTTCTTTCAGCGAAAGTTCTGTTTTGACAGTGCTAAGAACTCCCAACTCTATCAACAATGTAGGTTTTACCAGTTTTCTAAGTCTCTCTTATGTTCTTGTACTTATACTTGGAATTGTCTGTGTAAACCTCTGTAACTTCTCTAGGTAGATGAATCACTGTATACTTTCTCTTGTTTCTATCTGTTACCAATCTTGAGAAACTCATACATTCTCTTTTCCCTGTTTGCTGATGTTAGAAAAATAGATTTCTTTCTGCGAAAGTGCTGTTTTCACAGTGCTAAGTACTCCCAACTCTATCAACAATGTAGGTTTTACCAGTTTTCTAAGTCTCTCTTATTTTCTTGTACTTATACTTGGAATTCTCTGAGTAAACCTCTGTAACTTCTCTAGGTAGATGAATCACTGTGTACTTTCTCTTGTTTCTATCTGTTACCAATCTTGAGAAACTCATACATTCTCTTTTCACTGTTTCCCGGTCTTAGAGAAGTAGATTTCTTTCTGCGAAAGTGCTGTTTTCACAGTGCTAAGTACTCCCAAATCTATCAACAATGTAGGTTTTACCAGTTTTCTAGGTCTCTCTTATTTTCTTGTACTTATACTTCGAATTCTCTGTGTAAACCTCTGTAACTTCTCTAGGTAGATAAATCACTGTGTACTTTCTCTTGTTTCTATCTGTTACCAATCTTGAGAAACTCATGCATTCTCTGATCACTGTTTCCGGGTCTTAGAGAAGTAGATTTCTTTCTGCGAAAGTGCTGTTTTCACAGTGCTAAGTACTCCCAACTCTATGAAAAATGTAGGTTTTACCAGTTTTCTAAGTCTCTCTTATTTTCTTGTATTTATAGTTGGATTTCTCTGTGTAAACCTCTGTAACGTCTCTAGGTAGATGAATCACTGTGCACTTTCTCTTGTTTCTATCTGTTACCAATCTTGAGAAACTCATACATTCTCTGTTCCCTGTTTCCCGCTCTTAGAGAAGTAGATTTCTTTCGGCGAAAGTGCTGTTTTCACAGTGCTAAGTACTCCCAACTCTATCAACAATGTAGGTTTTACCAGTTTTCTAGGTCTCTCTTATTTTCTTGTACTTATAATTGGAATTCTCTGTGTAAACCTCTGTAAGTTCTCTAGGTAGATGAATCACTGTGTACTTTCTCTTGTTTCTATCTGTTACCAATCTTGAGAAACTCATACATTCCCTGTTCTCTGTTTCCCGGTGTTAGAGAAGTAGATTTCTTTCTGCGAAAGTGCTGTTTTCACAGTGCTAAGTACTCCCAACTCTATCAACAATGTAGGTTTTACCTGTTTTCTAAGTCTCTCTTATTTTCTTGCACTTATACTTGGAATTCTCTGTGTAAACTTCTGTAAGTTCTCTATGTAGATGAATCACTCTGTACTTTCTCTTGTTTCTATCTGTTACCAATCTTGAGAAACTCATACATTCTCTGTTCCCTGTTTCCCGGTGTTAGAGAAGTAGATTTCTTTCTGCGAAAGTTCTGTTTTCACAGTGCTAAGAACTCCCAACTCTATCAACAATGTAGGTTTTACCAGTTTTCTAAGTCTCTCTTATTTTCTTGTACTTATACTTGGAATTCTCTGTGTAAACCTCTGTAACTTCTCTAGGTAGATGAATCACTGTATACTTTCTCTTGTTTCTATCTGTTACCAATCTTGAGAAACTCATACATTCTCTTTTCCCTGTTTGCTGATGTTAGAAAAATAGATTTCTTTCTGCGAAAGTGCTGTTTTCACAGTGCTAAGTACTCCCAACTCTATCAACAATGTAGGTTTTACCAGTTTTCTACGTCTCTCTTATTTTCTTGTACTTATACTTGGAATTCTCTGAGTAAACCTCTGTAACTTCTCTAGGTAGATGAATCACTGTGTACTTTCTCTTGTTTCTATCTGTTACCAATCTTGAGAAACTCATACATTCTCTTTTCACTGTTTCCCGGTCTTAGAGAAGTAGATTTCTTTCTGCGAAAGTGCTGTTTTCACAGTGCTAAGTACTCCCAACTCTATCAACAATGTAGGTTTTACCAGTTTTCTAGGTCTCTCTTATTTTCTTGTACTTATACTTGGAATTCTCTGTGTAAACCTCTGTAACTTCTCTAGGTAGATAAATCACTGTGTACTTTCTCTTGTTTCTATCTGTTACCAATCTTGAGAAACTCATGCATTCTCTGATCACTGTTTCCGGGTCTTAGAGAAGTAGATTTCTTTCTGCGAAAGTGCTGTTTTCACAGTGCTAAGTACTCCCAACTCTATGAAAAATGTAGGTTTTACCAGTTTTCTAAGTCTCTCTTATTTTCTTGTATTTATAGTTGGATTTCTCTGTGTAAACCTCTGTAACGTCTCTAGGTAGATGAATCACTGTGCACTTTCTCTTGTTTCTATCTGTTACCAATCTTGAGAAACTCATACATTCTCTGTTCCCTGTTTCCCGCTCTTAGAGAAGTAGATTTCTTTCCCCGAAAGTGCTGTTTTCACAGTGCTAAGTACTCCCAACTCTATCAACAATGTAGGTTTTACCAGTTTTCTAGGTCTCTCTTATTTTCTTGTACTTATACTTGGAATTCTCTGTGTAAACCTCTGTAAGTTCTCTAGGTAGATGAATCACTGTGTACTTTATCTTGTTTCTATCTGTTACCAATCTTGAGAAACTCATACATTCTCGGTTCTCTGTTTCCCGGTGTTAGAGAAGTAGATTTCTTTCTGCGAAAGTGCTGTTTTCACAGTGCTAAGTACTCCCAACTCTATCAACAATGTAGGTTTTACCTGTTTTCTAAGTCTCTCTTATTTTCTTGCACTTATACTTAGAATTCTCTGTGTAAACCTCTGTAAGTTCTCTATGTAGATGAATCACTCTGTACTTTCTCTTGTTTCTATCTGTTACCAATCTTGAGAAACTCATACATTCTCTGTTCCCTGTTTCCCGGTGTTAGAGAAGTAGATTTCTTTCTGCGAAAGTGCTGTTTTCACAGTGCTAAGAACTCCCATCTCTATCAACAATGTAGGTTTTACCAGTTTTCTAAGTCTCTCTTATTTTCTTGTACTTATACTTGGAATTCTCTGTGTAAACCTCTGTAACTTCTCTAGGTAGATGAATCACTGTGTACTTTCTCTTGTTTCTATCTGTTACCAATCTTGAGAAACTCATACATTCTCTGTTCCCTGTTTCCCGGTCTTAGAGAAGTAGATTTCTTTCTGCGAAAGTGCTGTTTTCACAGTGCTAAGTACTCCCAACTCTATCACCAATGTAAGTTTTACCAGTTTTCTAAGTCTCTCTTATTTTCTTGTACTTATACTTGGAATTCTCTGTGTAAACCTCTGTAACTTCTCTAGGTAGATGAATCACTGTGTACTTTCTCTTGTTTCTATCTGTTACCAATCTTGAGAAACTCATACATTCTCTGTTCCCTGTTTCCCGTAGTTAGAGAAGTAGATTTGTTTCCGCGAAAGTGCTGTTTTCACAGTGCGAAGTACTCCCAACTCTATCAACAATGTAGGTTTTACCAGTTTTCTAAGTCTCTCTTATTTTCTTGTACTTATACTTGGAATTCTCTGTGTAAACCTTTGTAAGTTCTCTAGGTAGATGAATCACTGTGTACTTTCTCTTGTTTCTATCTCTTACCAATCTTGAGAAACTCATACATTCTCTGTTCCCTGTTTCCCGGTGTTAGAGAAGTAGATTTCTTTCGGCGAAAGTGCTGTTTTCACAGTGCTAAGTAATCCCAACTCTATCAGCAATGTAGGTTTTACCAGTTTTCTAAGTCTCTCTTATCTTCTTTTTCTTATTCTTGGAATTTTCTGTGTAAACCTCTGTAACTTCACTAGGTAGATGACTCACTGTGTACTTTCTCTTGTTTCTATCTGTTACCAATCTTCAGAAACTCATACATTCTCTTTTCACTGTTTCCCAGTCTTAGAGAAGTAGATTTCTTTCGGCGACAGTGCTGTTTTCACAGTACTAAGTACTCCCAACTCTATCAACAATGTAGGTTTTACCATTTTTCTAAGTCTCTCTTATTTTCTTGTACTTATACTTGGACTTCTCTGTGTAAACCTCTGTAACTTCTCTAGGGAGATGAATCACTGTGTACTTTCTCTTGTTTCTATCTGTTACCAATCTTGAGAAACTCATAGATTCTCTGTTAAGTGTTTCCCGGTCTTAGAGAAGTAGATTTCTTTCTGCGAAAGTGCTGTTTTCACAGTGCTAAGCACTCCCAACTCTATCAACAATGTAGGTTTTACCAGTTTTCTAAGTCTCTCTTATTTTCTTGTACTTGTGCTTGGAATTCTCTGTGTAAACCTCTGTAACTTTTGTAAGTAGATGAATCACTGTGTACTTTCTCTTGTTTCTATCTGTTACCAATCTTGAGAAACTCATACATTCCCTTTTCACTGTTTCCCGGTCTTAGAGAAGTAGATTTCTTTCGGCGAAAGTGCTGTTTTCACAGTGCTAAGTACTCCCAACTCAATCAACAATGTAAGTTTTACCAGTTTTCTAAGTTTCTCTTATCTTCTTTTTCTTATACTTGGAATTTTCTGTGTAAACCTCTGTAACTTCTCTAGGTAGATGAATCACTGTGTACTTTGTGTTGTTTCTATCTGTTACCAATCTTGAGAAACTCATACATTCTCTTTTCACTGTTTCTCGGTCTTAGAGAAGTAAATTTCTTTCTGCGAAAGTGCTGCTTTCAAAGTGCTAAGTACTCCCAACTCTATTAACAATGTAGGTTTTACCAGTTTTCTAAGTCTCTCTTATTTTCTTGTACTTATACTTGGAATTCTCTGTGTAAACCTCTTTAACTTCTATAGGCAGATGAATCACTGTGTACTTTGTGTTGTTTCTATCTGTTACCAATCTTGAGAAACTCATACATTCTCTGTTCCCTGATTCCCGGTCGTAGAGAAGTAGATTTCTTTCTGCGAAAGTGCTGTTTTCACAGTGCTAAGTACTCCCAACTCTATCAACAATGTAGATTTTACCAGTTTTCTAGGTCTCTCTTATTTTCTTGTACTTATACTTGGAATTCTCTGTGTAAACCTCTGTAACTTCTCTAGGTAGATGAATCACTGTATACTTTCTCTTGTTTCTATCTGTTACCAATCTTGAGAAACTCATACATTCTCTTTTCCCTGTTTGCTGATGTTAGAAAAATAGATTTCTTTCTGCGAAAGTGCTGTTTTCACAGTGCTAAGTACTCCCAACTCTATCAACAATGTAGGTTTTACCAGTTTTCTAAGTCTCTCTTATTTTCTTGTACTTATACTTGGAATTCTCTGAGTAAACCTCTGTAACTTCTCTAGGTAGATGAATCACTGTGTACTTTCTCTTGTTTCTATCTGTTACCAATCTTGAGAAACTCATACATTCTCTTTTCACTGTTTCCCGGTCTTAGAGAAGTAGATTTCTTTCTGCGAAAGTGCTGTTTTCACAGTGCTAAGTACTCCCAACTCTATCAACAATGTAGGTTTTACCAGTTTTCTAGGTCTCTCTTATTTTCTTGTACTTATACTTGGAATTCTCTGTGTAAACCTCTGTAACGTCTCTAGGTAGATGAATCACTGTGCACTTTCTCTTGTTTCTATCTGTTACCAATCTTGAGAAACTCATACTTTCTCTGTTCCCTGTTTCCCGCTCTTAGAGAAGTAGATTTCTTTCCCCGAAAGTGCTGTTTTCACAGTGCTAAGAACTCCCAACTCTATCAACAATGTAGGTTTTACCAGTTTTCTAAGTCTCTCTTATTTTCTTGTACTTATACTTGGAATTCTCTGTGTAAACCTCTGTAACTTCTCTAGGTAGATGAATCACTGTGTACTTTCTCTTGTTTCTATCTGTTACCAATCTTGAGAAACTCATACATTCTCTTTTCACTGTTTCCCGGTCTTATAGAAGTAGATTTCTTTCGCCGAAAGTGCTGTTTTCACAGTGCTAAGCACTCCCAACTCAATCAACAATGTAAGTTTTACCAGTTTTCTAAGTCTCTCTTATATTCTTGTACTTAAACTTATAATTTTCTGTGTAAATCTCTGTAACTTCTCTAGGTAGATGAATCACTGTGTACTTCTTTTGTTTCTATCTGTTACTAATCTTGAGAAAATCATACATTCTCTGTTTCCTCTTTCCCGGTGTTAGAGAAGTAGATTTCTTTAGGCGAAAGTACTGTTTTCACAGTGCTAAGTACTCCCAACTCAATCAACAATGTAAGTTTTACCAGTTTCCTAAGTCTCTCTTATCTTCTTTTACTTATACTTGGAATTTTCTGTGTAAACATCTGTAACTTCTCTAGGTAGATGAATCACTTTGTACTTCTTTTGTTTCTATCTGTTACCAATCTTGAGAAACTCATACATTCTCTTTTCACTGTTTCCCGGTCTTAGAGAAGTAGATTTCTTTCGGCGAAATTGCTGTTTTCACAGTGCTAAGTACTCCGAACTCTATCAACAATGTAGGTTTTACCAGTTTTCTAAGTCTCTCTTATTTTCTTGTACTTATACTTGGAATTCTCTGTGTAATCCTCTGTAACTTCTCTAGGTCGATGAATCACTGTGTCCTTTCTCTTGTTTCTATCTGTTACCAATTTTGAGAAACTCATACATTCTCTTTTCAGTATTTCCCGGTCTTAGAGAAGTAGACTTCTTTCGGCGAAAGTGCCTTTTTCACAGTGCTAAGTATTCCCAACTCTATCAACAATGTAGGTTTTACCAGTTTTCTAAGTCTCTCTTATTTTCTTCTACTTATACTTGGAGTTCTCTGTGTAAACCTGTGTAACTTCTCTAGGTAGATGAATCAGTGTGTACTTCTTTTGTTTCTATCTGTTACTAATCTTGAGAAACTCATACATTCTCTGTTAACTGATTCGCGGTCTTAGAAAGTAGATTTCTTTCTGCGAAAGTGCTGTTTTCACAGTGCTAACTACTCCCAACTCTATCAACAATGTAGGTTTTACCAGTTCTCTAAGTCTCTCTTATTTTCTTGTACTTATACTTGGAATTCTCTGTGTAAACCTCTGTAAGTTCTCTAGGTAGATGAATCACTGTGTATTTTCTCTTGTTTCTATCTGTTAGCAATCTTGAGAAACTCATACATTATCTTTTCACTGTTTCCCGGTCTTAGAGAAGTAGATTTCTTTCGGCGAAAGTGCTGTTTTCACAGTGCTAAGTACTCCCAACTCTATCAACAATGTAGGTTTTACCAGTTTTCTAAGTCTCTCTTATTTTCTTGTACTTATACTTGGAATTCTCTGTGTAAACCTGTGAAACTTCTCTAGGTAGATGAATCACTGTGTACTTTCTCTTGTTTCTATCTGTTACCAATCTTGAGAAACTCATACATTCTCTTTTCACTGTTTCACGGTCTTAGAGAAGTAGATTTCTTTCGGCGAAACTGCTGTTTTCACAGTGATAAGTACTCCCAACTCAATCAACAATGTCATTTTTACCAGTTTCCTAAGTCTCTCTTATTTTCTTTTACTTATACTTGGAATTCTCTGTGTAAACCGCTGTAACTTCTCTAGGTAGATGAATCACTGTGTACTTTCTCTTGTTTCTATCTGTTACCAATCTTGAGAAACTCATACATTCTCTTTTCCCTGTTTCCCTGTCTTAGAGAAGTAGATTTTTTTCTGCGAAAGTGCTGTTTTCACAGTGCTAAGTACTCCCAACTCTATCAACAATGTAGGTTTTACCAGTTTTCTAAGTCTCTCTTATTTTCTTGTACTTATACTTGGAATTTTCTGTGTAAACCTCTGTAACTTCTCTAGGTAGATGAATCACTGTGTATTTTCTCTAGTTTCTATCTGTTACCAATCTTGAGAAACTCATACATTCTCTTTTCACTGTTTCACGGTCTTAGAGAAGTAGATTTCTTTCGGCGAAAGTGCTGTTTTAACAGTGCTAAGTACTCCCAACTCAATCAACAATGTAAGTTTTACCAGTTTCCTAAGTCTCTCTTATCTTCTTTTACTTATACTTGGAATTTTCTGTGTAAACCTCTGTAACATCTCTAGGTAGATGAATCACTTTCTACTTCTTTTGTTTCTATCTGTTACTAATCTTGAGAAACTCGTACATTCTCTGTTAACTGTTTCGCGGTCTTAGAGAAGTAGATTTCTTTCTGCATAAGTGCTGTTTTCACAGTGCTAACTACTCCCAACTCTATCAACAATGTAGGTTTTACCAGTTTTCTAAGTCTCTCTTATTTTCTTGTACTTATACTTGGAATTCTCTGTGTAAACCTCTGTAAGTTCTCTAGGTAGATGAATCACTCTGTACTTTCTCTTGTTTCTATCTGTTACCAATCTTGAGAAACTCATACATTCTCTTTTCACTGTTTCCCGGTCTTAGAGAAGTAGATTTCTTTCGGCGAAAGTGCTGTTTTCACAGTGCTAAATACTCCGAACTCTATCAACAATGTAGGTTTTACCAGTTTTCTAAGTCTCTCTTATTTTCTTGTACTTATACTTGGAATTCTCTGTGTAAACCTCTGTAACTTCTCTAGGTCGATGAATCACTGTGTACTTTCTCTTGTTTCTATCTGTTACCAATTTTGAGAAACTCATACATTCTCTTTTCACTGTTTCCCGGTCTTAGAGAAGTAGATTTCTTTCGGCGAAAGTGCTGTTTTCACAGTGCTAAGTACTCCCAACTCTATCAACAATGTAGGTTTTACCAGTTTTCTAAGTCTCTCTTATTTTCTTGTACTTAAACTTATAATTTTCTGTGTAAACCTCTGTAACTTCTCTAGGTAGATGAATCACTGTGTACTTCTTTTGTTTCTATCTGTTACTAATCTTGAGAAACTCATACATTCTCTGTTTCCTCTTTCCCGGTGTTAGAGAAGTAGATTTCTTTCGGCGAAAGTACTGTTTTCACAGTGCTAAGTACGCTCAACTCTATCAACAATGTAGGTTTTACCAGTTTTCTAAGTCTCTCTTATTTTCTTGTACTTATACTTGGAATTCTCTGTGTAAACCTCTGTAACTTCTCTAGGTAGATGAATCACTGTGTACTTTCTCTTGTTTCTATCTGTTACCAATCTTGAGAAACTCATACATTCTCCTTTCCCTGTTTCCCGGTCTTAGAGAAGTAGATTTCTTTCGGCGAAAGTGCTGTTTTCACAGTGCTAAGTACTCCGAACTCTATCAACAATGTAGGTTTTACCAGTTTTCTAAGTCTCTCTTATTTTCTTGTACTTATACTTGGAATTCTCTGTGTAAACCTCTGTAACATCTCTAGGTAGATGAATCACTGTGTACTTTCTCTTGTTTCTATCTGTTACCAAATTTGAGAAACTCATACATTCTCTTTTCACTGTTTCCCGGTCTTAGAGAAGTAGATTTCTTTCAGCGAAAGTGCTGTTTTCACAGTGCTAAGTACTCCCAACTCTATCAACAATGTAGGTTTTACCAGTTTTCTAAGTGTCTCTTATTTTCTTTTACTTATACTTGGAATTCTCTGTGTAAACCGCTGTAACTTCTCTAGGTAGATGAATCACTGTGTACTTTCTCTTGTTTCTATCTGTTACCAATCTTGAGAAACTCATACATTCTCTTTTCCCTGTTTCCCTGTCTTAGAGAAGTAGATTTTTTTCGGCGAAAGTGCTGTTTTCACAGTGCTAAGTACTCCCAACTCTATCAACAATGTAGGTTTTACCAGTTTTCTAAGTCTCTCTTATTTTCTTGTACTTATACTTGGAATTTTCTGTGTAAACCTCTGTAACTTCTCTAGGTAGATGAATCACTGTGTACTTTCTCTTGTTTCTATCTGTTACCAATCTTGAGAAACTCATACATTCTCTTTTCACTGTTTCACGGTCTTAGAGAAGTAGATTTCTTTCGGCGAAAGTGCTGTTTTAACAGTGCTAAGTACTCCCAACTCAATCAACAATGTAAGTTTTACCAGTTTCCTAAGTCTCTCTTATCTTCTTTTACTTATACTTGGAATTTTCTGTGTAAACCTCTGTAACATCTCTAGGTAGATGAATCACTTTCTACTTCTTTTGTTTCTATCTGTTACTAATCTTGAGAAACTCATACATTCTCTGTTAACTGTTTCGCGGTCTTAGAGAAGTAGATTTCTTTCTGCGAAAGTGCTGTTTTCACAGTGCTAACTACTCCCAACTCTATCAACAATGTAGGTTTTACCAGTTTTCTAAGTCTCTCTTATTTTCTTGTACTTATACTTGGAATTCTCTGTGTAAACTTCTGTAACTTCTCTAGGTAGATGAATCACTGTGTACTTTCTCTTGTTTCTATCTGTTACCAATCTTTAGAAACTCATACATTCTCTTTTCACTGTTTCCCGGTCTTAGAGAAGTAGATTTCTTTCAGCGAAAGTGCTGTTTTCACAGTGCTAAATACTCCGAACTCTATCAACAATGTAGGTTTTACCAGTTTTCTAAGTCTCTCTTATTTTCTTGTACTTATAATTGGAATTCTCTGTGTAAACCTCTGTAACTTCTCTAGGTCCATGAATCACTGTGTACTTTCTCTTGTTTCTATCTGTTACCAATTTTGAGAAACTCATACATTCTCTTTTCACTGTTTCCCGGTCTTAGAGAAGTAGATTTCTTTCGGCGAAAGTGCTGTTTTCACAGTGCTAAGTACTCCCAACTCTATCAACAATGTAGGTTTTACCAGTTTTCTAAGTCTCTCTTATTTTCTTTTACTTATACTTGGAATTCTCTGTGTAAACCTCTGTAACTTCTCTAGGTAGTTGAATCACTGTGTACTTTCTCTTGTTTCTATCTGTTACCAATTTTGAGAAACTCATACATTCTCTTTTCACTATTTCCAGGTCTTAGAGAAGTAGACTTCTTTCGGCGAAAGTGCTGTTTTCACAGTGCTAAGTATTCCCAACTCTATCAACAATGTAGGTTTTACCAGTTTTCT
The DNA here is from genome assembly GCA_028571685.1 of Heterohyrax brucei. Taxonomy (NCBI): domain Eukaryota; kingdom Metazoa; phylum Chordata; class Mammalia; order Hyracoidea; family Procaviidae; genus Heterohyrax; species Heterohyrax brucei. The sequence continues at coordinate 31,356,153 of CM053156.1, forward strand.
AAGTCTCTCTTATTTTCTTCTACTTATACTTGGAGTTCTCTGTGTAAACCTGTGTAACTTCTCTAGGTAGATGAATCAGTGTGTACTTCTTTTGTTTCTATCTGTTACCAATCTTGAGAAACTCATACATTCTCTGTTAACTGTTTCGCGGTCTTAGAAAGTAGATTTCTTTCTGCGAAAGTGCTGTTTTCACAGTGCTAAATACTCCCAACTCTATCAACAATGTAGGTTTTACCAGTTTTCTAAGTCTCTCTTATTTTCTTGTACTTATACTTGGAATTCTCTGTGTAAACCTCTGTAACTTCTCTAGGTAGATGAATCACTGTGTACTTTCTCTTGTTTCTATCTGTTACCAATCTTGAGAAACTCATACATTCTCTTTTCACTGTTTCACGGTCTTAGAGAAGTAGATTTCTTTCGGCGAAAGTGCTTTTTTCACAGTGCTAAGTACTCCCAACTCAGTCAACAATGTCAGTTTTACCGGTTTCCTATGTCTCTCTTATCTTCTTGTACTTATACTTGGAATTTTCTCTGTAAACCTCTGTAACTTCTCTAGGTAGATGAATCACTGTGTACTTTCTCTTGTTTCTATCTGTTACCAAACTTGAGAAACTCATACATTCTCTGTTCCCTGTTTCCCGGTGTTAGAGAAGTAGATTTCTTTCGGCGAAAGTGCTGTTTTCACTGTGCTAAGTACTCCCAACTCAATCAACAATGTAAGTTTTACCAGTTTCCTAAGTCTCTCTTATCTTCTTTTACTTATACTGGGAATTCTCTGTGTAAACCTCTGTAAGTTCTCTAGGTAGATGAATCACTGTGTACTTTGTCTTGTTTCTATCTATTACCAATCTTGACAAACTCATACATTCTCTTTTCACTGTTTCCCGGTCTTAGAGAAGTAGATTTCTTTCTGCGAAAGTGCTGTTTTCACAGTGCTAAGTACTCCGAAGTCTATCAACAATGTAGGTTTTACCAGTTTTCTAAGTCTCTCTTATTTTCTTGTACTTATACTTGGAATTCTCTGTGTAAACCTCTGTAAGTTCTCTATGTAGATGAATCACTGTGTACTTTCTCTTGTTTCTATCTGTTACCAATCTTGAGAATCTCATACATTCTCTTTTCACTGTTTCTCGGTCTTAGAGAAGTAGATTTCTTTCGGCGAAAGTGCTGTTTTCACAGTGCTAAGTACTCCCAACTCTACCAACAATGTAGGTTTTACCAGTTTTCTAAGTCTCTCTTATTTTCTTGTACTTAAACTTATAATTTTCTGTGTAAGCCTCTGTAACTTCTCTAGGTAGATGAATCACTGTGTACTTCTTTTGTTTCTATCTGTTACTAATCTTGAGAAACTCATACATTCTCTATTTCCTCTTTCCCGGTGTTAGAGAAGTAGATTTCTTTCGGCGAAAGTGCTGTTTTCACAGTGCTAAGTACTCCCAACTCAATCAACAATGTAAGTTTTACAAGTTTCCTAAGTCTCTCTTATCTTCTTTTACTTATACTTGCAATTTTCTGTGTAAACCTCTGTAACTTCTCTAGGTAGATGAATCGCTGTGTACTTCTTTCGTTTGTATCTGTTACTAATCTTGAGAAACTCATACATTCTCTGTTAACTGTTTCGCGGTCTTAGAGAAGTAGATTTCTTTATGCAAAAGTGCTGTTTTCACAGTGCTAACTACTCCCAACCCTATCAACAATGTAGGTTTTACCAGTTTTCTAAGTCTCTCTTATTTTCTTGTACTTTTACTTGGAATTCTCTGTGTAAACCACTGTAACTTCTTTAGGTAGATGAATCACTTTGTACTTTCTCTTGTTTCTATCTGTTTCCAGTCTTGAGAAACTCATACATTCTCTTTTCACTGTTTGCCGGTCTTGGAGAAGTAGATTTCTTTCGGCGAGAGTGCTGTTTTCACAGTGCTAAGTACTCCCAACTCAATCAACAATGTCAGTTTTACCAGTTTCCTAAGTCTCTCTTATCTTCTTGTACTTATACTTGGAATTTTCTATGTAAACCTCTGTAACTTCTCTAGGTAGATGAATCACTTTGTACTTCTTTTGTTTCTATCTGTTACTAAACTTGAGAAACTCATACATTCTCTGTTAACTGTTTCGCGGTCTTAGAGAAGTAGATTTCTTTCTGGGAAAGTGCTGTTTTCACAGTGCTAAGTACTCCCAACTCTATCAACAATGTAGGTTTTACCAGTTTTCTAAGTCTCTCTTATTTTCTTGTACTTAAACTTATAATTTTCTGTGTAAACCTCTGTAACTTCTCTAGGTAGATGAATCACTGTGTACTTCTTTTGTTTCTATGTGTTACTAATCTTGAGAAACTCATACATTCTCTGTTTCCTCTTTCCCGGTGTTAGAGAAGTAGATTTCTTTCGGCGAAAGTACTGTTTTCACAGTGCTAAGTACGCTCAACTCTATCAACAATGTAGCTTTTACCAGTTTTCTAAGTCTCTCTTATTTTCTTGTACTTATACTTGGAATTCTCTGTGTAAACCTCTGTAACTTCTCTAGGTAGATGAATCACTGTGTACTTTCTCTTGTTTCTATCTGTTACCAATCTTGAGAAACTCATACATTCTCCTTTCCCTGTTTCCCGGTCTTAGAGAAGTAGATTTCTTTCGGCGAAAGTGCTGTTTTCACAGTGCTAAGTACTCCGAACTCTATCAACAATGTAGGTTTTACCAGTTTTCTAAGTCTCTCTTATTTTCTTGTACTTATACTTGGAATTCTCTGTGTAAACCTCTGTAACATCTCTAGGTAGATGAATCACTGTGTACTTTCTCTTGTTTCTATCTATTTGAGAAACTCATACATTCTCTTTTCACTGTTTCCCGGTCTTAGAGAAGTAGATTTCTTTCAGCGAAAGTGCTGTTTTCACAGTGCTAAGTACTCCCAACTCTATCAACAATGTAGGTTTTACCAGTTTTCTAAGTCTCTCTTATTTTCTTTTACTTATACTTGGAATTCTCTGTGTAAACCGCTGTAACTTCTCTAGGTAGATGAATCACTGTGTACTTTCTCTTGTTTCTATCTGTTACCAATCTTGAGAAACTCATACATTCTCTTTTCCCTGTTTCCCTGTCTTAGAGAAGTAGATTTTTTTCGGCGAAAGTGCTGTTTTCACAGTGCTAAGTACTCCCAACTCTATCAACAATGTAGGTTTTACCAGTTTTCTAAGTCTCTCTTATTTTCTTGTACTTATACTTGGAATTCTCTGTGTAAACCTCTGTAACTTCTCTAGGTAGATGAATCACTGTGTACTTTCTCTTGTTTCTATCTGTTACCAATCTTGAGAAACTCATACATTCTCTTTTCACTGTTTCACGGTCTTAGAGAAGTAGATTTCTTTCGGCGAAAGTGCTGTTTTAACAGTGCTAAGTACTCCCAACTCAATCAACAATGTAAGTTTTACCAGTTTCCTAAGTCTCTCTTATCTTCTTTTACTTATACTTGGAATTTTCTGTGTAAACCTCTGTAACATCTCTAGGTAGATGAATCACTTTCTACTTCTTTTGTTTCTATCTGTTACTAATCTTGAGAAACTCATACATTCTCTGTTAACTGTTTCGCGGTCTTAGAGAAGTAGATTTCTTTCTGCGAAAGTGCTGTTTTCACAGTGCTAACTACTCCCAACTCTATCAACAATGTAGGTTTTACCAGTTTTCTAAGTCTCTCTTATTTTCTTGTACTTATACTTGGAATTCTCTGTGTAAACCTCTGTAACTTCTCTAGGTAGATGAATCACTGTGTACTTTCTCTTGTTTCTATCTGTTACCAATCTTGAGAAACTCATACATTCTCTTTTCACTGTTTCCCGGTCTTAGAGAAGTAGATTTCTTTCGGCGAAAGTGCTGTTTTCAGAGTGCTAAATACTCCGAACTCTATCAACAATGTAGGTTTTACCAGTTTTCTAAGTCTCTCTTATTTTCTTGTACTTAAACTTATAATTTTCTGTGTAAACCTCTGTAACTTCTCTAGGTAGATGAATCACTGTGTACTTCTTTTGTTTCTATCTGTTACTAATCTTGAGAAACTCATACATTCTCTGTTTCCTCTTTCCCGGTGTTAGAGAAGTAGATTTCTTTCGGCGAAAGTGCTGTTTTCACAGTGCTAAGTACTCCCAACTCAATCAACAATGTAAGTTTTACAAGTTTCCTAAGTCTCTCTTATCTTCTTTTACTTATACTTGCAATTTTCTGTGTAAACCTCTGTAACTTCTCTAGGTAGATGAATCACTGTGTACTTCTTTCGTTTGTATCTGTTACTAATCTTGAGAAACTCATACATTCTCTGTTAACTGTTTCGCGGTCTTAGAGAAGTAGATTTCTTTATGCAAAAGTGCTGTTTTCACAGTGCTAACTACTCCCAACCCTATCAACAATGTAGGTTTTACCAGTTTTCTAAGTCTCTCTTATTTTCTTGTACTTTTACTTGGAATTCTCTGTGTAAACCTCTGTAACTTCTCTAGGTAGATGAATCACTGTGTACTTTCTCTTGTTTCTATGTGTTTCCAATCTTGAGAAACTCATACATTCTCTTTTCACTGTTTCCCGGTCTTAGAGAAGTAGATTTCTTTCGGCGAAAATGCTGTTTTCACAGTGCTAAGTACTCCCAACTCAATCAACAATGTCAGTTTTACCAGTTTCCTAAGTCTCTCTTATCTTCTTGTACTTATACTTGGAATTTTCTATGTAAACCTCTGTAACTTCTCTAGGTAGATGAATCACTGTGTACTTTCTCTTGTTTCTATCTGTTACCAATCTGGAGAAACTCATACATTCTCTGTTCCCTGTTTCCCGGTGTTAGAGAAGTAGATTTCTTTCGGCGAAAGTGCTGTTTTCACAGTGCTAAGTACTCCCAACTTTATCAACAATGTAGGTTTTACCAGTTTTCTAAGTCTCTCTTATTTTCTTCTACTTATACTTGGAGTTCTCTGTGTAAACCTGTGTAACTTCTCTAGGTAGATGAATCAGTGTGTACTTCTTTCGTTTGTATCTGTTACTAATCTTGAGAAACTCATACATTCTCTGTTAACTGTTTCGCGGTCTTAGAGAAGTAGATATCTTTATGCGAAAGTGCTGTTTTCACAGTGCTAACTACTCCCAACCCCATCAACAATGTAGGTTTTACCAGTTTTCTAAGTCTCTCTTATTTTCTTATACTTATACTTGGAATTCTGTGTGTAAACCTCTGTAACTTCTCTAGGTAGATGAATCACTGTGTACTTTCTCTTGTTTCTATCTGTTACCAATCTTGAGAAACTCATACATTCTCTTTTCCCTGTTTCCCGGTCTTAGAGAAGTAGATTTCTTTCGGCAAAAGTGCTGTTTTCACAGTGCTAAGTACTCCGAAATCTATGAACAATGTAGGTTTTACCAGTTTTCTAACTCTCTCTTATTTTCTTGTACTTACACTTGGAATTCTCTGTGTAAACCTCTGTAACATCTCTAGGTAGATGAATCACTGTGGACTTTCTCTTGTTTCTATCTGTTACCAAATTTGAGAAACTCATACATTCTCTTTTCACTGTTTCCCGGTCTTAGAGAAGTAGATTTCTTTCAGCGAAAGTGCTGTTTTCACAGTGCTAAGTACTCCCAACTCTATCAACAATGTAGGTTTTACCAGTTTTCTAAGTCTCTCTTATTTTCTTTTACTTATACTTGGAATTCTCTGTGTAAACCGCTGTAACTTCTCTAGGTAGATGAATCACTGTGTACTTTCTCTTGTTTCTATCTGTTACCAATCTTGAGAAACTCATACATTCTCTTTTCCCTGTTTCCCTGTCTTAGAGAAGTAGATTTTTTTCGGCGAAAGTGCTGTTTTCACAGTGCTAAGTACTCCCAACTCTATCAACAATGTAGGTTTTACCAGTTTTCTAAGTCTCTCTTATTTTCTTGTACTTATACTTGGAATTTTCTGTGTAAACCTCTGTAACTTCTCTAGGTAGATGAATCACTGTGTACTTTCTCTTGTTTCTATCTGTTACCAATCTTGAGAAACTCATACATTCTCTTTTCACTGTTTCACGGTCTTAGAGAAGTAGATTTCTTTCGGCGAAAGTGCTGTTTTAACAGTGCTAAGTACTCCCAACTCAATCAACAATGTAAGTTTTACCAGTTTCCTAAGTCTCTCTTACCTTCTTTTACTTATACTTGGAATTTTCTGTGTAAACCTCTGTAACATCTCTAGGTAGATGAATCCCTTTCTACTTCTTTTGTTTCTATCTGTTAGTAATCTTGAGAAACTCATACATTCTCTGTTAACTGTTTCGCGGTCTTAGAGAAGTAGATTTCTTTCTGCGAAAGTGCTGTTTTCACAGTGCTAACTACTCCCAAGTCTATCAACAATGTAGGTTTTACCAGTTTTCTAAGTCTCTCTTATTTTCTTGTACTTATACTTGGAATTCTCTGTGTAAACCTATGTAACTTCTCTAGGTAGATGAATCACTGTGTACTTTCTCTTGTTTCTATCTGTTACCAATCTTGAGAAACTCATACATTCTCTTTTCACTGTTTCCCGGTCTTAGAGAAGTAGATTTCTTTCGGCGAAAGTGCTGTTTTCACAGTGCTAAATACTCCGAACTCTATCAACAATGTAGGTTTTACCAGTTTTCTAAGTCTCTCTTATTTTCTTGTACTTATACTTGGAATTCTCTGTGTAAACCTCTGTAACTTCTCTAGGTCGATGATTCACTGTGTACTTTCTCTTGTTTCTATCTGTTACCAATTTTAAGAAACTCATACATTCTCTTTTCACTGTTTCCCGGTCTTAGAGAAGTAGATTTCTTTCGGCGAAAGTGCTGTTTTCACAGTGCTAAGTACTCCCAACTCTATCAACAATGTAGGTTTAACCAGTTTTCTAAGTCTCTCTTATTTTCTTGTACTTAAACTTATAATTTTCTGTGTAAACCTCTGTAACTTCTCTAGGTAGATGAATCACTGTGTACTTCTTTTGTTTCTATCTGTTACTAATTTTGAGAAACTCATACATTCTCTGTTTCCTCTTTCCCGGTGTTAGAGAAGTAGATTTCTTTCGGCGAAAGTACTGTTTTCACAGTGCTAAGTACGCTCAACTCTATCAACAATGTAGGTTTTACCAGTTTTCTAAGTCTCTCTTATTTTCTTGTACTTATACTTGGAATTCTCTGTGTAAACCTCTGTAACTTCTCTAGGTAGATGAATCACTGTGTACTTTCTCTTGTTTCTATCTGTTACCAATCTTGAGAAACTCATACATTCTCTTTTCCCTGTTTCCCGGTCTGAGAGAAGTAGATTTCTTTCGGCGAAAGTGCTGTTTTCACAGTGCTAAGTACTCCCAACTCTATCAACAATGTAGGTTTTACCAGTTTTCTAAGTCTCTCTTATTTTCTTGTACTTATACTTGGAATTCTCTGTATAAACCTCTGTAATATCTCTAGGTAGATGAATCACTGTGTACTTTCTCTTGTTTCTATCTGTTACCAAATTTGAGAAACTCATACATTCTCTTTTCACTGTTTCCCGGTCTTAGAGAAGTAGATTTCTTTCAGCGAAAGTGCTGTTTTCACAGTGCTAAGTACTCCCAACTCTATCAACAATGTAGGTTTTACCATTTTTCTAAGTCTCTCTTATTTTCTTTTCCTTATACTTGGAATTCTCTGTGTAAACCGCTGTAACTTCTCTAGGTGGATGAATCACTGTGTACTTTCTCTTGTTTCTATCTGTTTCCAATCTTGAGAAACTCATACATTCTCTTTTCCCTGTTTCCCTGTCTTAGAGAAGTAGATTTTTTTCGGCGAAAGTGCTGTTTTCACAGTGCTAAGTACTCCCAACTCTATCAACAATGTAGGTTTTACCAGTTTTCTAAGTCTCTCTTTTTTTTTTGTACTTATACTTGGGATTTTCTGTGTAAACCTCTGTAACTTCTCTAGGTAGATGAATCACTGTGTACTTTCTCTTGTTTCTATCTGTTACCAATCTTGAGAAACTCATACATTCTCTTTTCACTGTTTCACGGTCTTAGAGAAGTAGATTTCTTTCGGCGAAAGTGCTGTTTTAACAGTGCTAAGTACTCCCAACTCAATCAACAATGTAAGTTTTACCAGTTTCCTAAGTCTCTCTTACCTTCTTTTACTTATACTTCGAATTTTCTGTGTAAACCTCTGTAACATCTCTAGGTAGATGAATCCCTTTCTACTTCTTTTGTTTCTATCTGTTACTAATCTTGAGAAACTCATACATTCTCTGTTAACTGTTTCGCGGTCTTAGAGAAGTAGATTTCTTTCTGCGAAAGTGCTGTTTTCACAGTGCTAACTACTCCCAACTCTATCAACAATGTAGGTTTTACCAGTTTTCTAAGTCTCTCTTATTTTCTTGTACTTATACTTGGAATTCTCTGTGTAAACCTCTGTAACTTCTCTAGGTAGATGAATCACTGTGTACTTTCTCTTGTTTCTATCTGTTACCAATCTTGAGAAACTCATACATTCTCTTTTCACTGTTTCCCGGTCTTAGAGAAGTAGATTTCTTTCGGCGAAAGTGCTGTTTTCACAGTGCTAAATACTCCGAACTCTATCAACAATGTAGGTTTTACCAGTTTTCTAAGTCTCTCTTATTTTCTTGTACTTATACTTGGAATTCTCTGTGTAAACCTCTGTAACTTCTCTAGGTCGATGAATCACTGTGTACTTTCTCTTGTTTCTATCTGTTACCAATTTTGAGAAACTCATACATTCTCTTTTCACTGTTTCACGGTCTTAGAGAAGTAGATTTCTTTCGGCGAAAGTGCTGTTTTCACAGTGCTAAGTACTCCCAACTCTATCAACAATGTAGGTTTTACCAGTTTTCTAAGTCTCTCTTATTTTCTTTTACTTATACTTGGAATTCTCTGTGTAAACCTCTGTAACTGCTCTAGGTAGTTGAATCACTGTGTACTTTCTCTTGTTTCTATCTGTTACCAATTTTGAGAAACTCATACATTCTCTTTTCACTATTTCCAGGTCTTAGAGAAGTAGACTTCTTTCGGCGAAAGTGCTGTTTTCACAGTGCTAAGTATTCCCAACTCTATCAACAATGTAGGTTTTACCAGTTTTCTAAGTCTCTCTTATTTTCTTCTACTTATACTTGGAGTTCTCTGTGTAAACCTGTGTAACTTCTCTAGGTAGATGAATCAGTGCGTACTTCCTTTGTTTCTATCTGTTACTAATCTTGAGAAACTCATACATTCTCTGTTAACTGTTTCGCGGTCTTAGAAAGTAGATTTCTTTCTGGGAAAGTGCTGTTTTCACAGTGCTAAATACTCCCAACTCTATCAACAATGTAGGTTTTACCAGTTTTCTAAGTCTCTCTTATTTTCTTGTACTTATACTTGGAATTCTCTGTGTAAACCTCTGTAACTTCTCTAGGTAGATGAATCACTGTGTAATTTCTCTTGTTTCTATCTGTTACCAATCTTGAGAAACTCATACATTCTCTTTTCCCTGTTTCCCGGTGTTAGAGAAGTAGATTTCTTTCGGCGAAAGTGCTGTTTTCACAGTGCTAAGTACTCCCAACTCTATCAACAATGTAGGTTTTACCAGTTTTTAAAGTCTCTCTTATTTTTTTGTACTTATACTTGGAATTCTCTGTGTAAACCTCTGTAACTTCTCTAGGTAGATGAATCACTGTGTACTTTCTCTTCTTTCTATCTGTTATCAATCTTGAGAAACTCATACATTCTCTTTTCACTGTTTCCCGGTCTTAGAGAAGTAGATTTCTTTCTGCGAAAGTGCTGTTTTCACAGTGCTAAGTGCTCCCACCTCTATCAAGAATGTAGGTTTTACCAGTTTTCTAAGTCTCTCTTATTTTCTTGTACTTCTACTTGGAATTCTCTGTGTAAACCTCTGTAACTTCTCTAGGTAGATGAATCACTGTGTACTTTCTCTTGTTTCTATCTGTTACCAATTTTGAGAAACTCATACATTCTCTTTTCACTGTTTCCCGGTCTTAGAGAAGTAGGTTTGTTTCGGCGAAAGTGCTGTTTTCACAGTGCTAAGTACTCCCAACTCAATCAACAATGTAAGTTTTACAAGTTTTCTAAGTCACTCTCATTTTCTTGTACTTATACTTGGAATTCTCTGTGTAAACCTCTGTAACTTCTCTAGGTAGATGAATCACTGTGTACTTTCTCTTCTTTCTATCTGTCACCAATCTTGAGAAACTCATACATTCTCTTTTCACTGTTTCCACGTCTTAGAGAAGTAGATTTCTTTCGGCGAAAGTGCTGTTTTCACAGTGCTAGGTACTAGAACTCTATCAACAATATATGTTTTACCAGTTTTCTAAGTCTCTCTTATTTTCTTGTACTTATACTTGGAATTCTCTGTGTAAACCTCTGTAACTTCTCTAGGTAGATGAATCACAGTGTAGTTTGTCTTGTTTCTATCTGTTACCAATCTTGAGAAACTCATAGATTCTCTTTTCACTGTTTCCCGGTCTTAGAGAAGTAGATTTCTTTCGGCGAAAGTGCTGTTTTCACAGTGCTAAGTACTCTCAACTCTATCGACAATGTAGGTTTTAACAGTTTTCTAAATCTCTCTTATATTCTTGTACTTATACTTGGAATTCTCTGTGTAAAACTCTGTAACTTCTCTAGGTAGATGAATCACTGTGTACTTTCTGTTGTTTCTATCTGTTACCAATCTTGAGAAACTCATACATTCTCTTTTCACTGTTGCCCGGTCTTAGAGAAATAGATTTCTTTCGGCGAAAGTGCTGTTTTCACAGTGCAAAGTACTCCCAACTCTATCAACAATGTAAGTTTTACCAGTTTTCTAAGTCTCACTTATTTTCTTGTACTTAAACTTGGAATTTTCTGTGTAAACCTCTGTAACTTTTCTAGGTAGATGAATCACTGTGTACTTCTTTTGTTTCTATCTGTTACTAATCTTGAGAAACTCATACATTCTCTGTTACCAGTTTCCTGGTGTTAGAGAAGTAGATTTCTTTCGGCGAAAGTGCTGTTTTCACAGTGCTAAGTACTCCCAACTCTATCAACATTGTAGGTTTTACCAGTTTTCTATGTCTCTCTTATTTTCTGTACTTATACTTGGAATTCTCTGTGTAAACCTCTGTAACTTCTCTAGGTATATGAATCACTGTGTACTTTCTCTTGTTCCTATCTGTTACCAATCTTGAGAAAGTCATACATTCTCTTTTCACTGTTTCCCGGTCTTAGAGAAGTAGATTTCTTTCGGCGAAAGTGCTGTTTTCACAGTGCTAAGTACTCCCAACTCTATCAACAATGTAGGTTTTACCAGTTTTCTAAGTCTCTCTTATTTTCTTGTACTTATACTTGGAATTCTCTGTGTAAACCTCTGTAACTTCTCTAGGTAGATGAATCACTGTGTACTTTCTCTTGTTTCTATCTGTTACCAATCTTGAGAAACTCATACATTCTCTTTTCCCTGTTTCCCGTTGTTAGAGAAGTAGATTTCTTTCGGCGAAAGTGCTGTTTTCGCTGTGCTGAGTACTCCCAACTCAATCAACGATGTAAGTTTTACCAGTTTTCTAAGTCTCTCTTATTTTCTTGTACTTAAACTGGGAATTTTCTGTGTAAACCTATGTAACTTCTCTAAGTAGATGAATCACTGTGTACTTCTTTTGTTTCTATCTGTTACCAATCTTGAGAAACTCATACATTCTCTGTTCCCTGTTTTCCGGTGTTAGAGAAGTAGAATTCTTTCGGCGAAAGTGCTGTTTTCACAGTGCTAAGTACTCCCAACTCTATCAACAATGTAGGTTTTACCAGTTTTCTAACTCTCTCTTATTTTCTTGTACTTATACTTGGAATTTTCTGTGTAAACCTCTGTAACTTCTCTAGGTAGATGAATCACTCTGTACTTTCTCTTGTTTCTATCTGTTACCAATCTTGAGAAACTCATACATTCTCTTTTCCCTGTTTCCCGGTGTTAGAGAAGTAGATTTCTTTCGGCGAAAGTGCTGTTTTCACAGTGCTAAGTACTCCCAACTCTATCAACAATGTAGGTTTTACCAGTTTTTAAAGTCTCTCTTATTTTTTTGTACTTATACTTGGAATTCTCTGTGTAAACCTCTGTAACTTCTCTAGGTAGATGAATCACTGTGTACTTTCTCTTCTTTCTATCTGTTATCAATCTTGAGAAACTCATATATTCTCTTTTCACTGTTTCCCGGTCTTAGAGAAGTAGATTTCTTTCTGCGAAAGTGCTGTTTTCACAGTGCTAAGTGTTCCCAACTCTATCAACAATGTAGGTTTTACCAGTTTTCTAAGTCTCTCTTATTTTCTTGTACTTATACTTGGAATTCTCTGTGTAAACCTCTGTAACTTCTCTAGGTAGATGAATCACTGTGTACTTTCTCTTGTTTCTATCTGTTACCAATTTTGAGAAACTCATACATTCTCTTTTCACTGTTTCCCGGTCTTAGAGAAGTAGACTTCTTTCGGCGAAAGTGCTGTTTTCACAGTGCTAAGTACTCCCAACTCTATCAACAATGTAGGTTTTACCAGTTTTCTAAGTCTCTCTTATTTTCTTGTACTTCTACTTGGAATTCTCTGTGTAAACCTCTGTAACTTCTCTAGGTAGATGAATCACTGTGTACTTTCTCTTATTTCTATCTCTTACCAATTTTGAGAAACTCATACATTCTCTTTTCACTGTTTCCCGGTCTTAGAGAAGTAGACTTCTTTCGGCGAAAGTGCTGTTTTCACAGTGCTAAGTACTCCCAACTCTATCAACATTGTAGGTTTTACCAGTTTTCTATGTCTCTCTTATTTTCTGTACTTATACGTGGAATTCTATGTGTAAACCTCTGTAACTTCTCTAGGTATATGAATCACTGTGTACTTTCCCTTGTTCCTATCTGTTACCAATCTTGAGAAAGTCATACATTCTCTTTTCACTGTTTCCCGGTCTTAGAGAAGTAGATCTCTTTCGGCGAAAGTGCTGTTTTCACAGTGCTAAGTACTCCCAACTCTATCAACAATGTAGGTTTTACCAGTTTTCTAAGTCTCTCTTATTTTCTTGTACTTATACTTGGAATTCTCTGTGTAAACCTCTGTAACTTCTCTAGGTAGATGAATCACTGTGTAGTTTCTCTTGTTTCTATCTGTTACCAATCTTGAGAAACTCATACATTCTCTTTTCCCTGTTTCCCGGTGTTAGAGAAGTAGATTTCTTTCGGCGAAAGTGCTGTTTTCACTGTGCTGAGTACTCCCAACTCAATCAACGATGTAAGTTTTACCAGTTTTCTAAGTCTCTCTTATTTTCTTGTACTTAAACTTGGAATTTTCTGTGTAAAACTCTGTAACTTCTCTAAGTAGATGAATCACTGTGTACTTCTTTTGTTTCTATCTGTTACCAATCTTGAGAAACTCATACATTCTCTGTTCCCTGTTTTCCGGTGTTAGAGAAGTAGAATTCTTTCGGCGAAAGTGCTGTTTTCACAGTGCTAAGTACTCCCAACTCTATCAACAACGTAGGTTTTACCAGTTTTCTAAGTCTCTCTTATTTTCTTGTAGTTATACTTGGAATTTTCTGTGTAAATCTCTGTAACTTCTCTAGGTAGATGAATCACTCTGTACTTTCTCTTGTTTCTATCTGTTACCAATATTGAGAAACTCATACATTCTCTTTTCACTGTTTCCCGGTCTTAGAGAAGTAGATTTCTTTCGGCGAAAGTGCTGTTTTCACAGTGCTAAGTACTCCCAACTCTATCAACAATGTAGGTTTTACCAGTTTTCTAAGTCTCTCTTATTTTCTTGTACTTATACTTGGAATTCTCTGTGTAAACCTCTGTAACTTCTCTAGGTAGATGAATCACTGTGTACTTTCTCTTCTTTCTATCTGTTACCAATCTTGAGAAACTCATACATTCTCTTTTCACTGTTTCCCTGTCTTACAGAAGTAGATTTCTTTCTGCGAAAGTGCTGTTTTCACAGTGCTAAGTACTGCCAACTCTATCAACAATGTAGGTTTTACCAGTTTTCTAAGTCTCTCTTATTTTCTTGTACTTACACTTGGAATTCTCTGTGTAAACCTCTGTAACTTCTCTAGGTAGATGAATCACTGTGTACTTTCTCTTGTTTCTATCTGTTACCAGTTTTGAGAAACTCATACATTCTCTTTTCACTGTTTCCCGGTATTAGAGAAGTAGACTTCTTTCGGCCAAAGTGCAGGTTTCACAGTGCTAAGTACTCCCAACTCTATCAACAATGTAGGTTTTACCAGTTTTCTAAGTCTCTCTTATTTTCTTGTACTTATACTTGGAATTCTCTGTGTAAACCTCTGTAACTTCTCTAGGTAGATGAATCACTGTGTACTTTCTCTTGTTTCTATCTGTTACCAATCTTGAGAAACCCATACATTCTCTTTTCACTGTTTCCCGGTCTTAGAGAAGTAGATTTCTTTCTGCGAAAGTGCTGTTTTCACTGTGCTGAGTACTCCCAACTCAATCAACGATGTAAGTTTTACCAGTTTTCTAAGTCTCTCTTATTTTCTTGTACTTAAACTTGGAATTTTCTGTGTAAACCTCTGCAACTTCTCTAGGTAGAAGAAACACTGTGTACTTTCTCTTGTTTCTATCTGTTACCAATATTGAGAAACTCATACATTCTCTTTTCACTGTTTCCCGGTCTTAGAGAAGTAGACTTCTTTCGGCGAAAGTGCTGTTTTCCCAGTGCTGAGTACTCCCAACTCTATCAACAATGTAGGTTTTACCAGTTTTCTAAGTCTCTCTTATTTTCTTGTACTTATACTTAGATTTCTCTGTGTAAACCTCTGTAACTTCTCTAGGTAGATGAATCACTGTGTACTTTCTCTTGTTTCTATCTGTTACCAGTTTTGAGAAACTCATACATTCTCTTTTCACTGTTTCCCGGTTTTAGAGAAGTAGACTTCTTTCGGCGAAATTGCTGTTTTCACAGTGCTAAGTACTCCCAACTCTATCAACAATGTAGGTTTTACCAGTTTTCTAAGTCTCTCTTATTTTCTTGTACTTATACTTGGAATTCTCTGTGTAAACCTCTGTAACTTCTCTAGGTAGATGAATCACTGTGTACTTTGTCTTCTTTCTACCTGATACTAATCTTGAGAAAATCATACATTCTCTGTTCACTGTTTCCCGGTCTTAGAGCAGTAGATTTCTTTCTGCGAAAGTGCTGTTTTCACAGTGCTAAGTACTCCCAACTCTATCAACAATGTAGGTTTTACCAGTTTTCTATGTCTCTCTTATTTTCTTGTACTTATACTTGGAATTCTCTGTGTAAACCTCTTTAACTTCTGTAGGTAGATGAATCACTGTGTACTTTCTCTTCTTTCTATCTGTTATCAATCTTGAGAAACTCATATATTCTCTTTTCACTGTTTCCCGGTCTTAGAGAAGTAGATTTCTTTCTGCGAAAGTGCTGTTTTCACAGTGCTAAGTGTTCCCAACT
Source organism: Heterohyrax brucei (assembly GCA_028571685.1). Classification (NCBI taxonomy): domain Eukaryota; kingdom Metazoa; phylum Chordata; class Mammalia; order Hyracoidea; family Procaviidae; genus Heterohyrax; species Heterohyrax brucei. Next base: position 31,371,591 of record CM053156.1, read on the forward strand.
CTATCAACAATGTAGGTTTTACCAGTTTTCTAAGTCTCTCTTATTTTCTTGTACTTATACTTGGAATTCTCTGTGTAAACCTCTGTAACTTCTCTAGGTAGATGAATCACTGTGTACTTTCTCTTGTTTCTATCTGTTACCAATTTTGAGAAACTCATACATTCTCTTTTCACTGTTTCCCGGTCTTAGAGAAGTAGACTTCTTTCGGCGAAAGTGCTGTTTTCACAGTGCTAAGTACTCCCAACTCTATCAACAATGTAGGTTTTACCAGTTTTCTAAGTCTCTCTTATTTTCTTGTACTTCTACTTGGAATTCTCTGTGTAAACCTCTGTAACTTCTCTAGGTAGATGAATCACTGTGTACTTTCTCTTATTTCTATCTGTTACCAATTTTGAGAAACTCATACATTCTCTTTTCACTGTTTCCCGGTCTTAGAGAAGTAGACTTCTTTCGGCGAAAGTGCTGTTTTCACAGTGCTAAGTACTCCCAACTCTATCAACATTGTAGGTTTTACCAGTTTTCTATGTCTCTCTTATTTTCTGTACTTATACGTGGAATTCTATGTGTAAACCTCTGTAACTTCTCTAGGTATATGAATCACTGTGTACTTTCCCTTGTTCCTGTCTGTTACCAATCTTGAGAAAGTCATACATTCTCTTTTCACTGTTTCCCGGTCTTAGAGAAGTAGATCTCTTTCGGCGAAAGTGCTGTTTTCACAGTGCTAAGTACTCCCAACTCTATCAACAATGTAGGTTTTACCAGTTTTCTAAGTCTCTCTTATTTTCTTGTACTTATACTTGGAATTCTCTGTGTAAACCTCTGTAACTTCTCTAGGTAGATGAATCACTGTGTAGTTTCTCTTGTTTCTATCTGTTACCAATCTTGAGAAACTCATACATTCTCTTTTCCCTGTTTCCCGGTGTTAGAGAAGTAGATTTCTTTCGGCGAAAGTGCTGTTTTCACTGTGCTGAGTACTCCCAACTCAATCAACGATGTAAGTTTTACCAGTTTTCTAAGTCTCTCTTATTTTCTTGTACTTAAACTTGGAATTTTCTGTGTAAACCTCTGTAACTTCTCTAAGTAGATGAATCACTGTGTACTTCTTTTGTTTCTATCTGTTACCAATCTTGAGAAACTCATACATTCTCTGTTCCCTGTTTTCCGGTGTTAGAGAAGTAGAATTCTTTCGGCGAAAGTGCTGTTTTCACAGTGCTAAGTACTCCCAACTCTATCAACAACGTAGGTTTTACCAGTTTTCTAAGTCTCTCTTATTTTCTTGTAGTTATACTTGGAATTTTCTGTGTAAATCTCTGTAACTTCTCTAGGTAGATGAATCACTCTGTACTTTCTCTTGTTTCTATCTGTTACCAATATTGAGAAACTCATACATTCTCTTTTCACTATTTCCCGGTCTTAGAGAAGTAGATTTCTTTCGGCGAAAGTGCTGTTTTCACAGTGCTAAGTACTCCCAACTCTATCAACAATGTAGGTTTTACCAGTTTTCTAAGTCTCTCTTATTTTCTTGTACTTATACTTGGAATTCTCTGTGTAAACCTCTGTAACTTCTCTAGGTAGATGAATCACTGTGTACTTTCTCTTCTTTCTATCTGTTACCAATCTTGAGAAACTCATACATTCTCTTTTCACTGTTTCCCTGTCTTACAGAAGTAGATTTCTTTCTGCGAAAGTGCTGTTTTCACAGTGCTAAGTACTGCCAACTCTATCAACAATGTAGGTTTTACCAGTTTTCTAAGTCTCTCTTATTTTCTTGTACTTACACTTGGAATTCTCTGTGTAAACCTCTGTAACTTCTCTAGGTAGATGAATCACTGTGTACTTTCTCTTGTTTCTATCTGTTACCAGTTTTGAGAAACTCATACATTCTCTTTTCCCTGTTTCCCGGTATTAGAGAAGTAGACTTCTTTCGGCGAAAGTGCAGGTTTCACAGTGCTAAGTACTCCCAACTCTATCAACAATGTAGGTTTTACCAGTTTTCTAAGTCTCTCTTATTTTCTTGTACTTAAACTGGGAATTTTCTGTGTAAACCTATGTAACTTCTCTAAGTAGATGAATCACTGTGTACTTCTTTTGTTTCTATCTGTTACCAATCTTGAGAAACTCATACATTCTCTGTTCCCTGTTTTCCGGTGTTAGAGAAGTAGAATTCTTTCGGCGAAAGTGCTGTTTTCACAGTGCTAAGTACTCCCAACTCTATCAACAATGTAGGTTTTACCAGTTTTCTAACTCTCTCTTATTTTCTTGTACTTATACTTGGAATTTTCTGTGTAAACCTCTGTAACTTCTCTAGGTAGATGAATCACTGTGTACTTTCTCTTGTTTCTATCTGTTACCAATCTTGAGAAACTCATACATTCTCTTTTCCCTGTTTCCCGGTGTTAGAGAAGTAGATTTCTTTCGGCGAAAGTGCTGTTTTCACAGTGCTAAGTACTCCCAACTCTATCAACAATGTAGGTTTTACCAGTTTTTAAAGTCTCTCTTATTTTTTTGTACTTATACTTGGAATTCTCTGTGTAAACCTCTGTAACTTCTCTAGGTAGATGAATCACTGTGTACTTTCTCTTCTTTCTATCTGTTATCAATCTTGAGAAACTCATATATTCTCTTTTCACTGTTTCCCGGTCTTAGAGAAGTAGATTTCTTTCTGCGAAAGTGCTGTTTTCACAGTGCTAAGTGTTCCCAACTCTATCAACAATGTAGGTTTTACCAGTTTTCTAAGTCTCTCTTATTTTCTTGTACTTATACTTGGAATTCTCTGTGTAAACCTCTGTAACTTCTCTAGGTAGATGAATCACTGTGTACTTTCTCTTGTTTCTATCTGTTACCAATTTTGAGAAACTCATACATTCTCTTTTCACTGTTTCCCGGTCTTAGAGAAGTAGACTTCTTTCGGCGAAAGTGCTGTTTTCACAGTGCTAAGTACTCCCAACTCTATCAACAATGTAGGTTTTACCAGTTTTCTAAGTCTCTCTTATTTTCTTGTACTTCTACTTGGAATTCTCTGTGTAAACCTCTGTAACTTCTCTAGGTAGATGAATCACTGTGTACTTTCTCTTATTTCTATCTCTTACCAATTTTGAGAAACTCATACATTCTCTTTTCACTGTTTCCCGGTCTTAGAGAAGTAGACTTCTTTCGGCGAAAGTGCTGTTTTCACAGTGCTAAGTACTCCCAACTCTATCAACATTGTAGGTTTTACCAGTTTTCTATGTCTCTCTTATTTTCTGTACTTATACGTGGAATTCTATGTGTAAACCTCTGTAACTTCTCTAGGTATATGAATCACTGTGTACTTTCCCTTGTTCCTATCTGTTACCAATCTTGAGAAAGTCATACATTCTCTTTTCACTGTTTCCCGGTCTTAGAGAAGTAGATCTCTTTCGGCGAAAGTGCTGTTTTCACAGTGCTAAGTACTCCCAACTCTATCAACAATGTAGGTTTTACCAGTTTTCTAAGTCTCTCTTATTTTCTTGTACTTATACTTGGAATTCTCTGTGTAAACCTCTGTAACTTCTCTAGGTAGATGAATCACTGTGTAGTTTCTCTTGTTTCTATCTGTTACCAATCTTGAGAAACTCATACATTCTCTTTTCCCTGTTTCCCGGTGTTAGAGAAGTAGATTTCTTTCGGCGAAAGTGCTGTTTTCACTGTGCTGAGTACTCCCAACTCAATCAACGATGTAAGTTTTACCAGTTTTCTAAGTCTCTCTTATTTTCTTGTACTTAAACTTGGAATTTTCTGTGTAAAACTCTGTAACTTCTCTAAGTAGATGAATCACTGTGTACTTCTTTTGTTTCTATCTGTTACCAATCTTGAGAAACTCATACATTCTCTGTTCCCTGTTTTCCGGTGTTAGAGAAGTAGAATTCTTTCGGCGAAAGTGCTGTTTTCACAGTGCTAAGTACTCCCAACTCTATCAACAACGTAGGTTTTACCAGTTTTCTAAGTCTCTCTTATTTTCTTGTAGTTATACTTGGAATTTTCTGTGTAAATCTCTGTAACTTCTCTAGGTAGATGAATCACTCTGTACTTTCTCTTGTTTCTATCTGTTACCAATATTGAGAAACTCATACATTCTCTTTTCACTGTTTCCCGGTCTTAGAGAAGTAGATTTCTTTCGGCGAAAGTGCTGTTTTCACAGTGCTAAGTACTCCCAACTCTATCAACAATGTAGGTTTTACCAGTTTTCTAAGTCTCTCTTATTTTCTTGTACTTATACTTGGAATTCTCTGTGTAAACCTCTGTAACTTCTCTAGGTAGATGAATCACTGTGTACTTTCTCTTCTTTCTATCTGTTACCAATCTTGAGAAACTCATACATTCTCTTTTCACTGTTTCCCTGTCTTACAGAAGTAGATTTCTTTCTGCGAAAGTGCTGTTTTCACAGTGCTAAGTACTGCCAACTCTATCAACAATGTAGGTTTTACCAGTTTTCTAAGTCTCTCTTATTTTCTTGTACTTACACTTGGAATTCTCTGTGTAAACCTCTGTAACTTCTCTAGGTAGATGAATCACTGTGTACTTTCTCTTGTTTCTATCTGTTACCAGTTTTGAGAAACTCATACATTCTCTTTTCACTGTTTCCCGGTATTAGAGAAGTAGACTTCTTTCGGCGAAAGTGCAGGTTTCACAGTGCTAAGTACTCCCAACTCTATCAACAATGTAGGTTTTACCAGTTTTCTAAGTCTCTCTTATTTTCTTGTACTTATACTTGGAATTCTCTGTGTAAACCTCTGTAACTTCTCTAGGTAGATGAATCACTGTGTACTTTCTCTTGTTTCTATCTGTTACCAATCTTGAGAAACCCATACATTCTCTTTTCACTGTTTCCCGGTCTTAGAGAAGTAGATTTCTTTCTGCGAAAGTGCTGTTTTCACTGTGCTGAGTACTCCCAACTCAATCAACGATGTAAGTTTTACCAGTTTTCTAAGTCTCTCTTATTTTCTTGTACTTAAACTTGGAATTTTCTGTGTAAACCTCTGCAACTTCTCTAGGTAGAAGAAACACTGTGTACTTTCTCTTGTTTCTATCTGTTACCAATATTGAGAAACTCATACATTCTCTTTTCACTGTTTCCCGGTCTTAGAGAAGTAGACTTCTTTCGGCGAAAGTGCTGTTTTCCCAGTGCTGAGTACTCCCAACTCTATCAACAATGTAGGTTTTACCAGTTTTCTAAGTCTCTCTTATTTTCTTGTACTTATACTTAGATTTCTCTGTGTAAACCTCTGTAACTTCTCTAGGTAGATGAATCACTGTGTACTTTCTCTTGTTTCTATCTGTTACCAGTTTTGAGAAACTCATACATTCTCTTTTCACTGTTTCCCGGTTTTAGAGAAGTAGACTTCTTTCGGCGAAATTGCTGTTTTCACAGTGCTAAGTACTCCCAACTCTATCAACAATGTAGGTTTTACCAGTTTTCTAAGTCTCTCTTATTTTCTTGTACTTATACTTGGAATTCTCTGTGTAAACCTCTGTAACTTCTCTAGGTAGATGAATCACTGTGTACTTTGTCTTCTTTCTACCTGATACTAATCTTGAGAAAATCATACATTCTCTGTTCACTGTTTCCCGGTCTTAGAGCAGTAGATTTCTTTCTGCGAAAGTGCTGTTTTCACAGTGCTAAGTACTCCCAACTCTATCAACAATGTAGGTTTTACCAGTTTTCTATGTCTCTCTTATTTTCTTGTACTTATACTTGGAATTCTCTGTGTAAACCTCTTTAACTTCTGTAGGTAGATGAATCACTGTGTACTTTCTCTTCTTTCTATCTGTTATCAATCTTGAGAAACTCATATATTCTCTTTTCACTGTTTCCCGGTCTTAGAGAAGTAGATTTCTTTCTGCGAAAGTGCTGTTTTCACAGTGCTAAGTGTTCCCAACTCTATCAACAATGTAGGTTTTACCAGTTTTCTAAGTCTCTCTTATTTTCTTGTACTTATACTTGGAATTCTCTGTGTAAACCTCTGTAACTTCTCTAGGTAGATGAATCACTGTGTACTTTCTCTTGTTTCTATCTGTTACCAATTTTGAGAAACTCATACATTCTCTTTTCACTGTTTCCCGGTCTTAGAGAAGTAGACTTCTTTCGGCGAAAGTGCTGTTTTCACAGTGCTAAGTACTCCCAACTCTATCAACAATGTAGGTTTTACCAGTTTTCTAAGTCTCTCTTATTTTCTTGTACTTCTACTTGGAATTCTCTGTGTAAACCTCTGTAACTTCTCTAGGTAGATGAATCACTGTGTACTTTCTCTTATTTCTATCTGTTACCAATTTTGAGAAACTCATACATTCTCTTTTCACTGTTTCCCGGTCTTAGAGAAGTAGACTTCTTTCGGCGAAAGTGCTGTTTTCACAGTGCTAAGTACTCCCAACTCTATCAACATTGTAGGTTTTACCAGTTTTCTATGTCTCTCTTATTTTCTGTACTTATACGTGGAATTCTATGTGTAAACCTCTGTAACTTCTCTAGGTATATGAATCACTGTGTACTTTCCCTTGTTCCTGTCTGTTACCAATCTTGAGAAAGTCATACATTCTCTTTTCACTGTTTCCCGGTCTTAGAGAAGTAGATCTCTTTCGGCGAAAGTGCTGTTTTCACAGTGCTAAGTACTCCCAACTCTATCAACAATGTAGGTTTTACCAGTTTTCTAAGTCTCTCTTATTTTCTTGTACTTATACTTGGAATTCTCTGTGTAAACCTCTGTAACTTCTCTAGGTAGATGAATCACTGTGTAGTTTCTCTTGTTTCTATCTGTTACCAATCTTGAGAAACTCATACATTCTCTTTTCCCTGTTTCCCGGTGTTAGAGAAGTAGATTTCTTTCGGCGAAAGTGCTGTTTTCACTGTGCTGAGTACTCCCAACTCAATCAACGATGTAAGTTTTACCAGTTTTCTAAGTCTCTCTTATTTTCTTGTACTTAAACTTGGAATTTTCTGTGTAAACCTCTGTAACTTCTCTAAGTAGATGAATCACTGTGTACTTCTTTTGTTTCTATCTGTTACCAATCTTGAGAAACTCATACATTCTCTGTTCCCTGTTTTCCGGTGTTAGAGAAGTAGAATTCTTTCGGCGAAAGTGCTGTTTTCACAGTGCTAAGTACTCCCAACTCTATCAACAACGTAGGTTTTACCAGTTTTCTAAGTCTCTCTTATTTTCTTGTAGTTATACTTGGAATTTTCTGTGTAAATCTCTGTAACTTCTCTAGGTAGATGAATCACTCTGTACTTTCTCTTGTTTCTATCTGTTACCAATATTGAGAAACTCATACATTCTCTTTTCACTATTTCCCGGTCTTAGAGAAGTAGATTTCTTTCGGCGAAAGTGCTGTTTTCACAGTGCTAAGTACTCCCAACTCTATCAACAATGTAGGTTTTACCAGTTTTCTAAGTCTCTCTTATTTTCTTGTACTTATACTTGGAATTCTCTGTGTAAACCTCTGTAACTTCTCTAGGTAGATGAATCACTGTGTACTTTCTCTTCTTTCTATCTGTTACCAATCTTGAGAAACTCATACATTCTCTTTTCACTGTTTCCCTGTCTTACAGAAGTAGATTTCTTTCTGCGAAAGTGCTGTTTTCACAGTGCTAAGTACTGCCAACTCTATCAACAATGTAGGTTTTACCAGTTTTCTAAGTCTCTCTTATTTTCTTGTACTTACACTTGGAATTCTCTGTGTAAACCTCTGTAACTTCTCTAGGTAGATGAATCACTGTGTACTTTCTCTTGTTTCTATCTGTTACCAGTTTTGAGAAACTCATACATTCTCTTTTCACTGTTTCCCGGTATTAGAGAAGTAGACTTCTTTCGGCGAAAGTGCAGGTTTCACAGTGCTAAGTACTCCCAACTCTATCAACAATGTAGGTTTTACCAGTTTTCTAAGTCTCTCTTATTTTCTTGTACTTATACTTGGAATTCTCTGTGTAAACCTCTGTAACTTCTCTAGGTAGATGAATCACTGTGTACTTTCTCTTGTTTCTATCTGTTACCAATCTTGAGAAACCCATACATTCTCTTTTCACTGTTTCCCGGTCTTAGAGAAGTAGATTTCTTTCTGCGAAAGTGCTGTTTTCACTGTGCTGAGTACTCCCAACTCAATCAACGATGTAAGTTTTACCAGTTTTCTAAGTCTCTCTTATTTTCTTGTACTTAAACTTGGAATTTTCTGTGTAAACCTCTGCAACTTCTCTAGGTAGAAGAAACACTGTGTACTTTCTCTTGTTTCTATCTGTTACCAATATTGAGAAACTCATACATTCTCTTTTCACTGTTTCCCGGTCTTAGAGAAGTAGACTTCTTTCGGCGAAAGTGCTGTTTTCCCAGTGCTGAGTACTCCCAACTCTATCAACAATGTAGGTTTTACCAGTTTTCTAAGTCTCTCTTATTTTCTTGTACTTATACTTAGATTTCTCTGTGTAAACCTCTGTAACTTCTCTAGGTAGATGAATCACTGTGTACTTTCTCTTGTTTCTATCTGTTACCAGTTTTGAGAAACTCATACATTCTCTTTTCACTGTTTCCCGGTTTTAGAGAAGTAGACTTCTTTCGGCGAAATTGCTGTTTTCACAGTGCTAAGTACTCCCAACTCTATCAACAATGTAGGTTTTACCAGTTTTCTAAGTCTCTCTTATTTTCTTGTACTTATACTTGGAATTCTCTGTGTAAACCTCTGTAACTTCTCTAGGTAGATGAATCACTGTGTACTTTGTCTTCTTTCTACCTGATACTAATCTTGAGAAACTCATACATTCTCTGTTCACTGTTTCCCGGTCTTAGAGCAGTAGATTTCTTTCTGCGAAAGTGCTGTTTTCACAGTGCTAAGTACTCCCAACTCTATCAACAATGTAGGTTTTACCAGTTTTCTATGTCTCTCTTATTTTCTTGTACTTATACTTGGAATTCTCTGTGTAAACCTCTGTAACTTCTCTAGGTAGATTAATCACTGTGTACTTTCTCTTGTTTCTATCTGTTATCAATCTTGAGAAACTCATACATTCTCTTTTCACTGTTTCCCGGTCTTAGAGAAGTAGATTTGTTTCTGCGAAAGTGCTGTTTTCACAGTGCTAAGTACTCCCAACTCTATCAACAATGTAGGTTTTACCACTTTTCTAAGTCTCTCTTATTTTCTTGTACTTATACTTGGAATTCTCTGTGTAAACCTCTGTAACTTCTCTAGGTAGATGAATCACTGTGTACTTTCTCTTCTTTCTATCTGTTATCAATCTTGAGAAACTCATAAATTCTCTTTTCACTGTTTCCCGGTCTTAGAGAAGTAGATTTGTTTCTGCGAAAGTGCTGTTTTCACAGTGCTAAGTACTCCCAACTCTATCAACAATGTAGGTTTTACCAGTTTTCTAAGTCTCTCTTATTTTCTTGTACTTATACTTGGAATTCTCTGTGTAAACCTCTGTAAGTTCTCTAGGTAGATGAATCACTGTGTACTTTCTCTTGTTTCTATCTGTTACCAATCTTGAGAAACTCATACATTCTCTTTTCACTGTTTCCCGGTCTTAGAGAAGTGCCTCGACCCGCGGGACAAACAACGAAGGCGCAAGGGGGAGCCTAAGAAAGTAAAGCAGGGAGAGGCGGAAAAACGGAGGCAAGACAAAAAATCTGATCAAGCCTCGTGGTTTTATTGTAACAGGCAGTATATATAGAAGTTGGGGAGGGGAAGGGCCTGGAGTCAGGTGAGGTCTGGTAAGCAGTATTTGTCATTCAGTGATTGGGTAGGAGCAAGTATGGGTGGGGTGTAGAGCAGTGACGTGTGGGCTTTCCGTACTTCCTGGTGGTGTTAGGCAGTGACATCAGGCAGGAAGTTTTTTCACGCGCGCGGGCTTTTTGAATTTCGCGGCGCGGGCTTTTTCAAGCCTATGAGCTTCCAGTATGTCGGGGCCTGGGGGCTTACCCACGGCTCCCTACATCTCCTCCCTTTCGTTTTAATTAAAGGGAGGTGGGCTTTAACTGGGGGAGGGGGTATTGACCAAGGCTCCTCCATGTAGAATTTATGGCTCTTGGTATCTTTTGAGGAGGAGAGGCAGAGCCGTTCTGATGTTGAGATCGATACCAACCTCTATGCAAGCCAGGTGTGCCCCAGGGAAACGTAGAGGAGTTAGTGTTAACTTTACCTTGCAATGCTTTGCTTCGCACCCGCACCAGTACCCATGCCTCTCTTGCCTGATTGGTAAGGAGGTAAGCACGCCTCTACTTTTCATGCTGTCCCCGTAGGGAGGAAGCTAGGGTACTCCAGTTCAGTAGCATAAGCCTCGTCAACTGCCAAACGATGATAATGAATTTGAATGGGTTTAGCTAATGCAGAATCTATCTGCTGTTTAACAAAGCTCGTAAGTTTTTTGAAAGCCCAAGGGCCAAAAGATAGAATTAACATTAATCCGAGGAGGGGACCGAGAATGGGGAGGAGATAGGGAAGGAACCCGTTCAGCCCAGTCCAGAACGGATCTTCTTGTAGTTTTCTCCGTCTGTATTGCAGATCTTCTTGTAAGTCTCTTATTTTGTTTCGGACAATTCCGGACTTATTGGCGTAGAAACAGCAGCGTTCCTGTAAAACTAAACAGATGCCACCTTTTTCTGCAGTAAGGAGGTCTAAGCCCCTTCGATTTTGTAAAACTACTTCAGCCAAGGAGTCAATCTGGTCTTGTAGATCATTGATTGTACCAGAGAGGGTTTGGACATCATCTATTAATTGATGGGATAATTTATTGTACTTATCTATGGCAATGCCCAGGCCGGCAGATCCGGTGGCCGTAGCTCCAGCAACTCCGAGGCCCACAAGAAGGGGTATGAATTGGAGGGCTCGTTTTGATCGTCCGGCTAGGTAATCAAAGCTGGGGATAGGGACAGGGGTGTCTCCTGATATGATAGAAATATCTGGAAGGAGGTTAGCTTGGATACAAAGTCCTGTCCAGTTTTGGGGCAAGGCTGTATAGGCTAAGTTATTTCCACATAGAAAAACCTGTCCAGGGGCTGGACAGAGGGGCTCTGTATGGTTGGTGGTATTGGTACAAGCAGAGAAGGTTATGAATCCCACATCTAGATCGAAGCTATTATTCTGGAATGATCCCTGGTAGCAATGGGAAGAATTAAAGCCGACAGGCTGTGTTCGAAAAGGTGGACTGAGGCTACAGTTATGGGAGGGAAGAGTAATGAAGTTGCTTGGGGGAATAGCTGTTGGCATTGGAGATCCGATAGTCATGCATAACCAACAATCATTAGCCAGGGAGGGGTTGGAGGAATTTAGGGCCTTATGGGTGGCTTCGATGATGTTATTAGTTTGAGTGTCTAAGTCAACAGTTCGGGACTTGGGGAGAGCCAAAGGGTGGTAATTGAGAGAAGGGTATTGTTGGGCAATAAGTTGATTGATTTTTACTTGCACCGTGACTTCTCTAGCTCTGTCCGAGGGTCCACCACCGTCTGATATGTGAATAGGTGCGTTTTGAGGCCAACACACCTGTTTACCAATTGATCCTGAACAAGAGGCTTGGCCATACTTACTGCCACCTCCTGGTGATGTGTCCCAGTCGCCCCCTGTGGAGCCTAGATATTTCTTTTCTTGGATGGCGGTGAGATACACCTGGCCGTTTTTGCTACAGGATTGGGAAGTCTGGTAACAAGTGGAGTGCATCTGGGTGAGCATCTGACAATCGCTGGGGCAAGGCCCTGGCTGGCCATTTATGGAGGGTATGACTTGAGGCTTGGTCATACATGTCCATTCTTGTTTGTACCCTCCTCCGTATTGGGACACATAGGTTAAGTAAGCGGTCTTATCTGAACAGTCAACTGTCTTAGTATAACGACTGGGTTGGTTTTTTTGTGTGCCTCCTCCACAGTCGCAGGGGTTACCGAACAAGGCGTAGAGGAGTTGTTGTCTGTTTACGGGCCCTCCGAATCCTCCATGTGTCGGTGGAACGAGGATCATCAACAGGATGACGAGCTTCATGACCTAAGAATAAGAAGAATTTTTCTCAGGGTTATCTTCCCTGGAAAGGTGTTTATCATTAATGGGCTTAACAAGACGTTCGGGTAGCCACCGAGGGGCCCCTTCTGCAGTATCATACACACATGCGTGGCCTCTTCCCCAGATAAGAACCGGATCAGGACCATGCCATTTATGGGTTATGGGATTTTTCCACATAACCCTAGCATATTGATTTTTTGTCTCTTGATGCCAAAAGCGATCTGCCGCAGATTTTTCATTAAGATCTAATTGTAGGAAATTAAGGATGAACAATGCATGATTTAGGAGGTTACGAGGAGAGCCTTTAGTGGAATAAACAGTGTTCGTTTTAAGTTTGGATATGGTATACTTAAGGGTCTGGTGGGCTCGCTCTACTATGCCCTGTCCCTGAGGATTATAGGGAATGCCAGTTACATGTTTGATCTGGAATTGACCACAGAAATTTTTAAAGGTTTGTGATGTATATCCTGGTCCATTGTCGGTTTTGATTTGTTGGGGCTTCCCCATGATGGCAATACATTGGAGAACATGTGCTATAACATTTTTAGAGGCCTCACCACTGTGGAGGGTGGCATGGAGGAACCCACTATAGGTATCAATGGTCACATGGGCATATTTGAGGTTACCAAACTCAGGAATATGGGTAACATCCATTTGCCAGATTTCATTGGGGAGCAGGCCCCTTGGGTTAACTCCTAGGTGGGGGAGAGGCAGAAGAGTTACGCATGCAGGACAGTCTTTAACGATTTGTCTCGCCTGTTCTCTGGTAATCTTAAACATAAGGCGGAGTGTACGAGCATTGAGGTGGTGAAGAGCATGAGCCTGTTGGGCTTTGGTAATGGGCTCTAGGGTAGCTGAGAGGACCAAGTGTGTTTGTTTATCTGCAAGGTTGTTGCCTTCGGAGAGGGGTCCTGGAAGGTCAGTATGGGCACGCAAGTGTCCGATAAAAAAGGGGTGTTGTCTTTTTAGGATGAGTGCCTGAAGTTGTTGAAAAAGGGGGACAGCGTTGGAAGATGGTTTGATATAGGGAACAGTTTCCAACACTGGGACTGAGAGAGCTATGTAAGCACTGTCGGTGTAAAGATTGAAGGGAACATCATGTAGTATCGTGAAGACCTGCAAGATAGCGAAAAGCTCTACAAGTTGGGCAGACCTGTAAGGAGACTGGACACTGTTTTCCTGTGAGTCTATAATCCACGCGGCAATACCAGAGGAAGACCCGTCTGAAAAAACCAGGGAGGCTCCTTTCAGGGGCTGAGTAGATGTTATTTTGGGGAAGATGAAGGGATGCCTCTGGGCAAACTGGAGGAGTTTGTGTGCAGGATAATGATTATCTATAGTACCCTGAAACGTGACTAGGGTAATTGTCCAGTCATCATCATTTTGAGAAAGCCAGTCTGTTTGTTCCTTCGTGTAAGGAAGGATAAGCTGATCAGGGTCCCTGCCGAAATGCTGGCGGCTTTTTTCTCGGCCTAGTCTTATAAGTTTGGCGACTAGGGAGGGATAGGTGAGGAGAACTTTAGTCGGGGTGGAGGATAGGTGTATCCACAGGAGAGGGCCATTCTGCCACAAAACCCCCGTGGGTGTATGTAGTGTGGCACAGATAATAAGGGCAAAGGGCTGTTCATAAGTTATGAAGGTAACCTGTTGTTGCTGTATGGCCTCTTCAACAATGCAAAGGGCCCTTTTTGCCTCCGGATTGAGGTAGCGGGGAGAGAGGGGGCTGGCATCTCCATGAAGAGTGTCAAACAATGGTTTTAATTCCCCAGTTGTAAGTTTGAGGTATGGTCGGAGCCAATTAATATCTCCCAGGAACTTTTGGAAATCATTAAGTGTGTGTAGATGAGAGGTTTTTAAGTGAAGCTTTTGAGTGGTGATTTGATTATTATTCAATTCGAAACCGAGGTAATAATAAGGGTCAGCAAGTTGTATTTTGTTCGGGGCAATTTGAAGTCCAAGGGAAGTTAGTTGGCAAGTTAGGTCCTGACTGCACCTAAGTACCTCTAAGCTGGAGGCCCCCGCCAGCAAAATATCATCCATGTAATGAATGATATAAATGGAAGACCACCGACGCCTGAGAGGGTCTACAGCCTGAGCAACAAATTTTTGACACAGTGTGGGACTATTGGCCATGCCCTGAGGGAGAACTTTCCACTGATAGCGCTGCATTGGTCCTTTAAAATTAATAACTGGGAGGCTAAACGCAAAGCGTTCTCTATCAAGTGGGTGAAGAGGGATAGTAAAGAAGCAATCTTTGAGATCGATAATGACCTTAAAATAATTAGCTGGAATGGCGACGGGGGAGGGGAGTCCAGGTTGAAGGGCCCCCATCGTAAACATGGTTTTGTTAATTTCCCTGAGGTCCTGAAGGAGTCGCCATGACCCGCTCTTCTTTTTAATCACAAATATAGGAGTATTCCAAGGTGAGGTAGTTGGTTCTAAATGTCCAGCAGCCAGCTGTTCCTGCACTAACTCCGTGGCAGCTGCGAGTTTTTGCTCAGTCATGGGCCATTGATCTACCCACACTGGAGACTCAGATCTCCACTTAATTTTATCAGCGTGGGGTACAGGGAAGTCAATGACCGCTAGGGAAAATTTTCACTTCCCAAGCCTGCACGACTGGTCCTAGGCTCCACGGGAAGAGGCTGTTTTATACCTTGATTGTTCTTTCCCAGTCCTTGTCCCGGTAGGAAACCCAGGTTAAGCATTTGTTGGGTAACTACTTCATTTGGGCTGCACATAATGACCCCAAGCTGGGATAAGACATCACGACCCCACAGATTAACAGGTAGATCTGGAACGATATAAGGCTGAACTTGTCTCGAGTTACCCTCAGAGTCTCTCCAAGTAAGAATTTTTAAGCTTTGCTTAGGATTGACAGACTGGCCAATGCCTTCAAGATGAGTTATTGAGGTTTCACAGGGCCAGTTGGAAGGCCAATATTTAGCTGAAATTACTGTAGCATCCGCTCCTGTGTCCATTATTCCTTCAAAGGCTTTGCCATCTAACTGGAGAGTAAGTTTTGGTCTGTTGGGTGTGACTGGTTGTATCCAATATGCATCTGAGGACCCGAAGGCAACGCCAGGCCGTTGGGAAACTAAATGTTTATGGGGTGTAGGTAATAGAGGGAGTAATAAGATCTGAGCTATCCTTTGACCTGCATGTATGGATACTGGCCCTGAGGGGGCAGAAGCCAAAAGAGAAATTTGTCCTGTATAATCATTATCAACAACTCCTGGGAGGATCTGAAGACCGGCCAGAGAGGAACTGCCACGCCCTATTATCAATCCAAACGTTTCTGGGGGTAATGGTCCTTGGACCTCAGTGGGAATAACCCAAATGCCCTGTTCAGGGGTCAGTATTGTACTGGAGGCGGCACGGAGGTCCAGGCCGGCACTTCCAGGGGTGGCGCGGCGGAGGGAGCTGAAACCTGTCTCTGTGTCTGTTTTTGAGGAACAACCTTGACTGCCCCTAGGTTCTGTTCCGAGGGTGGGGCCAGGGGCTGGCCCCGCTGGGAGTTTCCCTGTTTTGGAGGGAGAGGCTGACCGTTAATGTCAGTTTTGGAATAACAATCTACAGCCCAATGCTTGCCTCTTTTGCATCGGGGGCATACTGAAGCGGGAGGCCCTCGATGTTGTTTTCCTAGGGGGCACTCGCGCACAAAATGGCCAGGTTGTTTGCAATTAAAACAAGTTTTTTGTGATGGGCCGAGGTCTAGGCTCCTAAGCGCTGCACCTATGGCAACGCCAATGGCATGGGAAGTTCCGATACCCGAACAGAGGCGAACATAATCGGAGAGATCTTCCCTGCGGTGAGACCGTAAGGCTTCATGACAAGAGGGGTTAGCATTTTCAAAAGCAAGGTGTTTGATAAAGGCACTGCCGGTTTCACCTTCTCCTACTAGTCTCTCGGCAGCGTCAGTTAATCGGCTGACAAAGTCACTATATGGCTCATCGGGTCCCTGGCGAATCTTAGCCAACGAGGTAGTGGCCGCGCCCCTGGGGGGAAGTCGTCGCCAGGCTCGGAGGCCAGCGTTTTGTATTTGTGATAACAAACCAGGGGGAAAGTCTGCCTGTTTCTCATTGGTGTCATATGGAGCCCGCCCCAAGAGTTTATCTCTCGTCCAGGTGCGGGAAGTTTTACTGACTTCGTTACGTTGTGCCGTTTCTCGACACTGTTCAGCAAACTCGGTGCGCCAGAGAACAAAATCTCCCCCTGACAAACAGGCTCGAGCCAAAAAATGCCAGTCATTAGGTGTAAGCCATCGGTCACTAAGGCTTTCAAGCAATGCTATACTGTAAGGGGCGGTTGGACCGTAATTGTTAACTGCAGCTTTTAATTCTTTAACATGTTTTACGTTTAAGCGGCGATATTTCTGGGGGTTAAGGCTATCAGGTTGGACATTATCTGCATCGGGGTTGTCAACCTCTTCTTCCTCTTCTATTCTGGGGCTTATTTGTTCCTCTTCACTATCTATTTCAATCTCTGCTCGCTCGTGCTGGCTGCGGGTTACCGGGAAAGTGAGGAGAGTCTTAGGACGGCCCGAGGCAGCTTGTGACACACCACTCTGGGATCGCGTTTTAGGGTTTTGGGCTGGGCTGAGTGCGTTGAGCTCTTGCTCAAGGGCTTTGAGCTCCTTTTGGAGCTCTAACTGCCTCTGTCTGCGAGTAACAAGTTTTTCTAGCCTTGATATATCTTGTTCAAGGAAGCTTTCTGTCGAACCAGAAGGACAGTTGGACTCTGGGCTAAGGGGTGGTGTGACCGTTTTAGGAGGGCCTGGAGGATAGGGAGGAGGCGCTTGGAAGGCCGAGGCCGCAAAGGCATAGGGAGGGGTATTTTCACTGTGACGAGCGGCACTCTCATCAAGCATGGTCTGTTTTTCAGGGGACAACGGGTCAGAATCAGTTTTGTTGGCGTAGGCCTCTAAGGACGGGTAGAGACCCTTGGAGGGATCGGTGTGCCTCTCTTGGGAGGACGTGTTTGTTTCAAGGGCCTGAGGCTTCTCAGGGATTAAGGAGCAGGCGGAAGGGGGACGGGATTGTTCTTTCAAAACCCTTTCACCCATTTGGGCGAGATGTTGGACATCCGGGGCATTATGGGAACTCCTGAGGACATCATTTATCAAACTCCAATAAGAAAAGCAAGTGACCGGGACCTTTTCAGGTCCAAAAGTTTTATAATAGTCATTTAAGCAATCTCCAACCCGTTTCCAAATTTGTGGGCTAATGCTGCCTTCCTGAGGAAACCACGGGCACACATCTGATAAGAACATTAAAAATTGAGCTAAATCTTTTTTCTTTGCCTTAATTCTCCACATCTTAAAAGAATCTTTAATTCCCGTAAGGAACAAATCATGTGAACTCAATTCTTGTCCCATACTTTTAACCCACTCACCTTTGTTCTCAGATCAAAACTCGCAGGGCGGCTACTCCCGCGGTGATCAGGACGGGTCTGACTCACGAGCGGCTTTTCTCGTGGAGACGCCGGTCGAGCTGGCTCCCACCCGGTGCGGCAGCCCAGGATGCCTGGCCAGGACTTCCTTCTCCGTAGTGGGTGTCTTTCAGTGGCTCCGTACCTCGGGCCCCACGTTGAGGCGCCAGTTCTGCCCCGACCCGCGGGACAAAGCAACGAAGGCGCAAGGGGGAGCCTAAGAAAGTAAAGCAGGGAGAGGCGGAAAAACGGAGGCAAGACAAAAAATCTGATCAAGCCTCGTGGTTTTATTGTAACAGGCAGTATATATAGAAGTTGGGGAGGGGAAGGGCCTGGAGTCAGGTGAGGTCTGGTAAGCAGTATTTGTCATTCAGTGATTGGGTAGGAGCAAGTATGGGTGGGGTGTAGAGCAGTGACGTGTGGGCTTTCCGCACTTCCTGGTGGTGTTAGGCAGTGACATCAGGCAGGAAGTTTTTTCACGCGCGCGGGCTTTTTGAATTTCGCGGCGCGGGCTTTTTCAAGCCTATGAGCTTCCAGTATGTCGGGGCCTGGGGGCTTACCCACGGCTCCCTACAGAGAAGTAGATTTCTTTCGGCGAAAGAACTGTTTTCACAGTGCTAAGTACTCCCAACTCTATCAACAATGTAGGTTTTACCAGTTTTCTAAGTCTCTCTTATTTTCTTGTACTTATACTTGGAATTCTCTGTGTAAACCTCTGTAACTTCTCTAGGTAGATGAATCACTGTGTACTTTCTCTTGTTTCTATCTGTGACTAATCTTGAGAAACTCATACATTCTCTGTTCCCTGTTTCCCGGTCTTAGAGAAGTAGATTTCGTTCGGCGAAAGTGCTGTTTTCACAGTGCTAAGTACTCCCAATTCAATCAACAATGTAAGTTTTACCAGTGTCCTAAGTCTCTCTTATCTTCTTTTACTTATACTTGAATTTTCTGGGTAAAACTCTGTAACTTCTCTAGGTAGATGAATCACTGTCTACCTCTTTTGCTTCTATCTGTTACTAATCTTGAGAAACTCATACATTCTCTGTTAACTGTTTCGCGGTCTTAGAGAAGTAGATTTCTTTCTGCGAAAGTGCTGTTTTCACAGTGCTAAG
The DNA here is from genome assembly GCA_028571685.1 of Heterohyrax brucei. Lineage (NCBI taxonomy): Eukaryota > Metazoa > Chordata > Mammalia > Hyracoidea > Procaviidae > Heterohyrax > Heterohyrax brucei. The sequence goes on from CM053156.1 coordinate 31,390,121, forward strand.
TACTCCCAACTCAATCAGCAATGTAAGTTTTACCAGTTTTCTAAGTCTCTCTTATTTTCGTGTACTTAAACTTGGAATTTTCTGTGTAAACCTCTGTAACTTCTCTAGGTAGATGAATCACTGTGTACTTCTTTTGCTTCTATCTGTTACTAATCTTGAGAAACTCATACATTCTCTGTTAGCTGTTTCCCGGTGTTAGAGAAGTAGATTTCCTTCGGCGAAAGTACTGTTTTCACAGTGCTAAGTACTCCCAACTCTATCAACAATGTAGGTTTTACCAGTTTTCTAAGTCTGTCTTATTTTCTTGTACTTATACTTGGAATTCTCTGTGTAAACCTCTGTAACTTCTCTAGGTAGATGAATCACTGTGTAGTTTCTCTTGTTTCTATCTGTTACCAATCTTGAGAAACTCATACATTCTCTTTTCACTGTTTCCCAGTCTTAGAGAAGAAGATTTATTTCGGTGAAAGTGCTGTTTTCACAGTGCTAAGTACACCCAACTCTATCAACAATGTAGGTTTAACAAGTTTTCTAAGTCTCTCTTATTTTCTTTTACTTATACTTGGATTTCTCTGTGTAAACCTCTGTAACGTCTCTAGGAAGATGAATCACTATGTACTTTCTCTTGTTTCTATCTGTTTCCAATTTGGAGAAAATCATACATTCTCTTTTCACTGTTTCCCGGTCTTAGAGAAGTAGACTTCTTTCGGTGAAAGTGCTGTTTTCACAGTGCTAAGTACTCCCAACTCTATCAACAATGTAGGTTTTACCAGTTTTCTATGTCTCTCTTATTTTCTTGTACTTATACTTGGAATTCCCTGTGTAAACCTCTGTAAGTTCTCTAGGTAGATGAATCACTGTGTACTTTCTCTTGTTTCTGTCTGTTACCAATCTTGAGAAACTCATACATTCTCTTTTCCCTGTTTCCCGGTCTTAGAGAAGTAGATTTCATTCGGCGAAAGTGCTGTTTTCACAGTGCTAAGTACTCCCAACTCTATCAACAATGTAGGTTTTACCAGTTTTCTAAGTCGCTCTTATCTTCTTGTACTTATACTTGGAATTCTCTGTGTAAACCTCTGTAACTTCTCAAGGTAGATGAATCACTGTGTACTTTCTCTTGTTTCTATCTGTTACCAATCTTGAGAAACTCATACATTCTCTTTTCACTGTTTCCCGATCTTAGAGAAGTAGATTTCTTTCGGCAAAAGTGCTGTTTTCACAGTGCTAAGAACTCCCAACTCAATCAACAATGTAAGGTTTACCAGTTTTCTAAGTCTCTCTTATTTTCTTGTACTTATACTTGGAATTCTCTGTGTAAACCTCTGTAAGTTCTCTAGGTAGATGAATCACTGTGTACTTTCTCTTGTTTCTATCTCTTACCACTTGTGAGAAACTCATACATTCTCTTTTCACTGTTTCCCGGTCTTAGAGAAGTAGACTTCTTTCGGCGAAAGTGCTGTTTTCACAATGCTAAGTACTCCCAAATCTATCAACAATGTAGGTTTTACCAGTTTTCTAAGTCTCTCATTTTCTTGTACTTATACTTGGAATTCTCTGTGTAAACCTCTGTAACTTTTCTAGGTAGATGAATCACTGTGTACTTTCTCTTCTTTCTATCTGTTACCAATCTTGAGAAACTCATACATTCTCTTTTCCCTGTTTCCCGGTCTTAGAGAAGTAGATTTCTTTCGGCGAAAGTGCTGTTTTCACAGTGCTAAGTACTCCCAACTCTATCAACAATGTAGGTTTTACCAGTTTTCTAAGTCTCTCTTATTTTCTTGTACTTATACTTGGAATTTTCTGTGTAAACCTCTGTAACTTCTCTAGGTAGATCAATCACTGTGTACTTCTTTTGTTTCTATCTGTTACTAATCTTGAGAAACTCATACATTCTCTGTTCACTGTTTCCCGGTCTTAGAGAAGTAGATTTCTTTCGACGAAAGTGCTGTTTTCACAGTGCTAAGTACTTCCAACTCTATCAACAATGTAGGTTTTACCAGTTTTCTAAGTCTCTCTTATTTTCTTTTACTTATATTTGGAATTCTCTGTGTAAACCTCTGTAACTTCTCTAGGTAGATGAATCACTGTGTACTTTCTCTTGTTTCTATCTGTTACCAATCTTGAGAAACTCATACATTCTCTTTTCACTGTTTCCCGGTCTTAGAGAAGTAGATTTCTTTCATCGAAAGTGCTGTTTTCACAGTGCTAAGTACTCCCAACTCTATCAACAATGTAGGTTTTACCAGTTTTCTAAGTCTCTCTTATTTTCTTTTACTTATACTTCGAATTCTCTGTGTAAACCTTTGTAACTTCTCTAGGTAGATGAATCACTGTGTACTTTCTCTTGTTTCTATCTGTTACCAATCTTGAGAAACTCATACGTTCCCTTTTCACTGTTTCCCGGTCTTAGAGAAGTAGATTTCTTTCGGCGAAAGTGCTGTTTTCACAGTGCTAAGTACTCCCAACTCTATCAACAATGTAGGTTTTACCAGTTTTCTAAGTCTCTCTTATTTTCTTGTACTTATACTTGGAATTCTCTGTGTAAACTTCTGTAAGTTCTCTAGGTAGATGAATCACTGTGTACTTTCTCTTGTTTCTGTCTGTTACCAATGTTGAGAAACTCATACATTCTGTTTTCCCTGTTTCCCGGTATTAGAGAAGTAGATTTCATTCGGCGAAAGTGCTGTTTTCACAGTGCTAAGTACTCCCAACTCTATCAACAATGTAGGTTTTACCAGTTTTCTAAGTCTCTCTTATCTTCTTGTACTTATACTTGGAATTCTCTGTGTAAACCTCTGTAACTTCTCTAGGTAGATGAATCACTGTGTAGTTTCTCTTGTTTCTATCTGTTACCAATCTAGAGAAACTCATACATTCTCTTTTCACTGTTTCCCGGTCTTAGAGAAGAAGATTTCCTTCGGTGAAAGTGCTGTTTTCACAGTGCTAAGTACACCCAACTCTATCAACAAATGTAGGTTTAACAAGTTTTCTAAGTCTCTCTTATTTTCTTTTACTTATACTTGTATTTCTCTGTGTAAACCTCTGTAACTTCTCTAGGAAGATGAATCACTATGTACTTTCTCTTCTTTCTATCTGTTTCCAATTTTGAGAAACTCATACATTCTCTTTTCACTGTTTCCCGGTCTTAGAGAAGTAGACTTCTTTCGGTGAACGTGCTGTTTTCACAGTACTAAGTACTCCCAACTCTATCAACAAAGTAGGTTTTACCAGTTTTCTAAGTCTCTCTTATTTTCTTCTACTTATACTTGGAATTCTCTGTGTAAACCTCTGTATCTTCCCTAGGTAGATGAATCACTGTGTACTTTCTCTTGTTTCTATCTGTTACCAATCTTGAGAAAGTCATACATTCTCTGCTCACTGTTTCTCGGTCTTAGAGAAGTAGATTTCTTTCTGCGAAAGTGCTGTTTTCACAGTGCTAAGTACTCCCAACTCTATCAACAATGTAGGTTTATCAGTTTTCTAAGTCTCTCTTATTTTCTTGTACTTATACTTGGAATTCTCTGTGTAAACCTCTGTAACTTCTCTAGGTAGATGAATCACTGTGTACTTTCTCTTGTTTCTATCTGTTACCAATCTTGAGAAACTCATACATTCTCTTTTCACTGTTTCCCTGTTTTAGAGAAGTAGATTTATTTCGGCGAAACTGCTGTTTTCACAGTGCTAAGTACTCCCAACTCTATCAACAATATAGGTTTTACCAGTTTTCTAAGTCTCTCTTATTTTCTTGTTCCTATACTTGGAATTCTATGTGTAAACCTCTGTAACTTCTCTAGGAAGATGAATCACTGTGTACTTTCTCTTGTTTCTATCTGTTACCAATCCTGAGAAACTCATACATTCTCTTTTTCCTCTTTCTCGGTAGTAGAGAAGTAGATTCCTTTCGGCGAAAGTGCTGTTTTCACAGTGCTAAGTACTCCCAACTCAATCAACAATGTAAGTTTTACCAGTTTTCTAAGTCTCTCTTATTTTCTTGTACTTAAACTTGGAATTTTCTGTGTAAACCTCTGTAACTTCTCTAGGTAGATGAATCACTGTGTACTTCTTTTGCTTCTATCTGTTACTAATCTTGAGAAACTCATACATTCTCTGTTAGCTGTTTCCCGGTGTTAGAGAAGTGGATTTCTTTCGGCGAAAGTACTGTTTTCACAGTGCTAAGTACTCCCAACTCTATCAACAATGTAGGTTTTACCACTTTTCTAAGTCTCTCTTATCTTCTTTTCCTTATACTTGGAATTTTCTGTGTAAACCTCTGTAACTTCTCTAGGTATATGAATCACTGTGTACTTTCTCTTGTTTCTATCTGTTACCAATCTTGAGAAACTCATACATTCTCTTTTCACTGTTTCCCGGTCTTAGAGAAGTAGATTTCTTTCGGCGAAAGTGCTGTTTTCACAGTGCTAAGTACTCCCAACTCTATCAACAATGTAGGTTTTACCAGTTTTCTAAGTCTCTCTCATTTTCTTGTACTTATACTTGGAATTCTCTGTGTAAACCCCTGTAACTTCTGTAGGTAGATGAATCACTGTGTACTTTCTCTTCTTTCTATCTGTTACCAATCTTGAGAAACTCATACATTCCCTGTTCACTGTTTCCCGGTCTTAGAGAAGTAGATTTCTTTCTGCGAAAGTGCTGTTTTCACAGTGCTAAGTACTCCCAACTCTATCAGCAATGTAGGTTTTACCAGTTTTCTAAGTCTCTGTTATTTTCTGTACTTATACTTGGAATTCTCTGTGTAAACCTCTGTAACTTCTCTAGGTAGATGAATCACTGTGTACTTTCTCTTCTTTCTATCTGTTACCAATCTTGGAAACTCATACATTCCCTTTTCCCTGTTTCCTGGACTTAGAGAAGTAGATTTCTTTCGGCGAAAGTGCTGTTTTCACAGTGCTAAGTACTTCCAACTCTATCAACAATGTAGGTTTTACCAGTTTTCTAAGTCTCTCTTATTTTCTTGTACTTATACTTGGAATTCTCAGTGTAAACCTCTGTAACTTCTCTAGGTAGATCAATCACTGTGTACTTTATCTTCTTTCTATCTGTTACCAATCTTGAGAAACTCATACATTCTCTTTTCACTGTTTCCCGGTCTTAGAGAAGTAGATTTCTTTCGGCGAAAGTGCTGTTTTCACAGTTCTAAGTACTCCCAACTCTATCAACAATGTAGGTTTTACCAGTTTTCTAAGTCTCTCTTATCTTCTTTTACTTATACTTGGAATTTTCTGTGTAAACCTCTGTAACTTCTCTAGGTAGATGAATCACTGTGTACTTCTTTTGTTTCTATCTGTTACCAATCTTGAGAAACTCATACATTCTCTGTTCCCCGTTTCCCGATGTTAGAGAAGTAGATTTGTTTCGGCGAAAGTGCTGTTTCCACAGTGCTAAGTACTCCCAACTCTATCAACAATGTAGGTTTTACCAGTTTTCTAAGTCTCTCTTATTTTCTTGTACTTATACTTGGAATTCTCTGTGTAAACCTCTGTAACTTCTCTAGGTAGATCAATCACTGTGTACTTTCTCTTGTTTCTATCTGTTACCAATCTTGAGAAACTCATACATTCTCTTTTCCCTGTTTCCCGGTCTTAGAGAAGTAGATTTCTTTCGGCGAAAGTACTGTTTTCACATTGCGAAGTACTCCCAACTCAATCAACAATGTAAGTTTTACCAGTTTTCTAAGTCTCTGTTATTTTCTTGTACTTAAACTTGGAATTTTCTGTGTAAAACTCTGTAACTTCTCTAGGTAGATGAATCACTGTGTACTTCTTTTGTTTCTATCTGTTACTAATCTTGAGAAACTCATACATTCTCTGTTACCTGTTTCCTGGTGTTAGAGAAGTAGATTTCGTTCGGCGAAAGTGCTGTTTTCACAGTGCTACGTACTCTCAACTCTATCAACAATGTAGGTTTTACCAGTTTTCTAAGTCTCTCTTATTTTCTTGTACTTATACTTTAATTCTCTGTGTAAACCTCTGTAACTTCTCTAGGTAGATGAATCACTGTGTACTTTATCTTCTTTCTATCTGTTACCAATCTTGAGAAACTCATACATTCTCTTTTCACTGTTTCCCGGTCTTAGAGAAGTAGATTTCTTTCGGCGAAAGTGCTGTTCTCACAGTTCTAAGTACTCCCAACTCTATCAACAATGTAGGTTTTACCAGTTTTCTAAGTCTCTCTTATCTTCTTTTACTTATACTTGGAATTTTCTGTGTAAACCTCTGTAACTTCTCTAGGTAGATGAATCACTGTGTACTTTCTCTTGTTTCTATCTCTTACCAATATTGAGAAACTCATACATTCTCTTTTCACTGTTTCCCGGTCTTAGAGAAGTGGATTTCTTTCGGCGAAAGTGCTGTTTTCACAGTGCTAAGTACAACCAACTCTATCAACAATGTGGGTTTAACAAGTTTTCTAAGTCTCTCGTATTTTCTTTACTTATACTTGGTATTCTCTGTGTAAACCTCTGTAACTTCTCTAGGTAGATGAATCACTGTGTACTTTCTCTTGTTTCTATCTGTTACCAATTTTGAGAAACTCATACATTATCTTTTCACTGTTTCCCGGTCTTAGAGAAGTAGACTTCTTTCGGCGAAAGTGCTGTTTTCACAGTGCTAAGTACTCCCAACTCTATCAACAATGTAGGTTTTACCAGTTTTCTAAGTCTCTCTTATTTTCTTGTTCTTATACTTGGAATTCTCTGTGTAAACCTCTGTAACTTCTCTAGGTAGATGAATCACTGTGTACTTTCTCTTGTTTCTATCTGTTACTAATCTGGAGAAACTCATACATTCTCTTTTCACTATTTCCCCGTTTTAGAGAAGTAGATTTCTTTCGGCGAAAGTGCTGTTTTCACAGTGCTAAGTACTCCTAACTCTATCAACAATATAGGTTTTACCAGTTTTTTAAGTCTCTTATTTTCTTGTACTTATACTTGGAATTCTCTGTGTAAACCTCTGTAACTTCTCTAGGTAGATGAATCACTGTGTACTTTCTCTTGTTTCTATCTGTTACCAATCTTGAGAAACTCATACATTCTCTTTTCCCTGTTTCCCGGTATTAGAGATGTAGATTTCTGTCGGCGAAAGTGCTGTTTTCACAGTGCTAAGTACTCCCAACTCAATCAACAATGTAAGTTTTACCAGTTTTCTAAGTCTCTCTTATTTTCTTGTACTTAAACTTGGAATTTTCTGTGTAAATCTCTGTAACTTCTCTAGGTCGATGAATCACTGTGTACTTCTTTTGTTTCTATCTGTAACCAATCTTGAGAAACTCATACATTCTCTGTTCCCAGTTTCCCGGTGTTACAGAAGTAGATTTCTTTCGGCGAAAAGGCTGTTTTCACAGTGCTAAGTACTCCCAACTCTATCAACAATGTAGGTTTTACCAGTTTTCTAAGTCTCTCTTATTTTCTTGTACTTATACTTGGAATTCTCTGTGTAAACCTCTGTAACTTCTCTAGGTAGATGAATCACTGTGTACTTTCTCTTGTTTCTATCTGTTACCAATCTTGAGAAACTCATGCATTTTCTTTTCAGTGTTTCCCGGTCTTAGAGAAGTAGATTTCTTTCGGCGAAAGTGCTGTTTTCACAGTGCTAAGTACTCCCAACTCAATCAACAATGTAAGTTTTACCAGTTTTCTAAGTCTCTCTTATTTTCTTGTACTTAAACTTGGAATTTTCTGTGTAAACCTCTATAACTTCTCTCGGTAGATGAATCACTGTGTACTTCTTTTGTTTCTATCTGTTACCAATCTTGAGAAACTCATACATTCTCTGTTCCCTGTTTCCCGGTGTTAGAGAAGTAGATTTGTTTCGGCGAAAGTGCTGTTTTCACAGTGCTAAGTACTCCCAACTCTATCAACAATGTAGGTTTTACCAGTTTTCTAAGTCTCTCTTATTTTTTTGTACTTATACTTGGAATTCTCTGTGTAAACCTCTGTAACTTCTCTAGGTAGATCAATCACTGTGTACTTTCTCTTGTTTCTATCTGTTACCAATCTTGAGAAACTCATACATTCTCTTTTCACTGTTTCCCGGTCTTAGAGAAGTAGATGTCTTTCGGCGAAAGTGCTGTTTTCACAGTGCTAAGTACTCCCAACTCTATCAACAATGTAGGTTTTACCAGTTTTCTAAGTCTCTCTTATTTTCTTGTACTTATACTTGGAATTCTCTGTGTAAACCTCTGTAACTTCTCTAGGTCGATGAATCACTGTTGTACTTCTTTTGTTTCTATCTGTTACCAATCTTGAGAAACTCATACATTCTCTGTTCCCAGTTTCCCGGTGTTACAGAAGTAGATTTGTTTCGGCGAAAGTGCTGTTTTCACAGTGCTAAGTACTCCCAACTCTATCAACAATGTAGGTTTTACCAGTTTTCTAAGTCTCTCTTATTTTCTTGTACTTATACTTGGAATTCTCTGTGTAAACCTCTGTAACTTCTCTAGGTAGATGAATCACTGTGTACTTTCTCTTGTTTCTATCTGTTACCAATCTTGAGAAACTCATACATTCTCTTTTCACTGTTTCCCCGTTTTAGAGAAGTAGATTTCTTTCGGCGAAAGTCCTGTTTTCACAGTGCTAAGTACTCCCAACTCTATCAACAATATAGGTTTTACCAGTTTTTTAAGTCTCTTATTTTCTTGTACTTATACTTGGAATTCTCTGTGTAAACCTCTGTAACCTCTCTTGGTAGATGAATCACTGTGTACTTTCTCTTGTTTCTATCTGTTACCAATCTTGAGAAACTCATACATTCTCTTTTCCCTGTTTCCCGGTATTATAGATGTAGATTTCTGTCGGCGAAAGTGCTGTTTTCACAGTGCTAAGTACTCCCAACTCAATCAACAATGTAAGTTTTACCAGTTTTCTAAGTCTCTCTTATTTTCTTGTACTTAAACTTGGAATTTTCTGTGTAAATCTCTGTAACTTCTCTAGGTCGATGAATCACTGTGTACTTCTTTTGTTTCTATCTGTAACCAATCTTGAGAAACTCATACATTCTCTGTTCCCAGTTTCCCGGTGTTACAGAAGTAGATTTCTTTCGGCGAAAAGGCTGTTTTCACAGTGCTAAGTACTCCCAACTCTATCAACAATGTAGGTTTTACCAGTTTTCTAAGTCTCTCTTATTTTCTTGTACTTATACTTGGAATTCTCTGTGTAAACCTCTGTAACTTCTCTAGGTAGATGAATCACTGTGTACTTTCTCTTCTTTCTATCTGTTACCAATCTTGAGAAACTCATGCATTTTCTTTTCAGTGTTTCCCGGTCTTAGAGAAGTAGATTTCTTTCGGCGAAAGTGCTGTTTTCACAGTGCTAAGTACTCCCAACTCAATCAACAATGTAAGTTTTACCAGTTTTCTAAGTCTCTCTTATTTTCTTGTACTTAAACTTGGAATTTTCTGTGTAAACCTCTATAACTTCTCTAGGTAGATGAATCACTGTGTACTTCTTTTGTTTCTATCTGTTACCAATCTTGAGAAACTCATACATTCTCTGTTCCCTGTTTCCCGGTGTTAGAGAAGTAGATTTGTTTCGGCGAAAGTGCTGTTTTCCCAGTGCTAAGTACTCCCAACTCTATCAACAATGTAGGTTTTACCAGTTTTCTAAGTCTCTCTTATTTTTTTGTACTTATACTTGGAATTCTCTGTGTAAACCTCTGTAACTTCTCTAGGTAGATCAATCACTGTGTACTTTCTCTTGTTTCTATCTGTTACCAATCTTGAGAAACTCATACATTCTCTTTTCACTGTTTCCCGGTCTTAGAGAAGTAGATGTCTTTCGGCGAAAGTGCTGTTTTCACAGTGCTAAGTACTCCCAACTCTATCAACAATGTAGGTTTTACCAGTTTTCTAAGTCTCTCTTATTTTCTTGTACTTATACTTGGAATTCTCTGTGTAAACCTCTGTAACTTCTCTAGGTCGATGAATCACTGTGTACTTCTTTTGTTTCTATCTGTTACCAATCTTGAGAAACTCATACATTCTCTGTTCCCAGTTTCCCGGTGTTACAGAAGTAGATTTGTTTCGGCGAAAGTGCTGTTTTCACAGTGCTAAGTACTCCCAACTCTATCAACAATGTAGGTTTTACCAGTTTTCTAAGTCTCTCTTATTTTCTTGTACTTATACTTGGAATTCTCTGTGTAAACCTCTGTAACTTCTCTAGGTAGATGAATCACTGTGTACTTTCTCTTGTTTCTGTCTGTTACCAATCTTGAGAAACTCATGCATTTTCTTTTCAGTGTTTCCCGGTCTTAGAGAAGTAGATTTCTTTCGGCGAAAGTGCTGTTTTCACAGTGCTAAGTACTCCCAACTGTATCAACAATGTAGGTTTTACCAGTTTTCTAAGTGTCTCTTATTTTCTTGTACTTATACTTGGAATTCTCTGTGTAAACCTCTGTAACTTCTCTAGGTAGATGAATCACTGTGTACTTTCTCTTCTTTCTATCTGTTACCAATCTTGAGAAACTCATACATTCTCTTTTCACTATTTCACGGTCTTAGAGAAGTAGATGTCTTTCGGCGAAAGTGCTGTTTTCACAGTGCTAAGTACTCCGAACTCAATCAACAATGTAAGTTTTACCACATTTCTAAGTCTCTCTAATCTTCTTTTACTTATACTTGGAATTTTCTGTGTAAACCTATGTAACTTCTCTAGGTAGATGAATCACTGTGTACTTTCTCTTGTTTCTATCTGTTACCAATCTTGAGAAACTCATACATTCTCTTTTCACTGTTTCCCGGTCTTAGAGAAGTAGATTTATTTCGGCGAAAGTGCTGTTTTCACAGTGCTAAGTACTCCCAACTCTATCAACAATGTAGGTTTTACCAGTTTTCTAAGTCTCTCTTATCTTCTTTTACTTATACTTGGAATTTTCTGTGTAAACCTCTGTAACTTCTCTAGGTAGATGAATCACTGTGTACTTTCTCTTGTTTCTATCTGTTACCAATATTGAGAAACTCATACATTCTCTTTTCAGTTTTTCCCGGTCTTAGAGAAGTAGATTTCTTTCGGCGAAAGTGCTGTTTTCACAGTGCTAAGTACTCCCAACTCTATCAACAATGTAGGTTTAACAAGTTTTCTAAGTCTCTCGTATTTTCTTTTACTTATACTTGTTATTCTCTGTGTAAACCTCTGTAACTTCTCTAGGTAGTTGAATCACTGTGTACTTTCTCTTGTTTCTATCTGTTACCAATTTTGAGAAACTCATACATTCTCTTTTCACTGTTTCCCGGTCTTAGAGAAGTAGACTTCTTTCGGCGAAAGTGCTGTTTTCACAGTGCTAAGTACTCCCAACTCTATCAACAATGTAGGTTTTACCAGTTTTCTAAGTCTCTCTTATTTTCTTGTACTTATACTTGTTATTCTCTGTGTAAACCTCTGTAACTTCTCTAGGTAGTTGAATCACTGTGTACTTTCTCTTGTTTCTATCTGTTACCAATTTTGAGAAACTCATACATTCTCTTTTCCATGTTTCCCGGTGTTAGAGAAGTAGATTTCTTTCGGCGAAAGTGCTGTCTTCACAGTGCTAAGTACTGCCAACTCAATCAACAATGTAAGTTTTACCACTTTTTAAGTCTCTCTTATCTTCTTTTACTTATACTTGGAATTTTCTGTGTAAACCTCTGTAACTTCTCTAGGTAGATGATCACTGTGTACTTTCTCTTGTTTCTATCTGTTACCAATCTTGAGAAGCTCATACATTCCTTTTCACTGTTTCCCGGTCTTAGAGAAGTAGATGTCTTTCGGCGAAAGTGCTGTTTTCACAGTGCTAAGTACTCCCAACTCAATCAACAATGTACGTTTTACCAGTTTTCTAAGTCTCTCTTATTTTCTTGTACTTAAACTTGGAATTTTCTGTGTAAACCTCTATAACTTCTCTAGGTAGATGAACCACTGTGTACTTCTTTTGTTTCTATCTGTTACCAATCTTGAGAAACTCATACATTCTCTGTTCCCTGTTTCCCGGTGTTAGAGAAGTAGATTTGTTTCGGCGAAAGTGCTGTTTTCACAGTGCTAAGTACTCCCAACTCTATCAACAATGTAGGTTTTACCAGTTTTATAAGTCTCTCTTATTTTTTTGTACTTATACTTGGAATTCTCTGTGTAAACCTCTGTAACTTCTCTAGGTAGATCAATCACTGTGTACTTTCTCTTGTTTCTATCTGTTACCAATCTTGAGAAACTCATACATTCTCTTTTCACTGTTTCCCGGTCTTAGAGAAGTAGATGTCTTTCGGCGAAAGTGCTGTTTTCACAGTGCTAAGTACTCCCAACTCTATCAATAATGTAGGTTTTACCAGTTTTCTAAGTCTCTCTAATTTTCTTGTACTTATACTTGGAATTCTCTGTGTAAACCTCTGTAACTTCTCTAGGTCGATGAATCACTGTGTACTTCTTTTGTTTCTATCTGTTACCATCTTGAGAAACTCATACATTCTCTGTTCCCAGTTTCCCGGTGTTACAGTAGTAGATTTGTTTCGGCGAAAGTGCTGTTTTCACAGTGCTAAGTACTCCCAACTCTATCAACAATGTAGGTTTTACCAGTTTTCTAAGTCTCTCTTATTTTCTTGTACTTATACTTGGAATTCTCTGTGTAAACCTCTGTAACTTCTCTAGGTCGATGAATCACTGTGTACTTTCTCTTGTTTCTATCTGTTACCAATCTTGAGAAACTCATACATTCTCTTTTCACTGTTTCCCCGTTTTAGAGAAGTAGATTTCTTTCGGCGAAAGTGCTGTTTTCACAGTGCTAAGTACTCCCAACTCTATCAACAATATAGGTTTTACCAGTTTTTTAAGTCTCTTATTTTCTTGTACTTATACTTGGAATTCTCTGTGTAAACCTCTGTAACTTCTCTAGGTAGATGAATCACTGTGTACTTTCTCTTGTTTCTATCTGTTACCAATCTTGAGAAACTCATACATTCTCTTTTCCCTGTTTCCCGGTATTAGAGATGTAGATTTCTGTCGGCGAAAGTGCTGTTTTCACAGTGCTAAGTACTCCCAACTCAATCAACAATGTAAGTTTTACCAGTTTTCTAAGTCTCTCTTATTTTCTTGTACTTAAATTTGGAATTTTCTGTGTAAATCTCTGTAACTTCTCTAGGTCGATGAATCACTGTGTACTTCTTTTGTTTCTATCTGTAACCAATCTTGAGAAACTCATACATTCTCTGTTCCCAGTTTCCCGGTGTTACAGAAGTAGATTTCTTTCGGCGAAAAGGCTGTTTTCACAGTGCTAAGTACTCCCAACTCTATCAACAGTGTAGGTTTTACCAGTTTTCTAAGTCTCTCTTATTTTCTTGTACTTATACTTGGAATTCTCTGTGTAAACCTCTGTAACTTCTCTAGGTAGATGAATCACTGTGTACTTTCTCTTGTTTCTGTCTGTTACCAATCTTGAGAAACTCATGCATTTTCTTTTCAGTGTTTCCCGGTCTTAGAGAAGTAGATTTCTTTCGGCGAAAGTGCTGTTTTCACAGTGCTAAGTACTCCCAACTCAATCAACAATGTAAGTTTTACCAGTTTTCGAAGTCTCTCTTATTTTCTTGTACTTAAACTTGGAATTTTCTGTGTAAAACTCTATAACTTCTCTAGGTAGCTGAATCACTGTGTACTTCTTTTGTTTCTATCTGTTACCAATCTTGAGAAACTCATACATTCTCTGTTCCCTGTTTCCCGGTGTTAGAGAAGTAGATTTGTTTCGGCGAAAGTGCTGTTTTCACATTGCTAAGTACTCCCAACTCTATCAACAATGTAGGTTTTACCAGTTTTCTAAGTCTCTCTTATTTTTTTGTACTTATACTTGGAATTCTCTGTGTAAACCTCTGTAACTTCTCTAGGTAGATCAATCACTGTGTACTTTCTCTTGTTTCTATCTGTTACCAATCTTGAGAAACTCATACATTCTCTTTTCACTGTTTCCCGGTCTTAGAGAAGTAGATGTCTTTCGGCGAAAGTGCTGTTTTCACAGTGCTAAGTACTCCCACCTGTATCAACAATGTAGGTTTTACCAGTTTTCTAAGTCTCTCTTATTTTCTTGTACTTATACTTGGAATTCTCTGTGTAAACCTCTGTAACTTCTCTTGGTAGATGAATCACTGTGTACTTTCTCTTCTTTCTATCTGTTACCAGTCTTGAGAAACTCATACATTCTCTTTTCACTGTTTCACGGTCTTAGAGAAGTAGATGTCTTTCGGCGAAAGTGCTGTTTTCACAGTGCTAAGTACTCCGAACTCAATCAACAATGTAAGTTTTACCACATTTCTAAGTCTCTCTAATCTTCTTTTACTTATACTTGGAATTTTCTGTGTAAACCTATGTAACTTCTCTAGGTAGATGAATCACTGTGTACTTTCTCTTGTTTCTATCTGTTACCAATCTTGAGAAACTCATACATTCTCTTTTCACTGTTTCCCGGTCTTAGAGAAGTAGATTTATTTCGGCGAAATTGCTGTTTTCACAGTGCTAAGTACTCCCAACTCTATCAACAATGTAGGTTTTACCAGTTTTCTAAGTCTCTCTTATCTTGTTTTACTTATACTTGGAATTTTCTGTGTAAACCTCTGTAACTTCTCTAGGTAGATGAATCACTGTGTACTTTCTCTTGTTTCTATCTGTTACCAATCTTGAGAAACTCATACATTCTCTTTTCACTGTTTCCCGGTCTTAGAGAAGTAGATTTCTTTCGGCGAAAGTGCTGTTTTCACAGTGCTAAGTACTCCCAACTCTATCAACAATGTAGGTTTAACAAGTTTTCTAAGTCTCTCGTATTTTCTTTTACTTATACTTGTTATTCTCTGTGTAAACCTCTGTAACTTCTCTAGGTAGTTGAATCACTGTGTACTTTCTCTTGTTTCTATCTGTTACCAATTTTGAGAAACTCATACATTCTCTTTTCACTGTTTCCCGGTCTTAGAGAAGTAGACTTCTTTCGGCGAAAGTGCTGTTTTCACAGTGCTAAGTACTCCCAACTCTATCAACAATGTAGGTTTTACCAGTTTTCTAAGTCTCTCTTATTTTTTTGTACTTATACTTGTTATTCTCTGTGTAAACCTCTGTAACTTCTCTAGGTAGTTGAATCACTGTGTACTTTCTCTTGTTTCTATCTGTTACCAATTTTGAGAAACTCATACATTCTCTTTTCCATGTTTCCCGGTGTTAGAGAAGTAGATTTCTTTCGGCGAAAGTGCTGTCTTCACAGTGCTAAGTACTGCCAACTCAATCAACAATGTAAGTTTTACCACTTTTTAAGTCTCTCTTATCTTCTTTTACTTATACTTGGAATTTTCTGTGTAAACCTCTGTAACTTCTCTAGGTAGATGATCACTGTGTACTTTCTCTTGTTTCTATCTGTTACCAATCTTGAGAAGCTCATACATTCTCTTTTCACTGTTTCCCGGTCTTAGAGAAGTAGATTTCTTTCGGCGAAAGTGCTGTTTTCACAGTGCTAAGTACTCCCAACTCAATCAACAATGTAAGTTTTACCAGTTTTCTAAGTCTCTCTTATTTTCTTGTACTTAAACTTGGAATTTTCTGTGTAAAACTCTGTAACTTCTCTAGGTAGATGAATAACTGTGTACTTCTTTTGTTTCTATCTGTTACTAATCTTGAGAAACTCATACATTCTCTGTTACCTGTTTCCTGGTGTTAGAGAAGTAGATTTCTTTCGGCGAAAGTGCTGTTTTCACAGTGCTACGTACTCTCAACTCTATCAACAGTGTAGGTTTTACCAGTTTTCTAAGTCTCTCTTATTTTCTTGTACTTATACTTGGAATTCTCTGTGTAAACCTATGTAACTTCTCTAGGTAGATGAATCACTGTGTACTTTCTCTTCTTTCTATCTGTTACCAATCTTGAGAAACTCATACATTCTCTTTTCACTGTTTCCCGGTCTTAGAGAAGTAGATTTCTTTCGGCGAAAGTGCTGTTTTCACAGTGCTAAGTACTCCCAACTCTATCAACAATATAGGTTTTACCAGTTTTCTAAGTCTCTCTTATCTTCTTTTACTTATACTTGGAATTTTCTGTGTAAACCTCTGTAACTTCTCTAGGTAGATGAATCACTGTGTACTTTCTCTTGTTTCTATCTCTTACCAATATTGAGAAACTCATACATTCTCTTTTCACTGTTTCCCGGTCTTAGAGAAGTAGATTTCTTTTGGCGAAAGTGCTGTTTTAACAGTGCTGAATACTCCCAACTCTATCAACAATGTAGGTTTAACAAGTTTTCTAAGTCTCTCGGATTTTCTTTTACTTATACTTGGTATTCTCTGTGTAAACCTCTGTAACTTCTCTAGGTAGTTGAATCACTGTGTACTTTCTCTTGTTTCTATCTGTTACCAATTTTAAGAAACTCATACATTCTCTTTTCACTGTTTCCCGGTCTTAGAGAAGTAGACTTCTTTCGGCGAAAGTGCTGTTTTCACAGTGCTAAGTACTCCCAACTCTATCAACAATGTAGGTTTTACCAGTTTTCTAAGTCTCTCTTATTTTCTTGCACTTATTCTTGGAATTCTCTGTGTAAACCTCTGTAACTTCTCTAGGTAGATGAATCACTGTGTACTTTCTCTTCTTTCTATCTGTTACCAATCTTGAGAAACTCATACATTCTCTTTTCACTGTTTCCCGGTCTTAGAGAAGTAGATTTCCTTCGGCGAAAGTGCTGTTTTCACAGTGCTAAGTACTCCCAACTCTATCAACAATATAGGTTTTACCAGTTTTTTAAGTCTCTTATTTTCTTGTACTTATACTTGGAATTCTCTGTGTAAACCTCTGCAACTTCTCTAGGTAGATGAATCACTGTGTACTTTCTCTTGTTTCTATCTGTTACCAATCTTGAGAAACTCATACATTCTCTTTTCCCTGTTTCCCGGTCTTAGAGAAGTATTTTTCTTTCGGCGAAAGTGCTGTTTTCACAGTGCTAAGTACTCCCAACTCAATCAACAATGTAAGTTTTACCAGTTTTCTAGGTCTCTCTAATTTTCTTGTACTTAAACTTGGAATTTTCTGTGTAAACCTCTGTAACTTCTCTAGGTCGATGAATCACTGTGTACTTCTTTTGTTTCTATCTGTTACCAATCTTGAGAAACTCATACATTCTCTGTTCCCTGTTTCCCGGTGTTAGAGAAGTAGATTTCTTTCGGCGAAAGTGCTGTTTTCACAGTGCTAAGTACTCCCAACTCTATCAACAATGCAGGTTTTACCAGTTTTCTAAGTCTCTCTTATTTTCTTGTACTTATACTTGGAAATCTCTGTGTAAACCTCTGTAACTTCTCTAGGTAGATAAATCACTGTGTACTTTCTCTTCTTTCTTTCTGTTACCAATCTTGAGAAGCTCATACTTTCTCTGTTCAATGTTTCCCGGTCTTAGAGAAGTAGATTTCTTTCGGCGAAAGTGCTGTTTTCACAGTGCTAAGTACTCCCAACTCTATCAACAATGTAGGTTTTACTAGTTTTCTAAGTCTCTCTTATTTTCTTGTACTTATACTTGGAATTCTCTGTGTAAACATCTATAACTTCTCTAGGTAGATGAATCACTGTGTACTTTCTCTTGTTTCTATCTGTTACCAATTTTGAGAAACTCATACTTTCTCTTTTCACTGTATACCGGTCTTAGAGAAGTAGATTTCTTTCGGCGAAAGTGCTGTTTTCACATTGCTAAGTACTCCCAACTCTATCAACAATGTAGGTTTTACCAGTTTTCTAAGTCTCTCTTATTTTCTTGTACTTATACTTGGAATTCTCTGTATAAACCTCTGTAACTTCTCTAGGTAGATAAATCACTGTGTACTTTCTCTTCTTTCTATCTGTTACCAATCTTGAGAAGCTCATACATTCTCTGTTCACTGTTTCCCGGTCTTAGAGAAGTAGATTTCTTTCGGCGAAAGTGCTGTTTTCACAGTGCTAAGTACTCCCAGCTCTATCAACAATGTAGGTTTTACCAGTTTTCTAAGTCTCTCTTATTTTCTTGTACTTATACTTGGAATTCTCTGTGTAAACATCTGTAACTTCTCTAGATAGATGAATCACTGTGTACTTTCTCTTGTTTCTATCTGTTACCAATTTTGACAAACTCATACATTCTCTTTTCACTGTATACCAGTCTTAGAGAAGTAGATTTCTTTCGGCGAAAGTGCTGTTTTCACAGTGCTAAGTACTCCCAACTCTATCAACAATGTAGGTTTTAAAAGTTTTCTAAGTCTCTCTTATTTTCTTGTACTTATACTTGGAATTCTCTGTGTAAACCTCTGTAACTTCTCTAGGTAGATAAATCACTGTGTACTTTCTCTTCTTTCTATCTGTTACCAATCTTGAGAAGCTCATACATTCTCTTTTCACTGTTTCCCGGTCTTAGAGAAGTAGATTTCTTTCGGCGAAAGTGCTGTTTTCACAGTGCTAAGTACTCCCAACTCAATCAACAATGTAAGTTTTACCGGTTTTCTAAGACTGTCTTATTTTCTTCTACTTAAACTTGGAATTTTCTGTGTAAAACTCTGTAACTTCTCTAGGTAGATGAATCACTGTGTACTTCTTTTGTTTCTATCTGTTTCTAATCTTGAGAAACTCATACATTCTCTGTTACCTGTTTCCTGGTGTTAGAGAAGTAGATTTCTTTCGCCGAAAGTGCTGTTTTCACAGTGCTACGTACTCTCAACTCTATCAACAATGTAGGTTTTACCAGTTTTCTAAGTCTCTCTTATTTTCTTGTACTTATACTTGGAATTCTCTGTGTAAACCTCTGTAACTTCTCTAGGTAAATGAATCACTGTGTACTTTCTATTCTTTCTATCTCTTACCAATCTTGAGAAACTCATACATTCTCTTTTCACTGTTTCACGGTCTTAGAGAAGTAGATGTCTTTCGGCGAAAGTGCTGTTTTCACAGTGCTAAGTACTCCGAACTCAATCAACAATGTAAGTTTTACCACATTTCTAAGTCTCTCTAATCTTCTTTTAGTTATACTTGGAATTTTCTGTGTAAACCTCTGTAACTTCTCTAGGTAGATGAATCACTGTGTACTTTCTCTTGTTTCTATCTGTTACCAATCTTGAGAAACTCATACATTCTCTTTTCACTGTTTCCCGGTCTTAGAGAAGTAGATTTCTTTCGGCGAAAGTGCTGTTTTCACAGTGCTAAGTACTCCCAACTCTATCAACAATGTAGGTTTTACCAGTTTTCTAAGTCTCTCTTATCTTCTTGTACTTATACTTGGAATTTTCTGTGTAAACCTCTGTAACTTCTCTAGGTAGATGAATCACTGTGCACTTTCTCTTGTTTCTATCTCTTACCAATATTGAGAAACTCATACATTCTCTTTTCACTGTTTCCCGGTGTTAGAGAAGTAGATTTCTTTCGGCGAAAGTGCTGTTTTAACAGTGCTAAGTACTCCCAACTCTATCAACAAGTAGGTTTAACAAGTTTTCTAAGTCTCTCGTATTTTCTTTTACTTATAGTTGGTATTCTCTGTGTAAACCGCTGTAACTTCTCTAGGTAGTTGAATCACTGTGTACTTTCTCTTGTTTCTATCTGTTACCAATTTTGAGAAACTCAAACATTCTCTTTTCACTGTTTCCCGGTCTTAGAGAAGTAGATTTCTTTCGACGAAAGTGCTGTTTTCACAGTGCTAAGTACTCCCAACTCTATCAACAATGTAGGTTTTACCAGTTTTCTAAGTCTCTCTTATTTTCTTGTACTTATACTTGGAATTCTCTGTGTAAACCTCTGTAACTTCTCTAGGTAGATAAATCACTGTGTACTTTCTCTTGTTTATATCTGTTACCAATCTTGAGAAACTCATACATTCTCTTTTCACTGTTTCCCGGTCTTAGAGAAGTAGATTTCTTTCGGCGAAAGTGCTGTTTTCACAGTGCTAAGTACTCCCAACTCTATCAACAATATAGGTTTTACCAGTTTTTTAAGTCTCTCTTATTTTCTTGTACTTAAACTTTGAATTTTCTGTGTAAAACACTGTAACTTCTCTAGGTAGATGAATCACTGTGTACTTCTTTTGTTTCTATCTGTTACTAATCTTGAGAAACTCATACATTCTCTGTTACCTGTTTCCTGGTGTTAGAGAAGTAGATTTCTTTCGGCGAAAGTGCTGTTTTCACAGTGCTACGTACTCTCAGCTCTATCAACAATGTAGGTTTTACCAGTTTTCTAAGTCTCTCTTATTTTCTTGTACTTATACTTGGAATTCTCTGTGTAAACCTCTGTAACTTCTCTAGGTAGATGAATCACTGTGTACTTTCTCTTCTTTCTATCTGTTACCAATCTTGAGAAACTCATACATTCTCTTTTCACTGTTTCCCGGTCTTAGAGAAGTAGATTTCTTTCGGCGAAAGTGCTGTTTTCACAGTGCTAAGTACTCCCAACTCTATCAACAATGTAGGTTTTACCAGTTTTCTAAGTCTCTCTTATTTTCTTGTACTTATACTTGGAATTCTCTGTGTATACCTCTGTAACTTCTCTAGGTAGATAAATCACTGTGTACTTTCTCTTGTTTCTATCTGTTACCAATTTTGAGAAACTCATACATTCTCTGTTCCCTGTTTCCCGGTCTTAGAGAAGTAGATTTCTTTCGGCGAAAGTGCTGTTTTCACAGTGCTAAGTACTCCCAACTCAATCAACAATGTAAGTTTTACCAGTTTTCTAAGTCTCTCTTATTTTCTTGTACTTAAACTTGGACTTTTCTGTGTAAACCTCTGTAACTTCTCTAGGTAGATGAATCACTGGGTACTTCTTTTGTTTCTATCTCTTACTAATCTTGAGAAACTCATACATTCTCTGTTCCCTGCTTCCTGGTGTTAGAGAAGTAGATTTCTTTCAGCGAAAGTGCTGTTTTCACAGTGCTAAGTACTCCCAACTCTATCAACAATGTAGATTTTACCAGTTTTCTAAGTCTCTCTCATTTTCTTGTACTTATACTTGGAATTGTCTGTGTAAACCTCTGTAAGTTCTCTAGGTCGATGAATCACTGTGTACTTTCTCTTGTTTCTATCTGTTACCAACCTTGAGAAACTCATACATTCTCTGTTCCCTGCTTCCTGGTGTTAGAGAAGTAGATTTCTTTCAGCGAAAGTGCTGTTTTCAGAGTGCTAAGTTCTCCCAACTCTATCAACAATGTGGGTTTTACCAGTTTTCTAAGTCTCTCTTATTTTCTTATAGTTATACTTGGAATTCTGTGTGTAAACCTCTGTAAGCTCTCTAGGTAGATGAATCACTGTGTACTTTCTCTTGTTTCTATCTGTTACCAATCTTGAGAAACTCATACATTCTCTTTTCACTGTTTCACGGTCTTAGAGAAGTAGATTTCTTTCGGGGAAAGTGCTGTTTTCACAGTGCTAAGTACTCCCAACTCAATCAACAATGTAAATTTTACCAGTTTTCTAAGTCTCTCTTATTTTCTTTTACTTATACTTGGAATTTTCTATGTAAACCTCTGTAACTTCTCTAGGTAGATGAATCACTGTGTACTTTCTCTTGTTTCTATCTGTTACCAAACTTGAGAAACTCATACATTCTCTTTTCACTGTTTCCCTGTCTTAGAGAAGTAGATTTCTTTCGGCGAAAGTGCTGTTTTCACAGTGCTAAGTACTCCCAACTCTATCAACAATGTAGGTTTTACCAGTTTTCTAAGTCTCTCTTATTGTCTTGTACTTATACTTGGAATTCTCTGTCTAAACCTCTGTAACTTCTCTAGGTAGATGAATCACTGTGTACTTCTTTTGCTTCTATCTGTTACTAATCTTGAGAAACTCATACATTCTCTGTTAGCTGTTTCCCGGTGTTAGAGAAGTAGATTTCCTTCGGCGAAAGTACTGTTTTCACAGTGCTAAGTACTCCCAACTCTATCAACAATGTAGGTTTTACCAGTTTTCTAAGTCTCTCTTATTTTCTTGTACTTATACTTGGAATTCTCTCTGTAAACCTCTGTAACTTCTCTAGGTAGATGAATCACTGTGTAGTTTCTCTTGTTTCTATCTGTTACCAATCTTGAGAAAGTCATACATTCTCTGTTCACCGTTTCCCGGTCTTAGAGAAGTAGATTTCTTTCTGCGAAAGTGCTGTTTTCACAGTGCTAAGTACTCCCAACTCTATCAACAATGTAGGTTTTACCAGTTTTCTAAGTCTCTCTTATGTTCTTGTACTTATACTTGGAATTCTCTGTGTAAACCTCTGTAACTTCTCTAGGTAGATGAATCACTGTGTACTTTCTCTTGTTTCTATCTGTTACCAATCCTGAGAAACTCATACATTCTCTTTTTCCTGTTTCCCGGTAGTAGAGAAGTAGATTTCATTCGGCGAAAGTGCTGTTTTCACAGTGCTAAGTACTCCCAACTCAATCAACAATGTAAGTTTTACCAGTTTTCTACGTCTCTTTTATTTTCTTGTACTTATACTTGGAATTCTCTGTGTAAACCTCTGTAACTTCTCTAGGTAGATGAATCACTGTGTACTTTCTATTCTTTCTATCTGTTACCAATCTTGAGAAACTCATACATTCTCTTTTCACTGTTTCACGGTCTTAGAGAAGTAGATGTCTTTCGGCGAAAGTGCTGTTTTCACAGTGCTAAGTACTCCGAACTCAATCAACAATGTAAGTTTTACCACATTTCTAAGTCTCTCTATTCTTCTTTTACTTATACTTGGAATTTTCTGTGTAAACCTCTGTAACTTCTCTAGGTAGATGAATCACTGTGTACTGTCTCTTGTTTCTATCTGTTACCAATCTTGAGAAACTCATACATTCTCTTTTCACTGTTTCCCGGTCTTAGAGAAGTAGATTTATTTCGGCGAAAGTGCTGTTTTCACAGTGCTAAGTACTCCCAACTCTATCAACAATGTAGGTTTTACCAGTTTTCTAAGTCTCTCTTATCTTCTTTTACTTATACTTGGAATTTTCTGTGTAAACCTCTGTAACTTCTCTAGGTAGATGAATCACTGTGTACTTTCTCTTGTTTCTATCTCTTACCAATATTGAGAAACTCATACATTCTCCTTTCACTGTTTCCCGGTCTTAGAGAAGTAGATTTCTTTCGGCGAAAGTGCTGTTTTCACAGTGCTAAGTACTCCCAACTCTATCAACAATGTAGGTTTAACAAGTTTTCTAAGTCTCTCGTATTTTCTTTTACTTATACTTGGTATTCTCTGTGTAAACCTCTGTAACTTCTCTAGGTACTTGAATCACTGTGTACTTTCTCTTGTTTCTATCTGTTACCAATTTTGAGAAACTCATACATTCTCTTTTCACTGTTTCCCGGTCTTAGGGAAGTGGACTTCTTTTGGCGAAAGTGCTGTTTTCACAGTGCTAAGTACTCCCAACTCTATCAAGAATGTAGGTTTTACCAGTTTTCTAAGTCTCTCTTATTTTCTTGTACTTATACTTGGAATTCTCTGTGTAAACCTCTGTAAGTTCTCTAGGTAGATGAATCACTGTGTACTTTCTCTTGTTTCTATCTGTTACCAATCTTGAGAAACTCATACATTCTCTCTTCCCTGTTTCCCGGTCTTAGAGAAGTAGATTTCTTTCGGCGAAAGTGCTGTTTTCACAGTGCTAAGTACTCCCAACTCTATCAACAATGTAGGTTTTACCAGTTTTCTAAGTCTCTCTTATTTTCTTTTACTTATATTTGGAATTCTCTGTGTAAACCTCTGTAACTTCTCTAGGTACATAAATCACTGTGTACTTTCTCTTCTTTCTATCTGTTAACAATCTTGAGAAGCTCATACATTCTCTTTTCACTGTTTCCCGGTCTTAGAGAAGTAGATTTCTTTCGGCGAAAGTGCTGTTTTCACAGTGCTAAGTACTCCCAACTCAATCAACAATGTAAGTTTTACCAGTTTTCTAAGTCTCTCTTATTTTCTTGTACTTAAACTTGGAATTTTCTGTGTAAAACTCTGTAACTTCTCTAGGTAGATGAATCACTGTGTACTTCTTTTGTTTCTATCTGTTACTAATCTTGAGAAACTCATACATTCTCTGTTACCTGTTTCCTGGTGTTAGAGAAGTAGATTTACTTCGGCGAAAGTGCTGTTTTCACAGTGCTACGTACTCTCAACTCTATCAACAGTGTAGGTTTTACCAGTTTTCTAAGTCTCTCTTATTTTCTTGTACTTATACTTGGAATTCTCTGTGTAAACCTATGTAACTACTCTAGGTAGATGAATCACTGTGTACTTTCTCTTCTTTCTATCTGTTACCAATCTTGAGAAACTCATACATTCTCTTTTCACTGTTTCCCGGTCTTAGAGAAGTAGATTTCTTTCGGCGAAAGTGCTGTTTTCACAGTGCTAAGTACTCCCAACTCTATCAACAATGTAGGTTTTACCAGTTTTCTAAGTCTCTCTTATCTTCTTTTACTTATACTTGGAATTTTCTGTGTAAACCTCTGTAACTTCTCTAGGTAGATGAATCACTGTGTAATTTCTCTTGTTTCTATCTCTTACCAATATTGAGAAACTCATAGATTCTCTTTTCACTGTTTCCCAGTCTTAGAGAACTAAATTTATTTCGGCGAAAGTGCTGTTTTAACAGTGCTAAGTACTCCCAACTCTATCAGCAATGTAGGTTTAACAAGTTTTCTAAGTCTCTCGTATTTTCTTTTACTTATACTTGGTATTCTCTGTGTAAACCTCTGTAACTTCTCTAGGTAGTTGAATCACTGTGTACTTTCTCTTGTTTCTATCTGTTACCAATTTTGAGAAACTCATACATTCTCTTTTCACTGTTTCCCGGTCTTAGAGAAGTAGACTTCTTTCGGCGAAAGCGCTGTTTTCACAGTGCTAAGTACTCCCAACTCTATCAACAATGTAGGTTTTATCAGTTTTCTAAGTCTCTCTTATTTTCTTGTACTTATACTTGGAATTCTCTGTGTAAACCTCTGTAACTTCTCTAGGTAGATGAATCACTGTGTACTTTCTCTTGTTTCTATCTGTTACCAATCTTGAGAAACTCATACATTCTCTTTTCACTGTTTCGCGGTCTTAGAGAAGTAGATTTCTTTTGGAGAAAGTGCTGTTTTCACAGTGCTAGGTACTCCCAACTCTATCAACAATATAGGTTTTAGCAGTTTTTTAAGTCTCTTATTTTCTTGTACTTATACTTGGAATTCTCTGTGTAAACCTCTGTAACTTCTCTAGGTAGATGAATCACTGTGTACTTTCTCTTGTTTCCATCTGTTACCAATCTTGAGAAACTCATACATTCTCTGTTCCCTGTTTCCCGGTGTTAGAGAAGTAGATTTCTTTCGGCGAAAGTGCTGTTTTCACAGTGCTAAGTACTCCCAACTCTATCAACAATGTAGGTTTTAGTAGTTTTCTAAGTCTCTCTTATTTTCTTGTACTTATACTTGGAATTCTCTCTGTAAACATCTGTAACTTCTCTAGGTAGATGAATCACTGTGTACTTTCTCTTGTTTCTATCTGTTACCAATTTTGAGAAACTCATACTTTCTCTTTTCACTGTATACCGGTCTTAGAGAAGTAGACTTCTTTCGGCGAAAGTGCTGTTTTCACATTGCTAAGTACTCCCAACTCTATCAACAATGTAGGTTTTACCAGTTTTCTAAGTATCTCTTATTTTCTTGTACTTATACTTATAATTCTCTGTGTAAACCTCTGTAACTTCTCTAGGTAGATGAATCACTGTGTCCTTTTCTTGTTTCTATCTGTTACCAATCTTGAGAAACTCATACATTCTCTTTTCACTGTTTCCCGGTCTTAGAGAAGTAGATTTCTTTCGGCGAAAGTGCTGTTTTCACTGTGCTAAGTACTCCCAACTCAATCAAAAATCGAAGTTTTACCAGTTTTCTAAGTCTCTCTTATTTTCTTTTAACTAAACTTGGAATTTTCTGTGTAAACCGCTGTAACTTCTCTTGGTAGATGAATCACTGTGTACTTCTTTTGTTTCTATCTGTTACTAATCTTGAGAAACTCATACATTCTCTGTTACCTGTTTACCGGTGTTAGAGAAGTAGACTTCTTTCGGCGAAAGTACTGTTTTGACAGTGCTAAGTACTCCCAACTCTATCAAGAATGTAGGTTTTACCAGTTTTCTAAGTCTCTCTTATTTTCTTGTACTTATATTTGGAGTTCTCTGTGTAAACCTCTGTAACTTCTCTAGGTAGATGAATCAATGTGTACTTTCTCTTGTTTCTATCTGTTACCAATCTTGAGAAACACATACATTCTCTTTTCACTGTTTCACGGTCTTAGAGAAGTAGATTTCTTTCAGTGAAAGTGCTGTTTTCACAGTGCTAAGTACTCCCAACTCAATCAACAATGTAAGTTTTACCAGTTTTCTAAGTCTCTCTTATCTTCTTTTACTTATACTTGGAATTTTCTGTGTAAACCTCTGTAACTTTTCTAGGTAGATGAATCACTGTGTACTTTCTCTTGTTTCTATCTGTTACCAATCTTGAGAAACTCATACATTCTCTGTTACCTGTTTCCCGGTGTTAGAGAAGTAGATTTCTTTCGGCAAAAGTGCTGTTTTCACAGTGAGAAGTACTCCGAACGCTATCAACAATGTAGGTTTTACCAGTTTTCTAAGTCTCTCTTATTTTCTTGTACTTATACTTGGAATTCTCTGTGTAAACCTCTGTAACTTCTCTAGGAAGATGAATCACTGTGTACTTTGTCTTGTTTCTATCTGTTACCAATCTTGAGAAACTCATACATTCTCTTTTCACTGTTTCCCGGTCTTAGAGAAGTAGATTTCTTTCAGCGAAAGTGCTGTTTTCACAGTGCTAAGTACTCCCAACTCTATCAACAATGTAGGTTTTACCAGTTTTCTAAGTCTCTCTTATTTTCCTGTACTTATACTTGGAATTCTCTGTGTAAACCTCTGTAACTTCTCTAGGTAGATGAATCACTGTGTACTTTCTCTTGTTTCTATGTGTTACCAATCTTGAGAAACTCATACATTCTCTCTTCCCTGTTTCCCGGTCTTAGAGAAGTAGATTTCTTTCTGCGAAAGTGCTGTTTTCACAGTGCTAAGTACTCCCAACTCTATCAACAATATAGGTTTTACCAGTTTTCTAAGTCTCTCTTATTTTCTTGTACTTATACTTGGAATTCTCTGTGTAAACCTCTTTAACTTCTCTAGGTAGATGAATCACTGTGTCCTTTTCTTGTTTCTATCTGTTACCAATCTTGAGAAACTCATACATTCTCTTTTCACTGTTTCCCGGTCTTAGAGAAGAAGATTTCTTTCGGCGAAAGTGCTGTTTTCACTGTGCTAAGTACTCCCAACTCTATCAACAATGTAGGTTTTACCAGTTTTCTAAGTCTCTCTTATTTTCTTGTACTTATACTTGGAATTCTCTGTGTAAACCTCTGTAACTTCTCTAGGTAGATGAATCACTGTGTACTTTCTCTTGTTTCTATCTGTTACCAATCTTGAGAAACTCATACATTCTCTTTTCCCTGTTTCTCGGTCTTAGAGAAGTAGATTTCTTTCTGCGAAAGTGCTGTTTTCACAGTGCTAAGTACTCCCAACTCAATCAACAATGTAAGTTTTACCAGTTTTCTAAGTCTCTCTTATTTTCTTGTACTTAAACTTGGAATTTTCTGTGTAAACCGCTGTGACTTCTCTAGGTAGATGAATCACTGTGTACTTCTTTTGTTTCTATCTGTTACTAATCTTGAGAAACTCATACATTCTCTATTACCTGTTTACCGGTGTTAGAGAACTAGATTTCTTTCGGCGAAAGTACTGTTTTGACAGTGCTAAGTACTCCCAACTCTATCAACAATGTAGGTTTTACCAGTTTTCTAAGTCTCTCTTATTTTCTTGTACTTATACTTGGAATTCTCTGTGTAAACCTCTGTAACTTCTCTAGGTAGATGAATCACTGTGTACTTTCTCTTGTTTCTATCTGTTACCAATCTTGAGAAACTCATACATTCTCTTTTCACTGTTTCCCGGTCTTAGAGAAGTAGATTTCTTTCAGTGAAAGTGCTGTTTTCACAGTGCTAAGTACTCCCAACTCAATCAACAATGTAAGTTTTACCAGTTTTCTAAGTCTCTCTTATCTCCTTTTACTTATACTTGGAATTTTCTGTGTAAACCTCTGTAACTTCTCTAGGTAGATGAATCACTGTGTACTTTCTCTTGTTTCTATCTGTTACCAATCTTGAGAAACTCATACATTCTCTGTTACCTGTTTCCCGGTGTTAGAGAAGTAGATTTCTTTCGGCGAAAGTGCTGTTTTCACAGTGCTAAGTACTCCCAACTCAATCAACAATGTAGGTTTTACCAGTTTTCTAAGTCTCTCTTATTTTCTTGTACTTATACTTGGAATTCTCTGCGTAAACCTCTGTAACTTCTCTAGGTAGATGAATCACTGTGTACTTTCTCTTGTTTCTATCTGTTACCAATCTTGAGAAACTCATACATTCTCTCTTCCCTGTTTCCCGGTCTGAGAGAAGTAGATTTCTTTCTGCGAAAGTGCTGTTTTCACAGTGCTAAGTACTCCCAACTCTATCAACAATGTAGGTTTTACCAGTTTTCTAAGTCTCTCTTATTTTCTTGTACTTATACTTGGAATTCTCTGTGTAAACCTCTGTAACTTCTCTAGGTAGATGAATCACTGTGTCCTTTTCTTGTTTCTATCTGTTACCAATCTTGAGAAACTCATACATTCTCTTTTCACTGTTTCCCGGTCTTAGAGAAGAATATTTCTTTCGGCGAAAGTGCTGTTTTCACAGTGCTAAGTACTCCCAACTCTATCAACAATGTAGGTTTTACCAGTTTTCTAGGTCTCTCTTATTTTCTTGTACTTATACTTGGAATTCTCTGTGTAAACCTCTGTAACTTCTCTAGGTAGATGAATCACTGTGTACTTTCCCTTGTTTCTATCTGTTACCAATCTTGAGAAACTCATACATTCTCTTTTCCCTGTTTCTCGGTCTTAGAGAAGTAGATTTCTTTCTGCGAAAGTGCTGTTTTCACAGTGCTAAGTACTCCCAACTCAATCAACAATGTAAGTTTTACCAGTTTTCTAAGTCTCTCTTATTTTCTTGTACTTAAACTTGGAATTTTCTGTGTAAACCGCTGTGACTTCTCTAGGTAGATGAATCACTGTGTACTTCTTTTGTTTCTATCTGTTACTAATCTTGAGAAACTCATACATTCTCTATTACCTGTTTACCGGTGTTAGAGAACTAGATTTCTTTCGGCGAAAGTACTGTTTTGACAGTGCTAAGTACTCCCAACTCTATCAACAATGTAGGTTTTACCAGTTTTCTAAGTCTCTCTTATTTTCTTGTACTTATACTTGGAATTCTCTGTGTAAACCTCTGTAACTTCTGTAGGTAGATGAATCACTGTGTACTTTCTCTTGTTTCTATCTGTTACCAATCTTGAGAAACTCATACATTCTCTTTTCCCTGTTTCTCGGTCTTAGAGAAGTAGATTTCTTTCTGCGAAAGTGCTGTTTTCACAGTGCTAAGTACTCCCAACTCAATCAACAATGTAAGTTTTACCAGTTTTCTAAGTCTCTCTTATTTTCTTGTACTTAAACTTGGAATTTTCTGTGTAAACCGCTGTGACTTCTCTAGGTAGATGAATCACTGTGTACTTCTTTTGTTTCTATCTGTTACTAATCTTGAGAAACTCATACATTCTCTATTACCTGTTTACCGGTGTTAGAGAACTAGATTTCTTTCGGCGAAAGTACTGTTTTGACAGTGCTAAGTACTCCCAACTCTATCAACAATGTAGGTTTTACCAGTTTTCTAAGTCTCTCTTATTTTCTTGTACTTATACTTGGAATTCTCTGTGTAAACCTCTGTAACTTCTCTAGGTAGATGAATCACTGTGTACTTTCTCTTGTTTCTATCTGTTACCAATCTTGAGAAACTCATACATTCTCTTTTCACTGTTTCCCGGTCTTAGAGAAGTAGATTTCTTTCAGTGAAAGTGCTGTTTTCACAGTGCTAAGTACTCCCAACTCAATCAACAATGTAAGTTTTACCAGTTTTCTAAGTCTCTCTTATTTTCTTGTACTTATACTTGGAATTCTCTGTGTAAACCTCTGTAACTTCTCTAGGTAGATGAATCACTGTGTACTTTCTCTTGTTTCTATCTGTTACCAATCTTGAGAAACTCATACATTCTCTTTTCACTGTTTCCCGGTCTTAGAGAAGTAGATTTCTTTCAGTGAAAGTGCTGTTTTCACAGTGCTAAGTACTCCCAACTCTATCAACAATGTAGGTTTTACCAGTTTTCTAAGTTTCCCTTATTTTCTTGTACTTATACTTGGAATTCTCTGTGTAAACCTCTATAACTTCTCTAGGTAGATGAATCACTGTGTACTTTCTCTTATTTCTATCTGTTACCAATCTTGAGAAACTCTTACACTCTCTTTTCCCTGTTTCCCGGTCTTAGAGAAGTAGATTTCTTTCGGCGAAAGTGCTGTTTTCACAGTGCTAAGTACTCCCAACTCAATCAACAATGTAAGTTTTACCAGTTTTCTAAGGCTCTCTTATTTTCTTGTACTTAAACTTGGAATTTTCTGTGTAAACCGCTATAACTTCTCTAGGTAGATGAATCACTGTGTACTTCTTTTGTTTCTATCTGTTACTAATCTTGAGAAACTCATACATTCTCTGTTACCTGTTTACCGGTGTTAGAGAAGTAGATTTCTTTCAGCGAAAGTACTGTTTTGACAGTGCTAAGTACTCCCAACTCTATCAACAATGTAGGTTTTACCAGTTTTCTAAGTCTCTCTTATTTTCTTGTACTTATACTTGGAATTCTCTGCGTAAACCTCTGTAACTTCTCTAGGTAGATGAATCACTGTGTACTTTCTCTTGTTTCTATCTGTTACCAATCTTGAGAAACTCATACATTCTCTTTTCACTGTTTCCCGGTCTTAGAGAAGTAGATTTCTTTCGGCGAAAGTGCTGTTTTCACAGTGCTAAGTACTCCCAACTCTATCAACAATGTAGGTTTAACAAGTTTTCTAAGTCTCTCTTATTTTCTATTACTTATACTTGGAATTCTCTGTGTAAACCTCTGTAACTTCTCTAGGTAGATGAATCACTGTGTACTTTCTCTTGTTTCTATCTGTTACCAATTTTGAGAAACTCATACATTCTCTTTTCACTGTTTCCCGGACTTAGAGAAGTAGACTTCTGTCGGCGAAAGTGGTGTTTTCACAGTGCTAAGTACTCCCAACTCTATCAACAATGTAGGTTTTACCAGTTTTCTAAGTCTCTCTTATTTTCTTGTACTTATACTTGGAATTCTCTGTGTAAACCTCTGTAACTTCTCTAGGTAGATGAATCACTGTGTACTTTCTCTTGTTTCTATCTGTTACCAATCTTGAGAAACTCATACATTCCCTCTTCACTGTTTCCCGGTCTTAGAGAAGTAGATTTCTTTCTGCGAAAGTGGTGTTTTCACAGTGCTAAGTACTCCCAACTCTATCAACAATGTAGGTTTTACCAGTTTTCTAAGTCTCTCTTTTTTTCTTGTACTTATACTTGGAATTCTCTGTGTAAACCTCTGTAACTTCTCTAGGAAGAAGAATCACTGTGTACTTTCTCTTGTTTCCATCTGTTACCAATTTTGAGAAACTCATACATTCTCTTTTCACTTTTTCCCGAACTTAGAGAAGTAGACTTCTTTCGGCGAAAGTGCTGTTTTCACAGTGCTAAGTACTCCCAACTCTATCAACAATGTTGGTTTTACCAGTTTTCTAAGTCTCTCTCATTTTCTTGTACTTATACTTGGAATTCTCTGTGTAAACCTCTGTAAGTTCTCTAGGTAGATGAATCACTGTGTCCTTTTCTTGTTTCTATCTGTTACCAATCTTGAGAAACTCATACATTCTCTGTTCCCTGTTTCCCGGTCTTAGAGAAATAGATTTCTTATGGCGAAAGTGCTGTTTTCACAGTGCTAAGTACTCCCAACTCTATCAACAATGTAGGTTTTACCAGTTTTCTAAGTCTCTCTTATTTTCTTGTACTTATACTTGGAATTCTCTGTGTAAACCTCTGTAACTTCTCTAGGTAGATGAATCACTGTGTACTTTCTCTTGTTTCTATCTGTTACCAATCTTGAGAAACTCATACATTCTCTCTTCCCTGTTTCCCGGTCTTAGAGAAGTAGATTTCTTTCTGCGAAAGTGCTGTTTTCACAGTGCTAAGTACTCCCAACTCAATCAACAATGTAAGTTTTACCAGTTTTCTAAGTCTCTCTTATTTTCTTGTACTTAAACTTGGAATTTTCTGTGTAAACCGCTGTGACTTCTCTAGGTAGATGAATCACTGTGTACTTCTTTTGTTTCTATCTGTTACTAATCTTGAGAAACTCATACATTCTCTATTACCTGTTTACCGGTGTTAGAGAACTAGATTTCTTTCGGCGAAAGTACTGTTTTGACAGTGCTATGTACTCCCAACTCTATCAACAATGTAGGTTTTACCAGTTTTCTAAGTCTCTCTTATTTTCTTGTACTTATACTTGGAATTCTCTGTGTAAACCTCTGTAACTTCTCTAGGTAGATGAATCACTGTGTACTTTCTCTTGTTTCTATCTGTTACCAATCTTGAGAAACTCATACATTCTCTTTTCACTGTTTCCCGGTCTTAGAGAAGTAGATTTCTTTCAGTGAAAGTGCTGTTTTCACAGTGCTAAGTACTCCCAACTCAATCAACAATGTAAGTTTTACCAGTTTTCTAAGTCTCTCTTATCTCCTTTTACTTATACTTGGAATTTTCTCTGTAAACCTCTGTAACTTCTCTAGGTAGATGAATCACTGTGTACTTTCTCTTGTTTCTATCTGTTACCAATCTTGAGAAACTCATACATTCTCTGTTACCTGTTTCCCGGTGTTAGAGAAGTAGATTTCTTTCGGCGAAAGTGCTGTTTTCACAGTGCTAAGTACTCCCAACTCTATCAACAATGTAGGTTTTACCAGTTTTCTAAGTCTCTCTTATTTTCTTGTACTTATACTTGGAATTCTCTGCGTAAACCTCTGTAACTTCTCTAGGTAGATGAATCACTGTGTACTTTCTCTTGTTTCTATCTGTTACCAATCTTGAGAAACTCATACATTCTCTCTTCCCTGTTTCCCGGTCTGAGAGAAGTAGATTTCTTTCTGCGAAAGTGCTGTTTTCACAGTGCTAAGTACTCCCAACTCTATCAACAATGTAGGTTTTACCAGTTTTCTAAGTCTCTCTTATTTTCTTGTACTTATACTTGGAATTCTCTGTGTAAACCTCTGTAACTTCTCTAGGTAGATGAATCACTGTGTCCTTTTCTTGTTTCTATCTGTTACCAATCTTGAGAAACTCATACATTCTCTTTTCACTGTTTCCCGGTCTTAGAGAAGAAGATTTCTTTCGGCGAAAGTGCTGTTTTCACAGTGCTAAGTACTCCCAACTCTATCAACAATGTAGGTTTTACCAGTTTTCTAGGTCTCTCTTATTTTCTTGTACTTATACTTGGAATTCTCTGTGTAAACCTCTGTAACTTCTCTAGGTAGATGAATCACTGTGTACTTTCTCTTGTTTCTATCTGTTACCAATCTTGAGAAACTCATACATTCTCTTTTCCCTGTTTCTCGGTCTTAGAGAAGTAGATTTCTTTCTGCGAAAGTGCTGTTTTCACAGTGCTAAGTACTCCCAACTCAATCAACAATGTAACTTTTACCAGTTTTCTAAGTCTCTCTTATTTTCTTGTACTTAAACTTGGAATTTTCTGTGTAAACCGCTGTGACTTCTCTAGGTAGATGAATCACTGTGTACTTCTTTTGTTTCTATCTGTTACTAATCTTGAGAAACTCATACATTCTCTATTACCTGTTTACCGGTGTTAGAGAACTAGATTTCTTTCGGCGAAAGTACTGTTTTGACAGTGCTAAGTACTCCCAACTCTATCAACAATGTAGGTTTTACCAGTTTTCTAAGTCTCTCTTATTTTCTTGTACTTATACTTGGAATTCTCTGTGTAAACCTCTGTAACTTCTCTAGGTAGATGAATCACTGTGTCCTTTTCTTGTTTCTATCTGTTACCAATCTTGAGAAACTCATACATTCTCTTTTCACTGTTTCCCGGTCTTAGAGAAGTAGATTTCTTTCGGCGAAAGTGCTGTTTTCACAGTGCTAAGTACTCCCAACTCAATCAAAAATCGAAGTTTTACCAGTTTTCTAAGTCTCTCTTATTTTCTTTTAACTAAACTTGGAATTTTCTGTGTAAACCGCTGTAACTTCTCTTGGTAGATGAATCACTGTGTACTTCTTTTGTTTCTATCTGTTACTAATCTTGAGAAACTCATACATTCTCTGTTACCTGTTTACCGGTGTTAGAGAAGTAGACTTCTTTCGGCGAAAGTACTGTTTTGACAGTGCTAAGTACTCCCAACTCTATCAAGAATGTAGGTTTTACCAGTTTTCTAAGTCTCTCTTATTTTCTTGTACTTATATTTGGAGTTCTCTGTGTAAACCTCTGTAACTTCTCTAGGTAGATGAATCACTGTGTACTTTCTCTTGTTTCTATCTGTTACCAATCTTGAGAAACACATACATTCTCTTTTCACTGTTTCACGGTCTTAGAGAAGTAGATTTCTTTCAGTGAAAGTGCTGTTTTCACAGTGCTAAGTACTCCCAACTCAATCAACAATGTAAGTTTTACCAGTTTTCTAAGTCTCTCTTATCTTCTTTTACTTATACTTGGAATTTTCTGTGTAAACCTCTGTAACTTTTCTAGGTAGATGAATCACTGTGTACTTTCTCTTGTTTCTATCTGTTACCAATCTTGAGAAACTCATACATTCTCTGTTACCTGTTTCCCGGTGTTAGAGAAGTAGATTTCTTTCGGCAAAAGTGCTGTTTTCACAGTGAGAAGTACTCCGAACGCTATCAACAATGTAGGTTTTACCAGTTTTCTAAGTCTCTCTTATTTTCTTGTACTTATACTTGGAATTCTCTGTGTAAACCTCTGTAACTTCTCTAGGAAGATGAATCACTGTGTACTTTGTCTTGTTTCTATCTGTTACCAATCTTGAGAAACTCATACATTCTCTTTTCACTGTTTCCCGGTCTTAGAGAAGTAGATTTCTTTCAGCGAAAGTGCTGTTTTCACAGTGCTAAGTACTCCCAACTCTATCAACAATGTAGGTTTTACCAGTTTTCTAAGTCTCTCTTATTTTCCTGTACTTATACTTGGAATTCTCTGTGTAAACCTCTGTAACTTCTCTAGGTAGATGAATCACTGTGTACTTTCTCTTGTTTCTATCTGTTACCAATCTTGAGAAACTCATACATTCTCTTTTCCCTGTTTCCAGGTGTTAGAGAAGTAGATTTCTTTCTGCGAAAGTGCTGTCTTCGCAGTGCTAAGTACTCCCAACTCAAACAACAATGTAAGTTTTACCACTTTTTAAGTCTCTCTTATCTTCTTTTACTTATACTTGGAATTTTCTGTGTAAACCTCTGTAACTTCTCTAGGTAGATGATCACTGTGTACTTTCTCTTGTTTCTATCTGTTACCAATCTTGAGAAACTCATACATTCTCTTTTCACTGTTTCTCGGTCTTAGAGAAGTAGATTTCTTTCGGCGAAAGTGCTGTTTTCACAGTGCTAAGTACTCCCAACTCTATCAACAATGTAGGTTTAACAAGTTTTCTAAGTCTCTCTTATTTTCTTTTACTTATACTTGGAATTCTCTGTGTAAACCTCTGTAACTTCTCTAGGTAGATGAATCACTGTGTACTTTCTCTTGTTTCTATCTGTTACCAATTTTGAGAAACTCATACATTCTCTTTTCACTGTTTCCCGGACTTAGAGAAGTAGACTTCTGTCGGCGAAAGTGGTGTTTTCACAATGCTAAGTACTCCCAACTCTATCAACAATGTAGGTTTTACCAGTTTTCTAAATCTCTCTTATTTTCTTGTACTTATACTTGGAATTCTCTGTGTAAACCTCTGTAACTTCTCTAGGTAGATGAATCACTGTGTACTTTCTCTTGTTTCTATCTGTTACCAATCTTGAGAAACTCATACATTCCCTCGTCCCTGTTTCCCGGTCTTAGAGAAGTAGATCTCTTTCTGCGAAAGTGGTGTTTTCACAGTGCTAAGTACTCCCAACTCTATCAACAATGTAGGTTTTACCAGTTTTCTAAGTCTCTCTTTTTTTCTTGTACTTATACTTGGAATTCTCTGTGTAAACCTCTGTAACTTCTCTAGGAAGAAGAATCACTGTGTACTTTCTCTTGTTTCCATCTGTTACCAGTTTTGAGAAACTCATACATTCTCTTTTCACTTTTTCCCGAACTTAGAGAAGTAGACTTCTTTCGGCGAAAGTGCTGTTTTCACAGTGCTAAGTACTCCCAACTCTATCAACAATGTTGGTTTTACCAGTTTTCTAAGTCTCTCTCATTTTCTTGTACTTATACTTGGAATTCTCTGTGTAAACCTCTGTAAGTTCTCTAGGTAGATGAATCACTGTGTCCTTTTCTTGTTTCTATCTGTTACCAATCTTGAGAAACTCATACATTCTCTGTTCCCTGTTTCCCGGTCTTAGAGAAATAGATTTCTTATGGCGAAAGTGCTGTTTTCACAGTGCTAAGTACTCCCAACTCTATCAACAATGTAGGTTTTACCAGTTTTCTAAGTCTCTCTTATTTTCTTGTACTTATACTTGGAATTCTCTGTGTAAACCTCTGTAACTTCTCTAGGTAGATGAATCACTGTGTACTTTCTCTTGTTTCTATCTGTTACCAATCTTGAGAAACTCATACATTCTCTCTTCCCTGTTTCCCGGTCTTAGAGAAGTAGATTTCTTTCTGCGAAAGTGCTGTTTTCACAGTGCTAAGTACTCCCAACTCTATCAACAATGTAGGTTTTACCAGTTTTCTAAGTCTCTCTTATTTTCTTGTACTTATACTTGGAATTCTCTGTGTAAACCTCTGTAACTTCTCTAGGTAGATGAATCACTGTGTCCTTTTCTTGTTTCTATCTGTTACCAATCTTGAGAAACTCATACATTCCCTCGTCCCTGTTTCCCGGTCTTAGAGAAGTAGATTTCTTTCTGCGAAAGTGGTGTTTTCACAGTGCTAAGTACTCCCAACTCTATCAACAATGTAGGTTTTACCAGTTTTCTAAGTCTCTCTTTTTTTCTTGTACTTATACTTGGAATTCTCTGTGTAAACCTCTGTAACTTCTCTAGGAAGATGAATCACTGTGTACTTTCTCTTGTTTCCATCTGTTACCAATTTTGAGAAACTCATACATTCTCTTTTCACTTTTTCCCGAACTTAGAGAAGTAGACTTCTTTCGGCGAAAGTGCTGTTTTCACAGTGCTAAGTACTCCCAACTCTATCAACAATGTTGGTTTTACCAGTTTTCTAAGTCTCTCTCATTTTCTTGTACTTATACTTGGAATTCTCTGTGTAAACCTCTGTAAGTTCTCTAGGTAGATGAATCACTGTGTCTTTTTCTTGTTTCTATCTGTTACCAATCTTGAGAAACTCATACATTCTCTGTTCCCTGTTTCCCGGTCTTAGAGAAATAGATTTCTTATGGCGAAAGTGCTGTTTTCACAGTGCTAAGTACTCCCAACTCTATCAACAATGTAGGTTTTACCAGTTTTCTAAGTCTCTCTTATTTTCTTGTACTTATACTTGGAATTCTCTGTGTGAACCTCTGTAACTTCTCTAGGTAGATGAATCACTGTGTACTTTCTCTTGTTTCTATCTGTTACCAATCTTGAGAAACTCATACATTCTCTCTTCCCTGTTTTCCGGTCTTAGAGAAGTAGATTTCTTTCTGCGAAAGTGCTGTTTTCACAGTGCTAAGTACTCCCAACTCTATCAACAATGTAGGTTTTACCAGTTTTCTAAGTCTCTCTTATTTTCTTGTACTTATACTTGGAATTCTCTGTGTAAACCTCTTTAACTTCTCTAGGTAGATGAATCACTGTGTTCTTTTCTTGTTTCTATCTGTTACCAATCTTGAGAAACTCATACATTCTCTTTTCACTGTTTCCCGGTCTTAGAGAAGAAGATTTCTTTCGGCGAAAGTGCTGTTTTCACTGTGCTAAGTACTCCCAACTCTATCAACAATGTAGGTTTTACCAGTTTTCTAGGTCTCTCTTATTTTCTTGTACTTATACTTGGAATTCTCTGTGTAAACCTCTGTAACTTCTCTAGGTAGATGAATCACTGTGTACTTTCTCTTGTTTCTATCTGTTACCAATCTTGAGAAACTCATACATTCTCTTTTCCCTGTTTCTCGGTCTTAGAGAAGTAGATTTCTTTCTGCGAAAGTGCTGTTTTCACAGTGCTAAGTACTCCCAACTCAATCAACAATGTAAGTTTTACCAGTTTTCTAAGTCTCTCTTATTTTCTTGTACTTAAACTTGGAATTTTCTGTGTAAACCGCTGTGACTTCTCTAGGTAGATGAATCACTGTGTACTTCTTTTGTTTCTATCTGTTACTAATCTTGAGAAACTCATACATTCTCTATTACCTGTTTACCGGTGTTAGAGAACTAGATTTCTTTCGGCGAAAGTACTGTTTTGACAGTGCTAAGTACTCCCAACTCTATCAACAATGTAGGTTTTACCAGTTTTCTAAGTCTCTCTTATTTTCTTGTACTTATACTTGGAATTCTCTGTGTAAACCTCTGTAACTTCTCTAGGTAGATGAATCACTGTGTACTTTCTCTTGTTTCTATCTGTTACCAATCTTGAGAAACTCATACATTCACTTTTCACTGTTTCCCGGTCTTAGAGAAGTAGATTTCTTTCAGTGAAAGTGCTGTTTTCACAGTGCTAAGTACTCCCAACTCAATCAACAATGTAAGTTTTACCAGTTTTCTAAGTCTCTCTTATCTCCTTTTACTTATACTTGGAATTTTCTGTGTAAACCTCTGTAACTTCTCTAGGTAGATGAATCACTGTGTACTTTCTCTTGTTTCTATCTGTTACCAATCTTGAGAAACTCATACATTCTCTGTTACCTGTTTCCCGGTGTTAGAGAAGTAGATTTCTTTCGGCGAAAGTGCTGTTTTCACAGTGCTAAGTACTCCCAACTCTATCAACAATGTAGGTTTTACCAGTTTTCTAAGTCTCTCTTATTTTCTTGTACTTATACTTGGAATTCTCTGCGTAAACCTCTGTAATTTCTCTAGGTAGATGAATCACTGTGTACTTTCTCTTGTTTCTATCTGTTACCAATCTTGAGAAACTCATACATTCTCTCTTCCCTGTTTCCCGGTCTGAGAGAAGTAGATTTCTTTCTGCGAAAGTGCTGTTTTCACAGTGCTAAGTACTCCCAACTCTATCAACAATGTAGGTTTTACCAGTTTTCTAAGTCTCTCTTATTTTCTTGTACTTATACTTGGAATTCTCTGTGTAAACCTCTGTAACTTCTCTAGGTAGATGAATCACTGTGTCCTTTTCTTGTTTCTATCTGTTACCAATCTTGAGAAACTCATACATTCTCTTTTCACTGTTTCCCGGTCTTAGAGAAGAAGATTTCTTTCGGCGAAAGTGCTGTTTTCACAGTGCTAAGTACTCCCAACTCTATCAACAATGTAGGTTTTACCAGTTTTCTAGGTCTCTCTTATTTTCTTGTACTTATACTTGGAATTCTCTGTGTAAACCTCTGTAACTTCTCTAGGTAGATGAATCACTGTGTACTTTCTCTTGTTTCTATCTGTTACCAATCTTGAGAAACTCATACATTCTCTTTTCCCTGTTTCTCGGTCTTAGAGAAGTAGATTTCTTTCTGCGAAAGTGCTGTTTTCACAGTGCTAAGTACTCCCAACTCAATCAACAATGTAAGTTTTACCAGTTTTCTAAGTCTCTCTTATTTTCTTGTACTTAAACTTGGAATTTTCTGTGTAAACCGCTGTGACTTCTCTAGGTAGATGAATCACTGCGTACTTCTTTTGTTTCTATCTGTTACTAATCTTGAGAAACTCATACATTCTCTATTACCTGTTTACCGGTGTTAGAGAACTAGATTTCTTT
The DNA here is from genome assembly GCA_028571685.1 of Heterohyrax brucei. NCBI lineage: Eukaryota > Metazoa > Chordata > Mammalia > Hyracoidea > Procaviidae > Heterohyrax > Heterohyrax brucei. Next base: position 31,430,122 of record CM053156.1, read on the forward strand.
CGGCGAAAGTACTGTTTTGACAGTGCTAAGTACTCCCAACTCTATCAACAATGTAGGTTTTACCAGTTTTCTAAGTCTCTCTTATTTTCTTGTACTTATACTTGGAATTCTCTGTGTAAACCTCTGTAACTTCTCTAGGTAGATGAATCACTGTGTACTTTCTCTTGTTTCTATCTGTTACCAATCTTGAGAAACTCATACATTCTCTGTTCCCTGTTTCCCGGTCTTAGAGAAGTAGATTTCTTTCGGCGAAAGTGCTGTTTTGACAGTGCTAAGTACTCCCAACTCTATCAACAATGTAGGTTTTACCAGTTTTCTAAGTCTCTCTTATTTTCTTGTACTTATACTTGGAATTCTCTGCGTAAACCTCTGTAACTTCTCTAGGTAGATGAATCACTGTGTACTTTCTCTTGTTTCTATCTGTTACCAATCTTGAGAAACTCATACATTCTCTTTTCACTGTTTCACGGTCTTAGAGAATTAGATTTCTTTCAGTGAAAGTGCTGTTTTCACAGTGCTAAGTACTCCCAACTCAATCAACAATGTAAGTTTTACCAGTTTTCTAAGTCTCTCTTATCTTCTTTTACTTATACTTGGAATTCTCTGTGTAAACCTCTGTAACTTCTCTAGGTAGATGAATCACTGTGTACTTTCTCTTGTTTCTATCTGTTACCAATTTTGAGAAACTCATACATTCTCTTTTCACTGTTTCCCGGACTTAGAGAAGTAGACTTCTGTCGGCGAATGTGGTGTTTTCACAGTGCTAAGTACTCCCAACTCTATCAACAATGTAGGTTTTACCAGTTTTCTAAGTCTCTCTTATTTTCTTGTACTTATACTTGGAATTCTCTGTGTAAACCTCTGTAACTTCTCTAGGTAGATGAATCACTGTGTACTTTCTCTTGTTTCTATCTGTTACCAATCTTGAGAAACTCATACATTCCCTCGTCCCTGTTTCCCGGTCTTAGAGAAGTAGATTTCTTTCTGCGAAAGTGGTGTTTTCACAGTGCTAAGTACTCCCAACTCTATCAACAATGTAGGTTTTACCAGTTTTCTAAGTCTCTCTTTTTTTCTTGTACTTATACTTGGAATTCTCTGTGTAAACCTCTGTAACTTCTCTAGGAAGATGAATCACTGTGTACTTTCTCTTGTTTCCATCTGTTACCAATTTTGAGAAACTCATACATTCTCTTTTCACTTTTTCCCGAACTTAGAGAAGTAGACTTCTTTCGGCGAAAGTGCTGTTTTCACAGTGCTAAGTACTCCCAACTCTATCAACAATGTTGGTTTTACCAGTTTTCTAAGTCTCTCTCATTTTCTTGTACTTATACTTGGAATTCTCTGTGTAAACCTCTGTAAGTTCTCTAGGTAGATGAATCACTGTGTCTTTTTCTTGTTTCTATCTGTTACCAATCTTGAGAAACTCATACATTCTCTGTTCCCTGTTTCCCGGTCTTAGAGAAATAGATTTCTTATGGCGAAAGTGCTGTTTTCACAGTGCTAAGTACTCCCAACTCTATCAACAATGTAGGTTTTACCAGTTTTCTAAGTCTCTCTTATTTTCTTGTACTTATACTTGGAATTCTCTGTGTGAACCTCTGTAACTTCTCTAGGTAGATGAATCACTGTGTACTTTCTCTTGTTTCTATCTGTTACCAATCTTGAGAAACTCATACATTCTCTCTTCCCTGTTTTCCGGTCTTAGAGAAGTAGATTTCTTTCTGCGAAAGTGCTGTTTTCACAGTGCTAAGTACTCCCAACTCTATCAACAATGTAGGTTTTACCAGTTTTCTAAGTCTCTCTTATTTTCTTGTACTTATACTTGGAATTCTCTGTGTAAACCTCTTTAACTTCTCTAGGTAGATGAATCACTGTGTCCTTTTCTTGTTTCTATCTGTTACCAATCTTGAGAAACTCATACATTCTCTTTTCACTGTTTCCCGGTCTTAGAGAAGAAGATTTCTTTCGGCGAAAGTGCTGTTTTCACTGTGCTAAGTACTCCCAACTCTATCAACAATGTAGGTTTTACCAGTTTTCTAGGTCTCTCTTATTTTCTTGTACTTATACTTGGAATTCTCTGTGTAAACCTCTGTAACTTCTCTAGGTAGATGAATCACTGTGTACTTTCTCTTGTTTCTATCTGTTACCAATCTTGAGAAACTCATACATTCTCTTTTCCCTGTTTCTCGGTCTTAGAGAAGTAGATTTCTTTCTGCGAAAGTGCTGTTTTCACAGTGCTAAGTACTCCCAACTCAATCAACAATGTAAGTTTTACCAGTTTTCTAAGTCTCTCTTATTTTCTTGTACTTAAACTTGGAATTTTCTGTGTAAACCGCTGTGACTTCTCTAGGTAGATGAATCACTGTGTACTTCTTTTGTTTCTATCTGTTACTAATCTTGAGAAACTCATACATTCTCTATTACCTGTTTACCGGTGTTAGAGAACTAGATTTCTTTCGGCGAAAGTACTGTTTTGACAGTGCTAAGTACTCCCAACTCTATCAACAATGTAGGTTTTACCAGTTTTCTAGGTCTCTCTTATTTTCTTGTACTTATACTTGGAATTCTCTGTGTAAACCTCTGTAACTTCTCTAGGTAGATGAATCACTGTGTACTTTCTCTTGTTTCTATCTGTTACCAATCTTGAGAAACTCATACATTCTCTTTTCACTGTTTCCCGGTCTTAGAGAAGTAGATTTCTTTCAGTGAAAGTGCTGTTTTCACAGTGCTAAGTACTCCCAACTCAATCAACAATGTAAGTTTTACCAGTTTTCTAAGTCTCTCTTATCTCCTTTTACTTATACTTGGAATTTTCTGTGTAAACCTCTGTAACTTCTCTAGGTAGATGAATCACTGTGTACTTTCTCTTGTTTCTATCTGTTACCAATCTTGAGAAACTCATACATTCTCTGTTACCTGTTTCCCGGTGTTAGAGAAGTAGATTTCTTTCGGCGAAAGTGCTGTTTTCACAGTGCTAAGTACTCCCAACTCTATCAACAATGTAGGTTTTACCAGTTTTCTAAGTCTCTCTTATTTTCTTGTACTTATACTTGGAATTCTCTGCGTAAACCTCTGTAATTTCTCTAGGTAGATGAATCACTGTGTACTTTCTCTTGTTTCTATCTGTTACCAATCTTGAGAAACTCATACATTCTCTCTTCCCTGTTTCCCGGTCTGAGAGAAGTAGATTTCTTTCTGCGAAAGTGCTGTTTTCACAGTGCTAAGTACTCCCAACTCTATCAACAATGTAGGTTTTACCAGTTTTCTAAGTCTCTCTTATTTTCTTGTACTTATACTTGGAATTCTCTGTGTAAACCTCTGTAACTTCTCTAGGTAGATGAATCACTGTGTCCTTTTCTTGTTTCTATCTGTTACCAATCTTGAGAAACTCATACATTCTCTTTTCACTGTTTCCCGGTCTTAGAGAAGAAGATTTCTTTCGGCGAAAGTGCTGTTTTCACAGTGCTAAGTACTCCCAACTCTATCAACAATGTAGGTTTTACCAGTTTTCTAGGTCTCTCTTATTTTCTTGTACTTATACTTGGAATTCTCTGTGTAAACCTCTGTAACTTCTCTAGGTAGATGAATCACTGTGTACTTTCTCTTGTTTCTATCTGTTACCAATCTTGAGAAACTCATACATTCTCTTTTCCCTGTTTCTCGGTCTTAGAGAAGTAGATTTCTTTCTGCGAAAGTGCTGTTTTCACAGTGCTAAGTACTCCCAACTCAATCAACAATGTAAGTTTTACCAGTTTTCTAAGTCTCTCTTATTTTCTTGTACTTAAACTTGGAATTTTCTGTGTAAACCGCTGTGACTTCTCTAGGTAGATGAATCACTGCGTACTTCTTTTGTTTCTATCTGTTACTAATCTTGAGAAACTCATACATTCTCTATTACCTGTTTACCGGTGTTAGAGAACTAGATTTCTTTCGGCGAAAGTACTGTTTTGACAGTGCTAAGTACTCCCAACTCTATCAACAATGTAGGTTTTACCAGTTTTCTAAGTCTCTCTTATTTTCTTGTACTTATACTTGGAATTCTCTGTGTAAACCTCTGTAACTTCTCTAGGTAGATGAATCACTGTGTACTTTCTCTTGTTTCTATCTGTTACCAATCTTGAGAAACTCATACATTCTCTGTTCCCTGTTTCCCGGTCTTAGAGAAGTAGATTTCTTTCGGCGAAAGTGCTGTTTTGACAGTGCTAAGTACTCCCAACTCTATCAACAATGTAGGTTTTACCAGTTTTCTAAGTCTCTCTTATTTTCTTGTACTTATACTTGGAATTCTCTGCGTAAACCTCTGTAACTTCTCTAGGTAGATGAATCACTGTGTACTTTCTCTTGTTTCTATCTGTTACCAATCTTGAGAAACTCATACATTCTCTTTTCACTGTTTCACGGTCTTAGAGAATTAGATTTCTTTCAGTGAAAGTGCTGTTTTCACAGTGCTAAGTACTCCCAACTCAATCAACAATGTAAGTTTTACCAGTTTTCTAAGTCTCTCTTATCTTCTTTTACTTATACTTGGAATTTTCTGTGTAAACCTCTGTAACTTCTCTAGGTAGATGAATCACTGTGTACTTTCTCTTGTTTCTATCTGTTACCAATCTTGAGAAACTCATACATTCTCTGTTACCTGTTTCCCGGTGTTAGAGAAGTAGATTTCTTTCGGCGAAAGTGCTGTTTTCACAGTGAGAAGTACTCCGAACTCTATCAACAATGTAGGTTTTACCAGTTTTCTAAGTCTCTCTTATTTTCTTGTACTTATACTTGGAATTGTCTGTGTAAACCTCTGTAACTTCTCTAGGTAGATGAATCACTGTGTACTTTGTCTTGTTTCTATCTGTTACCAATCTTGAGAAACTCATACAATCTCTTTTCACTGTTTCCCGGTCTTAGAGAAGTAGATTTCTTTCAGCGAAAATGCTGTTTTCACAGTGATAAGTACTCCCAACTCTATCAACAATGTAGGTTTTACCAGTTTTCTAAGTCTCTCTTATTTTCTTGTACTTATACTTGGAATTCTCTGTGTAAACCTCTGTAACTTCTCTAGGTAGATGAATCACTGTGTACTTTCTCTTGTTTCTATCTGTTACCAATCTTGAGAAACTCATACATTCTCTTTTCCCTGTTTCCAGGTGTTAGAGAAGGAGATTTCTTTCGGCGAAAGTGCTGTCTTCACAGTGCTAAGTACTCCCAACTCAATCAACAATGTAAGTTTTACCACTTTTTAAGTCTCTCTTATCTTCTTTTACTTATACTTGGAATTTTCTGTGTAAACCTCTGTAACTTCTCTAGGTAGATGATCACTGTGTACTTTCTCTTGTTTCTATCTGTTACCACTCTTGAGAAACTCATACATTCTCTTTTCACTTTTTCCCGAACTTAGAGAAGTAGACTTCTTTCGGCGAAAGTGCTGTTTTCACAGTGCTAAGTACTCCCAACTCTATCAACAATGTTGGTTTTACCAGTTTTCTAAGTCTCTCTCATTTTCTTGTACTTATACTTGGAATTCTCTGTGTAAACCTCTGTAAGTTCTCTAGGTAGATGAATCACTGTGTCTTTTTCTTGTTTCTATCTGTTACCAATCTTGAGAAACTCATACATTCTCTGTTCCCTGTTTCCCGGTCTTAGAGAAATAGATTTCTTATGGCGAAAGTGCTGTTTTCACAGTGCTAAGTACTCCCAACTCTATCAACAATGTAGGTTTTAGCAGTTTTCTAAGTCTCTCTTATTTTCTTGTACTTATACTTGGAATTCTCTGTGTGAACCTCTGTAACTTCTCTAGGTAGATGAATCACTGTGTACTTTCTCTTGTTTCTATCTGTTACCAATCTTGAGAAACTCATACATTCTCTCTTCCCTGTTTCCCGGTCTTAGAGAAGTAGATTTCTTTCTGCGAAAGTGCTGTTTTCACAGTGCTAAGTACTCCCAACTGTATCAACAATGTAGGTTTTACCAGTTTTCTAAGTCTCTCTTATTTTCTTGTACTTATACTTGGAATTCTCTGTGTAAACCTCTTTAACTTCTCTAGGTAGATGAATCACTGTGTCCTTTTCTTGTTTCTATCTGTTACCAATCTTGAGAAACTCATACATTCTCTTTTCACTGTTTCCCGGTCTTAGAGAAGAAGATTTCTTTCGGCGAAAGTGCTGTTTTCACTGTGCTAAGTACTCCCAACTCTATCAACAATGTAGGTTTTACCAGTTTTCTAGGTCTCTCTTATTTTCTTGTACTTATACTTGGAATTCTCTGTGTAAACCTCTGTAACTTCTCTAGGTAGATGAATCACTGTGTACTTTCTCTTGTTTCTATCTGTTACCAATCTTGAGAAACTCATACATTCTCTTTTCCCTGTTTCTCGGTCTTAGAGAAGTAGATTTCTTTCTGCGAAAGTGCTGTTTTCACAGTGCTAAGTACTCCCAACTCAATCAACAATGTAAGTTTTACCAGTTTTCTAAGTCTCTCTTATTTTCTTGTACTTAAACTTGGAATTTTCTGTGTAAACCGCTGTGACTTCTCTAAGTAGATGAATCACTGTGTACTTCTTTTGTTTCTATCTGTTACTAATCTTGAGAAACTCATACATTCTCTATTACCTGTTTACCGGTGTTAGAGAACTAGATTTCTTTCGGCGAAAGTACTGTTTTGACAGTGCTAAGTACTCCCAACTCTATCAACAATGTAGGTTTTACCAGTTTTCTAAGTCTCTCTTATTTTCTTGTACTTATACTTGGAATTCTCTGTGTAAACCTCTGTAACTTCTCTAGGTAGATGAATCACTGTGTACTTTCTCTTGTTTCTATCTGTTACCAATCTTGAGAAACTCATACATTCTCTTTTCACTGTTTCCCGGTCTTAGAGAAGTAGATTTCTTTCAGTGAAAGTGCTGTTTTCACAGTGCTAAGTACTCCCAACTCAATCAACAATGTAAGTTTTACCAGTTTTCTAAGTCTCTCTTATCTCCTTTTACTTATACTTGGAATTTTCTGTGTAAACCTCTGTAACTTCTCTAGGTAGATGAATCACTGTGTACTTTCTCTTGTTTCTATCTGTTACCAATCTTGAGAAACTCATACATTCTCTGTTACCTGTTTCCCGGTGTTAGAGAAGTAGATTTCTTTCGGCGAAAGTGCTGTTTTCACAGTGCTAAGTACTCCCAACTCTATCAACAATGTAGGTTTTACCAGTTTTCTAAGTCTCTCTTATTTTCTTGTACTTATACTTGGAATTCTCTGCGTAAACCTCTGTAATTTCTCTAGGTAGATGAAGCACTGTGTACTTTCTCTTGTTTCTATCTGTTACCAATCTTGAGAAACTCATACATTGTCTCTTCCCTGTTTCCCGGTCTGAGAGAAGTAGATTTCTTTCTGCGAAAGTGCTGTTTTCACAGTGCTAAGTACTCCCAACTCTATCAACAATGTAGGTTTTACCAGTTTTCTAAGTCTCTCTTATTTTCTTGTACTTATACTTGGAATTCTCTGTGTAAACCTCTGTAACTTCTCTAGGTAGATGAATCACTGTGTCCTTTTCTTGTTTCTATCTGTTACCAATCTTGAGAAACTCATACATTCTCTTTTCACTGTTTCCCGGTCTTAGAGAAGAAGATTTCTTGCGGCGAAAGTGCTGTTTTCACAGTGCTAAGTACTCCCAACTCTATCAACAATGTAGGTTTTACCAGTTTTCTAGGTCTCTCTTATTTTCTTGTACTTATACTTGGAATTCTCTGTGTAAACCTCTGTAACTTCTCTAGGTAGATGAATCACTGTGTACTTTCTCTTGTTTCTATCTGTTACCAATCTTGAGAAACTCATACATTCTCTTTTCCCTGTTTCTCGGTCTTAGAGAAGTAGATTTCTTTCTGCGAAAGTGCTGTTTTCACAGTGCTAAGTACTCCCAACTCAATCAACAATGTAAGTTTTACCAGTTTTCTAAGTCTCTCTTATTTTCTTGTACTTAAACTTGGAATTTTCTGTGTAAACCGCTGTGACTTCTCTAGGTAGATGAATCACTGCGTACTTCTTTTGTTTCTATCTGTTACTAATCTTGAGAAACTCATACATTCTCTATTACCTGTTTACCGGTGTTAGAGAACTAGATTTCTTTCGGCGAAAGTACTGTTTTGACAGTGCTAAGTACTCCCAACTCTATCAACAATGTAGGTTTTACCAGTTTTCTAAGTCTCTCTTATTTTCTTGTACTTATACTTGGAATTCTCTGTGTAAACCTCTGTAACTTCTCTAGGTAGATGAATCACTGTGTACTTTCTCTTGTTTCTATCTGTTACCAATCTTGAGAAACTCATACATTCTCTGTTCCCTGTTTCCCGGTCTTAGAGAAGTAGATTTCTTTCGGCGAAAGTGCTGTTTTGACAGTGCTAAGTACTCCCAACTCTATCAACAATGTAGGTTTTACCAGTTTTCTAAGTCTCTCTTATTTTCTTGTACTTATACTTGGAATTCTCTGCGTAAACCTCTGTAACTTCTCTAGGTAGATGAATCACTGTGTACTTTCTCTTGTTTCTATCTGTTACCAATCTTGAGAAACTCATACATTCTCTTTTCACTGTTTCACGGTCTTAGAGAATTAGATTTCTTTCAGTGAAAGTGCTGTTTTCACAGTGCTAAGTACTCCCAACTCAATCAACAATGTAAGTTTTACCAGTTTTCTAAGTCTCTCTTATCTTCTTTTACTTATACTTGGAATTTTCTGTGTAAACCTCTGTAACTTCTCTAGGTAGATGAATCACTGTGTACTTTCTCTTGTTTCTATCTGTTACCAATCTTGAGAAACTCATACATTCTCTGTTACCTGTTTCCCGGTGTTAGAGAAGTAGATTTCTTTCGGCGAAAGTGCTGTTTTCACAGTGAGAAGTACTCCGAACTCTATCAACAATGTAGGTTTTACCAGTTTTCTAAGTCTCTCTTATTTTCTTGTACTTATACTTGGAATTGTCTGTGTAAACCTCTGTAACTTCTCTAGGTAGATGAATCACTGTGTACTTTGTCTTGTTTCTATCTGTTACCAATCTTGAGAAACTCATACAATCTCTTTTCACTGTTTCCCGGTCTTAGAGAAGTAGATTTCTTTCAGCGAAAGTGCTGTTTTCACAGTGATAAGTACTCCCAACTCTATCAACAATGTAGGTTTTACCAGTTTTCTAAGTCTCTCTTATTTTCTTGTACTTATACTTGGAATTCTCTGTGTAAACCTCTGTAACTTCTCTAGGTAGATGAATCACTGTGTACTTTCTCTTGTTTCTATCTGTTACCAATCTTGAGAAACTCATACATTCTCTTTTCCCTGTTTCCAGGTGTTAGAGAAGGAGATTTCTTTCGGCGAAAGTGCTGTCTTCACAGTGCTAAGTACTCCCAACTCAATCAACAATGTAAGTTTTACCACTTTTTAAGTCTCTCTTATCTTCTTTTACTTATACTTGGAATTTTCTGTGTAAACCTCTGTAACTTCTCTAGGTAGATGATCACTGTGTACTTTCTCTTGTTTCTATCTGTTACCAATCTTGAGAAACTCATACATTCTCTTTTCACTGTTTCCCGGTCTTAGAGAAGTAGATTTCTTTCGGCGAAAGTGCTGTTTTCACAGTGGTAAGTACTCCCAACTCTATCAACAATGTAGGTTTTACCAGTTTTCTAAGTCTCTCTTATTTTCTTGTACTTATACTTGGAATTCTCTGTGTGAACCTCTGTAACTTCTCTAGGTAGATGAATCACTGTGTACTTTCTCTTGTTTCTATCTGTTACCAATCTTGAGAAACTCATACATTCTCTCTTCCCTGTTTCCCGGTCTTAGAGAAGTAGATTTCTTTCTGCGAAAGTGCTGTTTTCACAGCGCTAAGTACTCCCAACTCTATCAACAATGTAGGTTTTACCAGTTTTCTAAGTCTCTCTTATTTTCTTGTACTTATACTTGGAATTCTCTGTGTAAACCTCTTTAACTTCTCTAGGTAGATGAATCACTGTGTCCTTTTCTTGTTTCTATCTGTTACCAATCTTGAGAAACTCATACATTCTCTTTTCACTGTTTCCCGGTCTTAGAGAAGAAGATTTCTTTCGGCGAAAGTGCTGTTTTCACTGTGCTAAGTACTCCCAACTCTATCAACAATGTAGGTTTTACCAGTTTTCTAGGTCTCTCTTATTTTCTTGTACTTATACTTGGAATTCTCTGTGTAAACCTCTGTAACTTCTCTAGGTAGATGAATCACTGTGTACTTTCTCTTGTTTCTATCTGTTACCAATCTTGAGAAACTCATACATTCTCTTTTCCCTGTTTCTCGGTCTTAGAGAAGTAGATTTCTTTCTGCGAAAGTGCTGTTTTCACAGTGCTAAGTACTCCCAACTCAATCAACAATGTAAGTTTTACCAGTTTTCTAAGTCTCTCTTATTTTCTTGTACTTAAACTTGGAATTTTCTGTGTAAACCGCTGTGACTTCTCTAGGTAGATGAATCACTGTGTACTTCTTTTGTTTCTATCTGTTACTAATCTTGAGAAACTCATACATTCTCTATTACCTGTTTACCGGTGTTAGAGAACTAGATTTCTTTCGGCGAAAGTACTGTTTTGACAGTGCTAAGTACTCCCAACTCTATCAACAATGTAGGTTTTACCAGTTTTCTAAGTCTCTCTTATTTTCTTGTACTTATACTTGGAATTCTCTGTGTAAACCTCTGTAACTTCTCTAGGTAGATGAATCACTGTGTACTTTCTCTTGTTTCTATCTGTTACCAATCTTGAGAAACTCATACATTCTCTTTTCACTGTTTCCCGGTCTTAGAGAAGTAGATTTCTTTCAGTGAAAGTGCTGTTTTCACAGTGCTAAGTACTCCCAACTCAATCAACAATGTAAGTTTTACCAGTTTTCTAAGTCTCTCTTATCTCCTTTTACTTATACTTGGAATTTTCTGTGTAAACCTCTGTAACTTCTGTAGGTAGATGAATCACTGTGTACTTTCTCTTGTTTCTATCTGTTACCAATCTTGAGAAACTCATACATTCTCTGTTACCTGTTTCCCGGTGTTAGAGAAGTAGATTTCTTTCGGCGAAAGTGCTGTTTTCACAGTGCTAAGTACTCCCAACTCTATCAACAATGTAGGTTTTACCAGTTTTCTAAGTCTCTCTTATTTTCTTGTACTTATACTTGGAATTCTCTGCGTAAACCTCTGTAATTTCTCTAGGTAGATGAATCACTGTGTACTTTCTCTTGTTTCTATCTGTTACCAATCTTGAGAAACTCATACATTCTCTCTTCCCTGTTTCCCGGTCTGAGAGAAGTAGATTTCTTTCTGCGAAAGTGCTGTTTTCACAGTGCTAAGTACTCCCAACTCTATCAACAATGTAGGTTTTACCAGTTTTCTAAGTCTCTCTTATTTTCTTGTACTTATACTTGGAATTCTCTGTGTAAACCTCTGTAACTTCTCTAGGTAGATGAATCACTGTGTCCTTTTCTTGTTTCTATCTGTTACCAATCTTGAGAAACTCATACATTCTCTTTTCACTGTTTCCCGGTCTTAGAGAAGAAGATTTCTTTCGGCGAAAGTGCTGTTTTCACAGTGCTAAGTACTCCCAACTCTATCAACAATGTAGGTTTTACCAGTTTTCTAGGTCTCTCTTATTTTCTTGTACTTATACTTGGAATTCTCTGTGTAAACCTCTGTAACTTCTCTAGGTAGATGAATCACTGTGTACTTTCTCTTGTTTCTATCTGTTACCAATCTTGAGAAACTCATACATTCTCTTTTCCCTGTTTCTCGGTCTTAGAGAAGTAGATTTCTTTCTGCAAAAGTGCTGTTTTCACAGTGCTAAGTACTCCCAACTCAATCAACAATGTAAGTTTTACCAGTTTTCTAAGTCTCTCTTATTTTCTTGTACTTAAACTTGGAATTTTCTGTGTAAACCGCTGTGACTTCTCTAGGTAGATGAATCACTGCGTACTTCTTTTGTTTCTATCTGTTACTAATCTTGAGAAACTCATACATTCTCTATTACCTGTTTACCGGTGTTAGAGAACTAGATTTCTTTCGGCGAAAGTACTGTTTTGACAGTGCTAAGTACTCCCAACTCTATCAACAATGTAGGTTTTACCAGTTTTCTAAGTCTCTCTTATTTTCTTGTACTTATACTTGGAATTCTCTGTGTAAACCTCTGTAACTTCTCTAGGTAGATGAATCACTGTGTACTTTCTCTTGTTTCTATCTGTTACCAATCTTGAGAAACTCATACATTCTCTGTTCCCTGTTTCCCGGTCTTAGAGAAGTAGATTTCTTTCGGCGAAAGTGCTGTTTTGACAGTGCTAAGTACTCCCAACTCTATCAACAATGTAGGTTTTACCAGTTTTCTAAGTCTCTCTTATTTTCTTGTACTTATACTTGGAATTCTCTGCGTAAACCTCTGTAACTTCTCTAGGTAGATGAATCACTGTGTACTTTCTCTTGTTTCTATCTGTTACCAATCTTGAGAAACTCATACATTCTCTTTTCACTGTTTCACGGTCTTAGAGAATTAGATTTCTTTCAGTGAAAGTGCTGTTTTCACAGTGCTAAGTACTCCCAACTCAATCAACAATGTAAGTTTTACCAGTTTTCTAAGTCTCTCTTATCTTCTTTTACTTATACTTGGAATTTTCTGTGTAAACCTCTGTAACTTCTCTAGGTAGATGAATCACTGTGTACTTTCTCTTGTTTCTATCTGTTACCAATCTTGAGAAACTCATACATTCTCTGTTACCTGTTTCCCGGTGTTAGAGAAGTAGATTTCTTTCGGCGAAAGTGCTGTTTTCACAGTGAGAAGTACTCCGAACTCTATCAACAATGTAGGTTTTACCAGTTTTCTAAGTCTCTCTTATTTTCTTGTACTTATAGTTGGAATTGTCTGTGTAAACCTCTGTAACTTCTCTAGGTAGATGAATCACTGTGTACTTTGTCTTGTTTCTATCTGTTACCAATCTTGAGAAACTCATACAATCTCTTTTCACTGTTTCCCGGTCTTAGAGAAGTAGATTTCTTTCAGCGAAAGTGCTGTTTTCACAGTGATAAGTACTCCCAACTCTATCAACAATGTAGGTTTTACCAGTTTTCTAAGTCTCTCTTATTTTCTTGTACTTATACTTGGAATTCTCTGTGTAAACCTCTGTAACTTCTCTAGGTAGATGAATCACTGTGTACTTTCTCTTGTTTCTATCTGTTACCAATCTTGAGAAACTCATACATTCTCTTTTCCCTGTTTCCAGGTGTTAGAGAAGGAGATTTCTTTCGGCGAAAGTGCTGTCTTCACAGTGCTAAGTACTCCCAACTCAATCAACAATGTAAGTTTTACCACTTTTTAAGTCTCTCTTATCTTCTTTTACTTATACTTGGAATTTTCTGTGTAAACCTCTGTAACTTCTCTAGGTAGATGATCACTGTGTACTTTCTCTTGTTTCTATCTGTTACCAATCTTGAGAAACTCATACATTCTCTTTTCACTGTTTCCCGGTCTTAGAGAAGTAGATTTCTTTCGGCGAAAGTGCTGTTTTCACAGTGCTAAGTACTCCCAACTCTATCAACAATGTAGGTTTAACAAGTTTTCTAAGTCTCTCCTATTTTCTATTACTTATACTTGGAATTCTCTGTGTAAACCTCTGTAACTTCTCTAGGTAGATGAATCACTGTGTACTTTCTCTTGTTTCTATCTGTTACCAATTTTGAGAAACTCATACATTCTCTTTTCACTGTTTCCCGGACTTAGAGAAGTAGACTTCTGTCGGCGAAAGTGGTGTTTTCACAGTGCTAAGTACTCCCAACTCTATCAACAATGTAGGTTTTACCAGTTTTCTAAGTCTCTCTTATTTTCTTGTACTTATACTTGGAATTCTCTGTGTAAACCTCTGTAACTTCTCTAGGTAGATGAATCACTGTGTACTTTCTCTTGTTTCTATCTGTTACCAATCTTGAGAAACTCATACATTCCCTCTTCCCTGTTTCCCGGTCTTAGAGAAGTAGATTTCTTTCTGCGAAAGTGGTGTTTTCACAGTGCTAAGTACTCCCAACTCTATCAACAATGTAGGTTTTACCAGTTTTCTAAGTCTCTCTTTTTTTCTTGTACTTATACTTGGAATTCTCTGTGTAAACCTCTGTAACTTCTCTAGGAAGAAGAATCACTGTGTACTTTCTCTTGTTTCCATCTGTTAGCAATTTTGAGAAACTCATACATTCTCTTTTCACTTTTTCCCGAACTTAGAGAAGTAGAATTCTTTCGGCGAAAGTGCTGTTTTCACAGTGCTAAGTACTCCCAACTCTATCAACAATGTTGGTTTTACCAGTTTTCTAAGTCTCTCTCATTTTCTTGTACTTATACTTGGAATTCTCTGTGTAAACCTCTGTAAGTTCTCTAGGTAGATGAATCACTGTGTCCTTTTCTTGTTTCTATCTGTTACCAATCTTGAGAAACTCATACATTCTCTGTTCCCTGTTTCCCGGTCTTAGAGAAATAGATTTCTTATGGCGAAAGTGCTGTTTTCACAGTGCTAAGTACTCCCAACTCTATCAACAATGTAGGTTTTACCAGTTTTCTAAGTGTCTCTTATTTTCTTGTACTTATACTTGGAATTCTCTGTGTAAACCTCTGTAACTTCTCTAGGTAGATGAATCACTGTGTACTTTCTCTTGTTTCTATCTGTTACCAATCTTGAGAAACTCATACATTCTCTCTTCCCTGTTTCCCGGTCTTAGAGAAGTAGATTTCTTTCTGCGAAAGTGCTGTTTTCACAGTGCTAAGTACTCCCAACTCTATCAACAATGTAGGTTTTACCAGTTTTCTAAGTCTCTCTTATTTTCTTGTACTTATACTTGGAATTCTCTGTGTAAACCTCTGTAACTTCTCTAGGTAGATGAATCACTGTGTCCTTTTCTTGTTTCTATCTGTTACCAATCTTGAGAAACTCATACATTCTCTTTTCACTGTTTCCCGGTCTTAGAGAAGAAGATTTCTTTCGGCGAAAGTGCTGTTTTCACTGTGCTAAGTACTCCCAACTCTATCAACAATGTAGGTTTTACCAGTTTTCTAGGTCTCTCTTATTTTCTTGTACTTATACTTGGAATTCTCTGTGTAAACCTCTGTAACTTCTCTAGGTAGATGAATCACTGTGTACTTTCTCTTGTTTCTATCTGTTACCAATCTTGAGAAACTCATACATTCTCTTTTCCCTGTTTCTCGGTCTTAGAGAAGTAGATTTCTTTCTGCGAAAGTGCTGTTTTCACAGTGCTAAGTACTCCCAACTCAATCAACAATGTAAGTTTTACCAGTTTTCTAAGTCTCTCTTATTTTCTTGTACTTAAACTTGGAATTTTCTGTGTAAACCGCTGTGACTTCTCTAGGTAGATGAATCACTGTGTACTTCTTTTGTTTCTATCTGTTACTAATCTTGAGAAACTCATACATTCTCTATTACCTGTTTACCGGTGTTAGAGAACTAGATTTCTTTCGGCGAAAGTACTGTTTTGACAGTGCTAAGTACTCCCAACTCTATCAACAATGTAGGTTTTACCAGTTTTCTAAGTCTCTCTTATTTTCTTGTACTTATACTTGGAATTCTCTGTGTAAACCTCTGTAACTTCTCTAGGTAGATGAATCACTGTGTACTTTCTCTTGTTTCTATCTGTTACCAATCTTGAGAAACTCATACATTCTCTTTTCACTGTTTCCCGGTCTTAGAGAAGTAGATTTCTTTCAGTGAAAGTGCTGTTTTCACAGTGCTAAGTACTCCCAACTCAATCAACAATGTAAGTTTTACCAGTTTTCTAAGTCTCTCTTATTTTCTTGTACTTAAACTTGGAATTTTCTGTGTAAACCGCTGTGACTTCTCTAGGTAGATGAATCACTGTGTACTTCTTTTGTTTCTATCTGTTACTAATCTTGAGAAACTCATACATTCTCTATTACCTGTTTACCGGTGTTAGAGAACTAGATTTCTTTCGGCGAAAGTACTGTTTTGACAGTGCTAAGTACTCCCAACTCTATCAACAATGTAGGTTTTACCAGTTTTCTAAGTCTCTCTTATTTTCTTGTACTTATACTTGGAATTCTCTGTGTAAACCTCTGTAACTTCTCTAGGTAGATGAATCACTGTGTACTTTCTCTTGTTTCTATCTGTTACCAATCTTGAGAAACTCATACATTCTCTGTTCCCTGTTTCCCAGTCTTAGAGAAGTAGATTTCTTTCGGCGAAAGTGCTGTTTTCACAGTGCTAAGTACTCCCAACTCTATCAACAATGTAGGTTTTACCAGTTTTCTAAGTTTCTCTTATTTTCTTGTACTTATACTTGGAATTCTCTGTGTAAACCTCTGTAACTTCTCTAGGTAGATGAATCACTGTGTACTTTCTCTTATTTCTATCTGTTACCAATCTTGAGAAACTCTTACACTCTCTTTTCCCTGTTTCCCGGTCTTAGAGAAGTAGATTTCTTTCGGCGAAAGTGCTGTTTTCACAGTGCTAAGTACTCCCAACTCAATCAACAATGTAAGTTTTACCAGTTTTCTAAGTCTCTCTTATTTTCTTGTACTTAAACTTGGAATTTTCTGTGTAAACCGCTATAACTTCTCTAGGTAGATGAATCACTGTGTACTTCTTTTGTTTCTATCTGTTACTAATCTTGAGAAACTCATATATTCTCTGTTACCTGTTTACCGGTGTTAGAGAAGTAGATTTCTTTCAGCGAAAGTACTGTTTTGACAGTGCTAAGTACTCCCAACTCTATCAACAATGTAGGTTTTACCAGTTTTCTAAGTCTCTCTTATTTTCTTGTACTTATACTTGGAATTGTCTGTGTAAACCTCTGTAACTTCTCTAGGTAGATGAATCACTGTGTACTTTGTCTTGTTTCTATCTGTTACCAATCTTGAGAAACTCATACAATCTCTTTTCACTGTTTCCCGGTCTTAGAGAAGTAGACTTCTTTCGGCGAAAGTGCTGTTTTCACAGTGATAAGTACTCCCAACTCTATCAACAATGTAGGTTTTACCAGTTTTCTAAGTCTCTCTTATTTTCTTGTACTTATACTTGGAATTCTCTGTGTAAACCTCTGTAACTTCTCTAGGTAGATGAATCACTGTGTACTTTCTCTTGTTTCTATCTGTTACCAATCTTGAGAAACTCATACATTGTCTTTTCACTGTTTCCAGGTGTTAGAGAAGTAGATTTCTTTCGGCGAAAGTGCTGTCTTCACAGTGCTAAGTACTCCCAACTCAATCAACAATGTAAGTTTTACCACTTTTTAAGTCTCTCTTATCTTCTTTTACTTATACTTGGAATTTTCTGTGTAAACCTCTGTAACTTCTCTAGGTAGATGATCACTGTGTACTTTCTCTTGTTTCTATCTGTTACCAATCTTGAGAAACTCATACATTCTCTTTTCACTGTTTCCCGGTCTTAGAGAAGTAGATTTCTTTCGGCGAAAGTGCTGTTTTCACAGTGCTTAGTACTCCCAACTCTATCAACAATGTAGGTTTAACAAGTTTTCTAAGTCTCTCTTATTTTCTTTTACTTATACTTGGAATTCTCTGTGTAAACCTCTGTAACTTCTCTAGGTAGATGAATCACTGTGTACTTTCTCTTGTTTCTGTCTGTTACCAATTTTGAGAAACTCATACATTCTCTTTTCACTGTTTCCCGGACTTAGAGAAGTAGACTTCTTTCAGCGAAAGTGGTGTTTTCACAGTGCTAAGTACTCCCAACTGTATCAACAATGTAAGTTTTACCAGTTTTCTAAGTGTCTCTTATTTTCTTGTACTTATACTTGGAATTGTCTATGTAAACCTCTGTAACTTCTCCAGGTAGATGAATCACTGTGTACTTTCTCTTGTTTCTATTTGTTACCAATCTTGACAAACTCATACATTCTCTTTTCACTGTTTCCCGGTCTTAGAGAAGTAGATTTCTTTCTGCGAAAGTGCTGTTTTCACAGTGCTAAGTACTCCCAACTCAATCAACAATGTAAGTTTTACCAGTTTCCGAAGTCTCTCTTATCTTCTTTTACTTATACTTGGAATTTTCTGTGTAAACCTCTGTAACTTCTCTAGGTAGATGAATCACTGTCTACTTCTTTTGTTTCTATCTGTTACTAATCTTGAGAAACTCATACATTCTCTGTTAACTGTTTCGCAGTCCTAGAGAAGTAGATTTCTTTCTGCGAAAGTGCTGTTTTCACAGTGCTAACTACTCCAAACTCTATCAACAATGTAGGTTTTACCAGTTTTCTAAGTCTCTCTTATTTTCTTGTACTTATACTTGGAATTCTCTGTGTAAACCTCTGTAACTTCTCTAGGTAGATGAATCACTGTGTCCTTTTCTTGTTTCTATCTGTTACAAATCTTGAGAAACTCATACATTCTCTTTTCCCTGTTTCCCGGTCTTAGAGAAGTAGATTTCTTTCGGCGAAAGTGCTGTTTTCACAGTGCTAAGTACTCCCAACTCTATCAACAGTGTAGGTTTTACCAGTTTTCTAGGTCTCTCTCATTTTCTTGTACTTATACTTGGAATTCTCTGTGTAATCCTCTGTAACTTCTCTAGGTAGATGATTCACTGTGTACTTTCTCTTGTTTCTATCTGTTACCAATCTTGAGAAACTCATGCATTCTCTGATCACTGTTTCCGGGTCTTAGAGAAGTACATTTCTTTCTGCGAAAGTGCTGTTTTCACAGTGCTAAGTACTCCCAACTCTATCAACAATGTAGGTTTTGCCAGTATTCTAAGTCTCTCTTATTTTCTTGTACTTATACTTGGAATTCTCTGTGTAAACCTCTGTAACTTCTCTAGGTAGATGAATCACTGTGTACTTTCTCTTGTTTCTATCTGTTACCAATCTTGAGAAACTCATACATTCTCTTTTCCCTGTTTCTCGGTCTTAGAGAAGTAGATTTCTTTCTGCGAAAGTGCTGTTTTCACAGTGCTAAGTACTCCCAACTCAATCAACAATGTAAGTTTTACCAGTTTTCTAAGTCTCTCTTATTTTCTTGTACTTAAACTTGGAATTTTCTGTGTAAACCACTGTGACTTCTCTAGGTAGATGAATCACTGTGTACTTCTTTTGTTTCTATCTGTTACTAATCTTGAGAAACTCATACATTCTCTATTACCTGTTTACCGGTGTTAGAGAACTAGATTTCTTTCGGCGAAAGTACTGTTTTGACAGTGCTAAGTACTCCCAACTCTATCTACAATGTAGGTTTTACCAGTTTTCTAAGTCTCTCTTATTTTCTTGTACTTATACTTGGAATTCTCTGTGTAAACCTCTGTAACTTTTCTAGGTAGATGAATCACTGTGTACTTTCTCTTGTTTCTATCTGTTACCAATCTTGAGAAACTCATACATTCTCTTTTCACTGTTTCACGGTCTTAGAGAATTAGATTTCTTTCAGTGAAAGTGCTGTTTTCACAGTGCTAAGTACTCCCAACTCAATCAACAATGTAAGTTTTACCAGTTTTCTAAGTCTCTCTTATCTTCTTTTACTTATACTTGGAATTTTCTGTGTAAACCTCTGTAACTTCTCTAGGTAGATGATTCACTGTGTACTTTCTCTTGTTTCTATCTGTTACCAATCTTGAGAAACTCATACATTCTCTGTTACCTGTTTCCCGGTGTTAGAGAAGTAGATTTCTTTCGGCGAAAGTGCTGTTTTCACAGTGAGAAGTACTCCGAACTCCATCAACAATGTAGGTTTTACCAGTTTTCTAAGTCTCTCTTATTTTCTTGTACTTATACTTGGAATTCTCTGTGTAAACCTCTGTAACTTCTCTAGGTAGATGAATCACTGTGTACTTTGTCTTGTTTCTATCTGTTACCAATCTTGAGAAACTCATACAATCTCTTTTCACTGTTTCCCGGTCTTAGAGAAGTAGATTTCTTTCGGCGAAAGTGCTGTTTTCACAGTGATAAGTACTCCCAACTCTATCAACAATGTAGGTTTTACCAGTTTTCTAAGTCTCTCTTATTTTCTTGTACTTATACTTGGAATTCTCTGTGTAAACCTCTGTAACTTCTCTAGGTAGATGAATCACTGTGTACTTTCTCTTGTTTCTATCTGTTACCAATCTTGAGAAACTCATACATTCTCTTTTCCCTGTTTCCAGGTGTTAGAGAAGTAGATTTCTTTCGGCGAAAGTGCTGTCTTCACAGTGCTAAGTACTCCCAACTCAATCAACAATGTAAGTTTTACCACTTTTTAAGTCTCTCTTATCTTCTTTTACTTATACTTGGAATTTTCTGTGTAAACCTCTGTAACTTCTCTAAGTAGATGATCACTGTGTACTTTCTCTTGTTTCTATCTGTTACCAATCTTGAGAAACTCATACATTCTCTTTTCACTGTTTCCCGGTCTTAGAGAAGTAGATTTCTTTCGGCGAAAGTGCTGTTTTCACAGTGCTTAGTACTCCCAACTCTATCAACAATGTAGGTTTAACAAGTTTTCTAAGTCTCTCTTATTTTCTTTTACTTATACTTGGAATTCTCTGTGTAAACCTCTGTAACTTCTCTAGGTAGATGAATCACTGTGTACTTTCTCTTGTTTCTGTCTGTTACCAATTTTGAGAAACTCATACTTTCTCTTTTCACTGTTTCCCGGACTTAGAGAAGTAGACTTCTTTCGGCGAAAGTATTGTTTTCACAGTGCTAAGTACTCCCAACTCTATCAACAATGTAGGTTTTACCAGTTTTCTAAGTGTCTCTTATTTTCTTGTACTTATACTTGGAATTGTCTATGTAAACCTCTGTAACTTCTCCAGGTAGATGAATCACTGTGTACTTTCTCTTGTTTCTATCTGTTACCAATCTTGACAAACTCATACATTCTCTTTTCACTGTTTCCCGGTCTTAGAGAAGTAGATTTCTTTCTGCGAAAGTGCTGTTTTCACAGTGCTAAGTACTCCCAACTCAATCAACAATGTAAGTTTTACCAGTTTCCGAAGTCTCTCTTATATTCTTTTACTTATACTTGGAATTTTCTGTGTAAACCTCTGTAACTTCTCTAGGTAGATGAATCACTGTCTACTTCTTTTGTTTCTATCTGTTACTAATGTTGAGAAACTCATACATTCTCTGTTAACTGTTTCGCAGTCCTAGAGAAGTAGATTTCTTTCTGCGAAAGTGCTGTTTTCACAGTGCTAACTACTCCCAACTCTATCAACAATGTAGGTTTTACCAGTTTTCTAAGTCTCTCTTACTTTCTTGTACTTATACTTGGAATTCTCTGTGTAAACCTCTGTAACTTCTCTAGGTAGATGAATCACTGTGTCCTTTTCTTGTTTCTATCTGTTACAAATCTTGAGAAACTCATACATTCTCTTTTCCCTGTTTCCCGGTCTTAGAGAAGTAGATTTCTTTCGGCGAAAGTGCTGTTTTCACAGTGCTAAGTACTCCCAACTCTATCAACAATGTAGGTTTTACCAGTTTTCTAAGTCTCTCTTATTTTCTTGTACTTATACTTGGAATTCTCTGTGTAAACCTCTGTAACTTCTCTAGGTAGATGAATCACTGTGTACTTTCTCTTGTTTCTATCTGTTACCAATCTTGAGAAACTCATACATTGTCTTTTCACTGTTTCCAGGTGTTAGAGAAGTAGATTTCTTTCGGCGAAAGTGCTGTCTTCACAGTGCTAAGTACTCCCAACTCAATCAACAATGTAAGTTTTACCACTTTTTAAGTCTCTCTTATCTTCTTTTACTTATACTTGGAATTTTCTGTGTAAACCTCTGTAACTTCTCTAGGTAGATGATCACTGTGTACTTTCTCTTGTTTCTATCTGTTACCAATCTTGAGAAACTCATACATTCTCTTTTCACTGTTTCCCGGTCTTAGAGAAGTAGATTTCTTTCGGCGAAAGTGCTGTTTTCACAGTGCTTAGTACTCCCAACTCTATCAACAATGTAGGTTTAACAAGTTTTCTAAGTCTCTCTTATTTTCTTTTACTTATACTTGGAATTCTCTGTGTAAACCTCTGTAACTTCTCTAGGTAGATGAATCACTGTGTACTTTCTCTTGTTTCTGTCTGTTACCAATTTTGAGAAACTCATACTTTCTCTTTTCACTGTTTCCCGGACTTAGAGAAGTAGACTTCTTTCGGCGAAAGTATTGTTTTCACAGTGCTAAGTACTCCCAACTCTATCAACAATGTAGGTTTTACCAGTTTTCTAAGTGTCTCTTATTTTCTTGTACTTATACTTGGAATTGTCTATGTAAACCTCTGTAACTTCTCCAGGTAGATGAATCACTGTGTACTTTCTCTTGTTTCTATCTGTTACCAATCTTGACAAACTCATACATTCTCTTTTCACTGTTTCCCGGTCTTAGAGAAGTAGATTTCTTTCTGCGAAAGTGCTGTTTTCACAGTGCTAAGTACTCCCAACTCAATCAACAATGTAAGTTTTACCAGTTTCCGAAGTCTCTCTTATATTCTTTTACTTATACTTGGAATTTTCTGTGTAAACCTCTGTAACTTCTCTAGGTAGATGAATCACTGTCTACTTCTTTTGTTTCTATCTGTTACTAATGTTGAGAAACTCATACATTCTCTGTTAACTGTTTCGCAGTCCTAGAGAAGTAGATTTCTTTCTGCGAAAGTGCTGTTTTCACAGTGCTAACTACTCCCAACTCTATCAACAATGTAGGTTTTACCAGTTTTCTAAGTCTCTCTTACTTTCTTGTACTTATACTTGGAATTCTCTGTGTAAACCTCTGTAACTTCTCTAGGTAGATGAATCACTGTGTCCTTTTCTTGTTTCTATCTGTTACAAATCTTGAGAAACTCATACATTCTCTTTTCCCTGTTTCCCGGTCTTAGAGAAGTAGATTTCTTTCGGCGAAAGTGCTGTTTTCACAGTGCTAAGTACTCCCAACTCTATCAACAATGTAGGTTTTACCAGTTTTCTAAGTCTCTCTTATTTTCTTGTACTTATACTTGGAATTCTCTGTGTAAACCTCTGTAACTTCTCTAGGTAGATGAATCACTGTGTACTTTCTCTTGTTTCTATCTGTTACCAATCTTGAGAAACTCATACATTGTCTTTTCACTGTTTCCAGGTGTTAGAGAAGTAGATTTCTTTCGGCGAAAGTGCTGTCTTCACAGTGCTAAGTACTCCCAACTCAATCAACAATGTAAGTTTTACCACTTTTTAAGTCTCTCTTATCTTCTTTTACTTATATTTGGAATTTTCTGTGTAAACCTCTGTAACTTCTCTAGGTAGATGATCACTGTGTACTTTCTCTTGTTTCTATCTGTTACCAATCTTGAGAAACTCATACATTCTCTTTTCACTGTTTCCCGGTCTTAGAGAAGTAGATTTCTTTCGGCGAAAGTGCTGTTTTCACAGTGCTTAGTACTCCCAACTCTATCAACAATGTAGGTTTAACAAGTTTTCTAAGTCTCTCTTATTTTCTTTTACTTATACTTGGAATTCTCTGTGTAAACCTCTGTAACTTCTCTAGGTAGATGAATCACTGTGTACTTTCTCTTGTTTCTGTCTGTTACCAATTTTGAGAAACTCATACATTCTCTTTTCACTGTTTCCCGGACTTAGAGAAGTAGACTTCTTTCGGCGAAAGTGGTGTTTTCACAGTGCTAAGTACTCCCAACTGTATCAACAATGTAAGTTTTACCAGTTTTCTAAGTGTCTCTTATTTTCTTGTACTTATACTTGGAATTGTCTATGTAAACCTCTGTAACTTCTCCAGGTAGATGAATCACTGTGTACTTTCTCTTGTTTCTATCTGTTACCAATCTTGACAAACTCATACATTCTCTTTTCACTGTTTCCCGGTCTTAGAGAAGTAGATTTCTTTCTGCGAAAGTGCTGTTTTCACAGTGCTAAGTACTCCCAACTCAATCAACAATGTAAGTTTTACCAGTTTCCGAAGTCTCTCTTATCTTCTTTTACTTATACTTGGAATTTTCTGTGTAAACCTCTGTAACTTCTCTAGGTAGATGAATCACTGTCTACTTCTTTTGTTTCTATCTGTTACTAATCTTGAGAAACTCATACATTCTCTGTTAACTGTTTCGCAGTCCTAGAGAAGTAGATTTCTTTCTGCGAAAGTGCTGTTTTCACAGTGCTAACTACTCCCAACTCTATCAACAATGTAGGTTTTACCAGTTTTCTAAGTCTCTCTTATTTTCTTGTACTTATACTTGGAATTCTCTGTGTAAACCTCTGTAACTTCTCTAGGTAGATGAATCACTGTGTCCTTTTCTTGTTTCTATCTGTTACAAATCTTGAGAAACTCATACATTCTCTTTTCCCTGTTTCCCGGTCTTAGAGAAGTAGATTTCTTTCGGCGAAAGTGCTGTTTTCACAGTGCTAAGTACTCCCAACTCTATCAACAGTGTAGGTTTTACCAGTTTTCTAGGTCTCTCTCATTTTCTTGTACTTATACTTGGAATTCTCTGTGTAATCCTCTGTAACTTCTATAGGTAGATGATTCACTGTGTACTTTCTCTTGTTTCTATCTGTTACCAATCTTGAGAAACTCATGCATTCTCTGATCACTGTTTCCGGGTCTTAGAGAAGTACATTTCTTTCTGCGAAAGTGCTGTTTTCACAGTGCTAAGTACTCCCAACTCTATCAACAATGTAGGTTTTGCCAGTATTCTAAGTCTCTCTTATTTTCTTGTACTTATACTTGGAATTCTCTGTGTAAACCTCTGTAACTTCTCTAGGTAGATGAATCACTGTGTACTTTCTCTTGTTTCTATCTGTTACCAATCTTGAGAAACTCATACATTCTCTTTTCCCTGTTTCTCGGTCTTAGAGAAGTAGATTTCTTTCTGCGAAAGTGCTGTTTTCACAGTGCTAAGTACTCCCAACTCAATCAACAATGTAAGTTTTACCAGTTTTCTAAGTCTCTCTTATTTTCTTGTACTTAAACTTGGAATTTTCTGTGTAAACCACTGTGACTTCTCTAGGTAGATGAATCACTGTGTACTTCTTTTGTTTCTATCTGTTACTAATCTTGAGAAACTCATACATTCTCTATTACCTGTTTACCGGTGTTAGAGAACTAGATTTCTTTCGGCGAAAGTACTGTTTTGACAGTGCTAAGTACTCCCAACTCTATCAACAATGTAGGTTTTACCAGTTTTCTAAGTCTCTATTATTTTCCTGTACTTATACTTGGAATTCTCTGTGTAAACCTCTGTAACTTCTCTAGGTAGATGAATCACTGTGTACTTTCTCTTGTTTCTATCTGTTACCAATCTTGAGAAAGTCATACATTCTCTTTTCCCTGTTTCACGGTCTTAGAGAAGTAGATTTCTTTCAGTGAAAGTGCTGTTTTCACAGTGCTAAGTACTCCCAACTCAATCAACAATGTAAGTTTTACCAGTTTTCTAAGTCTCTCTTATCTCCTTTTACTTATACTTGGAATTTTCTGTGTAAACCTCTGTAACTTCTCTAGGTAGATGAATCACTGTGTACTTTCTCTTGTTTCTATCTGTTACCAATCTTGAGAAACTCATACATTCTCTGTTACCTGTTTCCCGGTGTTAGAGAAGTAGATTTCTTTCGGCGAAAGTGCTGTTTTCACAGTGCTAAGTACTCCCAACTCTATCAACAATGTAGGTTTTACCAGTTTTCTAAGTCTCTCTTATTTTCTTGTACTTATACTTGGAATTCTCTGCGTAAACCTCTGTAACTTCTCTAGGTAGATGAAACACTGTGTACTTTCTCTTGTTTCTATCTGTTACCAATCTTGAGAAACTCATACATTCTCTCTTCCCTGTTTCCCGGTCTGAGAGAAGTAGATTTCTTTCTGCGAAAGTGCTGCTTTCACAGTGCTAAGTACTCCCAACTCTATCAACAATGTAGGTTTTACCAGTTTTCTAAGTCTCTCTTATTTTCTTGTACTTATCCTTGGAATTCTCTGTGTAAACCTCTGTAACTTCTCTAGGTGGATGAATCACTGTGTACTTTCTCTTGTTTCTATCTGTTACCAATCTTGAGAAACTCATACATTCTCTGTTCCCTGTTTCCCGGTCTTAGAGAAGTAGATTTCTTTCTGCGAAAGTGCTGCTTTCACAGTGCTAAGTACTCCCAACTCAATCAACAATGTAAGTTTTACCAGTTTTCTAAGTCTCTCTTATTTTCTTGTACTTAAACTTGGAATTTTCTGTGTAAACCGCTGTGACTTCTCTAGGTAGATGAATCACTGTGTACTTCTTTTGTTTCTATCTGTTACTAATCTTGAGAAACTCATACATTCTCTATTACCTGTTTACCGGTGTTAGAGAACTAGATTTCTTTCGGCGAAAGTACTGTTTTGACAGTGCTAACTACTCCCAACTCTATCAACAATGTAGGTTTTACCAGTTTTCTAAGTCTCTCTTATTTTCTTGTACTTATACTTGGAATTCTCTGCGTAAACCTCTGTAACTTCTCTAGGTAGATGAATCACTGTGTACTTTCTCTTGTTTCTATCTGTTACCAATCTTGAGAAACTCATACATTCTCTGTTCCCTGTTTCCCGGTCTTAGAGAAGTAGATTTCTTTCGGCGAAAGTGCTGTTTTCACAGTGCTAAGTACTCCCAACTCTATCAACAATGTAGGTTTTACCAGTTTTCTAAGTTTCTCTTATTTTCTTGTACTTATACTTGGAATTCTCTGTGTAAACCTCTGTAACTTCTCTAGGTAGATGAATCACTGTGTACTTTCTCTTATTTCTATCTGTTACCAATCTTGAGAAACTCTTACATTCTCTTTTCCCTGTTTCCCGGTCTTAGAGAAGTAGATTTCTTTCGGCGAAAGTGCTGTTTTCACAGTGCTAAGTACTCCCAACTCAATCAACAATGTAAGTTTTACCAGTTTTCTAAGTCTCTCTTATTTTCTTGTACTTAAACTTGGAATTTTCTGTGTAAACCGCTATAACTTCTCTAGGTAGATGAATCACTGTGTACTTCTTTTGTTTCTATCTGTTACTAATCTTGAGAAACTCATACATTCTCTGTTACCTGTTTACCGGTGTTAGAGAAGTAGATTTCTTTCAGCGAAAGTACTGTTTTGACAGTGCTAAGTACTCCCAACTCTATCAACAATGTAGGTTTTACCAGTTTTCTAAGTCTCTCTTATTTTCTTGTACTTATACTTGGAATTCTCTGTGTAAACCTCTGTAACTTCTCTAGGTAGATGAATCACTGTGTACTTTCTCTTGTTTCTATCTGTTACCAATCTTGAGAAACTCATACATTCTCTTTTCCCTGTTTCTCGGTCTTAGAGAAGTAGATTTCTTTCTGCGAAAGTGCTGTTTTCACAGTGCTAAGTACTCCCAACTCAATCAACAATGTAAGTTTTACCAGTTTTCTAAGTCTCTCTTATTTTCTTGTACTTAAACTTGGAATTTTCTGTGTAAACCGCTGTGACTTCTCTAGGTAGATGAATCACTGTGTACTTCTTTTGTTTCTATCTGTTACTAATCTTGAGAAACTCATACATTCTCTATTACCTGTTTACCGGTGTTAGAGAACTAGATTTCTTTCGGCGAAAGTACTGTTTTGACAGTGCTAAGTACTCCCAACTCTATCAACAATGTAGGTTTTACCAGTTTTCTAAGTCTCTCTTATTTTCTTGTACTTATACTTGGAATTCTCTGTGTAAACCTCTGTAACTTCTCTAGGTAGATGAATCACTGTGTACTTTCTCTTGTTTCTATCTGTTACCAATCTTGAGAAACTCATACATTCTCTTTTCACTGTTTCCCGGTCTTAGAGAAGTAGATTTCTTTCGGCGAAAGTGCTGTTTTCAGAGTACTAAGTACTACCAACTCTATCAACAATGTAGGTTTTACCAGTTTTCTAGATCTCTCTTTTTCTCCTGTACTTATACTTGGAATTCTCTGTGTAAACCTCTGTATCTTCTCTAGGTAGATGATTCACTGTGTACTTTCTCTTGTTTCTATCTGTTACCAATCTTGAGAAACTCATGCATTCTCTGTTCACTGTTTCCCGGTCTTAGAGAAGTAGATTTCTTTCAGCGAAAGTGCTGTTTTCACAGTGCTAAGTACTCCCAACTCTATCAACAATGTAGGTTTTACCAGTTTTCTAGGTCTCTCTTATTTTCTTGTACTTATACTTGGAATTCTCTGTGTAAACCTCTGTAACTTCTCTAGGTAGATGAATCACTGTGTACTTTCTCTTGTTTCTATCTGTTAGCAATCTTGAGAAACTCATACATTCTCTTTTCCCTGTTTCTCGGTCTTAGAGAAGTAGATTTCTTTCTGCGAAAGTGCTGTTTTCACAGTGCTAAGTACTCCCAACTCAATCAACAATGTAAGTTTTACCAGTTTTCTAAGTCTCTCTTATTTTCTTGTACTTAAACTTGGAATTTTCTGTGTAAACCGCTGTGAATTCTCTAGGCAGATGAATCACTGTGTACTTCTTTTGTTTCTATCTGTTACTAATCTTGAGAAACTCATACATTCTCTATTACCTGTTTACCGGTGTTAGAGAACTAGATTTCTTTCGGCGAAAGTACTGTTTTGACAGTGCTAAGTACTCCCAACTCTATCAACAATGTAGGTTTTACCAGTTTTCTAAGTCTCTCTTATTTTCTTGTACTTATACTTGGAATTCTCTGTGTAAACCTCTGTAACTTCTCTAGGTAGATGAATCACTGTGTACTTTCTCTTGTTTCTATCTGTTACCAATCTTGAGAAACTCATACATTCTCTTTTCACTGTTTCACGGTCTTAGAGAAGTAGATTTCTTTCAGTGAAAGTGCTGTTTTCACAGTGCTAAGTACTCCCAACTCAATCAACAATGTAAGTTTTACCAGTTTTCTAAGTCTCTCTTATCTCCTTTTAATTATACTTGGAATTTTCTGTGTAAACCTCTGTAACTTCTCTAGGTTGATGAATCACTGTGTACTTTCTCTTGTTTCTATCTGTTACCAATCTTGAGAAACTCATACATTCTCTGTTACCTGTTTCCCGGTGTTAGAGAAGTAGATTTCTTTCTGCGAAAATGCTGTTTTCACAGTGCTAAGTACTCCCAACTCTATCAACAATGTAGGTTTTACCAGTTTTCTAAGTCTCTCTTATTTTCTTGTACTTATACTTGGAATTCTCTGTGTAAACCTCTGTAACTTCTCTAGGTAGATGAATCATTGTGTCCTTTTCTTGTTTCTATCTGTTACCAATCTTGAGAAACTCATACATTGTCTTTTCACTGTTTCCCGGTCTTAGAGAAGAAGATTTCTTTCGGCGAAAGTGCTGTTTTCACAGTGCTAAGTACTCCCAACTCTATCAACAATGTAGGTTTTACCAGTTTTCTAGGTCTCTCTTATTTTCTTGTACTTATTCTTGGAATTCTCTGTGTAAACCTCTGTAACTTCTCTAGGTAGATGAATCACTGTGTACTTTCTCTTGTTTCTATCTGTTACCAATCTTGAGAAACTCATACATTCTCTTTTCCCTGTTTCTCGGTCTTAGAGAAGTAGATTTCTTTCTGCGAAAGTGCTGTTTTCACAGTGCTAAGTACTCCCAACTCAATCAACAATGTAAGTTTTACCAGTTTTCTAAGTCTCTCTTATTTTCTTGTACTTAAACTTGGAATTTTCTGTGTAAACCGCTGTGACTTCTCTAGGTAGATGAATCACTGTGTACTTCTTTTGTTTCTATCTGTTACTAATCTTGAGAAACTCATACATTCTCTATTACCCGTTTACCGGTGTTAGAGAACTAGATTTCTTTCGGCGAAAGTACTGTTTTGACAGTGCTAAGTACTCCCAACTCTATCAACAATGTAGGTTTTACCAGTTTTCTAAGTCTCTCTTATTTTCTTGTACTTATACTTGGAATTCTCTGTGTAAACCTCTGTAACTTCTCTAGGTAGATGAATCACTGTGTACTTTCTCTTGTTTCTATCTGTTACCAATCTTGAGAAACTCATACATTCTCTTTTCACTGTTTCACGGTCTTAGAGAATTAGATTTCTTTCAGTGAAAGTGCTGTTTTCACAGTGCTAAGTACTCCCAACTCAATCAACAATGTAAGTTTTACCAGTTTTCTAAGTCTCTCTTATCTTCTTTTACTTATACTTGGAATTTTCTGTGTAAACCTCTGTAACTTCTCTAGGTAGATGATTCACTGTGTACTTTCTCTTGTTTCTATCTGTTACCAATCTTGAGAAACTCATACATTCTCTGTTACCTGTTTCCCGGTGTTAGAGAAGTAGATTTCTTTCGGCGAAAGTGCTGTTTTCACAGTGAGAAGTACTCCGAACTCTATCAACAATGTAGGTTTTACCAGTTTTCTAAGTCTCTCTTATTTTCTTGTACTTATACTTGGAATTGTCTGTGTAAACCTCTGTAACTTCTCTAGGTAGATGAATCACTGTGTACTTTGTCTTGTTTCTATCTGTTACCAATCTTGAGAAACTCATACAATCTCTTTTCACTGTTTCCCGGTCTTAGAGAAGTAGATTTCTTTCGGCGAAAGTGCTGTTTTCACAGTGATAAGTACTCCCAACTCTATCAACAATGTAGGTTTTACCAGTTTTCTAAGTCTCTCTTATTTTCTTGTACTTATACTTGGAATTCTCTGTGTAAACCTCTGTAACTTCTCTAGGTAGATGAATCACTGTGTACTTTCTCTTGTTTCTATCTGTTACCAATCTTGAGAAACTCATACATTCTCTTTTCCCTGTTTCTCGGTCTTAGAGAAGTAGATTTCTTTCTGCGAAAGTGCTGTTTTCACAGTGCTAAGTACTCCCAACTCAATCAACAATGTAAGTTTTACCAGTTTTCTAAGTCTCTCTTATTTTCTTGTACTTAAACTTGGAATTTTCTGTGTAAACCACTGTGACTTCTCTAGGTAGATGAATCACTGTGTACTTCTTTTGTTTCTATCTGTTACTAATCTTGAGAAACTCATACATTCTCTATTACCTGTTTACCGGTGTTAGAGAACTAGATTTCTTTCGGCGAAAGTACTGTTTTGACAGTGCTAAGTACTCCCAACTCTATCAACAATGTAGGTTTTACCAGTTTTCTAAGTCTCTATTATTTTCCTGTACTTATACTTGGAATTCTCTGTGTAAACCTCTGTAACTTCTCTAGGTAGATGAATCACTGTGTACTTTCTCTTGTTTCTATCTGTTACCAATCTTGAGAAAGTCATACATTCTCTTTTCCCTGTTTCACGGTCTTAGAGAAGTAGATTTCTTTCAGTGAAAGTGCTGTTTTCACAGTGCTAAGTACTCCCAACTCAATCAACAATGTAAGTTTTACCAGTTTTCTAAGTCTCTCTTATCTCCTTTTACTTATACTTGGAATTTTCTGTGTAAACCTCTGTAACTTCTCTAGGTAGATGAATCACTGTGTACTTTCTCTTGTTTCTATCTGTTACCAATCTTGAGAAACTCATACATTCTCTGTTACCTGTTTCCCGGTGTTAGAGAAGTAGATTTCTTTCGGCGAAAGTGCTGTTTTCACAGTGCTAAGTACTCCCAACTCTATCAACAATGTAGGTTTTACCAGTTTTCTAAGTCTCTCTTATTTTCTTGTACTTATACTTGGAATTCTCTGCGTAAACCTCTGTAACTTCTCTAGGTAGATGAATCACTGTGTACTTTCTCTTGTTTCTATCTGTTACCAATCTTGAGAAACTCATACATTCTCTCTTCCCTGTTTCCCGGTCTGAGAGAAGTAGATTTCTTTCTGCGAAAGTGCTGCTTTCACAGTGCTAAGTACTCCCAACTCTATCAACAATGTAGGTTTTACCAGTTTTCTAAGTCTCTCTTATTTTCTTGTACTTATCCTTGGAATTCTCTGTGTAAACCTCTGTAACTTCTCTAGGTGGATGAATCACTGTGTACTTTCTCTTGTTTCTATCTGTTACCAATCTTGAGAAACTCATACATTCTCTGTTCCCTGTTTCCCGGTCTTAGAGAAGTAGATTTCTTTCGGCGAAAGTGCTGTTTTCACAGTGCTAACTACTCCCAACTCAATCAACAATGTAAGTTTTACCAGTTTTCTAAGTCTCTCTTATTTTCTTGTACTTAAACTTGGAATTTTCTGTGTAAACCGCTGTGACTTCTCTAGGTAGATGAATCACTGTGTACTTCTTTTGTTTCTATCTGTTACTAATCTTGAGAAACTCATACATTCTCTATTACCTGTTTACCGGTGTTAGAGAACTAGATTTCTTTCGGCGAAAGTACTGTTTTGACAGTGCTAACTACTCCCAACTCTATCAACAATGTAGGTTTTACCAGTTTTCTAAGTCTCTCTTATTTTCTTGTACTTATACTTGGAATTCTCTGTGTAAACCTCTGTAACTTCTCTAGGTAGATGAATCACTGTGTACTTTCTCTTGTTTCTATCTGTTACCAATCTTGAGAAACTCATACATTCTCTGTTCCCTGTTTCCCGGTCTTAGAGAAGTAGATTTCTTTCGGCGAAAGTGCTGTTTTCACAGTGCTAAGTACTCCCAACTCAATCAACAATGTAAGTTTTACCAGTTTTCTAAGTCTCTCTTATTTTCTTGTACTTAAACTTGGAATTTTCTGTGTAAACCGCTATAACTTCTCTAGGTAGATGAATCACTGTGTACTTCTTTTGTTTCTATCTGTTACTAATCTTGAGAAACTCATACATTCTCTGTTACCTGTTTACCGGTGTTAGAGAAGTAGATTTCTTTCAGCGAAAGTACTGTTTTGACAGTGCTAAGTACTCCCAACTCTATCAACAATGTAGGTTTTACCAGTTTTCTAAGTCTCTCTTATTTTCTTGTACTTATACTTGGAATTCTCTGTGTAAACCTCTGTAACTTCTCTAGGTAGATGAATCACTGTGTACTTTCTCTTGTTTCTATCTGTTACCAATCTTGAGAAACTCATACATTCTCTTTTCCCTGTTTCTCGGTCTTAGAGAAGTAGATTTCTTTCTGCGAAAGTGCTGTTTTCACAGTGCTAAGTACTCCCAACTCAATCAACAATGTAAGTTTTACCAGTTTTCTAAGTCTCTCTTATTTTCTTGTACTTAAACTTGGAATTTTCTGTGTAAACCGCTGTGACTTCTCTAGGTAGATGAATCACTGTGTACTTCTTTTGTTTCTATCTGTTACTAATCTTGAGAAACTCATACATTCTCTATTACCTGTTTACCGGTGTTAGAGAACTAGATTTCTTTCGGCGAAAGTACTGTTTTGACAGTGCTAAGTACTCCCAACTCTATCAACAATGTAGGTTTTACCAGTTTTCTAAGTCTCTCTTATTTTCTTGTACTTATACTTGGAATTCTCTGTGTAAACCTCTGTAACTTCTCTAGGTAGATGAATCACTGTGTACTTTCTCTTGTTTCTATCTGTTACCAATCTTGAGAAACTCATACATTCTCTTTTCACTGTTTCCCGGTCTTAGAGAAGTAGATTTCTTTCGGCGAAAGTGCTGTTTTCAGAGTACTAAGTACTACCAACTCTATCAACAGTGTAGGTTTTACCAGTTTTCTAGATCTCTCTTTTTCTCCTGTACTTATACTTGGAATTCTCTGTGTAAACCTCTGTATCTTCTCTAGGTAGATGATTCACTGTGTACTTTCTCTTGTTTCTATCTGTTACCAATCTTGAGAAACTCATGCATTCTCTGTTCACTGTTTCCCGGTCTTAGAGAAGTAGATTTCTTTCAGCGAAAGTGCTGTTTTCACAGTGCTAAGTACTCCCAACTCTATCAACAATGTAGGTTTTACCAGTTTTCTAGGTCTCTCTTATTTTCTTGTACTTATACTTGGAATTCTCTGTGTAAACCTCTGTAACTTCTCTAGGTAGATGAATCACTGTGTACTTTCTCTTGTTTCTATCTGTTAGCAATCTTGAGAAACTCATACATTCTCTTTTCCCTGTTTCTCGGTCTTAGAGAAGTAGATTTCTTTCTGCGAAAGTGCTGTTTTCACAGTGCTAAGTACTCCCAACTCAATCAACAATGTAAGTTTTACCAGTTTTCTAAGTCTCTCTTATTTTCTTGTACTTAAACTTGGAATTTTCTGTGTAAACCGCTGTGACTTCTCTAGGTAGATGAATCACTGTGTACTTCTTTTGTTTCT
Organism: Heterohyrax brucei; assembly: GCA_028571685.1. Taxonomy (NCBI): domain Eukaryota; kingdom Metazoa; phylum Chordata; class Mammalia; order Hyracoidea; family Procaviidae; genus Heterohyrax; species Heterohyrax brucei. The sequence goes on from CM053156.1 coordinate 31,464,188, forward strand.
ATCTGTTACTAATCTTGAGAAACTCATACATTCTCTATTACCTGTTTACCGGTGTTAGAGAACTAGATTTCTTTCGGCGAAAGTACTGTTTTGACAGTGCTAAGTACTCCCAACTCTATCAACAATGTAGGTTTTACCAGTTTTCTAAGTCTCTCTTATTTTCTTGTACTTATACTTGGAATTCTCTGTGTAAACCTCTGTAACTTCTCTAGGTAGATGAATCACTGTGTACTTTCTCTTGTTTCTATCTGTTACCAATCTTGAGAAACTCATACATTCTCTTTTCACTGTTTCACGGTCTTAGAGAAGTAGATTTCTTTCAGTGAAAGTGCTGTTTTCACAGTGCTAAGTACTCCCAACTCAATCAACAATGTAAGTTTTACCAGTTTTCTAAGTCTCTCTTATCTCCTTTTAATTATACTTGGAATTTTCTGTGTAAACCTCTGTAACTTCTCTAGGTTGATGAATCACTGTGTACTTTCTCTTGTTTCTATCTGTTACCAATCTTGAGAAACTCATACATTCTCTGTTACCTGTTTCCCGGTGTTAGAGAAGTAGATTTCTTTCTGCGAAAATGCTGTTTTCACAGTGCTAAGTACTCCCAACTCTATCAACAATGTAGGTTTTACCAGTTTTCTAAGTCTCTCTTATTTTCTTGTACTTATACTTGGAATTCTCTGTGTAAACCTCTGTAACTTCTCTAGGTAGATGAATCATTGTGTCCTTTTCTTGTTTCTATCTGTTACCAATCTTGAGAAACTCATACATTGTCTTTTCACTGTTTCCCGGTCTTAGAGAAGAAGATTTCTTTCGGCGAAAGTGCTGTTTTCACAGTGCTAAGTACTCCCAACTCTATCAACAATGTAGGTTTTACCAGTTTTCTAGGTCTCTCTTATTTTCTTGTACTTATTCTTGGAATTCTCTGTGTAAACCTCTGTAACTTCTCTAGGTAGATGAATCACTGTGTACTTTCTCTTGTTTCTATCTGTTACCAATCTTGAGAAACTCATACATTCTCTTTTCCCTGTTTCTCGGTCTTAGAGAAGTAGATTTCTTTCTGCGAAAGTGCTGTTTTCACAGTGCTAAGTACTCCCAACTCAATCAACAATGTAAGTTTTACCAGTTTTCTAAGTCTCTCTTATTTTCTTGTACTTAAACTTGGAATTTTCTGTGTAAACCGCTGTGACTTCTCTAGGTAGATGAATCACTGTGTACTTCTTTTGTTTCTATCTGTTACTAATCTTGAGAAACTCATACATTCTCTATTACCCGTTTACCGGTGTTAGAGAACTAGATTTCTTTCGGCGAAAGTACTGTTTTGACAGTGCTAAGTACTCCCAACTCTATCAACAATGTAGGTTTTACCAGTTTTCTAAGTCTCTCTTATTTTCTTGTACTTATACTTGGAATTCTCTGTGTAAACCTCTGTAACTTCTCTAGGTAGATGAATCACTGTGTACTTTCTCTTGTTTCTATCTGTTACCAATCTTGAGAAACTCATACATTCTCTTTTCACTGTTTCACGGTCTTAGAGAATTAGATTTCTTTCAGTGAAAGTGCTGTTTTCACAGTGCTAAGTACTCCCAACTCAATCAACAATGTAAGTTTTACCAGTTTTCTAAGTCTCTCTTATCTTCTTTTACTTATACTTGGAATTTTCTGTGTAAACCTCTGTAACTTCTCTAGGTAGATGATTCACTGTGTACTTTCTCTTGTTTCTATCTGTTACCAATCTTGAGAAACTCATACATTCTCTGTTACCTGTTTCCCGGTGTTAGAGAAGTAGATTTCTTTCGGCGAAAGTGCTGTTTTCACAGTGAGAAGTACTCCGAACTCTATCAACAATGTAGGTTTTACCAGTTTTCTAAGTCTCTCTTATTTTCTTGTACTTATACTTGGAATTGTCTGTGTAAACCTCTGTAACTTCTCTAGGTAGATGAATCACTGTGTACTTTGTCTTGTTTCTATCTGTTACCAATCTTGAGAAACTCATACAATCTCTTTTCACTGTTTCCCGGTCTTAGAGAAGTAGATTTCTTTCGGCGAAAGTGCTGTTTTCACAGTGATAAGTACTCCCAACTCTATCAACAATGTAGGTTTTACCAGTTTTCTAAGTCTCTCTTATTTTCTTGTACTTATACTTGGAATTCTCTGTGTAAACCTCTGTAACTTCTCTAGGTAGATGAATCACTGTGTACTTTCTCTTGTTTCTATCTGTTACCAATCTTGAGAAACTCATACATTCTCTTTTCCCTGTTTCCAGGTGTTAGAGAAGTAGATTTCTTTCGGCGAAAGTGCTGTCTTCACAGTGCTAAGTACTCCCAACTCAATCAACAATGTAAGTTTTACCACTTTTTAAGTCTCTCTTATCTTCTTTTACTTATACTTGGAATTTTCTGTGTAAACCTCTGTAACTTCTCTAAGTAGATGATCACTGTGTACTTTCTCTTGTTTCTATCTGTTACCAATCTTGAGAAACTCATACATTCTCTTTTCACTGTTTCCCGGTCTTAGAGAAGTAGATTTCTTTCGGCGAAAGTGCTGTTTTCACAGTGCTTAGTACTCCCAACTCTATCAACAATGTAGGTTTAACAAGTTTTCTAAGTCTCTCTTATTTTCTTTTACTTATACTTGGAATTCTCTGTGTAAACCTCTGTAACTTCTCTAGGTAGATGAATCACTGTGTACTTTCTCTTGTTTCTGTCTGTTACCAATTTTGAGAAACTCATACATTCTCTTTTCACTGTTTCCCGGACTTAGAGAAGTAGACTTCTTTCGGCGAAAGTGGTGTTTTCACAGTGCTAAGTACTCCCAACTCTATCAACAATGTAGGTTTTACCAGTTTTCTAAGTGTCTCTTATTTTCTTGTACTTATACTTGGAATTGTCTATGTAAACCTCTGTAACTTCTCCAGGTAGATGAATCACTGTGTACTTTCTCTTGTTTCTATCTGTTACCAATCTTGACAAACTCATACATTCTCTTTTCACTGTTTCCCGGTCTTAGAGAAGTAGATTTCTTTCTGCGAAAGTGCTGTTTTCACAGTGCTAAGTACTCCCAACTCAATCAACAATGTAAGTTTTACCAGTTTCCGAAGTCTCTCTTATATTCTTTTACTTATACTTGGAATTTTCTGTGTAAACCTCTGTAACTTCTCTAGGTAGATGAATCACTGTCTACTTCTTTTGTTTCTATCTGTTACTAATGTTGAGAAACTCATACATTCTCTGTTAACTGTTTCGCAGTCCTAGAGAAGTAGATTTCTTTCTGCGAAAGTGCTGTTTTCACAGTGCTAACTACTCCCAACTCTATCAACAATGTAGGTTTTACCAGTTTTCTAAGTCTCTCTTACTTTCTTGTACTTATACTTGGAATTCTCTGTGTAAACCTCTGTAACTTCTCTAGGTAGATGAATCACTGTGTCCTTTTCTTGTTTCTATCTGTTACAAATCTTGAGAAACTCATACATTCTCTTTTCCCTGTTTCCCGGTCTTAGAGAAGTAGATTTCTTTCGGCGAAAGTGCTGTTTTCACAGTGCTAAGTACTCCCAACTCTATCAACAATGTAGGTTTTACCAGTTTTCTAAGTCTCTCTTATTTTCTTGTACTTATACTTGGAATTCTCTGTGTAAACCTCTGTAAGTTCTCTAGGTAGATGAATCACTGTGTACTTTCTCTTGTTTCTATCTGTTACCAATCTTGAGAAACTCATACATTCTCTTTTCCCTGTTTCTCGGTCTTAGAGAAGTAGATTTCTTTCTGCGAAAGTGCTGTTTTCACAGTGCTAAGTACTCCCAACTCAATCAACAATGTAAGTTTTACCAGTTTTCTAAGTCTCTCTTATTTTCTTGTACTTATACTTGGAATTCTCTGTGTAAACCGCTGTGACTTCTCTAGGTAGATGAATCACTGTGTACTTCTTTTGTTTCTATCTGTTACTAATCTTGAGAAACTCATACATTCTCTATTACCTGTTTACCGGTGTTAGAGAACTAGATTTCTTTCGGCGAAAGTACTGTTTTGACAGTGCTAAGTACTCCCAACTCTGTCAACAATGTAGGTTTTACCAGTTTTCTAAGTCTCTCTTATTTTCTTGTACTTATACTTGGAATTCTCTGTGTAAACCTCTGTAACTTCTCTAGGTAGATGAATCACTGTGTACTTTCTCTTGTTTCTATCTGTTACCAATCTTGAGAAACTCATACATTCTCTGTTCCCTGTTTCCCGGTCTTAGAGAAGTAGATTTCTTTCGGCGAAAGTGCTGTTTTCACAGTGCTAAGTACTCCCAACTCTATCAACAATGTAGGTTTTACCAGTTTTCTAAGTTTCTCTTATTTTCTTGTACTTATACTTGGAATTCTCTGTGTAAACCTCTGTGACTTCTCTAGGTAGATGAATCACTGTGTACTTTCTCTTATTTCTATCTGTTACCAATCTTGAGAAACTCTTACATTCTCTTTTCCCTGTTTCCCGGTCTTAGAGAAGTAGATTTCTTTCGGCGAAAGTGCTGTTTTCACAGTGCTAAGTACTCCCAACTCAATCAACAATGTAAGTTTTACCAGTTTTCTAAGTCTCTCTTATTTTCTTGTACTTAAACTTGGAATTTTCTGTGTAAACCGCTATAACTTCTCTAGGTAGATGAATCACTGTGTACTTCTTTTGTTTCTATCTGTTACTAATCTTGAGAAACTCATACATTCTCTGTTACCTGTTTACCGGTGTTAGAGAAGTAGATTTCTTTCAGCGAAAGTACTGTTTTGACAGTGCTAAGTACTCCCAACTCTATCAACAATGTAGGTTTTACCAGTTTTCTAGATCTCTCTTTTTCTCCTGTACTTATACTTGGAATTCTCTGTGTAAACCTCTGTATCTTCTCTAGGTAGATGATTCACTGTGTACTTTCTCTTGTTTCTATCTGTTACCAATCTTGAGAAACTCATGCATTCTCTGTTCACTGTTTCCCGGTCTTAGAGAAGTAGATTTCTTTCAGCGAAAGTGCTGTTTTCACAGTGCTAAGTACTCCCAACTCTATCAACAATGTATGTTTTACCAGTTTTCTAGGTCTCTCTTATTTTCTTGTACTTATACTTGGAATTCTCTGTGTAAACCTCTGTAACTTCTCTAGGTAGATGAATCACTGTGTACTTTCTCTTGTTTCTATCTGTTACCAATCTTGAGAAACTCATACATTCTCTTTTCCCTGTTTCTCGGTCTTAGAGAAGTAGATTTCTTTCTGCGAAAGTGCTGTTTTCACAGTGCTAAGTACTCCCAACTCAATCAACAATGTAAGTTTTACCAGTTTTCTAAGTCTCTCTTATTTTCTTGTACTTAAACTTGGAATTTTCTGTGTAAACCGCTGTGACTTCTCTAGGTAGATGAATCACTGTGTACTTCTTTTGTTTCTATCTGTTACTAATCTTGAGAAACTCATACATTCTCTATTACCTGTTTACCGGTGTTAGAGAACTAGATTTCTTTCGGCGAAAGTACTGTTTTGACAGTGCTAAGTACTCCCAACTCTATCAACAATGTAGGTTTTACCAGTTTTCTAAGTCTCTCTTATTTTCTTGTACTTATACTTGGAATTCTCTGTGTAAACCTCTGTAACTTCTCTAGGTAGATGAATCACTGTGTACTTTCTCTTGTTTCTATCTGTTACCAATCTTGAGAAACTCATACATTCTCTTTTCACTGTTTCACGGTCTTAGAGAAGTAGATTTCTTTCAGTGAAAGTGCTGTTTTCACAGTGCTAAGTACTCCCAACTCAATCAACAATGTAAGTTTTACCAGTTTTCTAAGTCTCTCTTATCTTCTTTTTCTTATACTTGGAATTTTCTGTGTAAACCTCTGTAACTTATCTAGGTAGATGAATCACTGTGTACTTTCTCTTGTTTCTATCTGTTACCAATCTTGAGAAACTCATACATTCTCTGTTACCTGTTTCCCGGTGTTAGAGAAGTAGATTTCTTTCTGCGAAAATGCTGTTTTCACAGTACTAAGTACTCCCAACTCTATCAACAATGTAGGTTTCACCATTTTTCTAAGTCTCTCTTATTTTCTTGTACTTATACTTGGAATTCTCTGTGTAAACCTCTGTAACTTCTCTAGGGAGATGAATCACTGTGTACTTTCTCTTGTTTCTATCTGTTACCAATCTTGAGAAACTCATAGATTCCCTGTTAAGTGTTTCCCGGTCTTAGAGAAGTAGATTTCTTTCGGCGAAAGTGCTGTTTTCACAGTGCTAAGTACTCCCAACTCTATCAACAATGTAGGTTTTACCAGTTTTCTAAGTCTCTCTTATTTTCTTGTACTTATACTTGGAATTCTCTGTGTAAACCTCTGTAACTTCTCTAGGTAGATGAATCACTGTATACTTTCTCTTGTTTCTATCTGTTACCAATCTTGAGAAACTCATACATTCTCTTTTCCCTGTTTGCTGATCTTAGAAAAATAGATTTCTTTCTGCGAAAGTGCTGTTTTCACACTGCTAAGGACTCCCAACTCTATCAACAATGTAAGTTTTACCAGTTTTCTAAGTCTCTCTAATTTTCTTGTACTTATACTTGGAATTCTCTGTGTAAACCTCTGTAACTTCTCTAGGTAGATGAATCACTGTGTACTTTCTCTTGTTTCTATCTGTTACCAATCTTGAGAAACTCATACATTCTCTGTTGACTGTTTCCCGGTGTTAGAGAACTAGATTTCTTTCGGCGAAAGTGCTGTTTTCACAGTGCTAAGTACTCCCAACTCTATCAACAATGTAGGTTTTACCAGTTTTCTAAGTCTCTCTTATTTTCTTGTACTTATACTTGGAATTCTCTGGGTAAACCTCTGTAAGTTCTCTAGGTAGATGAATCACTGTGTACTTTCTCTTGTTTCTATCTGTTACCAATCTTGAGAAACTCATACATTCTCTGTTCCCTGTTTCCCGGTGTTAGAGAAGTAGATTTCTTTCTGCGAATGTACTGTTTTCACAGTGCTAAGTACTCCCAACTCTATCAACAATGTAGGTTTTACCAGTTTTCTAAGTCTCTCTTATTTTCTTGTACTTATACTTGGAATTCTCTGTGTAAACCTCTGTAACTTCTCTAGGTAGATGAATCACTGTGTACTTTCTCTTGTTTCTATCTGTTACCAGTCTTGAGAAACTCATACATTCTCTTTTCACTGTTTCCCAGTCTTCGAGAAGTAGATTTCTTTCGGCAAAAGTGCTGTTTTCACAGTGCTAAGTACTCCCAACTCTATGAACAATGTAGGTTTTACCAGATTTCTAAGTCTCTCTTATTTTTTTGTAATTATACTTGGAATTCTCTGTGTACCCTCTGTAACTTCTCTAGGTAGATGAATCACTGTGTACTTTCTCTGGTTTCTATCTGTTACCAATCTTGAGAAACTCATACATTCTCTGTTTCCTGTTTCCCGGAGTTAGAGAAGTAGATTTGTTTCGGCGAAAGTGCTGTTTTCACAGTGCGAAGTACTCCCAACTCTATCAACAATGTAGGTTTTACCAGGTTTCTAAGTCTCTCTTATTTTCTTGTACTTATACTTGGAATTCTCTGTGTAAACCTCTGTAAGTTCTCTAGGTAGATGAATCACTGTGTACTTTCTCTTGTTTCTATCTGTTACCAATCTTGAGAAACTCATACATTCTCTGTTCCCTGTTTCGACGGTGTTAGAGAAGTAGATTTCTTTCGGCGAAAGTGCTGTTTTCACAGTGCTAGGTAATCCCAACTCTATCAGCAATGTAGGTTTTACCAGTTTTCTAAGTCTCTCTTATTTTCTTGTACTTATACTTGGAATTCTCTGTGTAAACCTCTGTAACTTCTCTAGGTAGATGAATCGCTGTGTACTTTCTCTTGTTTCTATCTGTTACCAATCTTGAGTAACTCACACATTCTCTTTTCACTGTTTCCCGGTCTAAGAGAAGTTGATTTATTTCTGCGAAAGTGCTGTTTTCACAGTGCTAAGTACTCCCAACTCTATCAACAATGTAGGTTTTACCAGTTTTCCAGGTCTCTCTTATTTTCTTGTACTTATACTTGGAATTCTCTGTGTAAACCTCTGTAACTTCTCTAGGTAGATGATTCACTGTGTACTTTCTCTTGTTTCTATCTGTTACCGATCTTGAGAAACTCATGCATTCTCTGTTCACTGTTTCCCGGTCTTAGAGAAGTAGATTTCTTTCTGCGAAAGTGCTGTTTTCACAGTGCTAAGTACTCCCAACTCTATCATCAATGTAGGTTTTACCAGTTTTCTAAGTCTCTCTTATTTTCTTGTACTTATACATGGAATTCTCTGTGTAAACCTCTGTAAGTTCTCTAGGTAGATGAATCACTGTGTACTTTCATTGTTTTTATCTGTTACCAATCTTGAGAAACTCATACATTCTCTTTTCACTGTTTCCCGGTCTTAGAGAAGTAGATTTCTTTCTGCGAAAGTGCTGTTTTCACAGTGCTAAGTACTCCCAAGTCTACCAACAATGTAGGTTTTACCAGATTTCTAAGTCTCTCTTATTTTTTTGTAATTATACTTGGAATTCTCTGTGTACCCTCTGTAACTTCTCTAGGTAGATGAATCACTGTGTACTTTCTCTTGTTTCTATCTGTTACCAATCTTGAGAAACTCATACATTCTCTGTTTCCTGTTTCCCGGAGTTAGAGAAGTAGATTTGTTTCGGCGAAAGTGCTGTTTTCACAGTGCGAAGTACTCCCAACTCTATCAACAATGTAGGTTTTACCAGGTTTCTAAGTCTCTCTTATTTTCTTGTACTTATACTTGGATTTCTCTGTGTAAACCTCTGTAAGTTCTCTAGGTAGATGAATCACTGTGTACTTTCTCTTGTTTCTATCTGTTACCAATCTTGAGAAACTCATACATTCTCTGTTCCCTGTTTCGACGGTGTTAGAGAAGTAGATTTCTTTCTGCGAAAGTGCTGTTTTCACAGTGCTAGGTAACCCCAACTCTATCAGCAATGTAGGTTTTACCAGTTTTCTAAGTCTCTCTTATTTTCTTGTACTTATACTTGGAATTCTCTGTGTAAACCTCTGTAACTTCTCTAGGTAGATGAATCACTGTGTACTTTCTCTTGTTTCCATCTGTTACCAATCTTGAGTAACTCACACATTCTCTTTTCACTGTTTCCCGGTCTTAGAGAAGTAGATTTATTTCTGCGAAAGTGCTGTTTTCACAGTGCTAAGTACTCCCAACTCTATCAACAATGTAGGTTTTACCAGTTTTCTAAGTCTCTCTTATCTTCTTTTTCTTATTCTTGGAATTTTCTGTGTAAACCTCTGTATCTTCACTAGATAGATGAATCACTGTGTACTTTCTCTTGTTTCTATCTGTTACCAATCTTCAGAAACTCATACATTCTCTTTTCACTGTTTCCCAGTCTTAGAGAAGTAGATTTCTTTCAGCGAAAGTGCTGTTTTCACAGTACTAAGTACTCCCAACTCTATCAACAATGTAGGTTTCACCATTTTTCTAAGTCTCTCTTATTTTCTTGTACTTATACTTGGAATTCTCTGTGTAAACCTCTGTAACTTCTCTAGGGAGATGAATCACTGTGTACTTTCGCTTGTTTCTATCTGTTACCAATCTTGAGAAACTCATAGATTCCCTGTTAAGTGTTTCCCGGTCTTAGAGAAGTAGATTTCTTTCGGCGAAAGTGCTGTTTTCACAGTGCTAAGTACTCCCAACTCTATCAACAATGTAGGTTTTACCAGTTTTCTAAGTCTCTCTTATTTTCTTGTACTTATACTTGGAATTCTCTGTGTAAACCTCTGTAACTTCTCTAGGTAGATGAATCACTGTATACTTTCTCTTGTTTCTATCTGTTACCAATCTTGAGAAACTCATACATTCTCTGTTCCCTGTTTCCCGGTCTTAGAGAAGTAGACTTCTTTCGGCGAAAGTGCTGTTTTCACAGTGCTAAGTACTCCCAACTCTATCAACAATGTAGGTTTTACCAGTTTTCTAAGTCTCTCTTATTTTCTTGTAAGTATACTTGGAATTCTCTGTGTAACCTCTGTAACTTCTCTAGGTAGATGAATCACTGTGTACTTTCTCTTGTTTCTATCTGTTACCAATCTTGAGAAACTCATACATTCTCTGTTCCCTGTTTCCCGGAGTTAGAGAAGTAGATTTGTTTCGGCGAAAGTGCTGTTTTCACAGTGCGAAGTACTCCCAACTCTATCAACAATGTAGGTTTTACCAGGTTTCTAAGTCTCTCTTATTTTCTTGTACTTATACTTGGAATTCTCTGTGTAAACCTCTGTAAGTTCTCTAGGTAGATGAATCACTGTGTACTTTCTCTTGTTTCTATCTGTTACCAATCTTGAGAAACTCATACATTCTCTGTTCCCTGTTTCCCGGTCTTAGAGAAGTAGATTTCATTCGGCGAAAGTGCTGTTTTCACAGTGCTAAGTACTCCCAACTCAATCAACAATGTCAGGTTTACCAGTTTTCTAAGTCTCTCTTATCTTCTTTTACTTATACTTGGAATTTTCTGTGTAAACCTCTGGAAGTTCTCTACGTAGATGAATCACTGTGTACTTTCTCTTGTTTCTATCTGTTACCAATCTTGAGTAACTCACACATTCTCTTTTCACTGTTTCCCGGTCTTAGAGAAGTAGATTTATTTCTGCGAAAGTGCTGTTTTCACAGTGCAAAGTACTCCCAACTCTATCAACAATGTAGGTTTTACCAGTTTTCTAAGTCTCTCTTATCTTCTTTTTCTTATTCTTGGAATTTTCTGTGTAAACCTCTGTAACTTCACTAGGTAGATGAATCACTGTGTACTTTCTCTTGTTTCTATCTGTTACCAATCTTCAGAAACTCATACATTCTCTTTTCACTGTTTCCCAGTCTTAGAGAAGTAGATTTCTTTCGGCGAAAGTGCTGTTTTTACAGTACTAAGTACTCCCAACTCTATCAACAATGTAGGTTTTACCATTTTTCTAAGTCTCTCTTATTTTCTTGTACTTATACTTGGAATTCTCTGTGTAAACCTCTGTAACTTCTCTAGGGAGATGAATCACTGTGTACTTTCTCTTGTTTCTATCTGTTACCAATCTTGAGAAACTCATAGATTTTCTGTTAAGTGTTTCCCGGTCTTAGAGAAGTAGATTTCTTTCTGCGAAAGTGCTGTTTTCACAGTACTAAGCACTCCCAACTCTATCAACAATGTAGGTTTTACCAGTTTTCTAGGTCTCTCTTATTTTCTTGTACTTATACTTGGAATTCTCTGTGTAAACCTCTGTAAGTTCTCTAGGTAGATGAATCACTGTGTACTTTCCCTTGTTTCTATATGTTACCAATCTTGAGAAACTCATACATTCTCTGTTCCCTGTTTCCCGGTGTTAGAGAAGTAGATTTCTTTCTGCGAAAGTGCTGTTTTCACAGTGCTAAGTACTCCCAACTCTATCAACAATGTAGGTTTTACCTGTTTTCTAAGTCTCTCTTATTTTCTTGCACTTATACTTGGAATTCTCTGTGTAAACCTCTGTAAGTTCTCTATGTAGATGAATCACTCTGTACTTTCTCTTGTTTCTATCTGTTACCAATCTTGAGAAACTCATACATTCTCTGTTCCCTGTTTCCCGGTGTTAGAGAAGTAGATTTCTTTCTGCGAAAGTGCTGTTTGCACAGTGCTAAGAACTCCCAACTCTATCAACAATGTAGGTTTTACCAGTTTTCTAAGTCTCTCTTATTTTCTTGTACTTATACTTGGAATTCTCTGTGTAAACCTCTGTAAATTCTCTAGGTAGATGAATCACTGTATACTTTCTCTTGTTTCTATCTGTTACCAATCTTGAGAAACTCATACATTCTCTTTTCCCTGTTTGCTGATCTTAGAAAAATAGATTTCTTTCTGCGAAAGTGCTGCTTTCACAGTGCTAAGTACTCCCAACTCTATCAACAATGTAGGTTTTGCCAGTTTTCTAAGTCTCTCTTATTTTCTTGTACTTATACTTGGAATTATCTGTGTAAACCTCTGTAACTTCTCTAGGTAGATGAATCACTGTGTACTTTCTCTTGTTTCTATCTGTTACCAATCTTGAGAAACTCATACATTCTCTGTTCCCTGTTTCCCGGTCTTAGAGAAGTAGATTTCTTTATGCGAAAGTGCTGTTTTCACAGTGCTAAGTACTCCCAACTCTATCACCAATGTAAGTTTTACCAGTATTCTAAGTCTCTCTTATTTTCTTGTACTTATACTTGGAATTCTCTGGGTAAACCTCTGTAAGTTCTCTAGGTAGATGAATCACTGTGTACTTTCTCTTGTTTCTATCTGTTACCAATCTTGAGAAACTCATACATTCTCTTTTCACTGTTTCCCAGTCTTCGAGAAGTAGATTTCTTTCGGTAAAAGTGCTGTTTTCACAGTGCTAAGTACTCCCAACTCTATCAACAATGTAGGTTTTACCAGATTTCTAAGTCTCTCTTATTTTTTTGTAATTATACTTGGAATTCTCTGTGTACCCTCTGTAACTTCTCTAGGTAGATGAATCACTGTGTAATTTCTCTTGTTTCTATCTGTTACCAATCTTGAGAAACTCGTACACTCTCTTTTCACTGTTTCCCGGTCTTAGAGAAGTAGATTTCTTTCTGCGAATGTGCTGTTTTCACAGTGCTAAGTACTCCCAACTCTATCAACAATGTAGGTTTTACCAGTTTTCTAGGTCTCTCTTATTTTCTTGTACTTATAGTTGGAATTCTCTGTGTAAACCTCTATAACTTCTCTAGGTAGATGAATCACTGTGTACTTTCTCTTGTTTCTGTCTGTTACCAATCTTGAGAAACTCATACTTTCTCTGTTCCCTGTTTCCCTGTGTTAGAGAAGTAGATTTCTTTCTGCGAAAGTGCTGTTTTCACAGTGCTAAGTACTCCCAACTCTATCAACAATGCAGGTTTTACCAGTTTTCTAGGTCTCTCTTATTTTCTTGTACTTCTACTTGGAATTCCCTGTGTAAACCTCTGTAACTTCTCTAGGTTGATGAATCACTGTGTACTTTCTCTTGTTTCTATCTGTTACCAATCTTGAGAAACTCATGCATTCTCTGTTCACTGTTTCCCGGTCTTAGAGAAGTAGATTTCTTTCTGCGAAAGTGCTGTTTTCACAGTGCTAAGTACTCCCAACTCTATCATCAATGTAGGTTTTACCAGTTTTCTAAGTCTCTCTTATTTTTTTGTACTTATACTTGGAATTCTCTGTGTAAACCTCTGTAAGTTCTCTAGGTAGATGAATCACTGTGTACTTTCTCTTGTTTCTATCTGTTACCAATCTTGAGAAACTCATACATTCTCTGTTCACTGTTTCCCGGTCTTAGAGAAGTAGATTTCTATCTGCGAATGTGCTGTTTTCACAGTGCTAAGTACTCCCAACTCTATCAACAATGTAGGTTTTACCAGTTTTCTAAGTCTCTTTTATTTTCCTGTACTTATACTTGGAATTCTCTGTGTAAACCTCTGTACATTCTCTAGGTAGATGAATCACTGTGTACTTTCTCTTGTTTCTATCTGTTACCAATATTGAGAAACGCATACATTCTCTGTTCCCTGTTTCCCGGTCTTAGAGAAGTAGTTTTCTTTCTGCGAAAGTGCTGTTTTGACAGTGCTAAGTACTCCCAACTCTATCAACAATGCAGGTTTTACCAGTTTTCTAGGTCTCTCTTATTTTCTTGTACTTATACTTGGAATTCTCTGTGTAAACCTCTGTAACTTCTCTAGGTAGATGAATCACTGTGTACTTTCTCTTGTTTCTATCTGTTACCAATCTTGAGAAACTCATGCATTCTCTGTTCACTGTTTCCCGGTCGTAGAGAAGTAGATTTCTTTCTACGAAAGTGCTGTTTTGACATTGCTAAGTACTCCCAACTCTATCATCAATGTAGGTTTTACCAGTTTTCTAAGTCTCTCTTATTTTTTTGTACTTATACTTGGAATTCTCTGTGTAAATCTCTGTAAGTTCTCTAGGTAGATGAATCACTGTGTACTTTCTCTTGTTTCTATCTGTTACCAATCTTGAGAAACTCATACATTCTCTGTTCCCTGTTTCCCGGTCTTAGAGAAGTAGATTTCTTTCGTCGAAAGTGCTGTTTTCACAGTGCTAAGTACTCCCAACTCTATCAACAATGTAGGTTTTACCAGTTTTCTAAGTCTCTCTTATTTTCTTGTACTTGTACTTGGAATTCTCTGTGTAAACCTCTGTAACTTCTCTAGGTAGATGAATCACTGTGTACTTTCTCTTGTTTCTATCTGTTACCAATCTTGAGAAACTCATACATTCTCTGTTCCCTGTTTCCCGGTCTTAGAGAAGTAGATTTCTTTCTGCGAAAGTGCTGTTTTCACAGTGCTAAGTACTCCCAACTCTATCAACAATGTAGGTTTTACCAGTTTTCTAGGTCTCTCTTATTTTCTTGTACTTATACTTGGAATTCTCTGTGTAAACCTCTGTAACTTTTCTAGGGAGATGAATCACTGTGTACTTTCTGTTGTTTCTATCTGGTACCAATCTTGAGAAACTCATGCATTCTCTGATCACTCTTTCCGGGTCTTAGAGAAGTACATTTCTTTCTGCGAAAGTGCTGTTTTCACAGTGCTAAGTACTCCCAACTCTATCAACAATGTAGGTTTTGCCAGTATTTTAAGTCTCTCTTATTTTCTTGTACTTATACTTGGAATTCTCTGTGTAAACCTCTGTAATTTCTCTAGGTAGATGAATCACTGTGTACTTTCTCTTGTTTCTATCTGTTACCAACCTTGATAAACTCATACATTCTCTGTTCCCTGTTTCCCGGTCTTAGAGAAGTAGATTTCTTTCGGCGAAAGTGCTGTTTTCACAGTGCTAAGTACTCCCAACTCTATCAACAATGTAGGTTTTACCAGTTTTCTAAGTCTCTCTTATTTTCTTGTACTTATACTTTGAATTCTCTGTGTAAACCTCTGTAACTTCTCTAGATAGATGAATCACTGTATACTTTCTCTTGTTTCTATCTGTTTCCAATATTGAGAAACTCATACATTCTCTTTTCACTGTTTCCCGCTCTTAGAGAAGTAGATTTCTTTCGGCGAAAGTGCTGTTTTCACAGTGGTAAGTACTCCCAACTCTATCAACAATGTAGGTTTTACCAGTTTCCTACGTCTCTCTTATTTTCTTGTACATATACTTGGAAATCTCTGTGTAAACCTCTGTAACTTCTCTTGGTAGATGAATCACTGAGTACTTTCTCTTGTTTCTATCTGTTACCAATCTTGAGAAACTCAGACATTCTCTTTTCACTGTTTCCCCGTCTTAGAGAAGTAGATTTCTTTCGGCAAATGTGCTGTTTTCACAGGGTTAAGTACTCCCAACTCTATCAACAATGTAGGTTTTACCAGTTTTCTGCGTCTCTCTTATTCTCTTGTACTTATACTTGGAATTCTCTGTGTAAACCTCTGTAACTTCTCTAGGTAGATGAATCACTGTGTACTTTCTCTTATTTCTATCTGTTACCAATCTTGAGAAACTCATACATTCTCTGTTCCCTGTTTCCCGGTGTTAGAGAAGTAGATTTCTTTCTGTGAAAGTGCGGTTTTCACAGTGCTAAGTACTCCCAACTCTATCAACAATGTAGGTTTTACCAGTTTTCTAAGTCTCTCTTATTTTCTTGTACTTATACTTGGAATTCTCTGTGTAAACCTCTGTAAATTCTCTAGGTAGATGAATCACTGTGTACTTTCTCTTGTTTCTATCTGTTACCAATCTTGAGAAACTCATACATTCTCTGTTCCCTGTTTCCTGGTGTTAGAGAAGTAGTTTTCTTTCTGTAAAAATGCTGTTTTCACAGTGCTAAGTACTCCGAACTGTATCAACAGTGTAGGTTTTACCAGTTTTCTAAGTCTCTCTTATTTTCTTGTACTTATACTTGGAATTCTCTGTGTAAACCTCTGTAACTTCTCTAGGTAGATGAATCACTGTGTACTTTCTCTTGTTTCTATCTGTTACCAATCTTGAGAAACTCATACATTCTCTTTTCACTGTTTCCCGGTCTTAGAGAAGTAGATTTCTTTCTGCGAAAGTGCTGTTTTCACAGTGCTAAGTACTCCCAACTCTATCAACAATGTAGGTTTTACCAGTTTTCTAGGTCTCTCTTATTTTCTTGTACTTATACTTGGAATTCTCTGTGTAAACCTCTGTAACTTCTCTAGATAGATGAATCACTGTGTACTTTCTCTTGTTTCTATCTGTTACCAATCTTGAGAAACTCATGCATTCTCTGATCACTGTTTCCGGGTCTTAGAGAAGTAGATTTCTTTCTGCGAAAGTGCAGTTTTCACAGTGCTAAGTACTCCCAACTCTATCAACAATGTAGGTTTTACCAGTTTTCTAAGTCTCTCTTATTTTCTTGTATTTATAGTTGGATTTCTCTGTGTAAACCTCGGTAACGTCTCTAGGTAGATGAATCACTGTGCACTTTCTCTTGTTTCTATCTGTTACCAATCTTGAGAAACTCATACATTCTCTGTTCCCTGTTTCCCGCTCTTAGAGAAGTAGATTTCTTTCGGCGAAAGTGCTGTTTTCACAGTGCTAAGAACTCCCAACTCTATCAACAATGTAGGTTTTACCAGTTTTCTAAGTCTCTCTTATTTTCTTGTACTTATACTTGGAATTCTCTGTGTAAACCTCTGTATCTTCTCTAGGTAGATGAATCACTGTGTACTTTCTCTTGTTTCTATCTGTTATCAATTTTGAGAAACTCATACATTCTCTTTTCACTGTGTCCCGGTTTTAGAGAAGTAGATTTCTTTCGGCGAAAGTGCTGTTTTCACAGTGCTAAGTACTCCCAACTCTATCAACAATGTAGGTTTTACCAGTTTTCTAAGTCTCTCTTATTTTCTTGTACTTATACTTGGAATATTCTGTGTAAACCTCTGTAACTTCTCTAGGTAAATGAATCACTGTGTACTTTCTCTTGTTTCTATCTGTTACCAATCTTGAGAAAGTCATACATTCTCTGTTCCCTGTTTGCTGATCTTAGAAAAATAGATTTCTTTCTGCGAAAGTGCTGTTTTCACAGTGCTAAGTACTCCCAACTCTATCAACAATGTAGGTTTTACCAGTTTTCTAAGTCTCTCTTATTTTCTTGTACTTATACTTGGAATTCTCTGTGTAAACCTCTGTAACTTCTCTAGGTAGATGAATCACTGTGTACTTTCTCTTGTTTCTATCTGTTACCAATCTTGAGAAACTCATACATTCTCTTTTCACTGTTTCCCGGTCTTAGAGAAGTAGATTTTTTTCTGCGAAAGTGCTGTTTTCACAGTGCTAAGTACTACCAACTCTATCAACAATGTAGGTTTTACCAGTTTTCTAGGTCTCTCTTATTTTCTTGTACTTATACTTGGAATTCTCTGTGTAAACCTCTGTAACTTCTCTAGGTAGATGAATCACTGTGTACTTTCTCTTGTTTCTATCTGTTACCAATCTTGAGAAACTCATGCATTCTCTGATCACTGTTTCCGGGTCTTAGAGAAGTAGATTTCTTTCTGCGAAAGTGCTGTTTTCACAGTGCTAAGTACTCCCAACTTTATCAAAAATGTAGGTTTTACCAGTTTTCTAAGTCTCTCTTATTTTCTTCTATTTATAGTTGGATTTCTCTGTGTAAACCTCTGTAACGTCTCTAGGTAGATGAATCACTGTGCACTTTCTCTTGTTTCTATCTGTTACCAATCTTGAGAAACTCATACATTCTCTGTTCCTTGTTTCCCGCTCTTAGAGAAGTAGATTTCTTTCGGCGAAAGTGCTGTTTTCAAAGTGCTAAGTACTCCCAACTCTATCAACAATGTAGGTTTTACCAGTTTTCTAGGTCTCTCTTATTTTCTTGTACTTATACTTGGAATTCTCTGTGTAAACCTCTGTAAGTTCTCTAGGTAGATGAATCACTGTGTACTTTATCTTGTTTCTATCTGTTACCAATCTTGAGAAACTCATACATTCTCTGTTCTCTGTTTCCCGGTGTTAGAGAAGTAGATTTCTTTCTGCGAAAGTGCTGTTTTCACAGTGCTAAGTACTCCCAACTCTATCAACAATGTAGGTTTTACCTGTTTTCTAAGTCTCTCTTATTTTCTTGCACTTATACTTAGAATTCTCTGTGTAAACCTCTGTAAGTTCTCTATGTAGATGAATCACTCTGTACTTTCTCTTGTTTCTATCTGTTACCAATCTTGAGAAACTCATACATTCTCTGTTCCCTGTTTCCCGGTGTTAGAGAAGTAGATTTCTTTCTGCGAAAGTGCTGTTTTCACAGTGCTAAGAACTCCCAACTCTATCAACAATGTAGGTTTTACCAGTTTTCTAAGTCTCTCTTATTTTCTTGTACTTATACTTGGAATTCTCTGTGTAAACCTCTGTAACTTCTCTAGGTAGATGAATCACTGTATACTTTCTCTTGTTTCTATCTTTTACCAATCTTGAGAAATTCATACATTCTATTTTCCCTGTTTGCTGATCTTAGAAAAATAGATTTCTTTCTGCGAAAGTGCTGTTTTCACAGTCCTAAGTACTCCCAACTCTATCAACAATGTAGGTTTTACCAGTTTTCTAAGTCTCTCTTATTTTCTTGTACTTATACTTGGAATATTCTGTGTAAACCTCTGTAACTTCTCTAGGTAGATGAATCACTGTGTACTTTCTCTTGTTTCTGTCTGTTACCAATCTTGAGAAACTCATACATTCTCTGTTCCCTGTTTCCCGTAGTTAGAGAAGTAGATTTGTTTCCGCGAAAGTGCAGTTTTCACAGTGCGAAGTACTCCCAACTCTATCAACAATGTAGGTTTTACCAGGTTTCTAAGTCTCTCTTATTTTCTTGTACTTATACTTGGAATTCTCTGTGTAAACCTCTGTAAGTTCTCTGGGTAGATGAATCACTGTGTACTTTCTCTTGTTTCTATCTGTTACCAATCTTGAGTAACTCACACATTCTCTTTTCACTGTTTCCCGGTCTTAGAGAAGTAGATTTATTTCTGCGAAAGTGCTGTTTTCACAGAGCTAAGTACTCCCAACTCTATGAACACTGTAGGTTTTACCAGTTTTGTAAGTCTCTCTTATCTTCTTTTTCTTATTCTTGGAATTTTCTGTGTAAACCTCTGTAACTTCACTAGGTAGATGAATCACTGTGTACTTTCTCTTGTTTCTATCTGTTACCAATCTTCAGAAACTCATACATTCTCTTTTCACTGTTTCCCAGTCTTAGAGAAGTAGATTTCTTTCGGCGAAAGTGCTGTTTTCACAGTAGTAAGTCTTCCCAACTCTATCAACAATGTAGGTTTTACCATTTTTCTAAGTCTCTCTTATTTTCTTGTACTTATACTTGGACTTGTCTGTGTAAACCTCTGTAACTTCTCTAGGTCGAGGAATCACTGTATACTTTCTCTTGTTTCTATCTGTTACCAATCTTGAGAAACTCATACATTCTCTTTTCAGTGTTTCCCGGTCTTAGAGAAGTAGATTTCTTTCGGCGAAAGTGCTGTTTTCACAGTGCTAAGTACTCCCAACTCTATCAACAATGTAGGTTTTACCAGTTTTCTAAGTCTCTCTTATTTTCTTGTACTTATACTTGGAATTCTCTATGTAAACCTCTGTACCCTCTCTAGGTAGATGAATCACTGTGTACTTCTTTTGTTTCTATCTGTAACTAATCTTTAGAAACTCATACATTCTCTGTTAACTGTTTCGCGGTCTTAGAGAAGTAGATTTCTTTCGGCGAAAGTGCTGTTTTCACAGTGCTAACTACTCCTAACTCTATCAACAATGTAGGTTTTACCAGTTTTCTAAGTCTCTCTTATTTTCTTGTACTTATACTTGGAATTCTCTATGTAAACCTCTGTAACTTCTCTAGGTAGATGAATCACTGTGTACTTTCTCTTGTTTCTATCTCTTACCAATCTTGAGAAACTCATACATTCTCTTTTCACTGTTTCCCGGTCGTAGAGAAGTAGATTTCTTTCTGCGAAAGTGCTGTTTTCACAGTGCTAATTACTCCCAACTCTACCAACAATGTAGGTTTTACCAGTTTTCTAAGTCTCTCTTATTTTCTTCTACTTATACTTGGAATTCTCTGTGTAAACCTCTGTACGTTCTCTAGGTAGATGAATCACTGTGTACTTTCTCTTGTTTCTATCTGTTACCAATCTTGAGAAACTCATACATTCTCTTTTCAGGGTTTGCCGGTCTTAGAGAAGTAGATTTCTTTCGGCGAAAGTGCTGTTTTCACAGTGCTAAGTACTCCCAACTCTATCAACAATGTAGGTTTTACCAGTTTTCTAGGTCTCTCTTATTTTCTTGTACTTATACTTGGAATTCTCTGTGTAAACCTCTGTAACTTCTCTAGGTAGATGAATCACTGTGTACTTTCTCTTGTTTCTATCTGTTACCAATCTTGAGAAACTCATGCATTCTCTTTTCACTGATTCCCGGTCTTAGAGAAGTAGATTTCTTTCTGCGAAAGTGCTGTTTTCACTGTCCTAAGTACTCCCAACTCTATCAACAGTGTATGTTTTACCAGTTTTCTAAGTCTCTCTTATTTTCTTGTGCTTATACTTGGATTTCTCTGTGTAAACCTCTGTAACTTTTGTAGGTAGATGAATCAGTGTGTACTTTCTCTTGTTTCTATCTGTTACCAATCTTGAGAAACTCATACATTCTCTGTTCCCTGTTTCCCGGTGTTAGTGAAGTAGATTTCTTTCTGCGAAAGTGCTGTTTTCACTGTCCTAAGTACTCCGAACTCTATCAACAATGTAGGTTTTACCTGTTTTCTAAGTCTCTCTTATTTTCTTGCACTTATACTTGGAATTCTCTGTGTAAACCTCTGTAAGTTCTCTAGGTAGGTGAATCACTGTGTACTTTCTCTTGTTTCTATCTGTTACCAATCTTGAGAAACTCATACATACTCTGTTCCATTTTTCCCGGTTTTAGAGAAGTAGATTTCTTTCTGCGAAAGTGCTGTTTTCACAGTGCTAAGTACTCCCAACTCTATCAACAATGTAGGTTTTACCAGTTTTCTAAGTCTCTCTTATTTTCTTGTACTTATACTTGGAATTCTCTGTGTAAACCTCTGTAACTTCTCTAGGTCGAGGAATCACTGTGTACTTTCTCTTGTTTCTATCTGTTACCAATCTTGAGAAACTCATACATTCTCTTTTCACTGTTTCCCGGTCTTAGAGAAGTAGAATTCTTTCTGCGAAAGTGCTGTTTTCACAGTGCTAAGTACTCCCCACTCTATCAACAATGTAGGTTTTACCAGGTTTCTAAGTCTCTCTTATTTTCTTGTACTTATACTTGGAATTCTCTGTGTAAACCTCTGTAAGTTCTCTGGGTAGATGAATCACTGTGTACTTTCTCTTGTTTCTATCTGTTACCAATCTTGAGTAACTCACACATTCTCTTTTCACTGTTTCCCGGTCTTAGAGAAGTAGATTTATTTCTGCGAAAGTGCTGTTTTCACAGAGCTAAGTACTCCCAACTCTATGAACACTGTAGGTTTTACCAGTTTTGTAAGTCTCTCTTATCTTCTTTTTCTTATTCTTGGAATTTTCTGTGTAAACCTCTGTAACTTCACTAGGTAGATGAATCACTGTGTACTTTCTCTTGTTTCTATCTGTTACCAATCTTCAGAAACTCATACATTCTCTTTTCACTGTTTCCCAGTCTTAGAGAAGTAGATTTCTTTCGGCGAAAGTGCTGTTTTCACAGTAGTAAGTATTCCCAACTCTATCAACAATGTAGGTTTTACCATTTTTCTAAGTCTCTCTTATTTTCTTGTACTTATACTTGGACTTGTCTGTGTAAACCTCTGTAACTTCTCTAGGTCGATGAATCACTGTATACTTTCTCTTGTTTCTATCTGTTACCAATCTTGAGAAACTCATACATTCTCTTTTCAGTGTTTCCCGGTCTTAGAGAAGTAGATTTCTTTCGGCGAAAGTGCTGTTTTCACAGTGCTAAGTACTCCCAACTCTATCAACAATGTAGGTTTTACCAGTTTTCTAAGTCTCTCTTATTTTCTTGTACTTATACTTGGAATTCTCTATGTAAACCTCTGTACCCTCTCTAGGTAGATGAATCACTGTGTACTTCTTTTGTTTCTATCTGTAACTAATCTTTAGAAACTCATACATTCTCTGTTAACTGTTTCGCGGTCTTAGAGAAGTAGATTTCTTTCGGCGAAAGTCCTGTTTTCACAGTGCTAACTACTCCTAACTCTATCAACAATGTAGGTTTTACCAGTTTTCTAAGTCTCTCTTATTTTCTTGTACTTATACTTGGAATTCTCTATGTAAACCTCTGTAACTTCTCTAGGTCGATGAATCACTGTGTACTTTCTCTTGTTTCTATCTCTTACCAATCTTGAGAAACTCATACATTCTCTTTTCACTGTTTCCCGGTCGTAGAGAAGTAGATTTCTTTCTGCGAAAGTGCTGTTTTCACAGTGCTAAGTACTCCCAACTCTACCAACAATGTAGGTTTTACCAGTTTTCTAAGTCTCTCTTATTTTCTTCTACTTATACTTGGAATTCTCTGTGTAAACCTCTGTACGTTCTCTAGGTAGATGAATCACTGTGTACTTTCTCTTGTTTCTATCTGTTACCAATCTTGAGAAACTCATACATTCTCTTTTCAGTGTTTGCCGGTCTTAGAGAAGTAGATTTCTTTCGGCGAAAGTGCTGTTTTCACAGTGCTAAGTACTCCCAACTCTATCAACAATGTAGGTTTTACCAGTTTTCTAGGTCTCTCTTATTTTCTTGTACTTATACTTGGAATTCTCTGTGTAAACCTCTGTAACTTCTCTAGGTAGATGAATCACTGTGTACTTTCTCTTGTTTCTATCTGTTACCAATCTTGAGAAACTCATGCATTCTCTTTTCACTGATTCCCGGTCTTAGAGAAGTAGATTTCTTTCTGCGAAAGTGCTGTTTTCACTGTCCTAAGTACTCCCAACTCTATCAACAGTGTATGTTTTACCAGTTTTCTAAGTCTCTCTTATTTTCTTGTGCTTATACTTGGATTTCTCTGTGTAAACCTCTGTAACTTTTGTAGGTAGATGAATCAGTGTGTACTTTCTCTTGTTTCTATCTGTTACCAATCTTGAGAAACTCATACATTCTCTGTTCCCTGTTTCCCGGTGTTAGTGAAGTAGATTTCTTTCTGCGAAAGTGCTGTTTTCACTGTCCTAAGTACTCCGAACTCTATCAACAATGTAGGTTTTACCTGTTTTCTAAGTCTCTCTTATTTTCTTGCACTTATACTTGGAATTCTCTGTGTAAACCTCTGTAAGTTCTCTAGGTAGGTGAATCACTGTGTACTTTCTCTTGTTTCTATCTGTTACCAATCTTGAGAAACTCATACATACTCTGTTCCATTTTTCCCGGTTTTAGAGAAGTAGATTTCTTTCTGCGAAAGTGCTGTTTTCACAGTGCTAAGTACTCCCAACTCTATCAACAATGTAGGTTTTACCAGTTTTCTAAGTCTCTCTTATTTTCTTGTACTTATACTTGGAATTCTCTGTGTAAACCTCTGTAACTTCTCTAGGTCGAGGAATCACTGTGTACTTTCTCTTGTTTCTATCTGTTACCAATCTTGAGAAACTCATACATTCTCTTTTCACTGTTTCCCGGTCTTAGAGAAGTAGAATTCTTTCTGCGAAAGTGCTGTTTTCACAGTGCTAAGTACTCCCCACTCTATCAACAATGTAGGTTTTACCAGTATTCTAAGTCTCTCTTATCTTCTTTTTCGTATATTGGGAATTCTCTGTGTAAACCTCTGTAACTTCTCTAGGTAGATGAATCACTGTGTATTTTCTCTTCTTTCTATCTGTTACCAATCTTGAGAAACTCATACATTCTCTGATCACTGTTTCCCGGTCTTAGAGAAGTAGATTTCTTTCTGAGAAAGTGCTGTTTTCACAGTGCTAAGTACTCCCAACTCTATCAACAATGTAGGTTTTACCAGTTTTCTAAGTCTCTCTTATTTTCTTGTACTTATACTTGGAATTCTCTGTGTAAACCTCTGTACCTTCTCTAGGTAGATGAATCACTGTATACTTTCTCTTGTTTCAATCTGTTATCAATTTTGATAAACTCATACATTCTCTTTTCACTGTGTCCCGGTCTTAGAGAAGTAGATTTCTTTCGGCGAAAGTGCTGTTTTCACAGTGCTAAGTACTCCCAACTCTATAAACAATGTAGGTTTTACAAGTTTTCTTAGTCTCTCTTATTTTCTTGTACTTATACTTGGAATTCTCTGTGTAAACCTCTGTAACTTCTCTAGGTAGATGAATCACTGTGTACTTTCTCTTGTTTCTATCTGTTACCAATCTTGAGAAACTCATACATTCTCTGTTCCCTGTTTCCCGGAGTTAGAGAAGTAGATTTGTTTCCGCGAAAGTGCTGTTTTCACAGTGCGAAGTACTCCCAACTCTATCAACAATGTAGGTTTTACCAGGTTTCTAAGTCTCTCTTATTTTCTTGTACTTATACTTGGAATTCTCTGTGTAAACCTCTGTAAGTTCTCTAGGTAGATGAATCACTGTCTACTTTCTCTTGTTTCTATCTGTTACCAATCTTGAGAAACTCATACATTCTCTGTTCCCTGTTTCCCGGTGTTAGAGAAGTAGACTTCTTTCTGCGAAAGTGCTGTTTTCACAGTGCTAAGTACTCCCAACTCTATCAACAATGTAGGTTTTTCCTGTTTTCTAAGTCTCTCTTATTTTCTTGTAGTTATACTTGGAATTCTCTGTGTAAACCAGTGTAAGTTCTCTAGGTAGATGAATCACTGTGTACTTTCTCTTGTTTCTATCTGTTACCAAACTTGAGAAACTCATACATTCTCTTTTCACTGTTTTCCGGTCTTAGAGAAGTAGATTTCTTTCGGCGAAAGTGCTGTTTTCACAGTGCTAAGTACTCCCAACTCTATCAACAATGTAGGTTTTACCTGTTTTCTAAGTCTTTCTTATTTTCTTGCACTTATACTTGGAATTCTCTATGTAAACCTCTGTAAGTTCTCTACGTAGATGATTCACTCTGTACTTTCTCTTGTTTCTATCTGTTACCAATCTGGAGAAACTCATACATTCTCTGTTCCCTGTTTCCCGGTGTTAGAGAAGTAGATTTCTTTCTGCGAAAGTGCTGTTTTCACAGTGCCAAGTACTCCCAACTCTATCAACAATGTAGGTTTTTCCTGTTTTCTAAGTCTCTCTTATTTTCTTGTAGTTATACTTGGAATTCTCTGTGTAAACCTCTGTAACTTCTCTAGGTAGATGAATCACTGTGTACTTTCTCTTGTTTCTATCTGTTACCAATCTTGAGAAACTCATACATTCTCTGTTCCCTGTTTGCTGATCTTAGAAAAATAGATTTCTTTCTGCGAAAGTGCTGTTTTCACAGTGCTAAGTACTCCCAACTCTATCAACAATGTAGGTTTTACCAGTTTTCTACGTCTCTCTTATTTTCTTGTACTTATACTTAGAATTCTCTGTGTAAACCTCTGTAACTTCTCTAGGTAGATGAATCACTGTGTACTTTCTCTTGTTTCTATCTGTTACCATTCTTGAGAAACTCATACATTCTCTGTTCCCTGTTTCCCGGTCTTAGAGAAGTAGATTACTTTCGGCGAAAGTGCTGTTTTCACAGTGCTAAGTACTCCCAACTCAATCAGCAATGTACGTTTTACCAGTTTTCTAAGTCGCTCTTGTTTTCTTGTACTTAAACTTGGAATTTTCTGTGTAAACCTCTGTAACTTCTCTAGGTAGATGAAACACTGTGTACTTCTTTTGTTTCTATCTGTTAGTAATCTTGAGAAACTCATACATTCTCTGTTACCTGTTTCCCGGTGTTAGAGAAGTAGATTTCTTTCTGCGAAAGTGCTGTTTTCACAGTGCCAAGTACTCCCAACTCTATCAACAATGTAGGTTTTACCAGTTTTCTAAGTCTCTCTTATTTTCTTGTACTTATACTTGGAATTCTCTGTGTAAACCTCTGTAACTTCTCTAGGTAGATGAATCACTGTGTACCTTCTCTTTTTTCTATCTGTTACCCATCTTGAGAAACTCATACATACTCTTTTCACTGTTTCCCGGTATTAGAGAAGTAGATTTCTTTCGGCGGAAGTGCTGTTTTCACAGTGCTAAGTACTACCAACTCTATCAACAATGTAGGTTTTACCAGTTTTCTAATTCTCTCTCATTTTCTTGTACTTATACTTGGAATTCTCTGTGTAAAACTCTGTAAGTTCTCTAGGTAGATGAATCACTGTGTACTTTCTCTTGTTTCTATCTGTTACCAATCTTGAGAAACTCATACAATCTCTTTTCACTGTTTCCCTGTGTTAGAGAAGTAGATTTCTTTCGGCGAAAGTGCTGTTTTCACAGTGCTAAGTACTCCCAACTCTATCAACAATGTAGGTTTTACCAGTTTTCTAAGTCTCTCTTATTTTCTTGTACTTATACTTGGAATTCTGTGTGTAAACCTCTGTAACTTCTCTAGGTAGATGAATCACTGTGTACTTTCTCTTGTTTCTATCTGTTACCAATCTTGAGAAACTCATACATTCTCTTTTCACTGTTTCCCGGTCTTAGAGAAGTAGATATCTTTCGGCGAAAGTGCTGTTTTCACAGTGCTAAGTACTCCCAACTCAATCAGCAATGTAAGTTTATCAGTTTTCTAAGTCTCTCTTATTTTCTTGTACTTAAACTTGGAATTTTCTGTGTAAACCTCTGTAACTTCTCTAGGTAGATGAATCACTGCGTACTTCTTTTGCTTCTATCTGTTACTAATCTTGAGAAAGTCATACATTCCCTGTTACCTGTTTCCCGGTGTTAGAGAAGTAGATTTCTTTCGGCGAAAGTGCTGTTTTCACAGTGCTACGTACTCCCAACTCTATCAACAATGTAGGTTTTACCAGTTTTCTAAGTCTCTCTTATTTTCATCTACTTATACTTGGAATTCTCTGTGTAAACCTCTGTAACCTCTCTAGGTAGATGAATCACTGTGTACTTTCTCTTTTTTCTATCTGTTACCCATCTTGAGAAACTCATACATTCTCTTTTCACTGTTTCCCGGTATTAGAGAAGTAGATTTCTTTCGGCGGAAGTGCTGTTTTCACAGTCCTAAGTACTACCAACTCTATCAACAATGTAGGTTTTACCAGTTTTCTAATTCTCTCTCATTTTCTTGTACTTATACTTGGAATTCTCTGTGTAAAACTCTGTAAGTTCTCTAGGTAGATGAATCACTGTGTACTTTCTCTTGTTTCTATCTGTTACCATTCTTGAGAAACTCATACATTCTCTGTTCCCTGTTTCCCGGTCTTAGAGAAGTAGATTACTTTCGGCGAAAGTGCTGTTTTCACAGTGCTAAGTACTCCCAACTCAATCAGCAATGTACGTTTTACCAGTTTTCTAAGTCGCTCTTATTTTCTTGTACTTAAACTTGGAATTTTCTGTGTAAACCTCTGTAACTTCTCTAGGTAGATGAATCACTGTGTACTTCTTTTGTTTCTATCTGTTAGTAATCTTGAGAAACTCATACATTCTCTGTTACCTGTTTCCCGGTGTTAGAGAAGTAGATTTCTTTCTGCGAAAGTGCTGTTTTCACAGTGCCAAGTACTCCCAACTCTATCAACAATGTAGGTTTTACCAGTTTTCTAAGTCTCTCGTATTTTCTTGTACTTATACTTGGAATTCTCTGTGTAAACCTCTGTATCTTCTCTAGGTAGATGAATCACTGTGTACTTTCTCTTGTTTCTATCTGTTACCAATCTTGAGAAACTCATACATTCTCTGTTCCCTGTTTGCTGATCTTAAAAAATAGATTTCTTTCTGCGAAAGTGCTGTTTTCACAGCGCTAAGTACTCCCAACTCTATCAACAATGTAGGTTTTACCAGTTTTCTACGTCTCTCTTATTTTCTTGTACTTATACTTGGAATTCTCTGTGTAAACCTCTGTAACTTCTCTAGGTAGATGAATCACTGTGTACTTTCTCTTGTTTCTATCTGTTACCAATCTTGAGAAACTCATACATTCTCTTTTCACTGTTTCCCGGTCTTAGAGAAGTAGATTTCTTTTGGCAAAAGTGCTGTTTTCACAGTGCTAAGTACTCCCAACTCTATCAGCAATGTACGTTTTACCAGTTTTCTAAGTCTGTCTTATTTTCTTGTACTTATACTTGGAATTCTCTGTGTAAACCTCTGTAACTTCTCTAGGTAGATGAATCACTGTGTACTTTCTCTAGTTTCTATCTGTTACCAATCTTGAGAAACTCATACATTCCCTGTTCCCTGTTTCCCGGTCTTAGAGAAGTAGATTTCTTTCTGCGAAAGTGCTGTTTTCACAGTGCTAAGTACTCCCAACTCTATCAGCAATGTAGGTTTTAACAGGTTTCTAGGTCTCTCTTATTTTCTTGTACTTATACTTGGAATTCTCTGTGTAAACCTCTGTAACTTCTCTAGGTAGATGAATCACTGTGTACTTTCTCTTGTTTCTATCTGTTACCAATCTTGAGAGACTCATACATTCTCTATGCACTGTTTCCCGGTCTTAGAGAAGTAGATTTCTTTCGGCGAAAGTGTGGTTTTCACAGTGATAAGTACTCCCAACTCAATCAACAATGTAAGTTTTACCAGTTTTCTAAGTCTCTCTCATCTTCTTTTTCTTATACTTGGAATTCTCTGTGTAAACCTCTGTAACTTTTCTATGTAGATGAATCACTGAGTACTTTCTCTTCTTTCTATCTGTTACCTATCTTGAGAAACTCATACATTCTCTGTTCACTGTTTCCCGGTCTTAGACAAGTAGAATTCTTTCGGCGAAAGTGCTGTTTTCACAGTGCTAAGTACTCCCAACTCTATCAACAATGTAGGTTTTACCAGTTTTCTAAGTCTCTCTTATTTTCTTGTACTTATACTTGGAATTCTCTGTGTAAACCTCTGTAACTTCTCTAGGTAGATGAATCACTGTGTACTTTCTCTTGTTTCTATCTGTTACCAATCTTGAGAAACTCATGAATTCTCTTTTAACTGTTTCCCGGTCTCAGAGAAGTAGATTTCTTTCGGCGAAAGTACTGTTTTGACAGTGCTAAGTACTCTCAACTCTATCAACAAGGGAGGTTTTACCAGTTTTCTAAGTCTCTCTTATTTTCTTGTACTTAAATTTGGAATTATCTGTCTAAACCTCTGTAACTTCTCTAGGTAGATGAATCATTGTGTACTTTCAGTTGTTTCTATCTGTTACCAATCTTGAGAAACTCATACATTCTCTGTTACCTTTTCAAAGGTATTAGAGAAGTAGATTTCTTTCGGCGAAAGTGCTGTTTTCACAGTGCTAAGTACTCTCAACTCTATCAACAATGGAGGTTTTACCAGTTTTCTAAGTCTCTCTTATTTTCTTGTACTTATACTTGGAATTCTCTGTGTAAACCTCTGTAACTTCTCTAGGTAGATGAATCACTGTGTACTTTCTCTTGTTTCTATCTGTTACCAATCTTGAGAAACTCATACATTTTGTTTTCACTGTTTCTCAGTCTTAGAGAAGTAGATTTCTTTCCGCGAAAGTGCTGTTTTCACAGTGCTAAGTACTCCCAACTCTATCAACAATGTAGGTTTTACCAGTTTTCTAAGTCTCTCTTATTTTCTTGCACTTATACTTGGAATTCTCTGTGTAAACCTCTGTAACTTCTCTAGGTAGATGAATCACTGTGTACTTCTTTTGTTTCTATCTGCTACTAATCTTCAGAAACTCATACATTCTCTGTTACCTCTTTCCCGGTGTTAGATAAGTAGATTTCTTTCGGCGAAAGTGCTGTTTTCACAGTGCTAAGTACTACCAACTCTATCAACAATGTAGCTTTTACCAGTTTTCTAAGTCTCTCTTATTTTCTTGTACTTATACTTGGAATATTCTGTGTAAACCTCTGTAAATTCTCTAGGTAGATGAATCACTGTGTACTTTCTCTTGTTTCTATCTGTTGCCAATTTTGAGAAACTCATACATTCTCTTTTCACTGTTTCCCGGTCTTAGAGAAGTAGACTTCTTTCGGCGAAAGTGCTGTTTTCACAGTGCTAAGTACTCCCAACTCTATCAACAATGTAGGTTTTACCAGTTTTCTAAGTCTCTCTTATTTTCTTGTACTTATACTTGGAATTCTCTGTGTAAACCTCTGTAACTTCTCTAGGTAGATGAATCACTGTGTACTTTCTCTTGTTTCTATCTGTTACCTATCTTGAGAAACTCATACATTCTCTGTTACCTGTTTCCCGGTCTTAGGGAAGTAGAATTCTTTCTGCGAAAGTGCTGTTTTCACAGTGCTAAGTACTCCCAACTCTATCAACAATGTAGGTTTTACCTGTTTTCTAAGTCTCTCTTATTTTCTTGTACTTATACTTGGAATTCTCTGTGTAAACCTCTGTAACTTCTCTAGGTAGATGAATCACTGTGTACTTT
This sequence comes from Heterohyrax brucei, assembly GCA_028571685.1. NCBI lineage: Eukaryota > Metazoa > Chordata > Mammalia > Hyracoidea > Procaviidae > Heterohyrax > Heterohyrax brucei. Next base: position 31,494,661 of record CM053156.1, read on the forward strand.
CTCTTTTTTCTATGTGTTACCAATCTTGAGAAACTCATACATTCTCTTTTCACTGTTTCCTGGTCTTAGAGAAGTAGATTTCTTTCGGCGAAAGTGCTGTTTTCACAGTGGTAAGTACTCTCAACTCTATCAACAATGTAGGTGTTACCAGTTTTCTAACTCTCTGTTATTTTCTTGTACTTATACTTGGAATTCTCTGTGTAAACCTCTGTAACTTCTCTAGGTAGTTGAATCACTGTGTACTTTCTCTTGTTTCTATCTGTTATCAATCTTGAGAAACTCATACATTCTCTTTTCACTGTTTCACTGTCTTAGAGAAGTAGATGTCTTTCGGCGAAAGTGCTGTTTTCACAGTGCTAAGAACTCCCAACTCAATCAACAATGTAAGTTTTACCACTTTTCTAAGTCTCTCTTATTTTCTTGTAGTTATACTTGGAATTCTCTGTGTAAACCTCTGCAACATCTCTAGGTAGATGAATCACTGTGTATTTTCTCTTCTTTCTATCTGTTACCTATCTTGAGAAACTCATACATTCTCTGTTCACTGTTTCCCGGTCTTAGAGAAGTAGATTTCTTTCTGCGAAAGTGCTGTTTTCACAGTGCTAAGTACTCCCAACTCTATCAACAATGTAGGTTTTACCAGTTTTCTAAGTCTCTCTTATTTTCTTGTACTTATACTTGGAATTCTCTGTGTAAACCTCTGTAACTTCTCTAGGTAGATGAATCACTGTGTACTTTCTCTTGTTTCTATCTGTTACCAATCTTGAGAAAATTATACATTCTCTTTTCACTGTTTCCCGGTCTTAGAGAACTAGATTTCTTTCTGCGAAAGTGCTGTTTTCACAGTGCTAAGTACTCCCAACTCAATCAACAATGTAAGTTTTACCAGTTTTCTAAGTCTCTCTTATTTTCTTGTACTTAAACTTGGAAATTTCTGTGTAAACCTCTGTAACTTCTCTAGGTAGATGAATCACTGTGTACTTCTTTTGCTCCTATCTGTTACTAATCTTGAGAAACTCATACATTCTCTGTTAGCTGTTTCCCGGTGTTAGAGAAGTAGATTTCTTTCGGCGAAAGTACTGTTTTCACAGTGCTAAGTACTCCCAACTCTATCAACAATGTAGGTTTTACCAGTTTTCTAAGTCTCTCTTATCTTCTTTTACTTATACTTGGAATTCTCTGTGTAAACCTCTGTAACTTCTCTTGGTAGATGAATCACTGTGTACTTTCTCTTGTTTCTATCTGATACCAATTTTGAGAAACTCATACATTCTCTTTTCACTGTTTCCCGGTACTAGAGAAGTAGACTTCTTTTGGCGATAGTGCTGTATTCACAGTGCTTAGTACTCCCAACTCTATCAACAATGTAGGTTTCACCAGTTTTCTAAGTCTCTCTTATTTTCTTGTACTTATACTTGGAATTCTCTGTGTAAACCTCTGTAACTTCTCTAGGTTGATGAATCACTGTGTACTTTCTCCTGTTTCTATCTGTTACCAATCTTGAGAAACTCATACATTCTCTTATCACTGTTTCACGGTCTTAGAGAAGTAGATGTCTTTCGGCGAAAGTGCTGTTTTCACAGTGCTAAGTACTCCCAACTCTATCAACAATGTAAGTTTTACCAGTTTTCTAAGTCTCTCTTATCTTCTTTTACTTATACTTGGAATTCTCTGTGTAAACCTCTGTAACTTCTCTAGGTAGATGAATCACTGTGTACTTTCTCCTGTTTCTATCTGTTACCAATCTTGAGAAACTCATGCATTCTCTTTTCACTGTTTCCCGGTCTTAGAGAAGTAGATTTCTTTCGGCGAAAGTGCTGTTTTCACAGTGCTAAGTACACCCAATTCTATCAACAATGTAGGTTTTACCAGTTTTCTAAGTCTCTCTTATTTTCTTGTACTTAAACTTGGAATTTTCTGTGTAAAGCTCTGTAACTTCTCTAGGTAGGTAAATCACTGTGTACTTCTTTTGTTTCTATCTGTTACTAATCTTGAGAAACTCATACATTCTCTTTTCACTGTTTCCCGGTCTTACAGAAGTAGATTTCTTTTGGCGAAAGTGCTGTTTTCACAGTGCTAAGTACTCCCAACTCAATCAACAATGTAAGTTTTACCAGTTTTCTAAGTCTCTCTTATCTTCTTTTACTTATACTTGGAATTTTCTGTGTAAACCTCTGTAACTTCTCTAGGTAGATGAATCACTGTGTACTTTCTCTTGTTTCTATCTGTTACCAATCTTGAGAAACTCATAAATTCTCTTTTCACTGTTTCCCGGTCTTAGAGAAGTAGATTTCTTTCAGCGAAAGTGCTGTTTTCACAGTGCTAAGTACTCCCAACTCTATCAACAATGTAGGTTTTACCAGTTTTCTAAGTCTCTCTTATTTTCTTGTACTTATACTTGGAATTCTCTGTGTAAACCTCTGTAACATCTCTAGGTAGATGAATCACTGTGTACTTTCTCTTCTTTCTATCTGTTACCTATCTTGAGAAACTCATACATTCTCTGTTCACTGTTTCCCGGTCTTAGAGAAGTAGATTTCTTTCTGCGAAAGTGCTGTTTTCACAGTGCTAAGTACTCCCAACTCTATCAACAATGTAGGTTTTACCAGTTTTCTAAGTCTCTCTTATTTTCTTGTACTTATACTTGGAATTCTCTGTGTAAACCTCTGTAACTTCTCTAGGTAGATGAATCACTGTGTACTTTCTCTTGTTTCTGTCTGTTACCAATCTTGAGAAAATTATACATTCTCTTTTCACTGTTTCCCGGTCTTAGAGAACTAGATTTCTTTCTGCGAAAGTGCTGTTTTCACAGTGCTAGGTACTCCCAACTCAATCAACAATGTAAGTTTTACCAGTTTTCTAAGTCTCTCTTATTTTCTTGTACTTAAACTTGGAATTTTCTGTGTAAACCTCTGTAACTTCTCTAGGTAGATGAATCCCTGTGTACTTCTTTTGTTTCTATCCGTTACTAATCTTGAGAAACTCATACATTCTCTGTTACCTGTTTCCCGGTGTTAGAGCAGTAGATTTCTTTCGGCGAAAGTACTGTTTTCACAGTGCTAAGTACTCCCAACCCTATCAACAATGTAGGTTTTACCAGTTTTCTAAGTCTCTCTTATCTTCTTTTACTTATACTTGGAATTTTCTGTGTAAAACTCTGTAAGTTCTCTAGGTAGCTGAATCACTGTGTACTTTCTCTTGTTTCTATCTGTTACAATTCTTGAGAAACTCATACATTCTCTGTTCCCTGTTTCCCGGTGTTAGAGAAGTAGATTTCTTTCGGCGAAAGTGCTGTTTTCACAGTGCTAAGTTCTCCCAACTCTATCAACAATGTAGGTTTTACCAGTTTTCTAAGTCTCTCTTATTTTCTTGTACTTATACATGGAATTCTCTGTGTAAACCTCTGTAACTTCTCTAGGTAGATGAATCACTGTGTACTTTCTCTTGTTTCTATCTGTTACCAATCTTGAGAAACTCATACATTCTCTTTTCACTGTTTCCGGTCTTAGAGAAGTAGATTTCTTTCGGCGAAAGTGCTGTTTTCACAGTGCTAAGTACTTCCAACTCTATCAACAAAGTAGGTTTTACCAGTTTTCTAAGTCTCTCTTATTTTCTTGTAGTTATACTTGGAATTCTCTGTGTAAACCTCTGTAAGTTCTCTAGGTAGATGAATCACTGTGTACTTTCTCTTGTTTCTATCTGTTACCAATCTTGAGAAACTCATACATTCTCTGTTCCCTGTTTCCCGGTGTTAGAGAAGTAGATTTCTTTCGGCGAAAGTGCTGTTTTCACAGTGCTAAGTACTCCCAACTCTATCAACTATGTAGGTTTTACCAGTTTTCTAAGTCTCTCTTATTTTCTTGTACTTATACTTGGAATTCTCTGTGTAAACCTCTGTAACTTCTCTAGGTAGATGAATCACTGTGTACACTCTCTTGTTTCTATCTGTTACCAATCTTGAGAAACTCATACATTCTCTTTTCACTGTTTCCCGGTCTTAGAGAAGTAGATTTCTTTCAGCCAAAGTGCTGTTTTCACAGTGCTAAGTACTCCCAGCTCAATCAACAATGTAAGTTTTACCAGTTTTCTAAGTCTCTCTTATTTTTTGTACTTTAACTTGGAATTTTCTGTGTAAACGTCTCTACCTTCTCTAGGTAGATGAATCACTGTGTACTTCTTTTGTTTCTATCTGTTACTAATCTTGAGAAACTCATACATTCTCTGTTACCTCTTTCCCGGTGTTAGAGAAGTAGATTTCTTTCGGCGAAAGTACTGTTTTCACAGTGCTAAGTCCTCCCAACTCTATCAACAATGTAGGTTTTACCAGTTTTCTAAGTCTCTCTTATTTTCTTGTACTTATACTTGGAATTCTCTGTGTAAACCTCTGTAACTTCTCTAGGTAGATGAATCACTGTGTACTTTCTCTTGTTTCTATCTGTTACCAATCTTGAGAAACTCATACATTCTCTTTTCACTGTTTCCCGGTCTTAGAGAAGTAGATTTCTTTCGGTGAAAGTGCTGTTTTCACAGTGCTAAGTACTCCCAATTCAATCAACAATGTAGGTTTTACCAGATTTCTAAGTCCTTCTTATCTTCTTTTGCTCATACTTGGAATTTTCTGTGTAAACCTCTGAAACTTCTCTACGTAGATGAATCACTGTGTACTTTCTCTTGTTTCTATCTGTTACCAATCTTGAGAAACTCATACATTCTCTTTTCACTATTTCCCGTTCTTAGAGAAGTAGATGTCTTTCGGCGAAAGTGCTGTTTTCACAGTGCTAAGAACTCCCAACTCAATCAACAATGTAAGTTTTACCACTTTTCTAAGTCTCTCTTATTTTCTTGTAGTTATACTTGGAATTCTCTGTGTAAACCTCTGTAACATCTCTAGGTAGATGAATCACTGTGTACTTTCTCTTCTTTCTATCTGTTACCTATCTTGAGAAACTCATACATTCTCTGTTCACTGTTTCCCGGTCTTAGAGAAGTAGATTTCTTTCTGCGAAAGTGCTGTTTTCACAGTGCTAAGTACTCCCAACTCTATCAACAATGTAGGTTTTACCAGTTTTCTAAGTCTCTCTTATTTTCTTGTACTTATACTTGGAATTCTCTGTGTAAACCTCTGTAACTTCTCTAGGTAGATGAATCACTGTGTACTTTCTCTTGTTTCTATCTGTTACCAATCTTGAGAAAATTATACATTCTCTTTTCACTGTTTCCCTGTCTTAGAGAACTAGATTTCTTTCTGCGAAAGTGCTGTTTTCACAGTGCTAAGTACTCCCAACTCAATCAACAATGTAAGTTTTACCAGTTTTCTAAGTCTCTCTTATTTTCTTGTACTTAAACTTGGAAATTTCTGTGTAAACCTCTGTAACTTCTCTAGGTAGATGAATCACTGTGTACTTCTTTTGCTCCTATCTGTTACTAATCTTGAGAAACTCATACATTCTCTGTTAGCTGTTTCCCGGTGTTAGAGAAGTAGATTTCTTTCGGCGAAAGTACTGTTTTCACAGTGCTAAGTACTCCCAACTCTATCAACAATGTAGGTTTTACCAGTTTTCTAAGTCTCTCTTATCTTCTTTTACTTATACTTGGAATTCTCTGTGTAAACCTCTGTAACTCTCTTGGTAGATGAATCACTGTGTACTTTCTCTTGTTTCTATCTGATACCAATTTTGAGAAACTCATACATTCTCTTTTCACTGTTTCCCGGTCCTAGAGAAGTAGACTTCTTTTGGCGATAGTGCTGTATTCACAGTGCTTAGTACTCCCAACTCTATCAACAATGTAGGTTTCACCAGTTTTCTAAGTCTCTCTTATTTTCTTGTACTTATACTTGGAATTCTCTGTGTAAACCTCTGTAACTTCTCTAGGTTGATGAATCACTGTGTACTTTCTCCTGTTTCTATCTGTTACCAATCTTGAGAAACTCATACATTCTCTTATCACTTTTTCACGGTCTTAGAGAAGTAGATGTCTTTCGGCGAAAGTGCTGTTTTCACAGTGCTAAGTACTCCCAACTCTATCAACAATGTAAGTTTTACCAGTTTTCTAAGTCTCTCTTATCTTCTTTTACTTATACTTGGAATTCTCTGTGTAAACCTCTGTAACTTCTCTAGGTAGATGAATCACTGTGTACTTTCTCCTGTTTCTATCTGTTACCAATCTTGAGAAACTCATGCATTCTCTTTTCACTGTTTCCCGGTCTTAGAGAAGTAGATTTCTTTCGGCGAAAGTGCTGTTTTCACAGTGCTAAGTACACCCAATGCTATCAACAATGTAGGTTTTACCAGTTTTCTAAGTCTCTCTTATTTTCTTGTACTTATACTTGGAATTCTCTGTGTAAACCTCTGTAACTTCTCTAGGTAGATGAATCACTGTGTACTTTCTCTTGTTTCTATCTGTTACCAATTTTGAGAAACTCATACATTCTCTTTTCACTGTTTCCCGGTCTTAGAGAAGTAGACTTCTTTCGGCGAAAGTGCTGTTTTCACAGTGCTAAGTACTCACAACTCTATCAACAATGTAGGTTTTACCAGTTTTCTAAGTCTCTCTTATTTTCTTGTACTTATACTTGGAATTCTCTGTGTAAACCTCTGTAACTTCTCTAGGTAGATGAATCACTGTGTACTTTCTCTTGTTTCTATCTGTTACCAATCTTGAGAAAATTATACATTCTCTTTTCACTGTTTCCCTGTCTTAGAGAACTAGATTTCTTTCTGCGAAAGTGCTGTTTTCACAGTGCTAAGTACTCCCAACTCAATCAACAATGTAAGTTTTACCAGTTTTCTAAGTCTCTCTTATTTTCTTGTACTTAAACTTGGAAATTTCTGTGTAAACCTCTGTAACTTCTCTAGGTAGATGAATCACTGTGTACTTCTTTTGCTCCTATCTGTTACTAATCTTGAGAAACTCATACATTCTCTGTTAGCTGTTTCCCGGTGTTAGAGAAGTAGATTTCTTTCGGCGAAAGTACTGTTTTCACAGTGCTAAGTACTCCCAACTCTATCAACAATGTAGGTTTTACCAGTTTTCTAAGTCTCTCTTATCTTCTTTTACTTATACTTGGAATTCTCTGTGTAAACCTCTGTAACTCTCTTGGTAGATGAATCACTGTGTACTTTCTCTTGTTTCTATCTGATACCAATTTTGAGAAACTCATACATTCTCTTTTCACTGTTTCCCGGTCCTAGAGAAGTAGACTTCTTTTGGCGATAGTGCTGTATTCACAGTGCTTAGTACTCCCAACTCTATCAACAATGTAGGTTTCACCAGTTTTCTAAGTCTCTCTTATTTTCTTGTACTTATACTTGGAATTCTCTGTGTAAACCTCTGTAACTTCTCTAGGTTGATGAATCACTGTGTACTTTCTCCTGTTTCTATCTGTTACCAATCTTGAGAAACTCATACATTCTCTTATCACTTTTTCACGGTCTTAGAGAAGTAGATGTCTTTCGGCGAAAGTGCTGTTTTCACAGTGCTAAGTACTCCCAACTCTATCAACAATGTAAGTTTTACCAGTTTTCTAAGTCTCTCTTATCTTCTTTTACTTATACTTGGAATTCTCTGTGTAAACCTCTGTAACTTCTCTAGGTAGATGAATCACTGTGTACTTTCTCCTGTTTCTATCTGTTACCAATCTTGAGAAACTCATGCATTCTCTTTTCACTGTTTCCCGGTCTTAGAGAAGTAGATTTCTTTCGGCGAAAGTGCTGTTTTCACAGTGCTAAGTACACCCAATGCTATCAACAATGTAGGTTTTACCAGTTTTCTAAGTCTCTCTTATTTTCTTGTACTTATACTTGGAATTCTCTGTGTAAACCTCTGTAACTTCTCTAGGTAGATGAATCACTGTGTACTTTCTCTTGTTTCTATCTGTTACCAATTTTGAGAAACTCATACATTCTCTTTTCACTGTTTCCCGGTCTTAGAGAAGTAGACTTCTTTCGGCGAAAGTGCTGTTTTCACAGTGCTAAGTACTCACAACTCTATCAACAATGTAGGTTTTACCAGTTTTCTAAGTCTCTCTTATTTTGTTGTACTTATACTTGGAATTCTCTGTGTAAACCTCTGTAACTTCTCTAGGTAGATGAATCACTGTGTACTTTTTCTTTTTTCTATCTGTTACCAATCTTGAGAAACTCATACATTCTCTGTTCACTGTTTCCCGGTCTTAGAGAAGTAGATTTCTTTCTGCGAAAGTGCTGTTTTCACAGTGCTAAGTACTCCCAACTCTATCAACAATGTAGGTTTTCCAGTTTTCTAAGTCTCTCTTATTTTCTTGTACTTATACTTGGAATTCTCTGTGTAAACCTCAGTAACTTCTCTAGATAGATGAATCACTGTGTACTTCTTTTGTTTCTATCTGCTACTAATCTTCAGAAACTCATACATTCTCTGTTACCTCTTTCCCGGTGTTAGATAAGTAGATTTCTTTCGGCGAAAGTGCTGTTTTCACAGTGCTAAGTACTACCAACTCTATCAACAATGTAGGTTTTACCAGTTTTCTAAGTCTCTCTTATTTTCTTGTACTTATACTTGGAATTCTCTGTGTAAACCTCTGTAACTTCTCTAGGTAGATGAATCACTGTGTACTTTCTCTTGTTTCTATCGGTTACCAATGTTGAGAAACTCATACATTCTCTTTTCACTGTTTAACTGTCTTAGAGAAGTAGATTTCTTTCGGCGAAAGTGCTGTTTTCACAGTGCTAAGTACTCCCAACTCAATCAACAATGTAAGTTTTACCAGTTTTCTAAGTCTCTCTTATCTTCTTTTACTTATACTTGGAATTTTCTGTGTAAACCTCTGTAACTTCTCTAGGTAGATGAATCACTGTGTACTTTCTCTTGTTTCTATCTGTTACCAATCTTGAGAAACTCATACATTCTCTTTTCACTGTTTCCCGGTCTTAGAGAAGTAGATTTCTTTCGGCGAAAGTGCTGTTTTCACAGTGCTAAGTACTCCCAACTCAATCAACAATGTAAGTTTTACCAGTTTTCTAAGTCTCTCTTATCTTCTTTTACTTATACTTGGAATTTTCTCTGTAAACCTCTGTAACTTCTGTAGGTAGATGAATCACTGTGTACTTCTTTTGTTTCTATCTGTTACCAATCTTGAGAAACTCATACATTCTTTTTTCACTGTTTCCCGGTCTTAGAGAAGTAGATTTCTTTCGGCGAAAGGGCTGTTTTCACAGTGCTAAGTACTCCCAACTCAATCAACAATGTAAGTTTTACCACTTTTCTATGTCTCTCTTATTTTCTTGTACTTAAACTTGGAATTTTCTGTGTAAACCTCTGTAACTTCTCGAGGTAGATGAATCAATGTGTACTTCTTTTGTTTCTATCTGTTACCAATCTTTAGAAACTCATACATTCTCTGGTCCCTGTTTCCCGGTGTTAGAGAAGTAGATTTCTTTCGGCGAAAGTGCTGTTTTCACAGTGCTAAGTACTCCCAACTCTATCAACAATGTAGGTTTTACCAGTTTTCTAAGTCTCTCTTATCTTCTTTTACTTATACTTGGAATTCTCTGTGTAAACCTCTGTAACTTCTCTAGATAGATGAATCACTGTGTACTTTCTCCTGTTTCTATCTGTTACCAATCTTTAGAAACTCATGCATTCTCTTTTCACTGTTTCCCGGTCTTAGAGAAGTAGATTGCTTTCGGCGAAAGTGGTGTTTTCACAGTGCTAAGTACACCCAACTCTATCAACAATGTAGGTTTTACCAGTTTTCTAAGTCTCTCTTATTTTCTTGTACTTATACTTGGAATTCTCTGTGTAAACCTCTGTAACTTCTCTAGGTAGATGAATCACTGTGTACTTTCTCTTGTTTCTATCTGTTACCAATCTTGAGAAACTCATACATTCTCTTTTCACTGTTCCCCGGTCTTACAGAAGTAGATTTCTTTCGGCGAAAGTGCTGTTTTCACAGTGCTAAGTACTCCAAACTCAATCAACAATGTAAGCTTTGCCAGTTTTCTAAGTCTCTCTTATTTTCTTGTACTTAAACTTGGAATTTTCTGTGTAAAGCTCTGTAACTTCTCTAGGTAGGTGAATCACTGTGTACTTCTTTGGTTTCTATCTGTTACTAATCTTGAGAAACTCATACATTCTCTTTTCACTGTTTCCCGGTCTTACAGAAGTAGATTTCTTTCGGCGAAAGTGCTGTTTTCACAGTGCTAAGTACTCCCAACTCAATCAACAATGTAAGTTTTACCAGTTTTCTAAGTCTCTCTTATCTTCTTTTACTTATACTTGGAATTTTCTGTGTAAACCTCTGTAACTTCTCTAGGTAGATGAATCACTGTGTACTTTCTCTTGTTTCTATCTGTTACCAATCTTTAGAAACTCATACATTCTCTTTTCAATGTTTCCCGGTCTTAGAGAAGTAGATTTCTTTCAGCGAAAGTGCTGTTTTCACAGTGCTAAGTACTCCCAACTCTATCAACCATGTAGGTTTTACCAGTTTTCTAAGTCTCTCTTATTTTCTTGTACTTATACTTGGAATTCTCTGTGTAAACCTCTGTAACTTCTCTAGGTAGATGAATCACTGTGTACTTTCTCTTGTTTCTATCGGTTACCAATCTTGAGAAACTCATACATTCTCTTTTCACTGTTTAACTGTCTTAGAGAAGTAGATTTCTTTCGGCGAAAGTGCTGTTTTCACAGTGCTAAGTACTCCCAACTCAATCAACAATGTAAGTTTTACCAGTTTTCTAAGTCTCTCTTATCTTCTTTTACTTATACTTGGAATTTTCTGTGTAAACCTCTGTAACTTCTGTAGGTAGATGAATCACTGTGTACTTCTTTTGTTTCTATCTGTTACCAATCTTGAGAAACTCATACATTCTCTTTTCACTGTTTCCCGGTCTTAGAGAAGTAGATTTCTTTCGGCGAAAGGGCTGTTTTCACAGTGCTAAGTACTCCCAACTCAATCAACAATGTAAGTTTTAACAGTTTTCTATGTCTCTCTTATTTTCTTGTACTTAAACTTGGAATTTTCTGTGTAAACCTCTGTAACTTCTCGAGGTAGATGAATCAATGTGTACTTCTTTTGTTTCTATCTGTTACCAATCTTTAGAAACTCATACATTCTCTGGTCCCTGTTTCCCGGTGTTAGAGAAGTAGATTTCTTTCGGCGAAAGTGCTGTTTTCACAGTGCTAAGTACTCCCAACTCTATCAACAATGTAGGTTTTACCAGTTTTCTAAGTCTCTCTTATCTTCTTTTACTTATACTTGGAATTCTCTGTGTAAACCTCTGTAACTTCTCTAGATAGATGAATCACTGTGTACTTTCTCCTGTTTCTATCTGTTACCAATCTTTAGAAACTCATGCATTCTCTTTTCACTGTTTCCCGGTCTTAGAGAAGTAGATTGCTTTCGGCGAAAGTGGTGTTTTCACAGTGCTAAGTACACCCAACTCTATCAACAATGTAGGTTTTACCAGTTTTCTAAGTCTCTCTTATTTTCTTGTACTTATACTTGGAATTCTCTGTGTAAACCTCTGTAACTTCTCTAGGTAGATGAATCACTTTGTACTTTCTCTTGTTTCTATCTGTTACCAATCTTGAGAAACTCATACATTCTCTTTTCACTGTTCCCCGGTCTTACAGAAGTAGATTTCTTTCGGCGAAAGTGCTGTTTTCACAGTGCTAAGTACTCCCAACTCAATCAACAATGTAAGCTTTGCCAGTTTTCTAAGTCTCTCTTATTTTCTTGTACTTAAACTTGGAATTTTCTGTGTAAAGCTCTGTAACTTCTCTAGGTAGGTGAATCACTGTGTACTTCTTTGGTTTCTATCTGTTACTAATCTTGAGAAACTCATACATTCTCTTTTCACTGTTTCCCGGTCTTACAGAAGTAGATTTCTTTCGGCGAAAGTGCTGTTTTCACAGTGCTAAGTACTCCCAACTCAATCAACAATGTAAGTTTTACCAGTTTTCTAAGTCTCTCTTATCTTCTTTTACTTATACTTGGAATTTTCTGTGTAAACCTCTGTAAGTTCTCTAGGTAGATGAATCACTGTGTACTTTCTCTTGTTTCTATCTGTTACCAATCTTGAGAAACTCATACATTCTCTTTTCACTGTTTCCCTGTCTTAGAGAAGTAGATTTCTTTCGGCGAAAGTGCTGTTTTCACAGTGCTAAGTACTCCCAACTCAATCAACAATGTAAGTTTTACCAGTTTTCTAAGTCTCTCTTATCTTCTTTTACTTATACTTGGAATTTTCTGTGTAAACCTCTGTAACTTCTCTAGGTAGATGAATCACTGTGTACTTCTTTTGTTTCTATCTGTTACCAATCTTGAGAAACTCATACATTCTCTTTTCACTGTTTCCCGGTCTTAGAGAAGTAGATTTCTTTCGGCGAAAGGGCTGTTTTCACAGTGCTAAGTACTCCCAACTCAATCAACAATGTAAGTTTTAACAGTTTTCTATGTCTCTCTTATTTTCTTGTACTTAAACTTGGAATTTTCTGTGTAAACCTCTGTAAATTCTCGAGGTAGATGAATCAATGTGTACTTCTTTTGTTTCTATCTGTTACCAATCTTTAGAAACTCATACATTCTCTGGTCCCTGTTTCCCGGTGTTAGAGAAGTAGATTTCTTTCGGCGAAAGTGCTGTTTTCACAGTGCTAAGTACTCCCAACTCTATCAACTATGTAGGTTTTACCAGTTTTCTAACTCTCTGTTATTTTCTTGTACTTATACCTGGAATTCTCTGTGTAAACCTCTGTAACATTTCTAGGTAGTTGTATCACTGTGTCCTTTCTCTTGTTTCTATCTGTTACCGATTTTGAGAAACTCATACATTCTCTTTTCTCTGTTACCCGGTCTTAGAGAAGTAGATTTCTTTCAGCGAAACTGCTGTTTTCACAGTGCTAAGTACTCCCAACTCTATCAACAATGTAGGTTTTACCAGTTTTCTAAGTCTCTCTTATTTTCTTTTACTTATACTTGGAATTCTCTGTGTAAACCGCTGTAACTTCTCTAGGTAGATGAATCACTGTGTACTTTCTCTTGTTTCTATCTGTTACCAATTTTGAGAAACTCATACATTCTCTTTTCAGTGTTTCCCGGTCTTAGAGAAGTAGACTTCTTTCGGCGAAAGTGCTGTTTTCACAGTGCTAAGTACTCCCAACTCTATCAACAACGTAGGTTTTACCAGTTTTCTAAGTCTCTCTTATTTTCTTGTACTTATACTTGGAATTCTCTGTGTAAACCTCTGTAACTTCTCTAGGTAGATGAATCACTGTGTACTTCTCTTATTTCTATCTGTTACCAATCTTGAGAAACTCATACATTCTCTTTTCCCTGTTTCCCGGTCGTAGAGAAGTAGATGTCTTTCGGCGAAAGTGCTGTTTTCACAGTGCTAAGTACTCCCAACTCTATCAACAATGTAGGTTTTACCAGTTTTCTAAGTCTCTCTTATTTTCTTGTACTTATACTTGTAATTCTCTGTGTAAATCTCTGTAACTTCTCTAGGTAGATGAATCACTGTGTACTTTCTCTTGTTTCTATCTGTTACCAATCTTGAGAAACTCATACATTCTCTTTTCACTGTTTCCCGGTCTTGGAGAAGTAGATTTCTTTCGGCGAAAGTGCTGTTTTCACAGTGCTAAGTACTCCCAACTCTATCAACAATGTAGGTTTTACCAAATATCTAAGTCTCTCTTATTTTCTTAGACTTATACTTGGAATTCTCTGTGTAAACCTCTGTGTCTTCTCCAGGTAGATGAATCACTGTGTACTTTCTCTTGTTTCTATCTGTTACCAATCTTGAGAAACTCATACATTCTCTTTTCACTGTTTCCCGATCTTAGAGAAGTAGATTTCTTTCGGTGAAAGTGCTGTTTTCACAGTGCTAAGTACTTCCAACTCAATCAACAATGTAAGTTTTACCAGTTTTCTAAGTCTCTCTTAGCTTCTTTTACTTATACTTGGAATTCTCTGTGTAAACCTCTGCAACTTCTCTAGGTAGATGAATCACTGTGTACCTTCTCTTATTTCTATCTGTTACCAATCTTTCGAAACTCATACTTTCTCTTTTCACTGTTTCCCGGTCTTAGAGATGTAGATTTCTTTCGGCGAAAGTGCTCTTTTCACAGTGCTAAGTACTCCCAAATCTATCAACAATGTAGGTTTTACCAGTTTTCTAAGTCTCTGTTATTTTCTTGTACTTATACTTGGAATTCTCTGTGTAAACCTCTGTAACTTCTCTAGGTAGATGAATCACTGTGTACTTTCTCTTCTTTCTATCTGTTACCAATCTTGAGAAACTCATACATTCTCTTTTCACTGCTTCCCGGTCTTAGAGAAGTAATTTTCTTTCTGTGAAAGTGCTGTTTTCACAGTGCTAAGTACTCCCAACTCTATCAACAATGTAGGTTTTACCAGTTCTCTAACTCTCTGTTATTTTCTTGTACTTATACTTGGAATTCTCTGTGTAAACCTCTGTAACATTTCTAGGTAGATGTATCACTGTGTCCTTTCTCTTGCTTCTATCTGTTACCAATTTTGAGAAACTCATACATTCTCTTTTCTCTGCTACACGGTCTTAGAGAAGTAGATTTCTTTCAGCGAAAGTGCTGTTTTCACAGTGCTAAGTACTCCCAACTCTATCAACAATGTAGGTTTTACCAGTTTTCTAAGTCTCTCTTATTTTCTTTTACTTATACTTGGAATTCTCTGTGTAAACCGCTGTAACTTCTCTAGGTAGATGAATCACTGTGTACTTTCTCTTGTTTCTATCTGTTACCAATTTTGAGAAACTCATACATTCTCTTTTCAGTGTTTCCCGGTCTTAGAGAAGTAGACTTCTTTCGGCGAAAGTGCTGTTTTCACAGTGCTAAGTACTCCCAACTCTATCAACAATGTAGGTTTTACCAGGTTTCTAAGTCTTTCTTATTTTCTTGTACTTATACTTGGAATTCTCTGTGTAAACCTCTGTAACTTCTCTAGGTAGATGAATCACTGTGTACTTTCTCTTATTTCTATCTGTTACCAATCTTGAGAAACTCATACATTCTCTTCTCCCTGTTTCCCGGTCTTAGAGAAGTAGATTTCTTTCGGCGAAAGTGCTGTTTTCACAGTGCTAAGTACTCCCAACTCTATCAACAATGTAGGTTTTACCAGTTTTCTAAGTCTCTCTTATTTTCTTGTACTTATACTTGTAATTCTCTGTGTAAACCTCTGTAACTTCTCTAGGTAGATGAATCACTGTGTACTTTCTCTTGTTTCGATCTGTTACCAATCTTGAGAAACTCATACATTCTCTTTTCACTGTTTCCCGGTCTTGGAGAAGTAGATTTCGTTCGGCGAAAGTGCTGTTTTCACAGTGCTAAGTACTCCCAACTCTATCAAAAATGTAGGTTTTACCAAATTTCTAAGTCTCTCTTATTTTCTTAGACTTATACTTGGAATTCTCTGTGTAAACCTCTGTAACTTCTCTAGGTAGATGAATCACTGTGTACTTCTTTTGTTTCTATCTGTTACTAATATTGAGAAACTCATACATTCTCTGTTACCTGTTTCCTGGTGTTAGAGAAGTAGATTTCTTTCAGCGAAAGTGCTGTTTTCACAGTGCTAAGTACTCTCAACTCTATCAACAATTTAGGTTTTACCAGTTTTCTAAGTCTCTCTTATTTTCTTGTACTTATACTTGGAATTCTGTGTGTAAACCTCTGTAACTTCTCTAGGTAGATGAATCACTGTGTACTTTCTCTTGTTTCTATCTGTTACCAATCTTGAGAAACTCATACATTCTCTTTTCACTGTTTCACGGTTTAGAGAAGTAGATTTCTTTCGGCGAAAGTGCTGTTTTCACAGTGCTAAGTACTCCCAACTCAAACAACAATGTAAGTTTTACCACTTTTCTAAGTCTCTATTATCTTCTTTTACTTATACTTGGAATTTTCTGTGTAAACCTCTGTAACTTCTCTAGGTAGATGAATCACTGTTCACTTTCTCTTCTTTCTATCTGTTACCAATCTTGAGAAACTCATACATTCTCTTTTCACTGTTTCCCGGTCTTAGAGAAGTAGATTTCTTTCGGCGAAAGTGCTGTTTTCACAGTGCTAACTACTCCCAACTCTATCAACAATGTAGGTTTTACCAGTTTTCTAAGTGTCTCTTATTTTCTTTTACTTATACTTGGAATTCTCTGTGTAAACCTCTGTAACTTCTCTAGGAAGATGAATCACTGTGTACTTTCTCTTCTTTCTATCCGTTACCAATCTTGAGAAACTCATACATTCTCTTTTCACTGTTTCCCGGTCTTAGAGAAGTAGATTTCTTTCTGCGAAAGTGCTGTTTTCACAGTGCTAAGTACTCCCAACTCAATCAACAATGTAAGTTTTACCAGTTTTCTAAGTCTCTCTTATTTTCTTGTACTTAAACATGGAATTTTCTGGGTAAACCTCTGTAACTTCTCTAGGTAGATGAATCACTGTGTTCTTCTTTTGTTTCTATCTGTTACCAATCTTGGGAAACTCATACATTCTCTGTTCCCTGTTTCCCGGTGTTAGAGAAGTAGATTTCTTTCGGCGAAAGTGCTGTTTTCACAGTGCTAAGTATTCCCAACTCAATCAACAATGTAGGTTTTACCAGTTTTCTAAGTCTCTCTTATTTTCTTCTACTTATACTTGGAGTTCTCTGTGTAAAACTGTGTAACTTCTCTAGGTAGATGAATCAGTGTGTACTTCTTTTGTTTCTATCTGTTACTAATCTTCAGAAAATCATACATTCTCTGTTAACTGTTTCGCGATCTAAGAAAGTAGATTTCTTTCTGCGAAAGTGCTGTTTTCACAGTGCTAACTACTCCCAACTCAATCAACAATGTAGGTTTTACCAGTTTTCTAAGTCTCTCTTATTTTCTTGTACTTATACTTGGAATTCTCTGTGTAAACCTCTGTAAGTTCTCTAGGTAGATGAATCACTGTTTACTTTCTCTTGTTTCTATCTGTTACCAATCTTGAGAAACTCATACATTCTCTTTTCACTGCTTCCCGGTCTTAGAGAAATAGATTTCTTTCGGCGAAAGTGCTGTTTTCACAGTGCTACGTACTCCGAACTCTATCAACAATGTAGGTTTTACCAGTTTTCTAAGTCTCTCTTATTTTCTTATACTTATACTTGGAATTCTCTGTGGAAACCTCTGTAACTTCTCTAGGTACATGAATCACTGTGTACTTTCTATTGTTTCTATCTGTTACCAATCTTGAGAAACTCATACATTCTCTTTACACTGTTTCACGGTCTTAGAGAAGTAGATTTCTTTCGGCGAAAGTGCTGTTTTCACAGTGCTAAGTACTCCCAACTCAATCAACAATGTCAGCTTTACCAGTTTCCTAAGTCTCTCTTATCTTCTTTTACTTATACTTGGAATTTTCTGTGTAAACCTCTGTAACTTCTCTAGGTAGATGAATCACTTTGTACTTCTTTTGTTTCTATCTGTTACTAATCTTGAGAAACTCATACATTCTCTGTTAACTGTTTCGCGGTCTTAGAAAAGTAGATTTCTTTCTGCGAAAGTGCTGTTTTCACAGTGCTAAGTACTCCCAACTCTATCAACAATGTAGGTTTTACCAGTTTTCTAAGTCTCTCTTATTTTCTTGTACTTATACTTGGAATTCTCTGTGTAAACCTCTGTAAGTTCTCTAGGTAGATGAATCACTGTGTACTTTCTCTTGTTTCTATCTGTTACCAATCTTGAGAAACTCATACATTCTCTTTTCACTGTTTCCCGGTCTTAGAGAAGTAGATTTCTTTCGGCGAAAGTGCTGTTTTCACAGTGCTAAGTACTCCGAACTCTATCAACAATGTAGGTTTTACCAGTTTTCTAAGTCTCTCTTATTTTCTTGTACTTATACTTGGAATTCTCTGTGTAAACCTCTGTAACTTCTCTAGGTCGATGAATCACTGTGTACTTTCTCTTGTTTCTATCTGTTACCAATTTTGAGAAACTCATACATTCTCTTTTCACTGTTTCCCGGTCTTAGAGAAGTAGATTACTTTCGGCGAAAGTGCTGTTTTCACAGTGCTAAGTACTCCCAACTCTATCAACAATGTAGGTTTTACCAGTTTTCTAAGTCTCTCTTATTTTCTTTGACTTATACTTGGAATTCTCTGTGTAAACCTCTGTAACTTCTCTAGGTAGTTGAATCACTGTGTACTTTCTCTTGTTTCTATCTGTTACCAATTTTGAGAAACTCATACATTCCCTTTTCACTATTTCCCGGTCTTAGAGAAGTAGACTTCTTTCGGCGAAAGTGCTGTTTTCACAGTGCTAAGTATTCCCAACTCTATCAACAATGTAGGTTTTACCAGTTTTCTAAGTCTCTCTTATTTTCTTCAACTTTACTTGGAGTTCTCTGTGTAAAACTGTGTAACTTCTCTAGGTAGATGAATCAGTGTGTACTTCTTTTGTTTCTATCTGTTACTAATCTTCAGAAAATCATACATCCTCTGTTAACTGTTTCGCGGTCTAAGAAAGTAGATTTCTTTTTGCGAAAGTGCTGTTTTCACAGTGCTAACTACTCCCAACTCAATCAACAATGTAGGTTTTACCAGTTTTCTAAGTCTCTCTTATTTTCTTGTACTTATACTTGGAATTCTGTGTGTAAACCTCTGTAAGTTCTCTAGGTAGATGAATCACTGTGTACTTTCTCTTGTTTCTATCTGTTACCAATCTTGAGAAACTCATACATTCTCTTTTCACTGTTTCCCGGTCTTAGAGAAAAAGATTTCTTTCGGCGAAAGTGCTGTTTTCACAGTGCTACGTACTCCGAACTCTATCAACAATGTAGGTTTTACCAGTTTTCTAAGTCTCTCTTATTTTCTTATACTTATACTTGGAATTCTCTGTGGAAACCTCTGTAACTTCTCTAGGTACATGAATCACTGTGTACTTTCTATTGTTTCTATCTGTTACCAATCTTGAGAAACTCATACATTCTCTTTTCACTGTTTCCCGGTCTTAGAGAAGTAGATTTCTTTCGGCGAAAGTGCTGTTTTCACAGTGCTAAGTACTCCCAACTCTATCAACAATGTAGGTTTTCCAGTTTTCTAAGTCTCTCTTATTTTCTTTTACTTATACTTGGAATTCTCTGTGTAAACCTCTGTAAGTTCTCTAGGTAGATGAATCACTGTGTACTTTCTCTTGTTTCTATCTGTTACCAATCTTGAGAAACTCATATATACTCTTTTCACTGTTTCCCGGTCTTAGAGAAGTAGATTTTTTTCGGCGAAAGTGCTGTTTTCACAGTGCTAAATACTCCCAACTCTATCAACAATGTAGGTTTTACCAGTTTTCTAAGTCTCTCTTATTTTCTTGTACTTATACTTGGAATTTTCTGTATAAACCTCTGTAACTTCTCTAGGTAGATGAATCACTGTGTACTTTCTCTTGTTTCTATATGTTACCAATCTTGAGAAACTCATACATTCTCTTTACACTGTTTCACGGTCTTAGAGAAGTAGATTTCTTTCGGCGAAAGTGCTGTTTTCACAGTGCTAAGTACTCCCAACTCAATCAACAATGTCAGCTTTACCAGTTTCCTAAGTCTCTCTTATCTTCTTTTACTTATACTTGGAATTTTCTGTGTAAACCTCTGTAACTTCTCTAGGTAGATGAATCACTTTGTACTTCTTTTGTTTCTATCTGTTACTAATCTTGAGAAACTCATACATTCTCTGTTAACTGTTTCGCGGTCTTAGAAAAGTAGATTTCTTTCTGCGAAAGTGCTGTTTTCACAGTGCTAAGTACTCCCAACTCTATCAACAATGTAGGTTTTACCAGTTTTCTAAGTCTCTCTTATTTTCTTGTACTTATACTTGGAATTCTCTGTGGAAACCTCTGTAAGTTCTCTAGGTAGATGAATCACTGTGTACTTTCTCTTGTTTCTATCTGTTACCAATCTTGAGAAACTCATACATTCTCTTTTCACTGTTTCCCGGTCTTAGAGAAGTAGATTTCTTTCGGCGAAAGTGCTGTTTTCACAGTGCTAAGTACTCCGAACTCTATCAACAATGTAGGTTTTACCAGTTTTCTAAGTCTCTCTTATTTTCTTGTACTTATACTTGGAATTCTCTGTGTAAACCTCTGTAACTTCTCTAGGTCGATGAATCACTGTGTACTTTCTCTTGTTTCTATCTGTTACCAATTTTGAGAAACTCATACATTCTCTTTTCACTGTTTCCCGGTCTTAGAGAAGTAGATTACCTTCGGCAAAAGTGCTGTTTTCACAGTGCTAAGTACTCCCAACTCTATCAACAATGTAGGTTTTACCAGTTTTCTAAGTCTCTCTTATTTTCTTGTACTTATACTTGGAATTCTCTGTGTAAACCACTGTAACTTCTCTAGGTCGATGAATCACTGTGTACTTTCTCTTGTTTCTATCTGTTACCAATTTTGAGAAACTCATACATTCTCTTTTCACTGTTTCCCGGTCTTAGAGAAGTAGATTTCTTTCGGCGAAAGTGCTGTTTTCACAGTGCTAAGTACTCCCAACTCTATCAACAATGTAGGTTTTACCAGTTTTCTAAGTCTCTCTTATTTTCTTTTACTTATACTTGGAATTCTCTGTGTAAACCTCTGTAACTTCTCTAGGTAGTTGAATCACTGTGTACTTTCTCTTGTTTCTATCTGTTACCAATTTTCAGAAACTCATACATTCTCTTTTCACTATTTCCAGGTCTTAGAGAAGTAGACTTCTTTCGGCGAAAGTGCTGTTTTCACAGTGCTAAGTATTCCCAACTCTATCAACAATGTAGGTTTTACCAGTTTTCTAAGTCTCTCTTATTTTCTTCTACTTATACTTGGAGTTCTCTGTGTAAACCTGTGTAACTTCTCTAGGTAGATGAATCAGTGTGTACTTCTTTTGTTTCTATCTGTTACTAATCTTGAGAAACTCATACATTCTCTGTTAACTGTTTCGTGGTCTTAGAGAAGTAGATTTCTTTCGGCGAAAGTGCTTTTTTCACAGTGCTAAGTAGTCCCAACTCAATCAACAATGTCAGTTTTACCACTTTCCTAAGTCTCTCTTATCTTCTTGTACTTATACTTGGAATTTTCTGTGTAAACCTCTGTAACTTCTCTAGGTAGATGAATCACTGTGTACTTTCTCTTGTTTCTATCTGTTACCAAACTTGAGAAACTCATACATTCTCTGTTCCCTGTTTCCCGGTGTTAGAGAAGTAGATTTCTTTCGGCGAAAGTGCTGTTTTCACTGTGCTAAGTACTCCCAACTCAATCAACAATGTAAGTTTTACCAGTTTCCTAAGTCTCTCTTATCTTCTTTTACTTATACTGGGAATTCTCTGTGTAAACCTCTGTAACTTCTCTAGGTAGATGAATCACTGTGTACTTTGTCTTGTTTCTATCTATTACCAATCTTGACAAACTCATACATTCTCTTTTCACTGTTTCCCGGTCTTAGAGAAGTAGATTTCTTTCTGCGAAAGTGCTGTTTTCACAGTGCTAAGTACTCCGAAGTCTATCAACAATGTAGGTTTTACCAGTTTTCTAAGTCTCTCTTAGTTTCTTGTACTTATACTTGGAATTCTCTGTGTAAACCTCTGTAACTTCTCTAGGTAGATGAATCACTGTGTACTTTCTCTTGTTTCTATCTGTTACCCATCTTGAGAAACTCATACATTCTCTGTTCCCTGTTTCCCGGTGTTAGAGAAGTAGATTTCTTTCGGCGAAAGTGCTGTTTTCACAGTGCTAAGTACTCCCAACTCTATCAACAATGTAGGTTTTACCAGTTTTCTAAGTCTCTCTTATTTTCTTTTACTTATACTTGGAGTTCTCTGTGTAAACCTGTGTAACTTCTCTAGGTAGATGAATCAGTGTGTACTTCTTTTGTTTCTATCTGTTACTAATCTTGAGAAACTCATACATTCTCTTTTCACTGTTTCACGGTCTTAGAGAAGTAGATTTCTTTCAGCGAAAGTGCTGTTTTCACAGTGCTAAGTACACCCAACTCAATCAACAATGTCAGTTTTACCAGTTTCCTAAGTCTCTCTTATCTTCTTGTACGTATACTTGGAATTTTCTGTGTAAACCTCTGTAACTTCTCTAGGTAGATGAATCACTGTGTACTATCTCTTGTTTCTATCTGTTACCAAACTTGAGAAACTCATACATTCTCTGTTCCCTGTTTCCCGGTGTTAGAGAAGTAGATTTCTTTCGGCGAAAGTGCTGTTTTCACAGTGCTAAGTACTCCCAACTCAATCAACAATGTAAGTTTTACCAGTTTCCTAAGTCTCTCTTATCTTCTTTTACTTATACTGGGAATTCTCTGTGTAAACCGCTGTAACTTCTCTAGGTAGATGAATCACTGTGTACTTTCTCTTGTTTCTATCTCTTGCCAATCTTGACAAACTCATACATTCTCTTTTCACTGTTTCCCGGTCTTAGAGAAGTAGATTTCTTTCTGCGAAAGTGCTGTTTTCACAGTGCTAAGTACTCCCAACTCTATCAACAATGTAGGTTTTACCAGTTTTCTAAGTCTCTCTTATTTTCTTGTACTTATACTTGGAATTCTCTGTGTAAACCTCTGTAACTTCTCTAGGTACATGAATCACTGTGTACTTTCTCTTGTTTCTATCTGTTACCAATCTTGAGAAACTCATACATTCTCTTTTCACTGTTTCCCGGTCTTAGAGAAGTAGATTTCTTTCGCCGAAAGTGCTGTTTTCACAGTCCTAAGCACTCCCAACTCAATCAACAATGTAAGTTTTACCAGTTTTCTAACTCTCTCTTGTTTTCTTGTACTTAAACTTATAATTTTCTGTGTAAACCTCTGTAACTTCTCTAGGTAGATGAATCACTGTGTACTTCTTTTGTTTCTATCTGTTACTCATCTTGAGAAAGTCATACATTCTCTGTTACCTCTTTCCCGGTGTTAGAGAAGTAGATTTCTTTCGGCGAAAGTACTGTTTTCACAGTGCTAAGTACTCCCAACCCTATCAACAATGTAGGTTCTACCAGTTTTCTAAGTCTCTCTTATTTTCTTCTACTTACACTTGGAATTCTCTGTGTAAACCTCTGTAATTTTTCTAGGTACATGAATCACTGTGTACTTTCTATTGTTTCTATCTGTTACCAATCTTGAGAAACTCATACATTCTCTTTTCACTGTATCCCGGTCTTAGAGAAGTAGATTTCTTTCGGCGAAAGTGCTGTTTTCACAGTGCTAAATACTCCCAACTCTATCACCAAGGTAGGTTTTCCAGTTTTCTAAGTCTCTCTTATTTTCTTTTACTTATACTTGGAATTCTCTGTGTAAACCTCTGTAACTTCTCTAGGTAGATGAACCAATGTGTACTTTCTCTTGTTTCTATCTGTTACCAATCTTGAGAAACTCATACATTCTCTTTTCACTGTTTCCCGGTCTTAGAGAAGTAGATTTCTTTCTGCGAAAGTGCTGTTTTCACAGTGCTAAGTACTCCCAACTCTATCAACAATGTAGGTTTTCCAGTTTTCTAAGTCTCTCTTATTTTCTTGTACTTAAACTTGGAATTTTCTGTGTAAACCTCTGTAACATCTCTAGGTAGATGAATCACTGTGTACTTCTTTTGTTTCTATCTTTTACTAATATTGAGAAACTCATACATTCTCTGTTACCTGTTTCCTGGTGTTAGAGAAGTAGATTTCTTTCGGCGAAAGTGCTGTTTTCACAGTGCTAAGTACTCTCAACTCTATCAACAATGTAGGTTTTACCAGTTTTCTAAGGCTCTCTTATTTTCTTGTACTTATACTTGGAATTCTCTGTGTAAACCTCTGTAACTTCTCTAGGTAGATGAATCACTGTGTACTTTCTCTTGTTTCTATCTGTTACCAATCTTGAGAAACTCATACATTCTCTTTTCACTGTTTCACGGTCTTAGAGAATTAAGTTTCTTTCGGCGAAAGTACTGTTTTCACAGTGCTAAGTACTCCCAACTCAATCAACAATGTAAGTTTTACCACTTTTCTAACTCTCTCTTATCTTCTTTTACTTATACTTGGAATTTTCTGTGTAAACCTCTGTAACTTCTCTAGGTAGATGAATCACTGTGTACTTTCTCTTGCTTCTATCTGTTACCAATCTTGAGAAACTCATACATTCTCTTTTCACTGTTTCCCGGTCTTACAGAAGTAGATTTCTTTCTGCGAAAGTGCTGTATTCACAGTGCTAAGTACTCCCAACTCTATCAACAATGTAGGTTTTACCAGTTTTCTAAGTCTCTCTTATTTTCTTGTACTTATACTTGGAATTCTCTGTGTAAATCTCTGTAACTTATCTAGGTAGGTGAATCACTGTGTACTTTCTCTTGTTTCTATCTGTTACCAATCTTGAGAAACTCATACATTCCCTTTTGACTGTTTCCCGGTCTTAGAGAAGTAGATTTCTTTCGGCGAAAGTGCTGTTTTCACAGTGCTAAGTACTCCCAACTCAATCAACAATGTAAGTTTTACCAGTTTCCTAAGTCTCTATTATCTTCTTCTACTTGTACTTGGAATTTTCTGTGTAAACCTCTGTAACTTCTCTAGGTAGATGAATCACTGAGTACTTCTTTTGTTTGTATCTGTTACGAATCTTGAGAAACTCATACATTCTCTGTTAACTGTTTCGCGGTCTTAGAGAAGTAGATTTCTTTCTGCGAAAGTGCTGTTTTCACAGTGCTAACTACTCCCAACTCTATCAACAATGTAGGTTTTACCAGTTTTCTAAGTCTCTCTTATTTTCTTGTACTTATAGTTGGAATTCTCTGTGTAAACCTCTATAACTTCTCTAGGTAGATGAATCACTGTGTACTTTCTCTTGTTTCTATCTGTTACCAATTTTGAGAAAGTCATACATTCTCTTTTCCCTGTTTCCCGAACTTAGAGAAGTAGATTTCTTTCTGGGAAAGTGCTGTTTTCACAGTGCTAAGTACTCCCAACTCTATCAACAATGTAGGTTTTACCAGTTTTCTAAGTCTCTCTTATTTTCTTGTACTTATATTTGGAATTCTCTGTGTAAACCACTGTAACTTCTCTAGGTAGATGAATCACTGTACTTTCTCTTGTTTCTATCTGTTACCAATCTTGAGAAACTCATACATTCTCTTTTCACTGTTTCCCGGTCTTAGAGAAGTAGATTTCTTTCGGCAAAAGTGCTGTTTTCACAGTGCTAAGTACTCCCAACTCTATCAACAATGTAGGTTTTACCAGTTTTCTAAGTCTCTCTTATTTTCTTGTACTTATACTTGGAATTCTCTGTGTAAACCTCTGTAACTTCTCTAGGTAGATGAATCACTGTGTACTTTCTCTTGTTTCTATCTGTTACCAATCTTGAGAAACTCATACATTCTCTTTTCCCTGTTTCCCGGTATTAGAGAAGTAGATTTCTTTCGGCGAAAGTGCTGTTTTCACAGTGCTAAGTACTCCCAACTCAATCAACAATGTAAGTTTTACCAGTTTTCTAAGTCTCTCTTATTTTCTTGTACTTAAACTTGGAATTTTCTGTGTAAACTTCTGTAACTTCTCTAGGTAGATGAATCAGTGTGTACTTCTTTTGTTTCTGTCCGTTACTAATATTGAGAAACTCATACATTCTCTGTTACCTGTTTCCTGGTGTTAGAGAAGTAGATTTCTTTCGGCGAACGTGCTGTTTTCACAGTGCTAAGTACTCTCAACTCTATCAACAATGTAGGTTTTACCAGTTTTCTAAGTCTCTCTTATTTTCTTGTACTTATACTTGGAATTCTCTGTGTAAACCTCTGTAACTTCTCTAGGTAGATGAATCACTGTGTACTTTCTCTTGTTTCTATCTGTTACCAATCTTGAGAAACTCAAACATTCTCTTTTCACTGTTTCCCGGTCTTAGAGAAGTAGATTTCTTTCGGCGAAAGTGCTGTTTTCACAGTGCTAAGTACTCCCAACTCAATCAACAATGTAAGTTTTACCACTTTTCTAAGTCTCTCTTATCTTCTTTTACTTATACTTGGAATTTTGGGTGTAAACCACTGTAACTTCTCTAGGTAGATGAATCACTGTGTACTTTCTCTTGTTTCTATCTGTTACCAATCTTGACAAACTCATACATTCTCTTTTCCCTGTTTCCCGGTGTTTGAGAAGTAGATTTCTTTCGGCGAAAGTGCTGTTTTCACAGTGCTACGTACTCTCAACCCTATCAACAATGTAGGTTTTACCAGTTTTCTAAGTCTCTCTTATTTTCTTGTACTTATACTTGGAATTCTCTGTGTAAACCTCTGTAACTTCTCTAGGTAGATGAATCACTGTGTAGTTTCTCTTGTTTCTATCTGTTACCAATCTAGAGAAACTCATACATTCTCTTTTCACTGTTTCCCGGTCTTAGAGAAGAAGATTTCTTTCGGTGAAAGGGCTGTTTTCACAGTGCTAAGTACACCCAACTCTATCAACAATGTAGGTTTAACAAGTTTTCTAAGTCTCTCTTATTTTCTTTTACTTATACTTGTATTTCTCTGTGTAAACCTCTGTAACTTCTCTAGGAAGATGAATCACTATGTACTTTCTCTTGTTTCTATCTGTTTCCAATTTTGAGAAACTCATACATTCTCTTTTCACTGTTTCCCGGTCTTAGAGAAGTAGACTTCTTTCGGTGAAAGTGCTGTTTTCACAGTACTAAGTATTCCCAACTCTATCAAAAAATTAGGTTTTACCAGTATTCTAAGTCTCTCTTATTTTCTTCTACTTATACTTGGAATACTCTGTGTAAACCTCTGTATGTTCCCTAGGTAGATGAATCACTGTGTACTTTCTCTTGTTTCTATCTGTTACCAATTTTGAGAAACTCATACATTCTCTTTTCACTGTTTCCCGGTCTTAGAGAAGTAGACTTCTTTCGGCGAAAGTGCTGTTTTCACAATGCTAAGTACTCCCAAATCTATCAACAATGTAGGTTTTACCAGTTTTCTAAGTCTCTCTCATTTTCTTGTACTTGAACTTGGAATTCTCTGTGTAAACCCCTGTAACTTCTCTAGGTAGATGAATCACTCTGTACTTTCTCTTCTTTCTATCTGTTACCAATCTTGAGAAACTCATACATTCCCTGTTCACTGTTTCCCGGTCTTAGAGAAGTAGATTTCTTTCTGCGAAAGTGCTGTTTTCACAGTGCTAAGTACTCCCAACTCTATCAGCAATGTAGGTTTTACCAGTTTTCTAAGTCTCTCTTATTTTCTTGTATTTATACTTGGAATTCTCTGTGTAAACCTCTGTAACTTCTCTAGGTAGATGAATCACTGTGTACTTTCTCTTCTTTCTATCTGTTACCAATCTTGAGAAACTCATACATTGTCTTTTCCCTGTTTCCCGGTCTTAGAGAAGTAGATTTCTTTCGGCGAAAGTGCTGTTTTCACAGTGCTAAGTACTCCCAACTCTATCAACAATGTAGGTTTTACCAGTTTTCTAAGTCTCTCTTATTTTCTTGTACTTATACTTGGAATTGTCTGTGTAAACCTCTGTAAGTTCTCTAGGTAGATGAATCACTGTTTACTTTCCCTTGTTTCTATCTGTTACCAATCTTGAGAAACTCATACATTCTCTTTTCACTGTTTCCCGGTCTTAGAGAATTAGATTTCCCTCGGCGAATGTGCTGTTTTCACAGTGCTAAGTACTCCCAACTCTATCAACAATGTAGGTTTTACCAGTTTTCTAAGTCTCTCTTATTTTCTTGTACTTATACTTGGAATTCTCTGTGTAAACCTCTGTAACTTCTCTAGGTAGATAAATCACTGTGTACTTTCTCTTCTTTCTATCTGTTACCAATCTTGAGAAGCTCATACATTCTCTGTTCACTGTTTCCCGGTCTTAGAGAAGTAGATTTCTTTCGGCGAAACTGCTGTTTTCACAGTGCTAAGTACTCCCAACTCTATCAACAATGTAGGTTTTACTAGTTTTCTAAGTCTCTCTTATTTTCTTGTACTTATACTTGGAATTCTCTGTGTAAACCTCTGTAACTTCTCTAGGTAGATGAATTACTGTGTACTTTCTCTTCTTTCTATCTGTTACCAATTTTGAGAAACTCATACATTCTCTTTTCACTGTTTCCCGGTCTTAGACAAGTAGATTTCTTTCGGCGAAAGTTCTGTTTTCACAGTGCTAAGTACTCCCAACTGTATCAACAATGTAGGTTTTACCTGTTTTCTAAGTCTCTCTTATTTTCTTGTACTTATACTTGGAATTCTCTGTGTAAACCTCTGTGACTTCTCTAGGTAGATGAATCACTGTGTACTTTCTCTTGTTTCTATCTGTTACCAATCTTGAGAAACTCATACATTCGCTTTTCACTGTTTCTTGGTCTTAGAGAAATAGATTTCGTTCGGCGAAAGTGCTGTTTTCACAGTGCTAAGTACTCCCAATTCAATCAACAATGTAAGTTTTACCAGTTTCCTAAGTCTCTCTTATCTTCTTTTACTTATACTTGGAATTTTCTGGGTAAAACTCTGTAACTTCTCTAGGTAGATGAATCACTGTGTACTTTCTCTTGTTTCCATCTGTTACTAATTTTGAGAAACTCATACATTCTCTTTTCACTGTTTCCCGGTCTTAGAGAAGTAGATTTCTTTCGGCGAAAGTGCTGTTCTCACAGTTCTAAGTACTCCCAACTCTATCAACAATGTAGGTTTTACCAGTTTTCTAAGTCTCTCTTATCTTCTTTTCTTATACTTGGAATTTTCTGTGTAAACCTCTGTAACTTCTCTAGGTCGATGAATCACTGTGTACTTCTTTTGTTTCTATCTGTTACCAATCTTGAGAAACTCATACATTCTCTTTTCCATGTTTCCCGGTATTAGAGAAGTAGATTTCTTTCGGCGAAAGTGCTGTCTTCACAGTGCTAAGTACTCCCAACTCAATCAACAATGTAAGTTTTACCACTTTTTAAGTCTCTCTTATCTTCTTTTACTTATACTTGGAATTTTCTGTGTAAACCTCTGTAACTTCTCTAGGTAGATGATCACTGTGTACTTTCTCTTGTTTCTATCTGTTACCAATCTTGAGAAACTCATACATTCTCTTTTCACTGTATACCGGTTTTAGAGAAGTAGATTTCTTTCGGCGAAAGTGCTGTTTTCACAGTGCTAAGTACTCCCAACTCTATCAACAATGTAGGTTTTCAAAGTTTTCTAAGTCTCTCTTATTTTCTTGTACTTATACTTGGAATTCTCTGTGTAAACCTCTGTAACTTCTCTAGGTAGATAAAACACTGTGTACTTTCTCTTCTTTCTATCTGTTACCAATCTTGAGAAGCTCATACATTCTCTTTTCACTGTTTCCCGGTCTTAGAGAAGTAGATTTCTTTCGGCGAAAGTGCTGTTTTCACAGTGCTAAGTACTCCCAACTCAATCAACAATGTAAGTTTTACCAGTTTTCTAAGTCTCTCTTATTTTCTTGTACTTAAACTTGGAATTTTCTGTGTAAAACTCTGTAACTTCTCTAGGTAGATGAATCACTGTGTACTTCTTTGGTTTCTATCTGTTACTAATCTTGAGAAACTCATACATTCTCTGTTACCTGTTTCCTGGTGTTAGAGAAGTAGATTTCTTTCGGCGAAAGTGGTGTTTTCACAGTGCTACGTACTCTCAACTCTATCAACAATGTAGGTTTTACCAGTTTTCTAAGTCTCTCTTATTTTCTTGTACTTATACTTGGAATTCTCTGTGTAAACCTCTGTAACTTCTCTAGGTAGATGAATCACTGTGTACTTTCTCTTCTTTCTATCTGTTACCAATCTTGAGAAACTCATACATTCTCTTTTCACTGTTTCACGGTCTTAGAGAAGTAGATGTGTTTCGGCGAAAGTGCTGTTTTCACAGTGCTAAGTACTCCCAACTCAATCAACAATGTAAGTTTTACCACATCTCTAAGTCTCTCTAATCTTCTTTTACTTATACTTGGAATTTTCTGTGTAAACCTGTGTAACTTCTCTAGGTAGATGAATCACTGTGTACTTTCTCTTGTTTCTATCTGTTACCAATCTTGAGAAACTCATACATTCTCTTTTCACTGTTTCCCGGTCTTAGAGAAGTAGATTTCTTTCGGCGAAAGTGCTGTTTTCACAGTGCTAAGTACTCCCAACTCTATCAACAATCTAGGTTTTACCAGTTTTCTAAGTCTCTCTTATCTTCTTGTACTTATACTTGGAATTTTCTGTGTAAACCTCTGTAACTTCTCTAGGTAGATGAATCACTGTGTACTTTCTCTTGTTTCTATCTCTTACCAATCTTGAGAAACTCATACATTCTCTTTTCACTGTTTCCCGGTCTTAGAGTAGTAGATTTCTTTCGGCGAAAGTGCTGTTTTAACAGTGCTTAGTACTCCCAACTCTATCAACAATGTAGGTTTAACAAGTTTTCTAAGTCTCTCGTTTTTTCTTTTACTTATACTTGGTATTCTCTGTGTAAACCTCTGTAACTTCTCTAGGTAGTTGAATCACTGTGTACTTTCTCTTGTTTCTATCTGTTACGAATTTTGAGAAACTCATACATTCTCTTTTCACTGTTTCCCGGTCTTAGAGAAGTAGATTTCTTTCGGCGAAAGTTCTGTTTTCACAGTGCTAAGTACTCCCAACTCTATCAACAATGTAGGTTTTACCAGTTTTCTAAGTCTCTCTTATTTTCTTGTACTTATACTTGGAATTCTCTGTGTAAACCTCTGTAACTTCTCTAGGTAGATGAATCACTGTGAACTTTCTCTTGTTTCTATCTGTTACCAATCTTGAGAAACTCATACATTCTCTTTTCACTGTTTCCCGGTCTTAGAGAAGTAGATTTCATTCGGCGAAAGTGCTGTTTTCACAGTGCTAAGTACTCCCAACTCTATCAACAATATAGGTTTTACTAGTTTTTTAAGTCTCTCTTATTTTCTTGTACTTAAACTTGGAATTTTCTGTGTAAAACTCTGTAACTTCTCTAGGTAGATGAATCACTGTGTACTTCTTTTGTTTCTATCTGTTACTAATCTTGAGAAACTCATACATTCTCTGTTACCTGTTTCCTGGTGTTAGAGAAGTAGATTTCTTTCGGCGAAAGAGCTGTTTTCACAGTGCTACGTACTCTCAACTCTATCAACAATGTAGGTTTTACCAGTTTTCTAAGTCTCTCTTATTTTCTTGTACTTATACTTCGAATTCTCTGTGTAAACCTCTGTAACTTCTCTAGGTAGATGAATCACTGTGTAATTTCTCTTCTTTCTATCTGTTACCAATCTTGAGAAACTCATACATTCTCTTTTCACTGTTTCACGGTCTTAGAGAAGTAGATTTCTTTCGGCGAAAGTGCTGTTTTCACAGTGCTAAGTACTCCCAACTCTATCAACAATGTAAGTTTTACCACATCTCTAAGTCTCTCTAATCTTCTTTTACTTATACTTGGAATTTTCTGTGTAAACCTGTGTAACTTCTCTAGGTAGATGAATCACTGTGTACTTTCTCTTGTTTCTATCTGTTACCAATCTTGAGAAACTCATACATTCTCTTTTCCCTGTTTCCCGGTCTTAGAGAAGTAGATTTCTTTCGGCCAAAGTGCTGTTTTCACAGTGTTAAGTACTTCCAACTCTATCAACAATGCAGTTAGCACTGTGAAAACAGCACTTTCGCAGAAAGAAATCTACTTCTTTAAGACCGCGAACAGTTAAAAGAGAATGTATGAGTTTCTCAAGATTAGTAACAGATAGAAACAAAAGAAGTAGACAGTGATTCATCTACCTAGAGAAGTTACAGAGGTTTACACAGAAAATTCCAAGTGTAAGTACAAGAAAATAAGAGAGACTTAGAAAACTGGTAAAACCTACATTGTTGATAGAGTTGGGAGTACTAAGCACTGTGAAAACAGCACTTTCGCAGAAAGAAATCTTCTTCTCAAAGAACGGGAAACAGTGAACAGAGAATGTATGAGTTTCTCAAGATTGGTAACAGATAGAAAGAAGAGAAAGTACACAGTGATTCATCTACCTAGAGAAGTTACAGAGGTTTACACAGAGAATTCCAAGTATAAGTACAAGAAAATAAGAGAGACTTAGAAAACTGGTAAAACCTACATTGTTGATAGAGTTGGGAGTACTTAGCACTGTGAAAACAGCACTTTCGCCGAAAGAAATCTACTTCTCTAACACCTGGAATAAGGTAACAGAGAATGTATGAGTTTCTAAAGATTAATAACAGATAGAAACAAAAGAAGTACACAGTGATTCATCTACCTAGAGAAGTTACAGAGGTTTACACAGAAAATTCCAAGTTTATGTACAAGAAAATGAGAGAGATTTAGAAAACTGGTAAAACTTACATTGCTGATTGAGTTGGGAGTACTTAGCCCTGTGAAAACAGCACTTTCGCCGAAAGAAATCTACTTCTCTAAGACCGGGAAACAGGGAAAAGTGAATGTATGAGTTTCTCAAAATTGGTAACAGATAGAAACAAGAGAAAGTACACAGTGATTCATCTACCTATAGAAGTTACAGAGGTTTATACAGAGAATTCCAAGTATAAGTACAAGAAAATAAGAGAGACTTAGAAAACTGGTAAAACCTACATTGTTGATAGAGTTGGGAGTACTTAGCACTTTAAATAAGTACTTTCACCGAAAGAAATCTACTTCTCTAACACCGGGAAACAGGTAACAGAGAATGTATGAGTTTCTCAAGATTAGTAACAGATAGAAACAAAAGAAGTACACAGTGATTCATCTACCTAGAGAAGTTACAGAGGTTTACACAGAAAATTCCAAGTGTAAGTACAAGAAAATAAGAGAGACTTAGAAAACTGGTAAAACCTACATTGTTGATAGAGTTGGGAGTACTTAGCACTGTGAAAACAGCACTATTGGGAGAAAGAAATCTACTTCTCTAAGACCGGGAAACGGGGAAGAGAGAATGTATGAGTTTCTCAAGATTGGTAACATTTAGAAATAAGAGAAAGTACACAGTGATTCATCTACCTAGAGAAGTTACAGAGGTTTACACAGAAAATTCCAAGTTTAAGTACAAGAAAATAAGAGAGACTTAGAAAAGTGGTAAAACTTACATTGTTGATTGAGGTGGGAGTACTTAGCACTGTGAAAACAGCACTTTTGCCGAAAGACATCTACTTCTCTAAGACCGTGAAACAGTGAACAGAGAATGTATGAGTTTCTCAAGATTGGTAACAGATAGAAACAAGAGAAAGTACACAGTGATTCATCTACCTAGAGAAGTTACAGAGGTTTACACAGAGAATTCCAAGTATAAGTACAGGAAAATAAGAGAGACTTAGAAAACTGGTAAAACCTACATTGTTGATAGAGTTGGGAGTACTTAGCACTGTGAAAACAGCACTTTCGCCGAAAGAAGTCTACTTCTCTAAGACCGGGAAACAGTGAAAAGAGAATGTATGAGTTTCTCAAGATTGGTAACAGATAGAAACAAGAGAAAGTACACAGTGATTCATCTACCTAGAGAAGTTACAGAGGTTTACACAGAAATTTCCAAGTATAAGTAAAAGAAGATAAGAGAGACTTAGAAAACTGGTAAAACTTACATTGTTGATTGAGTTGGGAGTACTTAGCACTGTGAAAACAGCACTTTCACTGAAAGAAATCTACTTCACTAAGACCGTGAAACAGTGAAAAGACAATGTATGAGTTTCTCAAGATTGGTAACAGATAGAAACAAGAGAAAGTACACAGTGATTCATCTACCTAGAGTAGTTACAGAGGTTTACACAGAGAATTCCAAGTATAAGTACAAGAAAATAAGAGAGACTTAGAAAACTGGTAAAACCTACATTGTTGATAGAGTTGGGAGTACTTAGCACTGTGAAAACAGCACTTTCGCCGAAAGAAATCTACTTCTCTCAGACCGGGAAACAGTGAAAAGAGAATGTATGAGTTTCTCAAGATTGGTAACAGATAGAAACAAGAGAAATTACACAGTGATTCATCTACCTAGAGAAGTTACAGAGGTTTACACAGAAAATTCCAAGTATAAGTAAAAGAAGATAAGAGAGACTTAGAAAACTGGTAAAACTTACATTGTTGATTGAGTTAGGAGTACTTAGCACTGTGAAAACAGCACTTTCACTGAAAGACAACTACTTCTCTAAGACCGGGAAACCGTGAAAAGAGAATGTATGAGTTTCTCAAGATTGGTAACAGATAGAAACAAGAGAAAGTACACAGTGATTCATCTACCTAGAGAAGTTACAGAGGTTTACACATAGAATTCCATGTATAAGTACAAGAAAATAAGAGAGACTTAGAAAACTGGTAAAACCTACATTGTTGATAGAGTTGGGAGTACTTAGCACTGTGAAAACAGTACTTTCGTCGAAAGAAATCTACTTATCTAACACCGGGAAACAACTAACAGAGAATGTATGAGTTTCTCAAGATTAGTAACAGATAGAAACAAAAGAAGTACACAGTGATTCATCTACCTAGAGAAGTTACAGAGGTTTACACAGAAAATTCCAAGATTTAGTACAAGAAAATAAGTGAGACTTAGAAAACTGGTAAAACTTACATTGTTGGTTGAGTTGGGAGTACTTAGCCGTGTGAAAACAGCACTTTCGCCGAAAGAAATCTATTTCTCTAAGACCGGGAAACAGTGAAAAGAGAATGTATGAGTTTCTCAAGATTGGTAACAGATAGAAACAAGAGAAAGTGCACAGTGATTCATCTACCTAGAGAAGTTACAGAGTTTTACACAGAGAATTCCAAGTATAAGTACAAGAAAATAAGAGAGATTTAGAAAAGTGGTAAAACCTACATTGTTGATAGAGTTGGGAGTACTTAGCACTGTGAAAACAGCACTTTCGCCGAAAGAAATCTACTTCTCTAAGACCGGGAAACAGTGAAAAGAGAATGTATGAGTTTCTCAAGATTGGTAACAGATAGAAACAAGAGAAAGTACACAGTGATTCATCTACCTAGAGAAGTTACAGAGGTTTACACAGAAAATTCCAAGTATAAGAAAAAGAAGATAAGAGAGACTTAGAAATCTGGTAAAACTTACATTGTTGATTGAGTTGGGAGTACTTAGCACTGTGAAAACAGCACTTTCGCCGAAAGAAATCTACTTCTCTAACACCGGGAAACAGTGAAAAGAGAATGTACGAGTTTCTCAAGATTGGTAACAGATAGAAACAAGAGAAAGTACACAGTGATTCATCTACCTAGAGAAGTTACAGAGGTTTACACGGAGAATTCCAAGTATAAGTACAAGAAAATAAGAGAGACTTAGAAAACTGGTAAAACCTACATTGTTGATAGAGTTGAGAGTACTTAGCACTGTGAAAACAGCACTTTCGCCAAAACAAATCTACTTCTCTAACACCGGGAAGCAGTGAACAGAGAATGTATGAGATTCTCAAGATTGGTAACAGATAGAAACAAGAGAAAGTACACAGTGATTCATCTACCTAGAGAACTTACAGAGGTTTACACAGAGAATTCCAAGTATAAGTACAAGAAAATGAGAGAGACTTAGAAAACTGGTAAAACCTACATTGTTGATAGAGTTGGGATTACTTAGCACTGTGAAAACAGCACTTTCGACGAAAGAAGTCTACTTCTCTAAGACAGGGAGACAGTGAAAAGAGAATGTATGAGTTTCTCAAGATTGGTAACAGATAGAAACAAGAGAAAGTACACAGTGATTCATCTACCTAGAGAAGTTACAGAGGTTTACACAGAGAATTCCAAGTATAAGTACAAGAAAATAAGAGAGACTTAGAAAACTGGTAAAACCTACATTGTTGATAGAGTTGGGAGTACTTAGCACTGTGAAAACAGCACTTTCGAAGAAAGAAATCTACTTCTCTAAGAACGGGAAACAGTGAAAAGAGAATGTATGAGTTTCTCAAGATTGGTAACAGATAGAAAGAAGAGAAAGTACACAGTGATTCATCTACCTAGAGAAGTTAGAGAGGTTTACCGAGAGAATTCCAAGTATAAGTACAAGAAAATAAGGGAGACTTAGAAAACTGGTAAAACCTACATTGTTGATAGAGTTGAGAGTACTTAGCACTGTGACAACAGCACTTTCGCAGAAAGAAATCTACTTCTCTAATACCAGGAAACAGGTAACAGAGAATGTATGAGTTTCTCAAGATTAGTAACAGATGGAAACAAAAGAAGTACACAGTGATTCATCTACCTAGAGAAGTTACAGAGGTTTACAGAGAAAATTCCAAGTTTAAGTACAAGAAAATAAGAGAGACTTAGAAAACTGGTAAAACCTACATTGTTGATAGAGTTGGGAATACTTAGCACTGTGAAAACAGTACTTTCGCCGAAAGAAATCTACTTCTCTAACAACGGGAAACAGCTAACAGAGAATGTATGAGTTTCTCAAGATTAGTAACAGATAGAAGCAAAAGAAGTACACAGTGATTCATCTACCTAGAGAAGTTACAGAGTTTTACACAGAAAATTCCAAG
Source organism: Heterohyrax brucei (assembly GCA_028571685.1). Classification (NCBI taxonomy): domain Eukaryota; kingdom Metazoa; phylum Chordata; class Mammalia; order Hyracoidea; family Procaviidae; genus Heterohyrax; species Heterohyrax brucei. The sequence continues at coordinate 31,531,084 of CM053156.1, forward strand.
TGTAAGTAAAAGAAGATAAGAGAGACTGAGAAAACTGGTAAAACTTACATTGTTGATTGAGTTGGGAGTACTTAGCACTGTGAAAACAGCACTTTTGCCGAAAGAAATCTACTTCTCTAAGACCGGGAAACAGTGAAAAGAGAATGTATGAGTTTCTCAAGGTTGGTAACAGATAGAAACAAGAGAAAGTACACAGTGATTCATCTAGCTAGAGAAGTTACAGAGGTTTAGACAGAGAATTCCAAGTATAAGTACAAGAAAATCAGAGAGACTTAGAAAACTGGTAAAACCTACAATGTTGATAGAGTTGGGAGTACTTAGCACTTTGAAAACAGCAGTTTCGCAGAAAGAAATCTACTTCTCTAAGAGCGGGAAACAGTGAACAGAGAATCTATGAGTTTCTCAAGATTGGTAACAGATAGAAACAAGAGAAAGTACACAGTGATTCATCTACCTAGAGAAGTTACAGAGGTTTACACAGAGAATTCCAAGTATAAGTACAAGAAAATAAGAGAGACTTAGAAAACTGGTAAAACCTACATTGTTGATAGAGTTGGGAGTACTTAGCACTGTGTAAACAGCACTTTCGCCAAAAGAAATCTACTTCTCTAAGACGGGGAAACAGTGAAAAGAGAATGTATGAGTTTCTCAAGATTGGTAACAGATAGAAACAAGAGAAAGTACACAGTGATTCATCTACCTAGAGAAGTTACAGAGGTTTACACAGAGAATTCCAAGTATAAGTACAAGAATATAAGAGAGACTTAGAAAACTGGTAAAACCTACATTGTTGATAGAGTTGAGAGTACTTAGCACTGTGAAAATAGCACTTTCGCCGAAAGAAATCTACTTCTCTAACACCAGGAAACAGGTAACAGAGAATGTATGAGTTTCTAAAGAGTAGTAACAGATAGAAACAAGAGAAAGTACACAGTGATTCATCTACGTAGAGAAGTTACAGAGGTTTACACAGAAAATTCCAAGTTTAAGTACAAGAAAATAAGAGAGACTTAGAAAACTGGTAAAACTTACATTGTTGATTGAGTTGGGAGTACTTAGCAGTGTGAAAACAGGACTTTCGCCGAAAGAAATCTACTTCTCTAAGACCGGGAAACAGTGAAAAGAGAATGTATGTGTTTCTCAAGATTGGTAACAGATAGAAACAAGAGAAAGTACACAGTGATTCATCTACCTAGAGAAGTTACAGAGGTTTACACAGAGAATTCCAAGTATAAGTACAAGAAAATAAGAGAGACCTAGAAAACTGGTAAAACCTACATTGTTGATAGAGTTGGGAGTACTTAGCACTGTGAAAACAGCACTTTCGCAGAAAGAAATCTACTTCTCTAAGCCCGGGAAACAGTGAAAAGAGAATGTATGAGTTTCTCAAGATTGGTAACAGATAGAAAGAAGAGAAAGTACACAGTGATTCATCTACCTAGAGAAGTTACAGAGGTTTACACAGAGAATTCCAAGTATAAGTACAAGAAAATAAGAGAGACTTAGAAAACTGGTAAAACCTACATTGTTGATAGAGTTGGGAATACTTAGCACTGTGAAAACTGCACTTCCGCAGAAAGAAATCTACTTCTCTAAGACCGGGAAACAGTGAAAAGAGAATGTATGAGTTTCTCAAGATTGGTAACAGATAGAAACAAGAGAAAGTACACAGTGATTCATCTACCTAGAGAAGTTACAGAGGTTTACACAGAAAATTCCAAGTATTAGTAAAACAAGATAAGAGAGACCTGGAAAACTGGTAAAACTTACATTGTTGATTGAGTTGGGAGTACTTAGCACTGTGAAAACAGCACTTTCACCGAAAGAAATCTACTTCACTAAGACCGTGAAACAGTGAAAAGGGAATGTATGAGTTTCTCAAGATTGGTAACAGATAGAAAGAAGAGAAAGTACACAGTGATTCATCTACCTAGAGAAGTTACAGAGGTTTACACAGAGAATTCCAAGTATAAGTACAAGAAAATAAGAGAGACTTAGAAAACTGGTTAAACCTACATTGTTGATAGAGTTGGGAGTACTTAGCACTGTGAAAACAGCACTTTCGCCGAAAGAAATCTACTTCTCTAACACCGGGAAACAGGGAACAGAAAATGTATGAGTTTCTCAAGATTGGTAACAGATGGAAACAAGAGAAAGTACACAGTGATTCATCTACCTAGAGAAGTTACAGAGGTTTACACAGAGAATTCCAAGTATAAGTACAAGAAAATAAGAGAGACTTAGAAAACTGGTAAAACCTACATTGTTGATAGAGTTGGGAGTACTTAGCACTTTAAATAAGTACTTTCACCGAAAGAAATCTACTTCTCTAACACCGGGAAACAGGTAACAGAGAATGTATGAGTTTCTCAAGATTACTAACAGATAGAAACAAAAGAAGTACACAGTGATTCATCTACGTAGAGAAGTTACAGAGGTTTACACAGAAAATTACAAGTTTAAGTATAAGAAAATAAGAGAGACATAGAAAACTGGTAAAACTTACCTTGTTGATTGAGTTGGGAGTACTTAGCACTGTGAAAACAGCACTTTCGCCGAACGAAATCTACTTCTCTAAGACCGGGAAACAGGGAAAAGAGAATGTATGAGTTTCTCAAGATTGGTAACAGATAGAAACAAGAGATAGTACACAGTGCTTAATCTACCTAGAGAAGTTACAGAGGTTTACACAGAGAATTCCAAGTATAAGTACAAGAAAATAAGAGAGACTTAGAAAACTGGTAAAACCTACATTGTTGATAGAGTTGAGAGTACTTAGCACGGTGAAAATAGCACTTTCGCCGAAAGAAATCTACTTCTCTAACACCAGGAAACAGGTAACAGAGAATGTATGAGTTTCTAAAGATTAGGAACAGATAGAAACAAGAGAAAGTACACAGTGATTCATCTACCTAGAGAAGTTACAGAGGTTTACACAGAAAATTCCAAGTTTAAGTACAAGAAAATAAGAGAGACTTAGAAAACTGGTAAAACTTACATTGTTGATTGAGTTGGGAGTACTTAGCAGTGTGAAAACAGCACTTTCGCCGAAAGAAATCTACTTCTCTAAGACCGGGAAACAGTGAAAAGAGAATGTATGTGTTTCTCAAGATTGGTAACAGATAGAAACAAGAGAAAGTACACAGTGATTCATCTACCTAGAGAAGTTACAGAGGTTTACACAGAGAATTCCAAGTATAAGTACAAGAAAATAAGAGAGACCTAGAAAACTGGTAAAACCTACATTGTTGATAGAGTTGGGAGTACTTAGCACTGTGAAAACAGCACTTTCGCAGAAAGAAATCTACTTCTCTAAGACCGGGAAACAGTGAAAAGAGAATGTATGAGTTTCTCAAGATTGGTAACAGATAGAAACAAGAGAAAGTACACAGTGATTCATCTACCTAGAGAAGTTACAGAGGTTTACACAGAAAATTCCAAGTATTAGTAAAACAAGATAAGAGAGACCTGGAAAACTGGTAAAACTTACATTGTTGATTGAGTTGGGAGTACTTAGCACTGTGAAAACAGCACTTTCGCCGAAAGAAATCTACTTCTCTAAGACCTGGAAACAGTGAAAAGAGAATGTATGAGTTTCTCCAGATTAGTAACAGATAGAAGCAAAAGAAGTACACAGTGATTCATCTACCTAGAGAAGTTACAGAGGTTTACACAGAAAATTCCAAGTTGAAGTAGAAGAAAATAAGAGAGACTTAGAAAACTGGTAAAAATTACATTGTTGATTGAGTTGGGAGTACTTAGCACTGTGAAAACAGCACTTTTGCCGAAAGAAATGTACTTCTCTAAGACCGGGAAACAGTGAAAAGAGAATGTATGAGTTTCTCAAGATTGGTAAGAGATAGAAACAAGAGAAAGTACACAGTGATTCATCTACCCAGAGAAGTTACAGAGGTTTACACAGAGAATTCCAAGTATAAGTACAAGAAAATAAGAGAGACTTAGAAAACTGGTAAAACCTACATTGTTGATAGAGTTGGGAGTACTTAGCAGTGTGAAAACAGCACTTCCGCCGAAAGAAATCTACTTCTCTAACACCGGAAAACAGGTAACAGAGAATGTATGAGTTTCTCAATATTACTAACAGATAGAAACAAAAGAAGTACACAGAGATTCATCTAACTAGAGAAGTTACAGAGGTTTACACAGAAAATTCCAAGTTTAAGTACAAGAAAATAAGACAGACTTAGAAAACTGTTAAAACTTACATTGTTGATAGAGTTGGGAGTACTTAGCACTGTGAAAACAGCACTTTCGCCGAAAAAAATCTACTTCTCTAATACCGGGAAACAGGGAAAAGAGAATGTATGAGTTTCTCAAGATTGGTAACAGATAGAAACAAGAGAAAGTACACAGTGATTCATCTACCTAGAGAAGTTACAGAGGTTTACACAGAGAATTCCAAATATAAGTACAAGAAAATAAGAGAGACTTGGAAAACTGGTAAAACCTACATTGTTGATATGGTTGGGAGTACTTAGCACTGTGAAAACAGCACTTTCGCAGAAAGAAATCTACTTCTCTAAGACCGGGAAACAGTGAAAAGAGAATGTATGAGTTTCTCAAGATTGGTAACAGATAGAAAGAAGAGAAAGTACACAGTGATTCATCTACCTAGAGAAGTTACAGAGGTTTACCCAGAGAATTCCAAGTATAAGTACAAGAAAATAAGGGAGACTTAGAAAACTGGTAAAACCTACATTGTTGATAGAGTTTAGAGTACTTAGCACTGTGACAACAGCACTTTCGCAGAAAGAAATCTACTTCTCTAATAACAGGAAACAGGTAACAGAGAATGTATGAGTTTCTCAAGATTAGTAACAGATGGAAACAAAAGAAGTACACAGTGATTCATCTACCTAGAGAAGTTACAGAGGTCTACACAGAAAATTCCAAGTTTAAGTACAAGAAAATAAGAGAGACTTAGAAAACTGGTAAAACCTACATTGTTGATAGAGTTGGGAATACTTAGCACTGTGAAAACAGCACTTTCGACGAAAGAAATCTACTTCTCTACGACCGGGAAACAGTGAAAAGAGAATGTATGAGTTTCTCAAGATTGGTAACAGATAGAAACAAGAGAAAGTACACAGTGATTCATCTACCTAGAGAAGTTACAGAGGTTTACACAGAGAATTCCAAGTATAAGTACAAGAAAATAAGAGAGACTTAGAAAACTGGTAAAACCTACATTGTTGATAGAGTTGGGAATACTTAGCACTGTGAAAACAGTACTTTCGCCGAAAGAAATCTACTTCTCTAACAACGGGAAACAGCTAACAGAGAATGTATGAGTTTCTCAAGATTAGTAACAGATAGAAGCAAAAGAAGTACACAGTGATTCATCTACCTAGAGAAGTTACAGAGGTTTACACAGAAAATTCCAAGTGTAAGTAAAAGAAGATTAGAGAGACTGAGAAAACTGGTAAAACTTACATTGTTGATTGAGTTGGGAGTACTTAGCACTGTGAAAACAGCACTTTTGCCGAAAGAAATCTACTTCTTTAAGACCGGGAAACAGTGAAAAGAGAATGTATGAGTTTCTCAAGGTTGGTAACAGATAGAAACAAGAGAAAGTACACAGTGATTCATCTAGCTAGAGAAGTTACAGAGGTTTACACAGAGAATTCCAAGTATAAGTACAAGAAAATCAGAGAGACTTAGAAAACTGGTAAAACCTACAATGTTGATAGAGTTGGGAGTACTTAGCACTTTGAAAACAGCAGTTTCGCAGAAAGAAATCTACTTCTCTAAGAGCGGGAAACAGTGAACAGAGAATCTATGAGTTTCTCAAGATTGGTAACAGATAGAAACAAGAGAAAGTACACAGTGATTCATCTACCTAGAGAAGTTACAGAGGTTTACACAGAGAATTCCAAGTATAAGTACAAGAAAATAAGAGAGACTTAGAAAACTGGTAAAACCTACATTGTTGATAGAGTTGGGAGTACTTAGCACTGTGTAAACAGCACTTTCGCCGAAAGAAATCTACTTCTCTAAGACGGGGAAACAGTGAAAAGAGAATGTATGAGTTTCTCAAGATTGGTAACAGATAGAAACAAGAGAAAGTACACAGTGATTCATCTACCTACAGAAGTTACAGAGGTTTACACAGAGAATTCCAAGTATAAGTACAAGAATATAAGAGAGACTTAGAAAACTGGTAAAACCTACATTGTTGATAGAGTTGAGAGTACTTAGCACTGTGAAAATAGCACTTTCGCCGAAAGAAATCTACTTCTCTAACACCAGGAAACAGGTAACAGAGAATGTATGAGTTTCTAAAGATTAGTAACAGATAGAAACAAGAGAAAGTACACAGTGATTCATCTATCTAGAGAAGTTACAGAGGTTTACACAGAGAATTCCAAGTATAAGTACAAGAAAATAAGACAGACTTAGAAAACTGGTAAAACGTACATTGTTGGTAGAGTTGGGAATACTTAGCACTGTGAAAACAGCACTTTCGGCGAAAGAAATCTACTTCTCTAAGACCGTGAAACAGTGAAAAGAGAATGTATGAGTTTCTCAAGATTGGTAACAGATAGAAACAAGAGAAAGTACACAGTGATTCATCTACCTAGAGAAGTTACAGAAGTTTACACAGAAAATTACAAGTATAAGTAAAAGAAGATAAGAGAGACTTAGAAAACTGGTAAAACTTACATTGTTGATTGAGTTGGGAGTACTTAGCACTGTGAAACAGCACTTTCACTGAAAGAAATCTACTTCTCTAAGACCGTGAAACAGTGAAAAGAGAATGTATGAGTTTCTCAAGATTGGTAACAGATAGAAACAAGAGAAAGTACACAGTGATTCATCTACCTAGAAAAGTTACAGTGGTTTACACAGAGAATTCCAAGTATAAGTACAAGAAAATAAGAGAGACTTAGAAAACTGGTAAAACCTACATTGTTGATAGAGTTGGGAGTACTTAGCACTGTGAAAACAGCAGTTTCGCCGAAAGAAATCTACTTCTCTAAGACAGGGAAACAGTGAAAAGAGAATGTATGTGTTTCTCAAGATTGGTAACAGATAGAAAGAAGAGAAAGTACACAGTGATTCAACTACCTCGAGAAGTTACAGAGGTTTACACAGAGAATTCCAAGTATAAGTACAAGAAAATAAGAGAGACTTAGAAAACTGGTAAAACCTACATTGTTGATAGAGTTGGGAGTACTTAGCACTGTGAAAACAGTACTTTCGCAGAAAGAAATCTACTTCTCTAAGACCGGGAAACAGTGAAAAGAGAATGTATGAGTTTCTCAAGATTGGTAACAGATAGAAAGAAGAGAAAGTACACAGTGATTCATCTACGTAGAGAAGTTACAGAGGTTTACACAGAGAATTCCAAGTATAAGTACAAGAAAATAAGAGAGACTTAGAAAACTGGTAAAACCTACATTGTTGATAGAGTTGAGAGTACTTAGCACTGTGAAAACAGCACTTTCGCCGAAAGAAATCTACTTCTCTAACACCAGGAAACAGGTAACAGAGAATGTATGAGTTTCTAAAGATTAGAAACAGATAGAAAGAAGAGAAAGTACACAGTGATTCACCTACCAGGAGAAGTTACAGAGGTTTACACAGAAAATTCCAAGTTTAAGTACAAGAAAATAAGAGAGACTTAGGAAACTAGTAAAACTTACATTGTTGATAGAGTTGGGAGTACTTAGCACTGTGAAAACAGCACTTTCACTGAAAGAAATCTACTTCTCTAAGACCGTGAAACAGTGAAAAGAGAATGTATGAGTTTCTCAAGATTGGTAACAGATAGAAACAAGAGAAAGTACACAGTGATTCATCTACCTAGAGAAGTTACAGAGGTTTACACAGAAAATTCCAAGTATAAGTAAAAGAAGATAAGAGAGACTTAGAAAACTGCTAAAACTTACATTGTTGATTGAGTTGGGAGTACTTAGCACTGTGAAAACAGCACTTTCGCCGAAAGAAATCTACTTCTCTAAGACCGGGAAACAGTGAAAAGAGAATGTATGTGTTTCTCAAGATTGGTAACAGAGAGAATCAAGAGAAAGTACACAGTGATTCATCTACCTAGAGAAGTTACAGAGGTTTACACAGAGATTTCCAAGTATAAGTACAAGAAAATAAGACAGACTTAGAAAACTGGTAAAACCTACATTGTTGATAGAGTTGGGAGTACTTAGCACTGTGTAAACAGCACTTTCGCCGAAAGAAATCTACTTCTCTAAGACCGGGAAACAGTGAAAAGAGAATGTATGAGTTTCTCAAGATTGGTAACAGATAGAAAGAAGAGAAAGTACACAGTGATTCATCTACCTAGAGAAGTTACAGAGGTTTACACAGAAAATTCCAAGTATAAGTACAAGAAAATAAGAGAGACTTAGAAAACTGGTAAAACCTACATTGTTGATAGAGTTGGGAGTACTTAGCACTGTGAAAACAACACTTTCGCAGAAAGAAATCTACTTCTCTAAAACCGGGAAACAGTGAAAAGAGAATGTATGAGTTTCTCAAGATTGGTAACAGATAGAAAGAAGAGAAAGTACACAGTGATTCATCTACCTAGAGAAGTTACAGAGGTTTACACAGAAAAATCCAAGTATAAGTAAAACAAGATAAGAGAGACCTGGAAAACTGGTAAAACTTACATTGTTGATTGAGTTGGGAGTACTTAGCACTGTGTAAACAGCACTTTCACCGAAAGAAATCTACTTCTCTAAGACCGTGAAACAGTGAAAAGAGAATGTATGAGTTTCTCAAGATTGGTAACAGATAGAAACAAGAGAAAGTACACAGTGATTCATCTACCTAGAGAATTTACAGAGGTTTACACAGAGAATTCAAAGTATAAGTACAAGAAAATAAGAGAGACTTAGAAAACTGGTAAAACTTACATTGTTGATAGAGTTGGTAGTACTTAGCACTGTGAAAATAGTACTTTCGCCGAAAGAAATCTACTTCACTAACACCGGGAAAGAGGTAACAGAGAATGTACGAGTTTCTCAAGATTAGTAACAGATAGAAACAAAAGAAGTACACAGTGATTCATCTACCTAGAGAAGTTACAGAGGTTTACACAGAAAATTCCAAGTTAAAGTACAAGAAAATAAGAGAGACTTAGAAAACTGCTAAAACTTACATTGTTGATTGAGTTGGGAGTACTTAGCATTGTGAAAACAGCACTTTCGCCGAAAGAAATCTACTTCTCTAAGACCGGGAAACAGTGAAAAGAGAATGTATGAGTTTCTAAAGATTACTAACAGATAGAAAGAAGAGAAAGTACACAGTGATTCATCTACCTAGAGAAGTTACAGAGGTTTACACAGAAAATTCCAAGTATAAGTAAAAGAAGAAAAAAGAGACTTAGAAAACTGGTAAAACTTACATTCTTGATTGAGTTAGGAGTACTTAGCACTGTGAAAACAGCACTTTCACCGAAAGAAATCTACTTCTCTAAGACCGTGAAACAGTGAAAAGGGAATGTATGAGTTTCTCATGATTGGTAAAAGATAGAAACAAGAGAAAGCACACAGTGATTCATCTACCTAGAGAAGTTACAGAGGTTTACACAGAGAATTCGAAGTATAAGTACAAGAAAATAAGAGAGACTTAGAAAACTGGTAAAACCTACATTGTTGATAGAGTTGGGAGTACTTAGCACTGTGAAAACTGCAGTTTCGACGAAACAAATCTACTTCTCTAAGACCGGGAAACAGTGAAAAGAGAATGTATGAGTTTCTCAAGATTGGTAACAGATAGAAACAAGAGAAAGTACACAGTGATTCATCTACCTAGAGAAGTTACAGAGGTTTACACAGAGAATTCCAAGTATAAGTACAAGAAAATAAGAGAGACTTAGAAAACTGGTAAAACCTACATTGTTGATAGAGTTGGGAGTACTTAGCACTGTGTAAACAGTACTTTCGCAGAAAGAAATCTACTTATCTAAGACCGGGAAACAGTGAAAAGAGAATGTATGAGTTTCTCAAGATTGGTAACAGATAGAAACAAGAGAAAGTACACAGTGATTCATCTACCTAGAGAAGTTACAGAGGTTTACACAGAGAATTCCAAGTATAAGTACAAGAAAATAAGAGAGACTTAGAAAACTGGTAAAACCTACATTGTTGATAGAGTTGGGAGTACTTAGCACTGTGAAAACAGCACTTTCGCCGAAAGAAATCTACTTCTCTAAGACCGGGAAACAGTGAAAAGAGAATGTATGAGTTTCTCAAGATTGGTAACAGATAGAAACAAGAGAAAGTACACAATGATTCATCTTCCTAGAGAAGTTACAGAGGTTTACACAGAGAATTCCAAGTATAAGTACAAGAAAATAAGAGAGACTTAGAAAACTGGAAAAACCTCCATTGTTGATAGAGTTGGGAGTACTTAGCACTGTGAAAACAGCACTTTCGCCGAAAGAAATCTACTTCTCTAACACCAGTAAACAGGTAACAGAGAATGTATGAGTTTCTAAAGATTAGTAACAGATAGAAAGAAGAGAAAGTACACAGTGATTCATCTACCTAGAGAAGTTACAGAGGTTTACACAGAAAATTCCAAGTATAAGTACAAGAAAATAAGAGAGACTTAGAAAACTGGTAAAACCTACATTGTTGATAGAGTTGGGAGTACTTAGCACTGTGAAAACAACACTTTCGCAGAAAGAAATCTACTTCTCTAAGACCGGGAAACAGTGAAAAGAGAATGTATGAGTTTCTCAAGATTGGTAACAGATAGAAACAAGAGAAAGTACACAGTGATTCATCTACCTAGAGAAGTTACAGAGGATTACACAGAAAATTCCAAGTATAAGTAAAACAAGATAAGAGAGACCTGGAAAACTGGTAAAACTTACATTGTTGATTGAGTTGGGAGTACTTAGCACTGTGAAAACAGCACTTTCACCGAAAGAAATCTACTTCTCTAAGACCGTGAAACAGTGAAAAGAGAATGTATGAGTTTCTCAAGATTGGTAACAGATAGAAACAAGAGAAAGTACACAGTGATTCATCTACCTAGAGAATTTACAGAGGTTTACACAGAGAATTCCAAGTATAAGTACAAGAAAATAAGAGAGACTTAGAAAACTGGTAAAACCTACATTGTTGATAGAGTTGGCAGTACTTAGCACTGTGAAAATAGTACTTTCGCCGAAAGAAATCTACTTCACTAACACCGGGAAAGAGGTAACAGAGAATGTACGAGTTTCTCAAGATTAGTAACAGATAGAAACAAAAGAAGTACACAGTGATTCATCTACCTAGAGAAGTTACAGAGGTTTACACAGAAAATTCCAAGTTAAAGTACAAGAAAATAAGAGAGACTTAGAAAACTGCTAAAACTTACATTGTTGATTGAGTTGGGAGTACTTAGCACTGTGAAAACAGCACTTTCGCAGAAAGAAATCTACTTCTCTAAGACCGGGAAACAGTGAAAAGAGAATGTATGAGTTTCTCAAGATTAGTAACAGATAGAAACAAGAGAAAGTACACAGTGATTCATCTACCTAGAGAAGTTACAGAGGTTTACACAGAGAATTCCAAGTATAAGTACAAGAAAATCAGAGAGACTTAGAAAACTAGTAAAACCTACAATGTTGATAGAGTTGGGAGTACTTAGCACTTTGAAAACAGCAGTTTCGCAGGAAGAAATCTACTTCTCTAAGACCGGGAAACAGTGAACAGAGAATGTATGAGTTTCTCAAGATTGGTAACAGATAGAAACAAGAGAAAGTACACAGTGATTCAACTACCTAGAGAAGTTACAGAGGTTTACACAGAGAATTCCAAGTATAAGTACAAGAAAATAAGAGAGACTTAGAAAACTGGTAAAACCTACATTGTTGATAGAGTTGGCAGTACTTAGCACTGTGTAAACAGCACTTTCGCCGAAAGAAATCTACTTCTCTAAGACCGGGAAACAGTGAAAAGAGAATGTATGAGTTTCTCAAGATTGGTAACAGATAGAAACAAGAGAAAGTACACAGTGATTCATGTACGTAGAGAAGTTACAGAGGTTTACACAGAGAATTCCAAGTATAAGTACAAGAAAATAAGAGAGACTTAGAAAACTGGTAAAACCTACATTGTTGATAGAGTTGAGAGTACTTAGCACTGTGACAACAGCACTTTCGCCGAAAGAAATCTACTTCTCTAACACCAGGAAACAGGTAACAGAGAATGTATGAGTTTCTAAAGATTATTAACAGATAGAAAGAAGAGAAAGTACACAGTGATTCATCTACCTAGAGAAGTTACAGAGGTTTACACAGAAAATTCCAAGTTTAAGTACAAGAAAATAAGAGAGACTTAGGAAACTGGTAAAACTTACATTGTTGATAGAGTTGGGAGTACTTAGCACTGTGAAAACAGCACTTTCACTGAAAGAAATCTACTTCTCTAAGACCGTGAAACAGTGAAAAGAGAATGTATGAGTTTCTCAAGATTGGTAACAGATAGAAACAAGAGAAAGTACACAGTGATTCATCTAGCTAGAGAAGTTACAGAGGTTTACACAGAAAATTCCAAGTATAAGTAAAAGAAGATAAGAGAGACTTAGAAAACTGCTAAAACTTACATTGTTGATTGAGTTGGGAGTACTTAGCACTGTGAAAACAGCACTTTCGCCGAAAGAAATCTACTTCTCTAAGACCGGGAAACAGTGAAAAGAGAATGTATGTGTTTCTCAAGATTGGTAACAGATAGAAACAAGAGAAAGTACACAGTGATTCGTCTACCTAGAGAAGTTACAGAGGTTTACACAGAAAATTCCAAGTATAAGTAAAAGAAGATAAGAGAGACTTAGAAAACTGCTAAAACTTACATTGTTGATTGAGTTGGGAGTACTTAGCACTGTGAAAACAGCACTTTCGCCGAAAGAAATCTACTTCTCTAAGACCGGGAATCAGTGAAAAGAGAATGTATGAGTTTCTCAAGATTGGTAACAGATAGAAACAAGAGAAAGTACACAGTGATTCATCTACCTAGAGAAGTTACAGAGGTTTACACAGAGAATTCCAAGTATAAGTACAAGAAAATAAGAGAGACCTAGAAAACTGGTAAAACCTACATTGTTGATAGAGGTGGGAGTACTTGGCACTGTGAAAACAGCACTTTCGCAGAAAGAAATCTACTTCTCTAAGACGGGGAAACAGTGAAAAGAGAATGTATGAGTTTCTCAAGATTGGTAACAGATAGAAAGAAGAGAAAGTACACAGTGATTCAATTACCTCGAGAAGTTACAGAGGTTTACACAGAAAATTCCAAGTATAAGTACAAGAAAATAAGAGAGACTTAGAAAACTGGTAAAACCTACATTGTTGATAGAGTTGGGAGTACTTAGCACTGTGAAAACAGTACTTTCGCAGAAAGAAATCTACTTCTCTAAGACCGGGAAACAGTGAAAAGAGAATGTATGAGTTTCTCAAGATTGGTAACAGATAGAAAGAAGAGAAAGTACACAGTGATTCATCTACGTAGAGAAGTTACAGAGGTTTACACAGAGAATTCCAAGTATAAGTACAAGAAAATAAGAGAGACTTAGAAAACTGGTAAAACCTACATTGTTGATAGAGTTGAGAGTACTTAGCACTGTGAAAACAGCACTTTCGCCGAAAGAAATCTACTTCTCTAACACCAGGAAACAGGTAACAGAGAATGTATGAGTTTCTAAAGATTAGAAACAGATAGAAAGAAGAGAAAGTACACAGTGATTCACCTACCAGGAGAAGTTACAGAGGTTTACACAGAAAATTCCAAGTTTAAGTACAAGAAAATAAGAGAGACTTAGGAAACTAGTGAAACTTACATTGTTGATAGAGTTGGGAGTACTTAGCACTGTGAAAACAGCACTTTCACTGAAAGAAATCTACTTCTCTAAGACCGTGAAACAGTGAAAAGAGAATGTATGAGTTTCTCAAGATTGGTAACAGATAGAAACAAGAGAAAGTACACAGTGATTCATCTACCTAGAGAAGTTACAGAGGTTTACACAGAAAATTCCAAGTATAAGTAAAAGAAGATAAGAGAGACTTAGAAAACTGCTAAAACTTACATTGTTGATTGAGTTGGGAGTACTTAGCACTGTGAAAACAGCACTTTCGCTGAAAGAAATCTACTTCTCTAAGACCGGGAAACAGTGAAAAGAGAATGTATGTGTTTCTCAAGATTGGTAACAGATAGAAACAAGAGAAAGTGCACAGTGATTCATCTACCTAGAGAAGTTACAGAGGTTTACACAGAGAATTCCAAGTATAAGTACAAGAAAATAAGAGAGACTTAGAAAACTGGTAAAACCTACATTGTTGATAGAGTTGGGAGTACTTAGCACTGTGAAAACAGAACTTTCGCAGAAAAAAATCTACTTCTCTAAGACCGGGAAACAGTGAAAAGAGAATGTATGAGTTTCTCAAGATTGATAACAGATAGAAAGAAGAGAAAGTACACAGTGATTCATCTACCTAGAGAAGTTACAGAGGTTTACACAGAGAATTCCAAGTATAAGTAAAAGAAAATAAGAGAGACTTAGAAAACTGGTAAAACCTACATTGTTGATAGAGTTGGGAGTACATAGCACTGTGTAAACAGCACTTTCGCCGAAAGAAATCTACTTCTCTAAGACCGGGAAACAGTGAAAAGAGAATGTATGAGTTTCTAAAGATTGGTAACAGATAGAAAGAAGAGAAAGTACACAGTGATTCATCTACCTAGAGAAGTTACAGAGGTTTACACAGAAAATTCCAAGTATAAGTACAAGAAAATAAGAGAGACTTAGAAAACTGGTAAAACCTACATTGTTGATAGAGTTGGGAGTACTTAGCACTGTGAAAACAACACTTTCGCAGAAAGAAATCTACTTCTCTAAGACCGGGAAACAGTGAAAAGAGAATGTATGAGTTTCTCAAGATTGGTAACAGATAGAAACAAGAGAAAGTACACAGTGATTCATCTACCTAGAGAAGTTACAGAGGTTTACACAGAAAATTCCAAGTATAAGTAAAACAAGATAAGAGAGACCTGGAAAACTGGTAAAACTTACATTGTTGATTGAGTTGAGAGTACTTAGCACTGTGAAAACAGCACTTTCACCGAAAGAAATCTACTTCTCTAAGACCGTGAAACAGTGAAAAGAGAATGTATGAGTTTCTCAAGATTGGTAACAGATAGAAACAAGAGAAAGTACACAGTGATTCATCTACCTAGAGAATTTACAGAGGTTTACACAGAGAATTCAAAGTATAAGTACAAGAA
Source organism: Heterohyrax brucei (assembly GCA_028571685.1). Classification (NCBI taxonomy): domain Eukaryota; kingdom Metazoa; phylum Chordata; class Mammalia; order Hyracoidea; family Procaviidae; genus Heterohyrax; species Heterohyrax brucei. Next base: position 31,546,341 of record CM053156.1, read on the forward strand.
AATAAGAGAGACTTAGAAAACTGGTAAAACTTACATTGTTGATAGAGTTGGGAGTACTTAGCACTGTGAAAATAGTACTTTCGCCGAAAGAAATCTACTTCACTAACACCGGGAAAGAGGTAACAGAGAATGTACGAGTTTCTCCAGATTAGTAACAGATAGAAACAAAAGAAGTACACAGTGATTCATCTACCTAGAGAAGTTACAGAGGTTTACACAGAAAATTCCAAGTTAAAGTACAAGAAAATAAGAGAGACTTAGAAAACTGCTAAAACTTACATTGTTGATTGAGTTGGGAGTACTTAGCACTGTGAAAACAGCACTTTCGCAGAAAGAAATCTACTTCTCTAAGACCGGGAAACAGTGAAAAGAGAATGTATGAGTTTCTAAAGATTACTAACAGATAGAAAGAAGAGAAAGTACACAGTGATTCATCTACCTAGAGAAGTTACAGAGGTTTACACAGAAAATTCCAAGTATAAGTAAAAGAAGATAAAAGAGATTTAGAAAACTGGTAAAACTTACATTCTTGATTGAGTTAGGAGTACTTAGCACTGTGAAAACAGCACTTTCACCGAAAGAAATCTACTTCTCTAAGACCGTGAAACAGTGAAAAGGGAATGTATGAGTTTCTCAAGATTGGTAAAAGATAGAAACAAGAGAAAGCACACAGTGATTCATCTACCTAGAGAAGTTACAGAGGTTTACACAGAGAATTCCAAGTATAAGTACAAGAAAATAAGAGAGACTTAGAAAACTGGTAAAACCTACATTGTTGATAGAGTTGGGAGTACTTAGCACTGTGTAAACAGCACTTTCGCCGAAAGAAATCTACTTCTCTAAGACCGGGAAACAGTGAAAAGAGAATGTATGAGTTTCTCAAGATTGGTAACAGACAGAAACAAGAGAAAGTACACAGTGATTCATCTACCTAGAGAAGTTACAGAGGTTTACACAGAGAATTCCAAGTATAAGTACAAGAAAATAAGAGAGACTTAGAAAACTGGTAAAACCTACATTGTTGATAGAGTTGGGAGTACTTAGCACTGTGAAAACACCACTTTCGCAGAAAGAAATCTACTTCTCTAAGACCGGGAAACAGTGAAAAGAGAATGTATGAGTTTCTCAAGATTGGTAACAGATAGAAACAAGAGAAAGTACACAATGATTCATCTACCTAGAGAAGTTACAGAGGTTTACACAGAGAATTCCAAGTATAAGTACAAGAAAATAAGAGAGACTTAGAAAACTGGAAAAACCTACATTGTTGATAGAGTTGGGAGTACTTAGCACTGTGAAAATAGTACTTTCGCCGAAAGAAATCTACTTCACTAACACCGGGAAAGAGGTAACAGAGAATGTACGAGTTTCTCAAGATTAGTAACAGATAGAAACAAAAGAAGTACACAGTGATTCATCTACCTAGAGAAGTTACAGAGGTTTACACAGAAAATTCCAAGTTAAAGTACAAGAAAATAAGAGAGACTTAGAAAACTGCTAAAACTTACATTGTTGATTGAGTTGGGAGTACTTAGCACTGTGAAAACAGCACTTTCGCAGAAAGAAATCTACTTCTCTAAGACCGGGAAACAGTGAAAAGAGAATGTATGAGTTTCTCAAGATTAGTAACAGATAGAAACAAGAGAAAGTACACAGTGATTCATCTACCTAGAGAAGTTACAGAGGTTTACACAGAGAATTCTAAGTATAAGTACAAGAAAATCAGAGAAACTTAGAAAACTGGTAAAACCTACAATGTTGATAGAGTTCGGAATACTTAGCACTGTGAAAACAGCACTTTCGCAGAAAGAAATCTACTTCTCTAAGACCGGGAAACAGTGAACAGAGAATGTATGAGTTTCTCAACATTGGTAACAGATATAAACAAGAGAAAGTACACAGTGATTCATCTACCTAGAGAAGTTACAGAGGTTTACACAGAGAATTCCAAGTATAAGTACAAGAAAATCAGAGAGACTTAGAAAACTAGTAAAACCTACAATGTTGATAGAGTTGGGAGTACTTAGCACTTTGAAAACAGCAGTTTCGCAGGAAGAAATCTACTTCTCTAAGACCGGGAAACAGTGAACAGAGAATGTATGAGTTTCTCAAGATTGGTAACAGATAGAAACAAGAGAAAGTACACAGTGATTCAACTACCTAGAGAAGTTACAGTGGTTTACACAGAGAGTTCCAAGTATAAGTACAAGAAAATAAGAGAGACTTAGAAAACTGGTAAAACCTACATTGTTGATAGAGTTGGCAGTACTTAGCACTGTGTAAACAGCACTTTTGCCGAAAGAAATCTACTTCTCTAAGACCGGGAAACAGTGAAAAGAGAATGTATGAGTTTCTCAAGATTGGTAACAGATAGAAACAAGAGAAAGTACACAGTGATTCATGTACGTAGAGAAGTTACAGAGGTTTACACAGAGAATTCCAAGTATAAGTACAAGAAAATAAGAGAGACTTAGAAAACTGGTAAAACCTACATTGTTGATAGAGTTGAGAGTACTTAGCACTGTGAAAACAGCACTTTCGCCGAAAGAAATCTACTTCTCTAACACCAGGAAACAGGTAACAGAGAATGTATGAGTTTCTACAGATTAGAAACAGATAGAAAGAAGAGAAAGTACACAGTGATTCATCTACCTAGAGAAGTTACAGAGATTTACACAGAAAATTCCAAGTTTAAGTACAAGAAAATAAGAGAGACTTAGAAAACTGGTAAAACTTACATTGTTGATTGAGTTAGGAGTACTTAGCACTGTGAAAACAGCACTTTCACCGAAAGAAATTTACTTCTCTTAGACTGTGAAACAGTGAAAAGAGAATGTATGAGTTTCTCAAGATTGGTAACAGGTAGAAACAAGAGAAAGTACACAGTGATTCATCTACCTAGAGAAGTTACAGAGGTTTACACAGAGAATTCCAAGTATAAGTACAAGAAAATAAGAGAGACTTAGAAAACTGGTAAAACCTACATTGTTGATAGAGTTGGGAGTACTTAGCACTGTGAAAACAGCACTTTCGCCGAAAGAAATCTACTTCTCCAAGACCGGGAAACAGTGAAAAGAGAATGTATGAGTTTCTCAAGATTGGTAACAGATAGAAAGAAGAGAAAGTACACAGTGATTCATCTACCTAGAGAAGTTACAGAGGTTTACACAGAAAATTCCAAGTATAAGTAAAAGAAGATAAGAGAGACTTAGAAAACTGGTAAAACTTACATTCTTGATTGAGTTAGGAGTACTTAGCACTGTGAAAACTGCACATTCGCCGAAAGAAATCTACTTCTCTAAGACCGGGAAACAGTGAAAAGGGAATGTATGAGTTTCGCAAGATTGGTAACAGATGGAAACAAGAGAAAGTACACAGTGATTCATCTACGTAGAGAAGATACAGAGGTTTACACAGAGAATTCCAAGTATAAGTACAAGAAAATAAGAGAGACTTAGAAAACTGGTAAAACCTACATTGTTGATAGAGTTGGGAGTACTTAGCACTGTGAAAACAGCACTTTCGCCGAAAGAAATCGACTTCTCTAAGACCGTGAAACAGTGAAAAAAGAATGTATGAGTTTCTCAAGATTGGTGACAGATAGAAACAAGAGAAAGTACACAGTGATTCATCTACCTAGAGAAGTTACAGAGGTTCACACAGAGAATTTCAAGTATAAGTACAAGAAAATAAGAGAGACTTAGAAAACTGGTAAAACCTACATTGTTGATAGAGTTGGGAGTACTTAGCACTGTGAAAACAGTACATTCGCCGAAAGAAATCTACTTGTCTAACACCGGGAAACAGCTAACAGAGAATGTATGTGTTTCTCAAGATTAGTAACAGATAGAAGCAAAAGAAGTACACAGTGATTCATCTACCTAGAGAAGTTACAGAGGTTTACACAGAGAATTCCAAGTTTAAGTACAAGAAAATAAGAGAGACTTAGAAAACTGGTAAAACCTACATTGTTGATAGAGTTGGGAGTACTTAGCACTGTAAAAAACAGTACTTTCGCGAAAAGATATCTACTTCTCTAACACCGGGAAACAGCTAACAGAGAATGTATGAGTTTCTCAAGATTAGTAACAGATAGAAGCAAAAGAAGTACACAGTGATTCATCTACCTAGAGAAGTTACAGAGGTTTACACAGAAAATTCCAAGTTTAAGTACAAGAAAATAAGAGAGACTTAGAAAACTGGTAAAACTTACATTGTTGATTGAGTTGGGAGTACTTAGCACTGTGAAAACAGCACTTTCGCCGAAAGAAATCTACTTCTCTAAGACCGGGAAACAGGGAAAAGAGAATGTATGAGTTTCTCAAGATTGGTAACAGATAGAAACAAGAGAAAGTACACAGTGATTCATCTACCTAGAGAAGTTACAGAGGTTTACACAGAGAATTCCAAGTATAAGTACAAGAAAATAAGAGAGACTTAGAAAACTGGTAAAACCTACATTGTTGATAGAGTTGGGAGTACTTAGCACTGTGAAAACAGTACTTTCGCCGAAAGATATCTACTTCTCTAACACCGGGAAACAGCTAACAGAGAATGTATGAGTTTCTCAAGATTAGTAACAGATAGAAGCAAAAGAATTACACAGTGATTCATCTACCTAGAGAAGTTACAGAGGTTTACACAGAAAATTCCAAGTTTAAGTACAAGAAAAGAAGAGAGACTTAGAAAACTGGTAAAACTTACATTGTTGATTGAGTTGGGAGTACTTAGCACTGTGAAAACAGCACTTTCGCCAAAAGAAATCTACTTCTCTAAGACCGGGAAACAGTGAAAAGGGAATGTATGAGTTTCTCAAGATTGGTAACAGATAGAAACAAGAGAAAGTACACAGTGATTCATCTACCTAGAGAAGTTACAGAGGTTTACACAGAAAATTCCAAGTATAAGTACAAGAAAATAAGAGAGACTTAGAATACTGGTAAAACCTACATTGTTGATAGAGTTGGGAGTACGTAGCACTGTGAAAACTGCACTTTCGCCGAAAAAATCTACTTCTCTAAGACCGGGAAACAGTGAAAAGAGAATGTATGAGTTTCTCAAGATTGGTAACAGATAGAAACAAGAGAAAGTACACAGTGATTCATCTACCTAGAGAAGTTACAGAGGTTTACACAGAGAATTCCAAGTATAAGTACAAGAAAATAAGAGAGACTTAGAAAACTGGTAAAACCTACATTGTTGATAGAGTTGAGAGTACTTAGCACTGTGAAAACAGCACTTTCGCCGAAAGAAATCTACTTCTCTAAGACCGGGAAACAGTGAAAAGAGAATGTATGAGTTTCTCAAGATTGGTAACAGATAGAAAGAAGAGAAAGTACACAGTGATTCATCTACCTAGAGAAGTTACAGATGTTTACACAGAAAATTCCAAGTTTAAGTACAAGAAAATAAGAGAGACTTAGGAAACTAGTAAAACTTACATTGTTGATAGAGTTGGGAGTACTTAGCACTGTGAAAACAGCACTTTCACTGAAAGAAATCTACTTCTCTAAGACCGTGAAACAGTGAAAAGAGAATGTATGAGTTTCTCAAGATTGGTAACAGATAGAAACAAGAGAAAGTACACAGTGATTCATCTACCTAGAGAAGTTACAGAGGTTTACACAGAAAATTCCAAGTATAAGTAAAAGAAGATAAGAGAGACTTAGAAAACTGGTAAAACTTACATTCTTGATTGAGTTAGGAGTACTTAGCACTGTGAAAACAGCACTTTCACCGAAAGAAATCTACTTCTCTAAGACCGTGAAACAGTGAAAAGAGAATGTATGAGTTTCTCAAGATTGGTAACAGATAGAAACAAGAGAAAGTACACAGTGATTCATCTACCTAGAGAAGTTACAGAGGTTTACACAGAGAATTCCAAGTATAAGTACAAGAAAATAAGAGAGACTTAGAAAACTGGTAAAACCTACATTGTTGATAGAATTGGGAGTACTTAGCACTGTGAAAACAGCACTTTCGCCGAAAGAAATCTACTTCTCTAAGACCGGGAAACAGGGAAAAGAGAATGTATGAGTTTCTCAAGATTGGTAACAGATAGAAACAAGAGAAAGTACACAGTGATTCATCTACCTAGAGAAGTTACAGAGGTTTACACAGAGAATTCCAAGTATAAGTACAGGAAAATAAGAGAGACTTAGAAAACTGGTAAAACCTACATTGTTGATAGAGTTGGGAGTACTTAGTACTGTGAAAACAGCACTTTCGCCGAAAGAAATCTACTTCTCTAAGACCGGGAAACAGTGAAAAGAGAATGTATGAGTTTCTCAAGATTGGTAACAGATAGAAACAAGAGAAAGTACACAGTGATTCATCTACCTAGAGAAGTTACAGAGGTTTACACAGAGAATTCCAAGTATAAGTACAGGAAAATAAGAGAGACTTAGAAAACGGGTAAAACCTACATTGTTGATAGAGTTGGGAGTACTTAGTACTGTGAAAACAGCACTTTCGCCGAAAGAAATCTACTTCTCTAAGACCGGGAAACAGTGAAAAGAGAATGTATGAGTTTCTCAAGATTGGTAACAGATAGAAACAAGGGAAAGTACACAGTGATTCATCTACCTAGAGAAGTTACAGAGGTTTACACAGAAAATTCCAAGTATAAGTAAAAGAAGATAAGAGAGACTTAGAAAACTGGTAAAACTTACATTCTTGATTGAGTTAGGAGTACTTAGCACTGTGAAAACAGCACTTTCACCGAAAGAAATCTACTTGTCTAAGACCGTGAAACAGTGAAAAGAGAATGTATGAGTTTCTCCAGATTGGTAACAGATAGAAACAAGAGAGAGTACACAGTGATTCATCTACCTAGAGAAGTTACAGAGGTTTACACAGAGAATTCCAAGTATTAGTACAAGAAAATAAGAGAGACTTAGAAAACTGGTAAAACCTACATTGTTGATAGAATTGGGAGTACTTAGCACTGTGAAAACAGTACTTTCGCCGAAAGAAATTTACTTCTCTAACACCAGGTAACAGCTAACAGAGAATGTATGAGTTTCTCAAGATTAGTAACAGATAGAAGCAAAAGAAGTATACAGTGATTCATCTACCTAGAGAAGTTACAGAGGTTTACACAGAAAATTCCAAGTTTAAGTACAAGAAAATAAGAGAGACTTAGAAAACTGGTAAAACTTACATTGTTGATTGAGTTGGGAGTACTTAGCACTGTGAAAACAGCACTTTCGCCGAAAGAAATCTACTTCTCTAAGACCGGGAAACAGTGAAAAGAGAATGTATGAGTTTCTCAAGATTGGTAACAGATAGAAACAAGAGAAAGTACACAGTGATACATCTACCTAGAGAAGTTACAGAGGTTTACACAGAGAATTCCAAGTATAAGTACAAGAAAATAAGAGAGACTTAGAAAACTGGTAAAACCTACATTGTTGATAGAGTTGGGAGTACTTAGCACTGTGAAAACAGCACTTTCGCCGAAAGAAATCTACTTCTCTAACACCGGGAAACAGGGAACAAAGAATGTATGAGTTTCTCAAGATTGGTAACACATAGAAACAAAAGAAGTACACAGTGATTCATCTACCGAGAAAAGTTACAGAGGTTTACACAGAAAATTCCAAGTTTAAGTACAAGAAAATAAGAGAGACTTAGAAAACTGGTAAAACTTACATTGTTGATTGAGATGGGAGTACTTAGCACTGTGAAAACAGCACTTTCGCCGAAAGAAGTCTACTTCTCTAAGACCGGGAAACAGGGAAAAGAGAATGTATGAGTTTCTCAAGATTGGTAACAGATAGGAACAAGAGAAAGTACACAGTGATTCATCTACCTAGAGAAGTTACAGAGGTTTACACAGAGAATTCCAAGTATAAGTACAAGAAAAAAAGAGAGACTTAGAAAACTGGTAAAACCTACATTGTTGATAGAGTTGGGAGTACTTAGCACTGTGAAAACAGCACTTTCGCCGAAAGAAATCTACTTCTGTAAGACCGGGAAACAGTGAAAAGAGAATGTATGACTTTCTCAAGATTGGTAACAGATAGAAACAAGAGAAAGTACACAGTGATTCATCTACCTAGAGAAGTTACAGAGGTTTACACAGAGAATTCCAAGTATAAGTACAGGAAAATAAGAGAGACTTAGAAAACTGGTAAAACCTACATTGTTGATAGAGTTGGGAGTACTTAGTACTGTGAAAACAGCACTTTCGCCGAAAGAAATCTACTTTTCTAAGACTGGGAAACAGTGAAAAGAGAATGTATGAGTTTCTCAAAATTGGTAACAGATAGAAACAAGAGAAAGTACACAGTGATTCATCTACCTAGAGAAGTTACAGAGGTTTACACAGAGAATTCAAAGTATAAGTACAAGAAAATAAGAGAGACTTAGAAAACTGGTAAAACCTACATTGTTGATAGAGTTCGGAGTACTTAGCACTGTGAAAACAGCACTTTTGCCGAAAGAAATCTACTTCTCTAACACCGGGAAACAGGGAACAGAGAATGTATGAGTTTCTCAAGATTGGTAACAGATAGAAACAAAAGAAGTACACACTGATTCATCTGCCTAGAGAAGTTACAGAGGTTTACACGGAAAATTCCAAGTATAAGTACAAGAAAATAAGAGAGACTTAGAAAACTGGTAAAACTTACATTGTTGATTGAGTTGGGAGTACTTAGCACTGTGAAAACAGCACTTTCGCCGAAAGAAATCTACTTCTCTAAGACCGGGAAACAGGGAAAAGAGAATGTATGAGTTTCTCAAGATTGGTAACAGATAGAAACAAGAGAAAGTACACAGTGATTCATCTACCTAGAGAAGTTACAGAGGTTTACACAGAGAATTCCAAGTATAAGTACAAGAAAATAAGAGAGACTTAGAAAACTGGTAAAACCTACATTGTTGATAGAATTGGGAGTACTTAGCACTGTGAAAACAGTACTTTCGCCGAAAGAAATCTACTTCTCTAACACCGGGAAACAGCTATCAGAGAATGTATGAGTTTCTCAAGATTAGTAACAGATAGAAGCAAAAGAAGTATACAGTGATTCATCTACCTAGAGAAGTTACAGAGGTTTACACAGAAAATTCCAAGTTTAAGTACAAGAAAATAAGAGAGACTTAGAAAACTGGTAAAACTTACAGTGTTGATTGAGTTGGTAGTACTTAGCACTGTGAAAACAGCACTTTCGCCAAAAGAAATCTACTTCTCTAAGACCGGGAAACAGTGAAAAGAGAATGTATGAGTTTCTCAAGATTGGTAACAGATAGAAACAAGAGAAAGTACACAGTGATACATCTACCTAGGGAAGTTACAGAGGTTTACACAGAGAATTCCAAGTATAAGTACAAGAAAATAAGAGAGACTTAGAAAACTGGTAAAACCTACATTGTTGATAGAGTTGGGAGTACTTAGCACTGTGAAAACAGCACTTTCGCCGAAAGAAATCTACTTCTCTAACACCGGGAAACAGGGAACAGAGAATGTATGAGTTTCTCAAGATTGGTAACAGATAGAAACAAAAGAAGTACACAGTGATTCATCTACCGAGAAAAGTTACAGAGGTTTACACAGAAAATTCCAAGTTTAAGTACAAGAAAATAAGAGAGACTTAGAAAACTGGTAAAACTTACATTGTTGATTGAGATGGGAGTACTTAGCACTGTGAAAACAGCACTTTCGCCGAAAGAAATCTACTTCTCTAAGACCGGGAAACAGGGAAAAGAGAATGTATGAGTTTCTCAAGATTGGTAACAGATAGAAACAAGAGAAAGTACACAGTGATTCATCTACCTAGAGAAGTTACAGAGGTTTACACAGAGAATTCCAAGTATAAGTACAGGAAAATAAGAGAGACTTAGAAAACTGGTAAAACCTACATTGTTGATAGAGTTGGGAGTACTTAGTACTGTGAAAACAGCACTTTCGCCGAAAGAAATCTACTTTTCTAAGACTGGGAAACAGTGAAAAGAGAATGTATGAGTTTCTCAAAATTGGTAACAGATAGAAACAAGAGAAAGTACACAGTGATTCATCTACCTAGAGAAGTTACAGAGGTTTACACAGAGAATTCAAAGTATAAGTACAAGAAAATAAGAGAGACTTAGAAAACTGGTAAAACCTACATTGTTGATAGAGTTGGGAGTACTTAGCACTGTGAAAACAGCACTTTCGCCGAAAGAAATCTACTTCTGTAAGACCGGGAAACAGTGAAAAGAGAATGTATGAGTTTCTCAAGATTGGTAACAGATAGAAACAAGGGAAAGTACACAGTGATTCATCTACCTAGAGAAGGTACAGAGGTTTACACAGAAAATTCCAAGTATAAGTAAAAGAAGATAAGAGAGACTTAGAAAACTGGTAAAACTTACATTCTTGATTGAGTTAGGAGTACTTAGCACTGTGAAAACAGCACTTTCACCGAAAGAAATCTACTTCTATAAGACCGTGAAACAGTGAAAAGAGAATGTATGAGTTTCTCAAGATTGGTAACAGATAGAAACAAGAGAAAGTACACAGTGATTCATCTACCTAGAGAAGTTACAGAGGTTTACACAGAGAATTCCAAGTATAAGTACAAGAAAATAAGAGAGACTTAGAAAACTGGTAAAACCTACATTGTTGATAGAATTGGGAGTACTTAGCACTGTGAAAACAGCACTTTCGCCGAAAGAAATCTACTTCTCTAAGACCGGGAAACAGGGAAAAGAGAATGTATGAGTTTCTCAAGATTGGTAACAGATAGAAACAAGAGAAAGTACACAGTGATTCATCTACCTAGAGAAGTTACAGAGGTTTACACAGAGAATTCCAAGTATAAGTACAAGAAAATAAGAGAGACTTAGAAAACTGGTAAAACCTACATTGTTGATAGAGTTGGGAGTACTTAGCACTGTGAAAACAGCACTTTCGCCGAAAGAAATCTACTTCTGTAAGACCGGGAAACAGTGAAAAGAGAATGTATGAGTTTCTCAAGATTGGTAACAGATAGAAACAAGGGAAAGTACACAGTGATTCATCTACCTAGAGAAGTTACAGAGGTTTAAACAGAAAATTCCAAGTATAAGTAAAAGAAGATAAGACAGACTTAGAAAACTGGTAAAACTTACATTCTTGATTGAGTTAGGAGTACTTAGCACTGTGAAAACAGCACTTTCACCGAAAGAAATCTACTTCTCTAAGACCGTGAAACAGTGAAAAGAGAATGTATGAGTTTCTCAAGATTGCTAACAGATAGAAACAAGAGAAAGTACACAGTGATTCATCTACCTAGAGAAGTTACAGAGGTTTACACAGAGAATTCCAAGTATAAGTACAAGAAAATAAGAGAGACTTAGAAAACTGGTAAAACCTACATTGTTGATAGAATTGGGAGTACTTAGCACTGTGAAAACAGTACTTTCGCCGAAAGAAATCTACTTCTCTAACACCGGGAAACAGCTATCAGAGAATGTATGAGTTTCTCAAGATTAGTAACAGATAGAAGCAAAAGAAGTATACAGTGATTCATCTACCTAGAGAAGTTACAGAGGTTTACACAGAAAATTCCAAGTTTAAGTACAAGAAAATAAGAGAGACTTAGAAAACTGGTAAAACTTACATTGTTGATTGAGTTGGGAGTACTTAGCACTGTGAAAACAGCACTTTCGCCGAAAGAAATCTACTTCTCTAAGACCGGGAAACAGGGAAAAGAGAATGTATGAGTTTCTCAAGATTGGTAACAGATAGAAACAAGAGAAAGTACACAGTGATACATCTACCTAGAGAAGTTACAGAGGTTTACACAGAGAATTCCAAGTATAAGTACAAGAAAATAAGAGAGACTTAGAAAACTGGTAAAACCTACATTGCTGATAGAGTTGGGAGTACTTAGCACTGTGAAAACAGCACTTTCGCCGAAAGAAATCTACTTCTCTAACACCGGGAAACAGGGAACAGAGAATGTATGAGTTTCTCAAGATTGGTAACAGATAGAAACAAAAGAAGTACACAGTGATTCATCTACCTAGAGAAGTTACACAGTTTTACACAGAGAACTCCAAGTATAAGTAGAAGAAAATAAGAGAGACTTAGAAAACTGGTAAAACCTACATTGTTGATAGAGTTGGGAGTACTTAGCACTTTGAAAACAGCACTTTCGCAGAAAGAAATCTACTTCTCTAAGACCGGGAAACAGTGAACAGAGAATGTATGAGTTTCGCAAGATTGGTAACAGATAGAAACAAGAGAAAGTACACAGTGATTCATCTACCTAGAAAAGTTACAGAGGTTTACACAGAAAATTCCAAGTATAAGTAAAAGAAGATAAGAGAGACTTAGAAAACTGGTAAAACTTACATTGTTGATTGAGTTAGGAGTACTTAGCACTGTGAAAACAGCACTTTCCCCGAAAGAAATCTACTTCCCTAACACCGGGAAACAGTGAAAAGAGAATGTATGAGTTTCTCAAGATTGGTAACAGATAGAAACAAGAGAAAGTACACAGTGATTCATCTACCTAGAGAAGTTACAGAGGTTTACACAGAGAATTCCAAGTATAAGTACAAGAAAATAAGAGAGACTTAGAAAACTGGTAAAACCTACATTGTTGATAGAGTTGGGAGTACTTAGCACTGTGAAAACAGCACTTTCGCCGAAAGAAATCTACTTCTCTAACACCGGGAAACAGGGAAAAGAGAATGTATGAGTTTCTCAAGATTAGTAACAGATTGAAGCAAAAGAAGTATACAGTGATTCATCTACCTAGAGAAGTTACAGAGGTTTACACAGAAAATTCCAAGTTTAAGTACAAGAAAATAAGAGAGACTTAGAAAACTGGTAAAACTTACATTGTTGATTGAGTTGGGAGTACTTAGCACTGTGAAAACAGCACTTTCGCCGAAAGAAATCTACTTCTCTAAGACCGGGAAACAGTGAAAAGAGAATGTATGAGTTTCTCAAGATTGGTAACAGATAGAAACAAGAGAAAGTACACAGTGATTCATCTACCTAGAGAAGTTACAGAGGTTTACACAGAGAATTCCAAGTATAAGTACAAGAAAATAAGAGAGACTTAGAAAACTGGTAAAACCTACAATGTTGATAGAGTTGGGAGTACTTAGCACTGTGAAAACAGTACTTTCGCCGAAAGAAATCTACTTCTCTAACACCGGGAAATAGGTAACAGAGAATGTATGAGGTTGTCAAGATTAGTAACAGATAGAAACAAACGAAGTACACAGTGATTCATCTACCTAGAGAAGTTACAGAGGTTTACACAGAAAATTCCAAGTTTAAGTACAAGAAAATAAGAGAGACTTAGAAAACTGGTAAAACTTACATTGTTGATTGAGTTGGGAGTACTAAGCACTGTGAAAACAGCATTTTCGCCGAAACAAATCTACTTCTCTAAGACCGGCAAACAGTGAACAGAGAATGTATGAGTTTCTCAAGATTGGTAACAGATAGAAACAAGAGAAAGTACACAGTGATTCATCTCCCTAGAGAAGTTTCAGAGGTTTACACAGAGAATTCCAAGTATAAGTACAAGAAAATAAGAAAGACTTAGAAAACTGGTAAAACCTACATTGTTGATAGATTTGGGAGTACTTAGCAGTGTGAAAAAGCACTTTCGCTGAAAGAAATCTACTTCTCTAAGACCGGGAAACAGGGAACAGAGAATGCATGAGTTTCTCAACATTGGTAACAGATAGAAAGAAGAGAAAGTACACAGTGATTCATCTACCTAGAGAAGTTACAGAGGTTTACACAGAGAATTCCAACTATAAGCACAAGAAAATAAGAGAGACTTAGAAAACTGGTAAAACCTACATTGTTGATAGAGTTGGGAGTACTTAGCACTGTGAAAACAGCACTTTCCCCGAAAGAAGTCTACTTCTCTAAGACCGGGAAACAGTGAAAAGAGAATGTATGAGTTTCTGAAAATTGGTAACAGATAGAAACAAGAGAAAGTACACAGTGATTCATCTACCTAGAGAAGTTACAGAGATTTACACAGAGAATTCCAAGTATAAGTAAAAGAAAATAAGAGAGACTTAGAAAACTGGTAAAACCTACATTGTTGACAGAGTTGGGAGTACTTAGCACTGTGAAAACAGCACTTTCGCCGAAAGAAATCTACTTCTCTAAGACCGGGAAACAGTGAAAAGAGAATGTATGAGTTTCTCAAGATTGGTAACAGATAGAAACAAGAGAAAGTACACAGTGATTCATCTACCTAGAGAAGTTACAGAGCTTTACACAGAGAATTCCAAGTATAAGTACAAGAAAATAAGAGAGACTTAGAAATCTGGTAAAACCTACATTGTTGATAGAGTTGAGAGTACTTAGCACTGTGAAAACAGCACTTTCGCCGAAAGAAATCTACTTCTCTAAGACCGGGAAACAGGGAAAAGAGAATGTTTGAGTTTCTCAAGATTGGTAACAGATAGAAACAAGAGAAAGTACACAGTGATTCATCTACCTGGAGAAGTTACAGAGGTTTACACAGAGAATTCCAAGTATAAGTACAAGAAAATAAGAGAGACTTAGAAAACTGGTAAAACCTACATTGTTGATAGAGTTGGGAGTACTTAGCACTGTGAAAACAGCACTTTCGCCCAAAGAAATCTACTTCTCTAAGACCGGGAAACAGTGAAAAGAGAATGTATGAGTTTCTCAAGATTGGTAACAGATAGAAAGAAGAGAAAGTACACAGTGATTCATCTACGTAGAGAAGTTACAGAGGTTTACACAGAGAATTCCAAGTATAAGTACAAGAAAATAAGAGAGACTTAGAAAACTGGTAAAACCTACATTGTTGATAGAGTTGGGAGTACTTAGCACTGTGAAGACAGCACTTTCACAGAAAGAAATCTACTTCTCTAAGACCGGCAAACAGTGAAAAGAGAATGTATGAGTTTCTCAAGATTGGTAACAGATAGAAACAAGAGAAAGTACACAGTGATTCATCTACCTAGAGAAGTTACAGTGGTTTACACAGAGAATTCCAAGTATAAGTACAAGAAAATAAGAGAGACTTAGAAAACTGGAAAACCTACATTGTTGATAGAGTTGGGAGTACTTAGCACTGTGAAAACAGCACTTTCGCAGAAAGAAATCTACTTCTCTAAGAGCGGAAACAGTGAACAGAGAATGTATGAGTTTCTCAAGATTGGTAACAGATAGAAACAAGAGAAAGTACACAGTGATTCATCTACCTAGAGAAGTTACAGAGGTTTACACAGAGAATTCCAAGTATAAGTACAAGAAAACAAGAGAGATTTAGAAAACTGGTAAAACCTACTTTGTTGATAGAGTTGGGAGTACTTAGCACTGTGAATACAGCACTTTCGCCGAAAGAAGTCTACTTCTCTAAGACCGGGAAACAGTGAAAAGAGAATGTATGAGTTTCTCAAAATTGGTAACAGATAGAAACAAGAGAAAGTACACAGTGATTCATCTACCTAGAGAAGTTACAGAGGTTTACACAGAGAATTCCAAGTATAAGTAAAAGAAAATAAGAGAGACTTAGAAAACTGGTAAAACCTACATTGTTGATAGAGTTGGGAGTACTTAGTACTGTGAAAACAGCACTTTCGCCGAAAGAAATCTACTTCTCTAAGACGGGAAACAGTGAAAAGAGAATGTATGAGTTTCTCAAAATTGGTAACAGATAGAAACAAGAGAAAGTACACAGTGATTCATCTACCTAGAGAACTTACAGAGGTTTACACAGAAAATTCCAAGTTTAAGTACAAGAAAATAAGAGAGACTTAGAAAACTGGTAAAACTTACATTGTTGATTGAGTTGGGAGTACTAAGCACTGTGAAAACAGCATTTTCGCCGAAAGAAATCTACTTCTCTAAGACCGGCAAACAGTGAAAAGAGAATGTATGAGTTTCTCAAGATTGGTAACAGATAGAAAGAAGAGAAAGTACACAGTGATTCATCTACCTAGAGAAGTTACAGAGGTTTACACAGAGAATTCCAAGTATAAGTACAAGAAAATAAGAGAGACTTAGAAAACTGGTAAAACCTACATTGTTGATAGAGTTGGGAGTACTTAGCACTGTGAAAACGGCACTTTCGCCGAAAGAAATCTACTTCTCTAACACCGGGAAACAGGGAACAGAGAATGTATGAGTTTCTCAAGATTGGTAACAGATAGAAACAAGAGAAAGTACACAGTGATTCATCTCCCTAGAGAAGTTACAGAGGTTTACACAGAGAATTCCAAGTATAAGTACAAGAAAATAAGAAAGACTTTGAAAACTGGTAAAACCTACATTGTTGATAGATTTGGGAGTACTTAGCACTGTGAAAAAGCACTTTCGCTGAAAGAAATCTACTTCTCTAAGACCGGGAAACAGTGAACAGAGAATGCATGAGTTTCTCAACATTGGTAACAGATAGAAAGAAGAGAAAGTACACAGTGATTCATCTACCTAGAGAAGTTACAGAGGTTTACACAGAGAATTCCAACTATAAGCACAAGAAAATAAGAGAGACTTAGAAAACTGGTAAAACCTACATTGTTGATAGAGTTGGGAGTACTTAGCACTGTGAAAACAGCACTTTCGCCGAAAGAAGTCTACTTCTCTAAGACCGGGAAACAGTGAAAAGAGAATGTATGAGTTTCTGAAAATTGGTAACAGATAGAAACAAGAGAAAGTACACAGTGATTCAACTACCTAGAGAAGTTACAGAGATTTACACAGAGAATTCCAAGTATAAGTACAAGAAAATAAGAGAGACTTAGAAAACTGGTAAAACCTACATTGTTGACAGAGTTGGGAGTACTTAGCACTGTGAAAACAGCACTTTCGCCGAAAGAAATCTACTTCTCTAAGACCGGGAAACAGTGAAAAGAGAATGCATGAGTTTCTCAAGATTGGTAACAGATAGAAACAAGAGAAAGTACACAGTGATTCATCTACCTAGAGAAGTTACAGAGCTTTACACAGAGAATTCCAAGTATAAGTACAAGAAAATAAGAGAGACTTAGAAATCTGGTAAAACCTACATTGTTGATAGAGTTGGGAGTACTTAGCACTGTGAAAACAGCACTTTCGCCGAAAGAAATCTACTTCTCTAAGACCGGGAAAGTGTGAAAAGAGAATGTATGAGTTTCCAAGATTGGTATCAGATAGAAAGAAGAGAAAGTACACAGTGATTCATCTACCTAGAGAAGTTACAGAGGTTTACACAGAGAATTCCAAGTATAAGTACAAGAAAATAAGAGAGACTTAGAAAACTGTTAAAACTTACATTGTTGATTGATTTGGGAGTACTTAGCACTGTGAAAACAGCACTTTCGCCGAAAGAAATCTACTTCTCTAAGACCGGGAAACAGGGAAAAGAGAATGTATGAGTTTCTCAAGATTGGTAACAGATAGAAACAAGAGAAAGTACACAGTGATTCATCTACCTAGAGAAGTTACAGAGGTTTACACAGAGAATTCCAAGTATAAGTACAAGAAAATAAGAGAGACTTAGAAAACTGGTAAAACCTACATTGTTGATAGAGTTGGGAGTACTTAGCAGTGTGAAAACAGCACTTTCGGCGAAAGAAATCTACTTCTCTAAGACCGGGAAACAGTAAAAAGAGAATGTATGAGTTTCTCAAGATTGGTAACAGATAGAAAGAAGAGAAAGTACACAGTGATTCATCTACCTAGAGAAGTTACAGAGGTTTACACAGAGAATTCCAAGTATAAGTACAAGAAAATAAGAGAGACTTAGAAAACTGGTAAAACCTACATTGTTGATAGACTTGGGAGTACTTAGCACTGTGAAGACAGCACTTTCACAGAAAGAAATCTACTTCTCTAAGACCGGCAAACAGTGAAAAGAGAATGTATGAGTTTCTCAAGATTGGTAACAGATAGAAACAAGAGAAAGTACACAGTGATTCATCTACCTAGAGAAGTTACAGTGGTTTACACAGAGAATTCCAAGTATAAGTACAAGAAAATAAGAGAGACTTGGAAAACTGGAAAACCTACATTGTTGATAGAGTTGGGAGTACTTAGCACTGTGAAAACAGCACTTTCGCAGAAAGAAATCTACTTCTCTAAGACCGGAAACAGTGAACAGAGAATGTATGAGTTTCTCAAGATTGGTAACAGATAGAAACAAGAGAAAGTACACAGTGATTCATCTACCTAGAGAAGTTACAGAGGTTTACACAGAGAATTCCAAGTATAAGTACAAGAAAACAAGAGAGACTTAGAAAACTGGTAAAATCTACTTTGTTGATAGAGTTGGGAGTACTTAGCACTGTGAATACAGCACTTTCGCCGAAAGAAGTCTACTTCTCTAAGACCGGGAAACAGTGAAAAGAGAATGTATGAGTTTCTCAAAATTGGTAACAGATAGAAACAAGAGAAAGTACACAGTGATTCATCTACCTAGAGAAGTTACAGAGGTTTACACAGAGAATTCCAAGTATAAGTACAAGAAAATAAGAGAGACTTAGAAAACTGGTAAAACCTACATTGTTGATAGAGTTGGGAGTACTTAGCACTGTGAAAACAGCACTTTCGCCGAAAGAAATCTACTTCTCTAAGACCGGGAAACAGTGAAAAGAGAATGTATGAGTTTCTGAAAATTGGTAACAGATAGAAACAAGAGAAAGTACACAGTGATTCATCTACCTAGAAAAGTTACAGAGGTTTACACAGAGAATTCCAAGTATAAGCACAAGAAAATAAGAGAGACTTAGAAAACTGGTAAAACCTACATTGTTGATAGAGTTGGGAGTACTTAGCACTGTGAAAACAGCACTTTCGCCGAAAGAAGTCTACTTCTCTAAGACCGGGAAACAGTGAAAAGAGAATGTATGCGTTTCTCAAAATTGGTAACAGATAGAAACAAGAGAAAGTACACAGTGATTCATCTACCTAGAGAAGTTACAGAGATTTACACAGAGAATTCCAAGTATAAGTAAAAGAAAATAAGAGAGACTTAGAAAACTGGTAAAACCTACATTGTTGATAGAGTTGGGAGTACTTAGCACTGTGAAAACAGCACTTTCGCCGAAAGAAGTCTACTTCTCTAAGACCGGGAAACAGTGAAAAGGGAATGTATCAGTTTCTCAAAATTGGTAACAGATAGAAACAAGAGAAAGTACACAGTGATTCATCTACCTAGAGAAGTTACAGAGATTTACACAGAGAATTCCAAGTATAAGTAAAAGAAAATAAGAGAGACTTAGAAAACTGGTAAAACCTACATTGTTGATAGAGTTGGGAGTACTTAGCACTGTGAAAACAGCACTTTCGCCGAAAAAAATCTACTTCTCTAAGACCGGGAAAGTGTGAAAAGAGAATGTATGAGTTTCCAAGATTGGTAACAGATAGAAACAAGAGAAAGTACACAGTGATTCATCTACCTAGAGAAGTTACAGAGGTTTACACAGAGAATTCCAACTATAAGCACAAGAAAATAAGAGAGACTTAGAAAACTGGTAAAACCTACATTGTTGATAGAGTTGGGAGTACTTAGCACTGTGAAAACAGCACTTTCCCCGAAAGAAGTCTACTTCTCTAAGACCGGGAAAAAGTGAAAAGAGAATGTATGAGTTTCTGAAAATTGGTAACAGATAGAAACAAGAGAAAGTACACAGTGATTCATCTACCTAGAGAAGTTACAGAGATTTACACAGAGAATTCCAAGTATAAGTAAAAGAAAATAAGAGAGACTTAGAAAACTGGTAAAACCTACATTGTTGACAGAGTTGGGAGTACTTAGCACTGTGAAAACAGCACTTTCGCCGAAAGAAATCTACTTCTCTAAGACCGGGAAACAGTGAAAAGAGAATGTATGAGTTTCTCAAGATTGGTAACAGATAGAAACAAGAGAAAGTACACAGTGATTCATCTACCTAGAGAAGTTACAGAGCTTTACACAGAGAATTCCAAGTATAAGTACAAGAAAATAAGAGAGACTTAGAAATCTGGTAAAACCTACATTGTTGATAGAGTTGGGAGTACTTAGCACTGTGAAAACAGCACTTTCGCCGAAAGAAATCTACTTCTCTAAGACCGGGAAACAGGGAAAAGAGAATGTATGAGTTTCTCAAGATTGGTAACAGATAGAAACAAGAGAAAGTACACAGTGATTCATCTACCTGGAGAAGTTACAGAGGTTTACACAGAGAATTCCAAGTATAAGTACAAGAAAATAAGAGAGACTTAGAAAACTGGTAAAACCTACATTGTTGATAGAGTTGGGAGTACTTAGCACTGTGAAAACAGCACTTTCGCCCAAAGAAATCTACTTCTCTAAGACCGGGAAACAGTGAAAAGAGAATGTATGAGTTTCTCAAGATTGGTAACAGATAGAAAGAAGAGAAAGTACACAGTGATTCATCTACCTAGAGAAGTTACAGAGGTTTACACAGAGAATTCCAAGTATAAGTACAAGAAAATAAGAGAGACTTAGAAAACTGGTAAAACCTACATTGTTGATAGAGTTGGGAGTACTTAGCACTGTGATGACAGCACTTTCACAGAAAGAAATCTACTTCTCTAAGACCGGCAAACAGTGAAAAGAGAATGTATGAGTTTCTCAAGATTGATAACAGATAGAAACAAGAGAAAGTACACAGTGATTCATCTACCTAGAGAAGTTACAGTGGTTTACACAGAGAATTCCAAGTATAAGTACAAGAAAATAAGAGAGACTTAGAAAACTGGAAAACCTACATTGTTGATAGAGTTGGGAGTACTTAGCACTGTGAAAACAGCACTTTCGCAGAAAGAAATCTACTTCTCTAAGAGCGGAAACAGTGAACAGAGAATGTATGAGTTTCTCAAGATTGGTAACAGATAGAAACAAGAGAAAGTACACAGTGATTCATCTACCTAGAGAAGTTACAGAGGTTTACACAGAGAATTCCAAGTATAAGTACAAGAAAACAAGAGAGATTTACAAAACTGGTAAAACCTACTTTGTTGATAGAGTTGGGAGTACTTAGCACTGTGAATACAGCACTTTCGCCGAAAGAAGTCTACTTCTCTAAGACCGGGAAACAGTGAAAAGAGAATGTATGAGTTTCTCAAAATTGGTAACAGATAGAAACAAGAGAAAGTACACAGTGATTCATCTCCCTAGAGAAGTTACAGAGGTTTACACAGAGAATTCCAAGTATAAGTACAAGAAAATAAGAAAGACTTAGAAAACTGGTAAAACCTACATTGTTGATAGATTTGGGAGTACTTAGCACTGTGAAAAAGCACTTTCGCTGAAAGAAATCTACTTCTCTAAGACCGGGAAACAGTGAACAGAGAATGCATGAGTTTCTCAACATTGGTAACAGATAGAAAGAAGAGAAAGTACACAGTGATTCATCTACCTAGAGAAGTTACAGAGGTTTACACAGAGAATTCCAACTATAAGCACAAGAAAATAAGAGAGACTTAGAAAACTGGTAAAACCTACATTGTTGATAGAGTTGGGAGTACTTAGCACTGTGAAAACAGCACTTTCGCCGAAAGAAGTCTACTTCTCTAAGACCGGGAAACAGTGAAAAGAGAATGTATGAGTTTCTGAAAATTGGTAACAGATAGAAACAAGAGAAAGTACACAGTGATTCATCTACCTAGAGAAGTTACAGAGATTTACACAGAGAATTCCAAGTATAAGTACAAGAAAATAAGAGAGACTTAGAAAACTGGTAAAACCTACATTGTTGACAGAGTTGGGAGTACTTAGCACTGTGAAAACAGCACTTTCGCCGAAAGAAATCTACTTCTCTAAGACCGGGAAACAGTGAAAAGAGAATGCATGAGTTTCTCAAGATTGGTAACAGATAGAAACAAGAGAAAGTACACAGTGATTCATCTACCTAGAGAAGTTACAGAGCTTTACACAGAGAATTCCAAGTATAAGTACAAGAAAATAAGAGAGACTTAGAAATCTGGTAAAACCTACATTGTTGATAGAGTTGGGAGTACTTAGCACTGTGAAAACAGCACTTTCGCCGAAAGAAATCTACTTCTCTAAGACCGGGAAAGTGTGAAAAGAGAATGTATGAGTTTCCAAGATTGGTATCAGATAGAAAGAAGAGAAAGTACACAGTGATTCATCTACCTAGAGAAGTTACAGAGGTTTACACAGAGAATTCCAAGTATAAGTACAAGAAAATAAGAGAGACTTAGAAAACTGTTAAAACTTACATTGTTGATTGATTTGGGAGTACTTAGCACTGTGAAAACAGCACTTTCGCCGAAAGAAATCTACTTCTCTAAGACCGGGAAACAGGGAAAAGAGAATGTATGAGTTTCTCAAGATTGGTAACAGATAGAAACAAGAGAAAGTACACAGTGATTCATCTACCTAGAGAAGTTACAGAGGTTTACACAGAGAATTCCAAGTATAAGTACAAGAAAATAAGAGAGACTTAGAAAACTGGTAAAACCTACATTGTTGATAGAGTTGGGAGTACTTAGCAGTGTGAAAACAGCACTTTCGGCGAAAGAAATCTACTTCTCTAAGACCGGGAAACAGTAAAAAGAGAATGTATGAGTTTCTCAAGATTGGTAACAGATAGAAAGAAGAGAAAGTACACAGTGATTCATCTACCTAGAGAAGTTACAGAGGTTTACACAGAGAATTCCAAGTATAAGTACAAGAAAATAAGAGAGACTTAGAAAACTGGTAAAACCTACATTGTTGATAGACTTGGGAGTACTTAGCACTGTGAAGACAGCACTTTCACAGAAAGAAATCTACTTCTCTAAGACCGGCAAACAGTGAAAAGAGAATGTATGAGTTTCTCAAGATTGGTAACAGATAGAAACAAGAGAAAGTACACAGTGATTCATCTACCTAGAGAAGTTACAGTGGTTTACACAGAGAATTCCAAGTATAAGTACAAGAAAATAAGAGAGACTTGGAAAACTGGAAAACCTACATTGTTGATAGAGTTGGGAGTACTTAGCACTGTGAAAACAGCACTTTCGCAGAAAGAAATCTACTTCTCTAAGACCGGAAACAGTGAACAGAGAATGTATGAGTTTCTCAAGATTGGTAACAGATAGAAACAAGAGAAAGTACACAGTGATTCATCTACCTAGAGAAGTTACAGAGGTTTACACAGAGAATTCCAAGTATAAGTACAAGAAAACAAGAGAGACTTAGAAAACTGGTAAAATCTACTTTGTTGATAGAGTTGGGAGTACTTAGCACTGTGAATACAGCACTTTCGCCGAAAGAAGTCTACTTCTCTAAGACCGGGAAACAGTGAAAAGAGAATGTATGAGTTTCTCAAAATTGGTAACAGATAGAAACAAGAGAAAGTACACAGTGATTCATCTACCTAGAGAAGTTACAGAGGTTTACACAGAGAATTCCAAGTATAAGTACAAGAAAATAAGAGAGACTTAGAAAACTGGTAAAACCTACATTGTTGATAGAGTTGGGAGTACTTAGCACTGTGAAAACAGAACTTTCGCCGAAAGAAATCTACTTCTCTAAGACCGGGAAACAGTGAAAAGAGAATGTATGAGTTTCTGAAAATTGGTAACAGATAGAAACAAGAGAAAGTACACAGTGATTCATCTACCTAGAAAAGTTACAGAGGTTTACACAGAGAATTCCAAGTATAAGCACAAGAAAATAAGAGAGACTTAGAAAACTGGTAAAACCTACATTGTTGATAGAGTTGGGAGTACTTAGCACTGTGAAAACAGCACTTTCGCCGAAAGAAGTCTACTTCTCTAAGACCGGGAAACAGTGAAAAGAGAATGTATGAGTTTCTCAAAATTGGTAACAGATAGAAACAAGAGAAAGTACACAGTGATTCATCTACCTAGAGAAGTTACAGAGATTTACACAGAGAATTCCAAGTATAAGTAAAAGAAAATAAGAGAGACTTAGAAAACTGGTAAAACCTACATTGTTGATAGAGTTGGGAGTACTTAGTACTGTGAAAACAGCACTTTCGCCGAAAGAAATCTACTTCTCTAAGACCGGGAAACAGTGAAAAGAGAATGTATGGGTTTCTCAAAATTGGTAACAGATAGAAACAAGAGAAAGTACACAGTGATTCATCTACCTAGAGAAGTTACAGAGGTTTACACAGAGTATGCCAAGTATAAGTACAAGAAAATAAGAGAGACTTAGAAAACTGGTAAAACCTACATTGTTGATAGAGTTGGGAGTACTTAGCACTGTGAAAACAGTACTTTCGCCGAAAGAAATCTACTTCTCTAACACCGGGAAACAGGTAACAGAGAATGTATGAGGTTCTCAAGATTAGTAACAGATAGAAACAAACGAAGTACACAGTGATTCATCTACCTATAGAAGTTACAGAGGTTTACACAGAAAATTCCAAGTTTAAGTACAAGAAAATAAGAGAGACTTAGAAAACTGGTAAAACCTACATTGTTGATAGAGTTGGGAGTACTTAGCACTGTGAAAACAGCACTTTCGCCCAAAGAAATCTACTTCTCTAAGACCGGGAAACAGTGAAAAGAGAATGTATGAGTTTCTCAAGATTGGTAACAGATAGAAAGAAGAGAAAGTACACAGTGATTCATCTACCTAGAGAAGTTACAGAGGTTTACACAGAGAATTCCAAGTATAAGTACAAGAAAATAAGAGAGACTTAGAAAACTGGTAAAACCTACATTGTTGATAGAGTTGGGAGTACTTAGCACTGTGAAGACAGCACTTTCACAGAAAGAAATCTACTTCTCTAAGACCGGCAAACAGTGAAAAGAGAATGTATGAGTTTCTCAAGATTGATAACAGATAGAAACAAGAGAAAGTACACAGTGATTCATCTACCTAGAGAAGTTACAGTGGTTTACACAGAGAATTCCAAGTATAAGTACAAGAAAATAAGAGAGACTTAGAAAACTGGAAAACCTACATTGTTGATAGAGTTGGGAGTACTTAGCACTGTGAAAACAGCACTTTCGCAGAAAGAAATCTACTTCTCTAAGAGCGGAAACAGTGAACAGAGAATGTATGAGTTTCTCAAGATTGGTAACAGATAGAAACAAGAGAAAGTACACAGTGATTCATCTACCTAGAGAAGTTACAGAGGTTTACACAGAGAATTCCAAGTATAAGTACAAGAAAACAAGAGAGATTTAGAAAACTGGTAAAACCTACTTTGTTGATAGAGTTGGGAGTACTTAGCACTGTGAATACAGCACTTTCGCCGAAAGAAGTCTACTTCTCTAAGACCGGGAAACAGTGAAAAGAGAATGTATGAGTTTCTCAAAATTGGTAACAGATAGAAACAAGAGAAAGTACACAGTGATTCATCTCCCTAGAGAAGTTACAGAGGTTTACACAGAGAATTCCAAGTATAAGTACAAGAAAATAAGAAAGACTTAGAAAACTGGTAAAACCTACATTGTTGATAGATTTGGGAGTACTTAGCACTGTGAAAAAGCACTTTCGCTGAAAGAAATCTACTTCTCTAAGACCGGGAAACAGTGAACAGAGAATGCATGAGTTTCTCAACATTGGTAACAGATAGAAAGAAGAGAAAGTACACAGTGATTCATCTACCTAGAGAAGTTACAGAGGTTTACACAGAGAATTCCAACTATAAGCACAAGAAAATAAGAGAGACTTAGAAAACTGGTAAAACCTACATTGTTGATAGAGTTGGGAGTACTTAGCACTGTGAAAACAGCACTTTCGCCGAAAGAAGTCTACTTCTCTAAGACCGGGAAACAGTGAAAAGAGAATGTATGAGTTTCTGAAAATTGGTAACAGATAGAAACAAGAGAAAGTACACAGTGATTCATCTACCTAGAGAAGTTACAGAGATTTACACAGAGAATTCCAAGTATAAGTAAAAGAAAATAAGAGAGACTTAGAAAACTGGTAAAACCTACATTGTTGATAGAGTTGGGAGTACTTAGCACTGTGAAAACAGCACTTTCGCCGAAAGAAGTCTACTTCTCTAAGACCGGGAAACAGTGAAAAGAGAATGTATGAGTTTCTCAAAATTGGTAACAGATAGAAACAAGAGAAAGTACACAGTGATTCATCTACCTAGAGAAGTTACAGAGATTTACACAGAGAATTCCAAGTATAAGTAAAAGAAAATAAGAGAGACTTAGAAAACTGGTAAAACCTACATTGTTGATAGAGTTGGGAGTACTTAGTACTGTGAAAACAGCACTTTCGCCGAAAGAAATCTACTTCTCTAAGACCGGGAAACAGTGAAAAGAGAATGTATGGGTTTCTCAAAATTGGTAACAGATAGAAACAAGAGAAAGTACACAGTGATTCATCTACCTAGAGAAGTTACAGAGGTTTACACAGAGTATGCCAAGTATAAGTACAAGAAAATAAGAGAGACTTAGAAAACTGGTAAAACCTACATTGTTGATAGAGTTGGGAGTACTTAGCACTGTGAAAACAGTACTTTCGCCGAAAGAAATCTACTTCTCTAACACCGGGAAACAGGTAACAGAGAATGTATGAGGTTCTCAAGATTAGTAACAGATAGAAACAAACGAAGTACACAGTGATTCATCTACCTATAGAAGTTACAGAGGTTTACACAGAAAATTCCAAGTTTAAGTACAAGAAAATAAGAGAGACTTAGAAAACTGGTAAAACCTACATTGTTGATAGAGTTGGGAGTACTTAGCACTGTGAAAACAGCACTTTCGCCCAAAGAAATCTACTTCTCTAAGACCGGGAAACAGTGAAAAGAGAATGTATGAGTTTCTCAAGATTGGTAACAGATAGAAAGAAGAGAAAGTACACAGTGATTCATCTACCTAGAGAAGTTACAGAGGTTTACACAGAGAATTCCAAGTATAAGTACAAGAAAATAAGAGAGACTTAGAAAACTGGTAAAACCTACATTGTTGATAGAGTTGGGAGTACTTAGCACTGTGAAGACAGCACTTTCACAGAAAGAAATCTACTTCTCTAAGACCAGCAAACAGTGAAAAGAGAATGTATGAGTTTCTCAAGATTGATAACAGATAGAAACAAGAGAAAGTACACAGTGATTCATCTACCTAGAGAAGTTACAGTGGTTTACACAGAGAATTCCAAGTATAAGTACAAGAAAATAAGAGAGACTTAGAAAACTGGAAAACCTACATTGTTGATAGAGTTGGGAGTACTTAGCACTGTGAAAACAGCACTTTCGCAGAAAGAAATCTACTTCTCTAAGAGCGGAAACAGTGAACAGAGAATGTATGAGTTTCTCAAGATTGGTAACAGATAGAAACAAGAGAAAGTACACAGTGATTCATCTACCTAGAGAAGTTACAGAGGTTTACACAGAGAATTCCAAGTATAAGTACAAGAAAACAAGAGAGATTTAGAAAACTGGTAAAACCTACTTTGTTGATAGAGTTGGGAGTACTTAGCACTGTGAATACAGCACTTTCGCCGAAAGAAGTCTACTTCTCTAAGACCGGGAAACAGTGAAAAGAGAATGTATGAGTTTCTCAAAATTGGTAACAGATAGAAACAAGAGAAAGTACACAGTGATTCATCTCCCTAGAGAAGTTACAGAGGTTTACACAGAGAATTCCAAGTATAAGTACAAGAAAATAAGAAAGACTTAGAAAACTGGTAAAACCTACATTGTTGATAGATTTGGGAGTACTTAGCACTGTGAAAAAGCACTTTCGCTGAAAGAAATCTACTTCTCTAAGACCGGGAAACAGTGAACAGAGAATGCATGAGTTTCTCAACATTGGTAACAGATAGAAAGAAGAGAAAGTACACAGTGATTCATCTAC
This sequence comes from Heterohyrax brucei, assembly GCA_028571685.1. Classification (NCBI taxonomy): domain Eukaryota; kingdom Metazoa; phylum Chordata; class Mammalia; order Hyracoidea; family Procaviidae; genus Heterohyrax; species Heterohyrax brucei. Next base: position 31,574,050 of record CM053156.1, read on the forward strand.
CTAGAGAAGTTACAGAGGTTTACACAGAGAATTCCAACTATAAGCACAAGAAAATAAGAGAGACTTAGAAAACTGGTAAAACCTACATTGTTGATAGAGTTGGGAGTACTTAGCACTGTGAAAACAGCACTTTCGCCGAAAGAAGTCTACTTCTCTAAGACCGGGAAACAGTGAAAAGAGAATGTATGAGTTTCTGAAAATTGGTAACAGATAGAAACAAGAGAAAGTACACAGTGATTCATCTACCTAGAGAAGTTACAGAGATTTACACAGAGAATTCCAAGTATAAGTAAAAGAAAATAAGAGAGACTTAGAAAACTGGTAAAACCTACATTGTTGACAGAGTTGGGAGTACTTAGCACTGTGAAAACAGCACTTTCGCCGAAAGAAATCTACTTCTCTAAGACCGGGAAACAGTGAAAAGAGAATGCATGAGTTTCTCAAGATTGGTAACAGATAGAAACAAGAGAAAGTACACAGTGATTCATCTACCTAGAGAAGTTACAGAGCTTTACACAGAGAATTCCAAGTATAAGTACAAGAAAATAAGAGAGACTTAGAAATCTGGTAAAACCTACATTGTTGATAGAGTTGGGAGTACTTAGCACTGTGAAAACAGCACTTTCGCCGAAAGAAATCTACTTCTCTAAGACCGGGAAAGTGTGAAAAGAGAATGTATGAGTTTCCAAGATTGGTAACAGATAGAAAGAAGAGAAAGTACACAGTGATTCATCTACCTAGAGAAGTTACAGAGGTTTACACAGAGAATTCCAAGTATAAGTACAAGAAAATAAGAGAGACTTAGAAAACTGTTAAAACTTACATTGTTGATTGATTTGGGAGTACTTAGCACTGTGAAAACAGCACTTTCGCCGAAAGAAATCTACTTCTCTAAGACCGGGAAACAGGGAAAAGAGAATGTATGAGTTTCTCAAGATTGGTAACAGATAGAAACAAGAGAAAGTACACAGTGATTCATCTACCTAGAGAAGTTACAGAGGTTTACACAGAGAATTCCAAGTATAAGTACAAGAAAATAAGAGAGACTTAGAAAACTGGTAAAACCTACATTGTTGATAGAGTTGGGAGTACTTAGCAGTGTGAAAACAGCACTTTCGGCGAAAGAAATCTACTTCTCTAAGACCGGGAAACAGTAAAAAGAGAATGTATGAGTTTCTCAAGATTGGTAACAGATAGAAAGAAGAGAAAGTACACAGTGATTCATCTACCTAGAGAAGTTACAGAGGTTTACACAGAGAATTCCAAGTATAAGTACAAGAAAATAAGAGAGACTTAGAAAACTGGTAAAACCTACATTGTTGATAGACTTGGGAGTACTTAGCACTGTGAAGACAGCACTTTCACAGAAAGAAATCTACTTCTCTAAGACCGGCAAACAGTGAAAAGAGAATGTATGAGTTTCTCAAGATTGGTAACAGATAGAAACAAGAGAAAGTACACAGTGATTCATCTACCTAGAGAAGTTACAGTGGTTTACACAGAGAATTCCAAGTATAAGTACAAGAAAATAAGAGAGACTTGGAAAACTGGAAAACCTACATTGTTGATAGAGTTGGGAGTACTTAGCACTGTGAAAACAGCACTTTCGCAGAAAGAAATCTACTTCTCTAAGACCGGAAACAGTGAACAGAGAATGTATGAGTTTCTCAAGATTGGTAACAGATAGAAACAAGAGAAAGTACACAGTGATTCATCTACCTAGAGAAGTTACAGAGGTTTACACAGAGAATTCCAAGTATAAGTACAAGAAAACAAGAGAGACTTAGAAAACTGGTAAAATCTACTTTGTTGATAGAGTTGGGAGTACTTAGCACTGTGAATACAGCACTTTCGCCGAAAGAAGTCTACTTCTCTAAGACCGGGAAACAGTGAAAAGAGAATGTATGAGTTTGTCAAAATTGGTAACAGATAGAAACAAGAGAAAGTACACAGTGATTCATCTACCTAGAGAAGTTACAGAGGTTTACACAGAGAATTCCAAGTATAAGTACAAGAAAATAGGAGAGACTTAGAAAACTGGTAAAACCTACATTGTTGATAGAGTTGGGAGTACTTAGCACTGTGAAAACAGCACTTTCGCCGAAAGAAATCTACTTCTCTAAGACCGGGAAACAGTGAAAAGAGAATGTATGAGTTTCTGAAAATTGGTAACAGATAGAAACAAGAGAAAGTACACAGTGATTCATCTACCTAGAAAAGTTACAGAGGTTTACACAGAGAATTCCAAGTATAAGCACAAGAAAATAAGAGAGACTTAGAAAACTGGTAAAACCTACATTGTTGATGGAGTTGGGAGTACTTAGCACTGTGAAAACAGCACTTTCGCCGAAAGAAGTCTACTTCTCTAAGACCGGGAAACAGTGAAAAGAGAATGTATGAGTTTCTCAAAATTGGTAACAGATAGAAACAAGAGAAAGTACACAGTGATTCATCTACCTAGAGAAGTTACAGAGATTTACACAGAGAATTCCAAGTATAAGTAAAAGAAAATAAGAGAGACTTAGAAAACTGGTAAAACCTACATTGTTGATAGAGTTGGGAGTACTTAGTACTGTGAAAACAGCACTTTCGCCGAAAGAAATCTACTTCTCTAAGACCGGGAAACAGTGAAAAGAGAATGTATGGGTTTCTCAAAATTGGTAACAGATAGAAATAAGAGAAAGTACACAGTGATTCATCTACCTAGAGAAGTTACAGAGGTTTACACAGAGTATGCCAAGTATAAGTACAAGAAAATAAGAGAGACTTAGAAAACTGGTAAAACCTACATTGTTGATAGAGTTGGGAGTACTTAGCACTGTGAAAACAGTACTTTCGCCGAAAGAAATCTACTTCTCTAACACCGGGAAACAGGTAACAGAGAAGGTATGAGGTTCTCAAGATTAGTAACAGATAGAAACAAACGAAGTACACAGTGATTCATCTACCTAGAGAAGTTACAGAGGTTTACACAGAAAATTCCAAGTTTAAGTACAAGAAAATAAGAGAGACTTAGAAAACTGTTAAAACTTACATTGTTGATTGAGTTGGGAGTACTTAGCATTGTGAAAACAGCATTTTCGCCGAAAGAAATCTACTTCTCTAAGACCGGCAAACAGTGAAAAGAGAATGTATGAGTTTCTCAAGATTGGTAACAGATAGAAAGAAGAGAAAGTACACAGTGATTTATCTACCTAGAGAAGTTACAGAGGTTTACACAGAGAATTCCAAGTATAAGTACAAGAATATAAGAGAGACTTAGAAAACTGGTAAAACCTACATTGTTGATAGAGTTGGGAGTACTTAGCACTGTGAAAACAGCACTTTCGCCGAAAGAAGTCTACTTCTCTAAGACCGGGAAACAGTGAAAAGAGAATGTATGAGTTTCTCAAAATTGGTAACAGATAGAAACAAGAGAAAGTACACAGTGATTCATCTACCTAGAGAAGTTACAGAGGTTTACACAGAGAATTCCAAGTATAAGTACAAGACAATAGGAGACACTTAGAAAACTGGTAAAACCTACATTGTTGATAGAGTTGGGAGTACTTAGCACTGTGAAAACAGCACTTTAGCCGAAAGAAATCTACATCTCTTAGCCCGGGAAACAGTGAAAGGAGAATGTATGAGTTTCTGAAAATTGGTAACAGATAGAAACAAGAGAAAGTACACAGTGATTCATCTACCTAGAAAAGTTACAGAGGTTTACACAGAGAATTCCAAGTATAAGCACAAGAAAATAAGAGAGACTTAGAAAACTGGTAAAACCTACATTGTTGATAGAGTTGGGAGTACTTAGCACTGTGAAAACAGCACTTTCGCCGAAAGAAGTCTACTTCTCTAAGACCGGGAAACAGTGAAAAGAGAATGTATGAGTTTCTCAAAATTGGTAACAGATAGAAACAAGAGAAAGTACACAGTGATTCATCTACCTAGAGAAGTTACAGAGATTTACACAGAGAATTCCAAGTATAAGTAAAAGAAAATAAGAGAGACTTAGAAAACTGGTAAAACCTACATTGTTGATAGAGTTGGGAGTACTTAGTACTGTGAAAACAGCACTTTCGCCGAAAGAAATCTACTTCTCTAAGACCGGGAAACAGTGAAAAGAGAATGTATGGGTTTCTCAAAATTGGTAACAGATAGAAACAAGAGAAAGTACACAGTGATTCATCTACCTAGAGAAGTTACAGAGGTTTACACAGAGTATGCCAAGTATAAGTACAAGAAAATAAGAGAGACTTAGAAAACTGGTAAAACCTACATTGTTGATAGAGTTGGGAGTACTTAGCACTGTGAAAACAGTACTTTCGCCGAAAGAAATCTACTTCTCTAACACCGGGAAACAGGTAACAGAGAATGTATGAGGTTCTCAAGATTAGTAACAGATAGAAACAAACGAAGTACACAGTGATTCATCTACCTATAGAAGTTACAGAGGTTTACACAGAAAATTCCAAGTTTAAGTACAAGAAAATAAGAGAGACTTAGAAAACTGGTAAAACCTACATTGTTGATAGAGTTGGGAGTACTTAGCACTGTGAAAACAGCACTTTCGCCCAAAGAAATCTACTTCTCTAAGACCGGGAAACAGTGAAAAGAGAATGTATGAGTTTCTCAAGATTGGTAACAGATAGAAAGAAGAGAAAGTACACAGTGATTCATCTACCTAGAGAAGTTACAGAGGTTTACACAGAGAATTCCAAGTATAAGTACAAGAAAATAAGAGAGACTTAGAAAACTGGTAAAACCTACATTGTTGATAGAGTTGGGAGTACTTAGCACTGTGAAGACAGCACTTTCACAGAAAGAAATCTACTTCTCTAAGACCGGCAAACAGTGAAAAGAGAATGTATGAGTTTCTCAAGATTGATAACAGATAGAAACAAGAGAAAGTACACAGTGATTCATCTACCTAGAGAAGTTACAGTGGTTTACACAGAGAATTCCAAGTATAAGTACAAGAAAATAAGAGAGACTTAGAAAACTGGAAAACCTACATTGTTGATAGAGTTGGGAGTACTTAGCACTGTGAAAACAGCACTTTCGGAGAAAGAAATCTACTTCTCTAAGAGCGGAAACAGTGAACAGAGAATGTATGAGTTTCTCAAGATTGGTAACAGATAGAAACAAGAGAAAGTACACAGTGATTCATCTACCTAGAGAAGTTACAGAGGTTTACACAGAGAATTCCAAGTATAAGTACAAGAAAACAAGAGAGATTTAGAAAACTGGTAAAACCTACTTTGTTGATAGAGTTGGGAGTACTTAGCACTGTGAATACAGCACTTTCGCCGAAAGAAGTCTACTTCTCTAAGACCGGGAAACAGTGAAAAGAGAATGTATGAGTTTCTCAAAATTGGTAACAGATAGAAACAAGAGAAAGTACACAGTGATTCATCTCCCTAGAGAAGTTACAGAGGTTTACACAGAGAATTCCAAGTATAAGTACAAGAAAATAAGAAAGACTTAGAAAACTGGTAAAACCTACATTGTTGATAGATTTGGGAGTACTTAGCACTGTGAAAAAGCACTTTCGCTGAAAGAAATCTACTTCTCTAAGACCGGGAAACAGTGAACAGAGAATGCATGAGTTTCTCAACATTGGTAACAGATAGAAAGAAGAGAAAGTACACAGTGATTCATCTACCTAGAGAAGTTACAGAGGTTTACACAGAGAATTCCAACTATAAGCACAAGAAAATAAGAGAGACTTAGAAAACTGGTAAAACCTACATTGTTGATAGAGTTGGGAGTACTTAGCACTGTGAAAACAGCACTTTCGCCGAAAGAAGTCTACTTCTCTAAGACCGGGAAACAGTGAAAAGAGAATGTATGAGTTTCTGAAAATTGGTAACAGATAGAAACAAGAGAAAGTACACAGTGATTCATCTACCTAGAGAAGTTACAGAGATTTACACAGAGAATTCCAAGTATAAGTAAAAGAAAATAAGAGAGACTTAGAAAACTGGTAAAACCTACATTGTTGACAGAGTTGGGAGTACTTAGCACTGTGAAAACAGCACTTTCGCCGAAAGAAATCTACTTCTCTAAGACCGGGAAACAGTGAAAAGAGAATGCATGAGTTTCTCAAGATTGGTAACAGATAGAAACAAGAGAAAGTACACAGTGATTCATCTACCTAGAGAAGTTACAGAGCTTTACACAGAGAATTCCAAGTATAAGTACAAGAAAATAAGAGAGACTTAGAAATCTGGTAAAACCTACATTGTTGATAGAGTTGGGAGTACTTAGCACTGTGAAAACAGCACTTTCGCCGAAAGAAATCTACTTCTCTAAGACCGGGAAAGTGTGAAAAGAGAATGTATGAGTTTCCAAGATTGGTAACAGATAGAAAGAAGAGAAAGTACACAGTGATTCATCTACCTAGAGAAGTTACAGAGGTTTACACAGAGAATTCCAAGTATAAGTACAAGAAAATAAGAGAGACTTAGAAAACTGTTAAAACTTACATTGTTGATTGATTTGGGAGTACTTAGCACTGTGAAAACAGCACTTTCGCCGAAAGAAATCTACTTCTCTAAGACCGGGAAACAGGGAAAAGAGAATGTATGAGTTTCTCAAGATTGGTAACAGATAGAAACAAGAGAAAGTACACAGTGATTCATCTACCTAGAGAAGTTACAGAGGTTTACACAGAGAATTCCAAGTATAAGTACAAGAAAATAAGAGAGACTTAGAAAACTGGTAAAACCTACATTGTTGATAGAGTTGGGAGTACTTAGCAGTGTGAAAACAGCACTTTCGGCGAAAGAAATCTACTTCTCTAAGACCGGGAAACAGTAAAAAGAGAATGTATGAGTTTCTCAAGATTGGTAACAGATAGAAAGAAGAGAAAGTACACAGTGATTCATCTACCTAGAGAAGTTACAGAGGTTTACACAGAGAATTCCAAGTATAAGTACAAGAAAATAAGAGAGACTTAGAAAACTGGTAAAACCTACATTGTTGATAGACTTGGGAGTACTTAGCACTGTGAAGACAGCACTTTCACAGAAAGAAATCTACTTCTCTAAGACCGGCAAACAGTGAAAAGAGAATGTATGAGTTTCTCAAGATTGGTAACAGATAGAAACAAGAGAAAGTACACAGTGATTCATCTACCTAGAGAAGTTACAGTGGTTTACACAGAGAATTCCAAGTATAAGTACAAGAAAATAAGAGAGACTTGGAAAACTGGAAAACCTACATTGTTGATAGAGTTGGGAGTACTTAGCACTGTGAAAACAGCACTTTCGCAGAAAGAAATCTACTTCTCTAAGACCGGAAACAGTGAACAGAGAATGTATGAGTTTCTCAAGATTGGTAACAGATAGAAACAAGAGAAAGTACACAGTGATTCATCTACCTAGAGAAGTTACAGAGGTTTACACAGAGAATTCCAAGTATAAGTACAAGAAAACAAGAGAGACTTAGAAAACTGGTAAAATCTACTTTGTTGATAGAGTTGGGAGTACTTAGCACTGTGAATACAGCACTTTCGCCGAAAGAAGTCTACTTCTCTAAGACCGGGAAACAGTGAAAAGAGAATGTATGAGTTTCTCAAAATTGGTAACAGATAGAAACAAGAGAAAGTACACAGTGATTCATCTACCTAGAGAAGTTACAGAGGTTTACACAGAGAATTCCAAGTATAAGTACAAGAAAATAGGAGAGACTTAGAAAACTGGTAAAACCTACATTGTTGATAGAGTTGGGAGTACTTAGCACTGTGAAAACAGCACTTTCGCCGAAAGAAATCTACTTCTCTAAGACCGGGAAACAGTGAAAAGAGAATGTATGAGTTTCTGAAAATTGGTAACAGATAGAAACAAGAGAAAGTACACAGTGATTCATCTACCTAGAAAAGTTACAGAGGTTTACACAGAGAATTCCAAGTATAAGCACAAGAAAATAAGAGAGACTTAGAAAACTGGTAAAACCTACATTGTTGATGGAGTTGGGAGTACTTAGCACTGTGAAAACAGCACTTTCGCCGAAAGAAGTCTACTTCTCTAAGACCGGGAAACAGTGAAAAGAGAATGTATGAGTTTCTCAAAATTGGTAACAGATAGAAACAAGAGAAAGTACACAGTGATTCATCTACCTAGAGAAGTTACAGAGATTTACACAGAGAATTCCAAGTATAAGTAAAAGAAAATAAGAGAGACTTAGAAAACTGGTAAAACCTACATTGTTGATAGAGTTGGGAGTACTTAGTACTGTGAAAACAGCACTTTCGCCGAAAGAAATCTACTTCTCTAAGACCGGGAAACAGTGAAAAGAGAATGTATGGGTTTCTCAAAATTGGTAACAGATAGAAATAAGAGAAAGTACACAGTGATTCATCTACCTAGAGAAGTTACAGAGGTTTACACAGAGTATGCCAAGTATAAGTACAAGAAAATAAGAGAGACTTAGAAAACTGGTAAAACCTACATTGTTGATAGAGTTGGGAGTACTTAGCACTGTGAAAACAGTACTTTCGCCGAAAGAAATCTACTTCTCTAACACCGGGAAACAGGTAACAGAGAAGGTATGAGGTTCTCAAGATTAGTAACAGATAGAAACAAACGAAGTACACAGTGATTCATCTACCTAGAGAAGTTACAGAGGTTTACACAGAAAATTCCAAGTTTAAGTACAAGAAAATAAGAGAGACTTAGAAAACTGTTAAAACTTACATTGTTGATTGAGTTGGGAGTACTTAGCATTGTGAAAACAGCATTTTCGCCGAAAGAAATCTACTTCTCTAAGACCGGCAAACAGTGAAAAGAGAATGTATGAGTTTCTCAAGATTGGTAACAGATAGAAAGAAGAGAAAGTACACAGTGATTCATCTACCTAGAGAAGTTACAGAGGTTTACACAGAGAATTCCAAGTATAAGTACAAGAATATAAGAGAGACTTAGAAAACTGGTAAAACCTACATTGTTGATAGAGTTGGGAGTACTTAGCACTGTGAAAACAGCACTTTCGCCGAAAGAAGTCTACTTCTCTAAGACCGGGAAACAGTGAAAAGAGAATGTATGAGTTTCTCAAAATTGGTAACAGATAGAAACAAGAGAAAGTACACAGTGATTCATCTACCTAGAGAAGTTACAGAGGTTTACACAGAGAATTCCAAGTATAAGTACAAGACAATAGGAGAGACTTAGAAAACTGGTAAAACCTACATTGTTGATAGAGTTGGGAGTACTTAGCACTGTGAAAACAGCACTTTAGCCGAAAGAAATCTACTTCTCTTAGCCCGGGAAACAGTGAAAGGAGAATGTATGAGTTTCTGAAAATTGGTAACAGATAGAAAAAAGAGAAAGTACACAGTGATTCATCTACCTAGAGAAGTTAAAGAGGTTTACACAGAGAATTCCAAGTATAAGCACAAGAAAATAAGAGAGACTTAGAAAAGTGGTAAAACCTACATTGTTGATAGAGTTGGGAGTACTTAGCACTGTGAAAACAGCACTTTCGCAGAAAGAAATCTACTTCTCTAACACCAGGAAACAGGTAACAGAGAATGTATGAGTTTCTAAAGATTAGTAACAGATAGAAACAAAAGAAGTACACAGTGATTCATCTACCTAGAGGAGTTACAGAGGTTTACACAGAAAATTCCAAGTTTAAGTACAAGAAAATAAGAGAGACTTAGAAAACTGTTAAAACTTACATTGTTGATTGATTTGGGAGTACTTAGCACTGTGAAAACAGCACTTTCGCCGAAAGAAATCTACTTCTCTAAGACCGGGAAACAGGGAAAAGAGAATGTATGAGTTTCTCAAGATTGGTAACAGATAGAAACAAGAGAAAGTACACAGTGATTCATCTACCTAGAGAAGTTACAGAGGTTTACACAGAGAATTCCAAGTATAAGTACAAGAAAATAAGAGAGACTTAGAAAACTGGTAAAACCTACATTGTTGATAGAGTTGGGAGTACTTAGCACTGTGAAAACAGCACTTTCGCCCAAAGAAATCTACTTCTCTAAGACCGGGAAACAGTGAAAAGAGAATGTATGTGTTTCTCAAGATTGGTAACAGATAGAAAGAAGAGAAAGTACACAGTGATTCATCTACCTAGAGAAGTTACAGAGGTTTACACAGAGAATTCCAAGTATAAGTACAAGAAAATAAGAGAGACTTAGAAAACTGGTAAAACCTACATTGTTGATAGAGTTGGGAGTACTTAGCACTGTGAAAACAGCACTTTCACCGAAAGAAATCTACTTCTCTAAGACCGGCAAACAGTGAAAAGAGAATGTATGAGTTTCTCAAGATTGGTAACAGATAGAAACAAGAGAAAGTACACAGTGATTCATCTACCTAGAGAAGTCACAGAGGTTTACACAGAGAATTCCAAGTACAAGTAGAAGAAAATAAGAGAGACTTAGAAAACTGGTAAAACCTACATTGTTGATAGAGTTGGGAGTACTTAGCACTGTGAAAACAGCACTTTCGCCCAAAAAAATCTACTTCTCTAAGACCGTGAAACAGTGAAAAGAGAATGTATGAGATTCTCAAGATTGGTAACAGATAGAAACAAGAGAAAGTACACAGTGATTCATCTACCTAGAGAAGTTACAGAGGTTTACACAGAGAATTCCAAGTATAAGTACAAGAAAATAAGAGAGACTTAGAAAACTGGTAAAACTTACATTGTTGATAGAGTTGGGAGTACTTAGCACTGTGAAAACAGCACTTTTGCCGAAAGAAATCTACTTCTCTAACACCGGAAACAGTGAAAAGAGAATGTAGGAGTTTCTCAAGATTGGTAACAGATAGAAACAAGAGAAAGTACACAGTGATTAATCTACCTAGAGAAGTTACAGAGGTTTACACAGAGAATTCCAAGTATAAGTACAAGAAAATAAGAGAGACTTAGGAAACTGGTATAAGCTACATTGTTGACAGAGTTGGGAGTACTTAGCACTGTGAAAACAGTACTTCCGCTAAAAGAAATCTAGTTCTCTAACACCGGGAAACAGGGAACAGAGAATGTATGAGTTTCTCAAGATTGGTAACAGATAGAAACAAGAGAAAGTACACAGTCATTCATCTACCTAGAGAAGTTACAGAGGTTTACACAGAGAATTCGAAGTATAAGTACAAGAAAATAAGAGAGACTTAGAAAACTGGTAAAACCTACATTGTTGATAGAGTTGGGAGTACTTAGCACTGTGAAAACAGCACTTTCGCCGAAAGAAATCTACTTCTGTAAGACCGGGAAACAGGGAAAAGAGAATGTATGAGTTTCTCAAGATTGGTAACAGATAGAAACAAGAGAAAGTACACAGTGATTCATCTACCTAGAGAAATTACAGAGGATTACAAAGAAAATTCCAGGTATAAGTAAAAGAAGATAAGAGAGACTTGGTAAACTCGTAAGACTTACATTGTTGATTGAGTTGGGAGTACGTAGCACTATGAAAACAGCCTTTCGCCGAAGGAAATCTACTTCTCTAAGACCGGGAAACAGTGAAAAGAGAATGTATGAGTTTCTCAAGATTTGTAACAGTTAGAAACAAGAGAAAGTACACAGTGATTCATCTACCTAGAGAAGTTACAGAGGTTTACACAGAGAATTCCAAGTATAAGTACAAGAAAATAAGAGAGACTTAGAAAACTGGTAAAACCTACACTGTTGATAGAGTTGGGAGTACTTAGCACTGTGAAAACAGCATTTTCGCCAGAAGAAATCTACTTCTCTAACACCAGGAAACAGGGAATAGAGAATGTATGAGTTTCTCAAGATTAGTAACAGATAGAAACAAAAGAAGTACACAGTGATTCATCTACCTAGAGAAGTTACAGAGGTTTACACAGAGAATTCCAAGTATAAGTACAAGAAAATAAAAGAGACTTAGAAAACTGGTAAAACCTACATTGTTGTTAGAGTTGGGAGTACTTAGCACTGTGAAAACAGCACTTTCGCCGAAAGAAATCTACTTCTCTAAGACCGGGAAACAGGGAACAGAGAATGTATGTGTTTCTCAAGATTAGTAACAGATAGAAACAAAAGAAGGACACAGTGATTCATCTACCTAGAGAAGTTACAGAGGTTTACACACAAAACTCCAAGTGTAAGTAAAAGAAGGTAAGAGAGACTTAGAAAACTGGTAAAACTTACATTGTTGATTGAGTTGGGAGTAAATAGCACTGTGAAAACAGCACTTTCGCCGACAGAAATCTACTTCTCTAAGACCGGGAAACAGTGAACAGAGAATGTATGAGTTTCTCAAGATTGGTAACAGATAGAAACAAGAGAAAGTACACAGTGATTCATCTACCTAGAGAAGTTACAGAGGTTTACAGAGAATTCCAAGTATAAGTACAAGAAAATAAGAGAGACTTAGAAAACTGGTAAAACCTACATTGTTGATAGAGTTGGGAGTACTTAGCACTGTGAAAACAGCACTTTCGCCGAAAGAAATCTACTTCTCTAAGACCGGGAAACAGTGAAAAGGGAATGTATGAGTTTCTCAAGATTGGTAACAGATAGAAACAAGAGAAAGTACACAGTGATTCATCTACCTAGAGAAGTTACACAGGTTTGCACAGAGAATTCCAAGTATAAGTACAAGAAAATAAGAGAGACTTAGAAAACTGGTAAAACCTACATTGTTGATAGAGTTGGGAGTACTTACCACTGTGAAAACACACTTTCGCCGAAAGAAATCTACTTCTCTAACAACGGAAACAGGGAACAGAGAATGTATGTGTTTCTCAAGATTAGTAACAGATAGAAACAAGAGAAAGTACACAGTGATTCATCTACCTAGAGAAGTTACACAGGTTTACACAGAGAATTCCAAGTATAAGTACAAGAAAATAAGAGAGACTTAGAAAACTGGCAAAACCTACATTGTTGATAGAGTTGGGAGTACTTAGCATTGTGAAAACAGCACTTTCGCAGAAAGAAATCTACTTCCTTAAGACCGGGAAACAGTGAACAGAGAATGTATGAGTTTCTCAAGATTGGTAACAGATAGAAACGAGAGAAAGTACACAGTGATTCATCTACCTAGAGAAGTTACAGAGGTTTTCACAGAGAACTCCACGTATAAGTACAAGAAAATAAGAGAGACTTAGAAAACTGGTAAAACCTACATTTTTGATAGAGTTGGGAGTACTTAGCACTGTGAAAACAGCACTTTCGCCGAAAGAAATCTACTTCTCTATCACCGGGAAACAGCGAACAGAGAATGTATGAGTTTCTCAAGATTAGTAACAGATAGAAACAAAAGAAGTACACAGTGACTTATCTACCTAGAGAAGTTACAGAGCTTTACACAGAAAATTTCAAGTATAAGTAAAAGAAGATAAGAGAGACTGAAAAAATTGGTAAAACTTACATTGTTGATTGAGTTGGGAGTAGTTAGCACTGTGAAAACAGCACTTTCGCCGAAAGAAATCTACTTCTCTAAGACCGGGAAACAGTGAAAAGAGAATGTATGAGTTTCTCAAGATTGGTAACAGACAGAAACAAAAGAAAGTACACAGTGATTCATCTACCTAGAGAAGTTACAGAGGTTTACAAAGAGAATTCCAAGTATAAGTACAAGAAAATAAGAGAGACTTAGAAAACTGGTAAAACCTACATTGTTGATAGCGTTGGGAGTACTTAGCACTGTGAAAACAGCACTTTCGCAGAAAGAAATCTACTTCTCTAAGACCGGGAAACAGGGAAAAGAGAATGTATGAGTTTCTCAAGATTGGTTAGAGATAGAAACAAGAGAAAGTACACAGTGATTCATCTACCTAGAGAAGTTACAGAGGTTTACACAGAGAATTCCAAGTATAAGTACAAGAAAATAAGAGAGACTTAGAAAACTGGTAAAGCGTACATTGTTGATAGAGTTGGGAGTACTTAAAACTGTGAAAACAGCACTTTCACAGAAAGAAATCTACTTCTCTAAGACCGTGAAACAGTGAAAAGAGAATGTATGAGTTTCTCAAGATTGGTAACAGACAGAAGGAAGAGAAAGTACACAGTGATTCATCTACCTAGAGAAGTTACAGAGGTTTACACAGAGAATTCCAAGTATAAGTACAAGAAAATAAGAGAGACTTAGAAAACTGGTAAAACCTACATTGTTGATAGAGTTGAGAGTACTTAGCACTGTGAAAACAGCACTTTCGCAGAAAGAAATCTACTTCTCTAAGACTGGGAAACAGTGAAAAGAGAATGTATGAGTTTCTCAAGATTGGTAACAGATAGAAACAAGAGAAAGTACACAGTGATTCATCTACCTAGAGAAGTTACAGAGGTTTACACAGAGAATTCCAAGTATGAGTACAAGAAAATAAGTGAGACTTAGAAAACTGACAAAACCTACATTGTTGATAGAGTTGGGAGTACTTAGCACTGTGAAAACAGCACTTTCGCAGAAAGAAATCTACTTCTCTAAGACCGGGAAACAGTGAACAGAGAATGTATGATTTTCTCAAGATTGGTAACAGATAGAAACAAGAGAAAGTACACAGTGATTCATCTACCTAGAGAAGTTACAGAGGTTTACACAGAGAATTCCAAGTTTAAGTATAAGAAAATAAGAGAGACTTAGAAAACTGGTAAAACCTATATTGTTGATAGAGTTGGGAGTACTTAGCACTGTGAAAATAGCAGTTTCGTCGAAAGAATTCTACTTCTCTATCACCGGGAAACAGGGAACAGAGAATGTATGAGTTTCTCACGATTGGTAACAGATAGAAACAAGAGAAAGTACACAGTGATTCATCTACCTAGAGAACTTACAGAGGTTTACACAGAGAATTCCAAGTATAAGTACAAGAAAATAAGAGAGACTTAGAAAACTGGTAAAACCTACATTGTTGATAGAGTTGGGAGTACTTAGCACTGTGAAAACAGCACTTTCGCAGAAAGAAATCTACTTCTCTAAGACCGGGAAACAGTGAACAGAGAATGTTTGAGTTTCTCAAGAAGAGTTACAGATAGAAACAAAAGAGGTACACAGTGATTCATCTACCTAGAGAAGTTACAGAGGTTTACACAGAAAATTCCAAGTATAAGTAAAAGAAGATAAGAGAGACTTAAAAAAGTGGTAAAACTTACATTGTTGATTGAGTTGGGAGTACTTAGCACTGTGAAAACAGCACTTTCGCAGAAAGAAATCTACTTCTCTAAGACCGGGAAACAGTGAAGAGAGAATGTATGAGTTTCTCAAGATTGGTAACAGATAGAAACAAGAGAAAGTACACAGTGATTCATCTACCTAGAGAAGTTACAGAGGTTTACACAGAGAATTCCAAGAATGAGTACAAGAAAATAAGTGAGACTTAGAAAACTGACAAAACCTACATTGTTGATAGAGTTGGGAGTACTTAGCACTGTGAAAACAGCACTTTCGCAGAAAGAAATCTACTTCTCTAAGACCGGGAAACAGTGAACAGAGAATGTATGATTTTCTCAAGATTGGTAACAGATAGAAACAAGAGAAAGTACACAGTGATTCATCTACCTAGAGAAGTTACAGAGGTTTACACAGAGAATTCCAAGTTTAAGTATAAGAAAATGAGAGAGACTTAGAAAACTGGTAAAACCTACATTGTTGATAGAGTTGGGAGTACTTAGCACTGTGAAAATAGCAGTTTCGTCGAAAGAATTCTACTTCTCTATCACCGGGAAACAGGGAACAGAGAATGTATGAGTTTCTCACGATTGGTAACAGATAGAAACAAGAGAAAGTACACAGTGATTCATCTACCTAGAGAACTTACAGAGGTTTACACAGAGAATTCCAAGTATAAGTACAAGAAAATAAGAGAGACTTAGAAAACTGGTAAAACCTACATTGTTGATAGAGTTGGGAGTACTTAGCACTGTGAAAACACACTTTCGCAGAAAGAAATCTCCTTCTCTAAGACCGGGAAACAGTGAACAGAGAATGTTTGAGTTTCTCAAGAAGAGTTACAGATAGAAACAAAAGAGGTACATAGTGATTCATCTACCTAGAGAAGTTACAGAGGTTTACACAGAAAATTCCAAGTATAAGTAAAAGAAGATAAGAGAGACTTAAAAAAGTGGTAAAACCTACATTGTTGATAGAGTTGGGAGTACTTAGCACTGTGAAAACAGCACTTTCGCAGAAAGAAATCTACTTCCTTAAGACCGGGAAACAGTGAACAGAGAATGTATGAGTTTCTCAAGATTGGTAACAGATAGAAACGAGAGAAAGTACACAGTGATTCATCTACCTAGAGAAGTTACAGAGGTTTTCACAGAGAACTCCAAGTATAAGTACAAGAAAATAAGAGAGACTTAGAAAACTGGTAAAACCTACATTTTTGATAGAGTTGGGAGTACTTAGCACTGTGAAAACAGCACTTTCGCCGAAAGAAATCTACTTCTCTATCACCGGGAAACAGCGAACAGAGAATGTATGAGTTTCTCAAGATTAGTAACAGATAGAAACAAAAGAAGTACACAGTGACTTATCTTCCTAGAGAAGTTACAGAGCTTTACACAGAAAATTTCAAGTATAAGTAAAAGAAGATAAGAGAGACTGAAAAAATTGGTAAAACTTACATTGTTGATTGAGTTGGGAGTAGTTAGCACTGTGAAAACAGCACTTTCGCCGAAAGAAATCTACTTCTCTAAGACCGGGAAACAGTGAAAAGAGAATGTATGAGTTTCTCAAGATTGGTAACAGACAGAAACAAAAGAAAGTACACAGTGATTCATCTACCTAGAGAAATTACAGAGGTTTACACAGAAAATTCCAAGTATAAGTAAAAGAAGATAAGCGAGACTTAGAAAACTGGTAAAACCTACATTGTTGATACAGTTGGGAGTACATAGCACTGTGAAAACAGCACTTTAGCCGAAAGAAATCTACTTCTCTAAGACCGTGAAATAGTGAAAAGAGAATGTATGAGTTTCTCAAGATTGGTCACAGATACAAACAAGAGAAAGTACACAGTGATTCATCTACCTAGAGAAGTTACAGAGGGTTACACAGAGAATTCCAAGTATAAGTACAAGAAAATAAGAGAGACTTAGAAAACTGGTAAAACCTACATTGTTGATAGCGTTGGGAGTACTTAGCACTGTGAAAACAGCACTTTCGCAGAAAGAAATCTACTTGTCTAAGACCGGGAAACAGTGAAAAGAGTATGTATGAGTTTCTCAAGATTGGTAACAGATAGAAACAAGAGAAAGTACACAGTGATTCATCTACCTAGAGAAGTTACAGAGGTTTACACAGAGAATTCCAAGTATAAGTACAAGAAAATAAGAGAGACTTAGAAAACTGGTAAAACCTACATTGTTGATAGAGTTGGGAGTACTTAGCACTGTGAAAACAGCACTTTCGCCGAAAGAAATCTACTTCTCTAAGACCGGGAAACAGGGAAAAGAGAATGTATGAGTTTCTCAAGATTGGTTAGAGATAGAAACAAGAGAAAGTACACAGTGATTCATCTACCTAGAGAAGTTACAGAGGTTTACACAGAGAATTTCAAGTATAAGTACAAGAAAATAAGAGAGACTTAGAAAACTGGTAAAGCGTACATTGTTGATAGAGTTGGGAGTACTTAAAACTGTGAAAACAGCACTTTCACAGAAAGAAATCTACTTCTCTAAGACCGTGAAACACTGAAAAGAGAATGTATGAGTTTCTCAAGATTGGTAACAGACAGAAGGAAGAGAAAGTACACAGTGATTCATCTACCTAGAGAAGTTACAGAGGTTTACACAGAGAATTCCAAGTATAAGTACAAGAAAATAAGAGAGACTTAGAAAACTGGTAAAACCTACATTGTTGATAGAGTTGAGAGTACTTAGCACTGTGAAAACAGCACTTTCGCAGAAAGAAATCTACTTCTCTAAGACTGGGAAACAGTGAAAAGAGAATGTATGAGTTTCTCAAGATTGGTAACAGATAGAAACAAGAGAAAGTACACAGTGATTCATCTACCTAGAGAAGTTACAGAGGTTTACACAGAGAATTCCAAGTATGAGTACAAGAAAATAAGTGAGACTTAGAAAACTGACAAAACCTACATTGTTGATAGAGTTGGGAGTACTTAGCACTGTGAAAACAGCACTTTCGCAGAAAGAAATCTACTTCTCTAAGACCGGGAAACAGTGAACAGAGAATGTATGATTTTCTCAAGATTGGTAACAGATAGAAACAAGAGAAAGTACACAGTGATTCATCTACCTAGAGAAGTTACAGAGGTTTACACAGAGAATTCCAAGTTTAAGTATAAGAAAATAAGAGAGACTTAGAAAACTGGTAAAACCTACATTGTTGATAGAGTTGGGAGTACTTAGCACTGTGAAAACAGCACTTTCGCAGAAAGAAATCTACTTCTCTAAGACCGGGAAACAGTGAACAGAGAATGTTTGAGTTTCTCAAGAAGAGTTACAGATAGAAACAAAAGAGGTACACAGTGATTCATCTACCTAGAGAAGTTACAGAGGTTTACACAGAAAATTCCAAGTATAAGTAAAAGAAGATAAGAGAGATTTAAAAAAGTGGTAAAACTTACATTGTTGATTGAGTTGGGAGTACTTAGCACTGTGAAAACAGCACTTTCGCCGAAAGAAATCTACTTCTCTAAGACCGGGAAACAGTGAAGAGAGAATGTATGAGTTTCTCAAGATTGGTAACAGATAGAAACAAGAGAAAGTACACAGTGATTCATCTACCTAGAGAAGTTACAGAGATTTACACAGAAAATTCCAAGTATAAGTAAAAGAAGATAAGAGAGACTTCAAAAAGTGGTAAAACTTACATTGTTGATTGAGTTGGGAGTACTTAGCACTGTGAAAACAGCACTTTCGCAGAAAGAAATCTACTTCTCTAAGACCGGGAAACAGTGAAGAGAGAATGTATGAGTTTCTCAAGATTGGTAACAGATAGAAACAAGAGAAAGTACACAGTGATTCATCTACCTAGAGAAGTTACAGAGGTTTACACAGAGAATTCCAAGTATGAGTACAAGAAAATAAGTGAGACTTAGAAAACTGACAAAACCTACATTGTTGATAGAGTTGGGAGTACTTAGCACTGTGAAAACAGCACTTTCGCAGAAAGAAATCTACTTCTCTAAGACCGGGAAACAGGGAACAGAGAATGTATGATTTTCTCAAGATTGGTAACAGATAGAAACAAGAGAAAGTACACAGTGATTCATCTACCTAGAGAAGTTACAGAGGTTTACACAGAGAATTCCAAGTTTAAGTATAAGAAAATAAGAGAGACTTAGAAAACTGGTAAAACCTACATTGTTGATAGAGTTGGGAGTACTTAGCACTGTGAAAATAGCAGTTTCGTCGAAAGAATTCTACTTCTCTATCACCGGGAAACAGGGAACAGAGAATGTATGAGTTTCTCACGATTGGTAACAGATAGAAACAAGAGAAAGTACACAGTGATTCATCTACCTAGAGAACTTACAGAGGTGTACACAGAGAATTCCAAGTATAAGTACAAGAAAATAAGAGAGACTTAGAAAACTGGTAAAACCTACATTGTTGATAGAGTTGGGAGTACTTAGCATTGTGAAAACAGCACTTTCGCAGAAAGAAATCTACTTCCTTAAGACCGGGAAACAGTGAACAGAGAATGTATGAGTTTCTCAAGATTGGTAACAGATAGAAACGAGAGAAAGTACACAGTGATTCATCTACCTAGAGAAGTTACAGAGGTTTTCACAGAGAACTCCACGTATAAGTACAAGAAAATAAGAGAGACTTAGAAAACTGGTAAAACCTACATTTTTGATAGAGTTGGGAGTACTTAGCACTGTGAAAACAGCACTTTCGCCGAAAGAAATCTACTTCTCTATCACCGGGAAACAGCGAACAGAGAATGTATGAGTTTCTCAAGATTAGTAACAGATAGAAACAAAAGAAGTACACAGTGACTTATCTACCTAGAGAAGTTACAGAGCTTTACACAGAAAGTTTCAAGTATAAGTAAAAGAAGATAAGAGAGACTGAAAAAATTGGTAAAACTTACATTGTTGATTGAGTTGGGAGTAGTTAGCACTGTGAAAACAGCACTTTCGCCGAAAGAAATCTACTTCTCTAAGACCGGGAAACAGTGAAAAGAGAATGTATGAGTTTCTCAAGATTGGTAACAGACAGAAACAAAAGAAAGTACACAGTGATTCATCTACCTAGAGAAGTTACAGAGGTTTACAAAGAGAATTCCAAGTATAAGTACAAGAAAATAAGAGAGACTTAGAAAACTGGTAAAACCTACATTGTTGATAGCGTTGGGAGTACTTAGCACTGTGAAAACAGCACTTTCGCAGAAAGAAATCTACTTGTCTAAGACCGGGAAACAGTGAAAAGAGTATGTATGAGTTTCTCAAGATTGGTAACAGATAGAAACAAGAGAAAGTACACAGTGATTCATCTACCTAGAGAAGTTACAGAGGTTTACACAGAGAATTCCAAGTATAAGTACAAGAAAATAAGAGAGACTTAGAAAACTGGTAAAACCTACATTGTTGATAGAGTTGGGAGTAGTTAGGACTGTGAAAACAGCACTTTCGCCGAAAGAAATCTACTTCTCTAAGACCGGGAAACAGGGAAAAGAGAATGTATGAGTTTCTCAAGATTGGTTAGAGATAGAAACAAGAGAAAGTACACAGTGATTCATCTACCTAGAGAAGTTACAGAGGTTTACACAGAGAATTCCAAGTATAAGTACAAGAAAATAAGAGAGACTTAGAAAACTGGTAAAGCGTACATTGTTGATAGAGTTGGGAGTACTTAAAACTGTGTAAACAGCACTTTCACAGAAAGAAATCTACTTCTCTAAGACCGTGAAACAGTGAAAAGAGAATGTATGAGTTTCTCAAGATTGGTAACAGACAGAAGGAAGAGAAAGTACACAGTGATTCATCTACCTAGAGAAGTTACAGAGGTTTACACAGAGAATTCCAAGTATAAGTACAAGAAAATAAGAGAGACTTAGAAAACTGGTAAAACCTACATTGTTGATAGAGTTGAGAGTACTTAGCACTGTGAAAACAGCACTTTCGCAGAAAGAAATCTACATCTCTAAGACTGGGAAACAGTGAAAAGAGAATGTATGAGTTTCTCAAGATTGGTAACAGATAGAAACAAGAGAAAGTACACAGTGATTCATCTACCTAGAGAAGTTACAGAGGTTTACACAGAGAATTCCAAGAATGAGTACAAGAAAATAAGTGAGACTTAGAAAACTGACAAAACCTACATTGTTGATAGAGTTGGGAGTACTTAGCACTGTGAAAACAGCACTTTCGCAGAAAGAAATCTACTTCCTTAAGACCGGGAAACAGTGAACAGAGAATGTATGATTTTCTCAAGATTGGTAACAGATAGAAACAAGAGAAAGTACACAGTGATTCATCTACCTAGAGAAGTTACAGAGGTTTACACAGAGAATTCCAAGTTTAAGTATAAGAAAATAAGAGAGACTTAGAAAACTGGTAAAACCTACATTGTTGATAGAGTTGGGAGTACTTAGCACTGTGAAAATAGCAGTTTCGTCGAAACAATTCTACTTCTCTATCACCGGGAAACAGGGAACAGAGAATGTATGAGTTTCTCACGATTGGTAACAGATAGAAACAAGAGAAAGTACACAGTGATTCATCTACCTAGAGAACTTACAGAGGTTTACACAGAGAATTCCAAGTATAAGTACAAGAAAATAAGAGAGACTTAGAAAACTGGTAAAACCTACATTGTTGATAGAGTTGGGAGTACTTAGCACTGTGAAAACACACTTTCGCAGAAAGAAATCTCCTTCTCTAAGACCGGGAAACAGTGAACAGAGAATGTTTGAGTTTCTCAAGAAGAGTTACGGATAGAAACAAAAGAGGTACATAGTGATTCATCTACCTAGAGAAGTTACAGAGGTTTACACAGAAAATTCCAAGTATAAGTAAAAGAAGATAAGAGAGACTTAAAAAAGTGGTAAAACCTACATTGTTGATAGAGTTGGGAGTACTTAGCACTGTGAAAACAGCACTTTCGCAGAAAGAAATCTACTTCCTTAAGACCGGGAAACAGTGAACAGAGAATGTATGAGTTTCTCAAGATTGGTAACAGATAGAAACGAGAGAAAGTACACAGTGATTCATCTACCTAGAGAAGTTACAGAGGTTTTCACAGAGAACTCCAAGTATAAGTACAAGAAAATAAGAGAGACTTAGAAAACTGGTAAAACCTACATTTTTGATAGAGTTGGGAGTACTTAGCACTGTGAAAACAGCACTTTCGCCGAAAGAAATCTACTTCTCTATCACCGGGAAACAGTAAACAGAGAATGTTTGAGTTTCTCAAGAAGAGTTACAGATAGAAACAAAAGAGGTACACAGTGATTCATCTACCTAGAGAAGTTACAGAGGTTTACACAGAAAATTCCAAGTATAAGTAAAAGAAGATAAGAGAGACTTAAAAAAGTGGTAAAACTTACATTGTTGATTGAGTTGGGAGTACTTAGCACTGTGAAAACAGCACTTTCGCCGAAAGAAATCTACTTCTCTAAGACCGGGAAACAGTGAAGAGAGAATGTATGAGTTTCTCAAGATTGGTAACAGATAGAAACAAGAGAAAGTACACAGTGATTCATCTACCTAGAGAAGTTACAGAGATTTACACAGAAAATTCCAAGTATAAGTAAAAGAAGATAAGAGAGACTTAAAAAAGTGGTAAAACTTACATTGTTGATTGAGTTGGGAGTACTTAGCACTGTGAAAACAGCACTTTCGCAGAAAGAAATCTACTTCTCTAAGACCGGGAAACAGTGAAGAGAGAATGTATGAGTTTCTCAAGATTGGTAACAGATAGAAACAAGAGAAAGTACACAGTGATTCATCTACCTAGAGAAGTTACAGAGGTTTACACAGAGAATTCCAAGTATGAGTACAAGAAAATAAGTGAGACTTAGAAAACTGACAAAACCTACATTGTTGATAGAGTTGGGAGTACTTAGCACTGTGAAAACAGCACTTTCGCAGAAAGAAATCTACTTCTCTAAGACCGGGAAACAGGGAACAGAGAATGTATGATTTTCTCAAGATTGGTAACAGATAGAAACAAGAGAAAGTACACAGTGATTCATCTACCTAGAGAAGTTACAGAGGTTTACACAGAGAATTCCAAGTTTAAGTATAAGAAAATAAGAGAGACTTAGAAAACTGGTAAAACCTACATTGTTGATAGAGTTGGGAGTACTTAGCACTGTGAAAATAGCAGTTTCGTCGAAAGAATTCTACTTCTCTATCACCGGGAAACAGGGAACAGAGAATGTATGAGTTTCTCACGATTGGTAACAGATAGAAACAAGAGAAAGTACACAGTGATTCATCTACCTAGAGAACTTACAGAGGTGTACACAGAGAATTCCAAGTATAAGTACAAGAAAATAAGAGAGACTTAGAAAACTGGTAAAACCTACATTGTTGATAGAGTTGGGAGTACTTAGCATTGTGAAAACAGCACTTTCGCAGAAAGAAATCTCCTTCTCTAAGACCGGGAAACAGTGAACAGAGAATGTTTGAGTTTCTCAAGAAGAGTTACAGATAGAAACAAAAGAGGTACATAGTGATTCATCTACCTAGAGAAGTTACAGAGGTTTACACAGAAAATTCCAAGTATAAGTAAAAGAAGATAAGAGAGACTTAAAAAAGTGGTAAAACCTACATTGTTGATAGAGTTGGGAGTACGTAGCACTGTGAAAACAGCACTTTCGCAGAAAGAAATCTACTTCCTTAAGACCGGGAAACAGTGAACAGAGAATGTATGAGTTTCTCAAGATTGGTAACAGATAGAAACGAGAGAAAGTACACAGTGATTCATCTACCTAGAGAAGTTACAGAGGTTTTCACAGAGAACTCCAAGTATAAGTACAAGAAAATAAGAGAGACTTAGAAAACTGGTAAAACCTACATTTTTGATAGAGTTGGGAGTACTTAGCACTGTGAAAACAGCACTTTCGCCGAAAGAAATCTACTTCTCTATCACCGGGAAACAGCGAACAGAGAATGTATGAGTTTCTCAAGATTAGTAACAGATAGAAACAAAAGAAGTACACAGTGACTTATCTTCCTAGAGAAGTTACAGAGCTTTACACAGAAAATTTCAAGTATAAGTAAAAGAAGATAAGAGAGACTGAAAAAATTGGTAAAACTTACATTGTTGATTGAGTTGGGAGTAGTTAGCACTGTGAAAACAGCACTTTCGCCGAAAGAAATCTACTTCTCTAAGACCGGGAAACAGTGAAAAGAGAATGTATGAGTTTCTCAAGATTGGTAACAGACAGAAACAAAAGAAAGTACACAGTGATTCATCTACCTAGAGAAGTTACAGAGGTTTACACAGAAAATTTCAAGTATAAGTAAAAGAAGATAAGCGAGACTTAGAAAACTGGTAAAACCTACATTGTTGATACAGTTGGGAGTACATAGCACTGTGAAAACAGCACTTTAGCCGAAAGAAATCTACTTCTCTAAGACCGTGAAATAGTGAAAAGAGAATGTATGAGTTTCTCAAGATTGGTCACAGATACAAACAAGAGAAAGTACACAGTGATTCATCTACCTAGAGAAGTTACAGAGGGTTACACAGAGAATTCCAAGTATAAGTACAAGAAAGTAAGAGAGACTTAGAAAACTGGTAAAACCTACATTGTTGATAGCGTTGGGAGTACTTAGCACTGTGAAAACAGCACTTTCGCAGAAAGAAATCTACTTGTCTAAGACCGGGAAACAGTGAAAAGAGTATGTATGAGTTTCTCAAGATTGGTAACAGATAGAAACAAGAGAAAGTACACAGTGATTCATCTACCTAGAGAAGTTACAGAGGTTTACACAGAGAATTCCAAGTATAAGTACAAGAAAATAAGAGAGACTTAGAAAACTGGTAAAACCTACATTGTTGATAGAGTTGGGAGTACTTAGCACTGTGAAAACAGCACTTTCGCCGAAAGAAATCTACTTCTCTAAGACCGGGAAACAGGGAAAAGAGAATGTATGAGTTTCTCAAGATTGGTTAGAGATAGAAACAAGAGAAAGTACACAGTGATTCATCTACCTAGAGAAGTTACAGAGGTTTACACAGAGAATTCCAAGTATAAGTACAAGAAAATAAGAGAGACTTAGAAAACTGGTAAAGCGTACATTGTTGATAGAGTTGGGAGTACTTAAAACTGTGAAAACTGCACTTTCACAGAAAGAAATCTACTTCTCTAAGACCGTGAAACACTGAAAAGAGAATGTATGAGTTTCTCAAGATTGGTAACAGACAGAAGGAAGAGAAAGTACACAGTGATTCATCTACCTAGAGAAGTTACAGAGGTTTACACAGAGAATTCCAAGTATAAGTACAAGAAAATAAGAGAGACTTAGAAAACTGGTAAAACCTACATTGTTGATAGAGTTGAGAGTACTTAGCACTGTGAAAACAGCACTTTCGCAGAAAGAAATCTACTTCTCTAAGACTGGGAAACAGTGAAAAGAGAATGTATGAGTTTCTCAAGATTGGTAACAGATAGAAACAAGAGAAAGTACACAGTGATTCATCTACCTAGAGAAGTTACAGATGTTTACACAGAGAATTCCAAGTATGAGTACAAGAAAATAAGTGAGACTTAGAAAACTGACAAAACCTACATTGTTGATAGAGTTGGGAGTACTTAGCACTGTGAAAACAGCACTTTCGCAGAAAGAAATCTACTTCTCTAAGACCGGGAAACAGTGAACAGAGAATGTATGATTTTCTCAAGATTGGTAACAGATAGAAACAAGAGAAAGTACACAGTGATTCATCTACCCAGAGAAGTTACAGAGGTTTACACAGAGAATTCCAAGTTTAAGTATAAGAAAATAAGAGAGACTTAGAAAACTGGTAAAACCTACATTGTTGATAGAGTTGGGAGTACTTAGCACTGTGAAAACAGCACTTTCGCAGAAAGAAATCTACTTCTCTAAGACCGGGAAACAGCGAACAGAGAATGTTTGAGTTTCTCAAGAAGAGTTACAGATAGAAACAAAAGAGGTACACAGTGATTCATCTACCTAGAGAAGTTACAGAGGTTTACACAGAAAATTCCAAGTATAAGTAAAAGAAGATAAGAGAGACTTAAAAAAGTGGTAAAACTTACATTGTTGATTGAGTTGGGAGTACTTAGCACTGTGAAAACAGCACTTTCGCCGAAAGAAATCTACTTCTCTAAGACCGGGAAACAGTGAAGAGAGAATGTATGAGTTTCTCAAGATTGGTAACAGATAGAAACAAGAGAAAGTACACAGTGATTCATCTACCTAGAGAAGTTACAGAGATTTACACAGAAAATTCCAAGTATAAGTAAAAGAAGATAAGAGAGACTTAAAAAAGTGGTAAAACTTACATTGTTGATTGAGTTGGGAGTACTTATCACTGTGAAAACAGCACTTTCGCAGAAAGAAATCTACTTCTCTAAGACCGGGAAACAGTGAAGAGAGAATGTATGAGTTTCTCAAGATTGGTAACAGATAGAAACAAGAGAAAGTACACAGTGATTCATCTACCTAGAGAAGTTATAGAGGTTTACACAGAGAATTCCAAGTATGAGTACAAGAAAATAAGTGAGACTTAGAAAACTGACAAAACCTACATTGTTGATAGAGTTGGGAGTACTTAGCACTGTGAAAACAGCACGTTCGCCGAAAGAAATCTACTTGTCTAAGACCGGGAAACAGTGAAAAGAGTATGTATGAGTTTCTCAAGATTGGTAACAGATAGAAACAAGAGAAAGTGCACAGTGATTCATCTACCTAGAGAAATTACCGAGGTTTACACAGAGAATTCCAAGTATAAGTACAAGAAAATAAGAGAGACTTAGAAAACTGGTAAAACCTACATTGTTGATAGAGTTGGGAGTACTTAGCACTGTGAAAACAGCACTTTCGCCGAAAGAAATCTACTTCTCTAAGACCGGGAAACAGGGAAAAGAGAATGTATGAGTTTCTCAAGATTGGTAACAGATAGAAACAAGAGAAAGTACACAGTGATTCATCTACCTAGAGAAGTTATAGAGGTTTACGCAGAGAATTCCAAGTATAAGTACAAGAAAATAAGAGAGACTTAGAAAACTGGTAAAACCAACATTGTTGATAGAGTTGGGAGTACTTAGCACTGTGAAAACAGCACTTTCGCCGAAAGAAATCTACTTCTCTAAGACCGGGAAACAGTGAAAAGAGAATGTATGAGTTTCTCAAGATTGGTAACAGATAGAAACAAGAGAAGGTACACAGTGATTCATCTACCTAGAGAACTTACAGAGGTTTACACAGAGAATTCCAAGTATAAGTACAAGAAAATAAGACAGACTTAGAAAACTGGTAAAACCTACATTGTTGATAGAGTTGGGAGTACTTAGCACTGTGAAAACAGCACTTTCGCCGAAAGAAATCTACTTCTCTAAGACCGGGAAACAGTGAAAAGAGAATGTATGAGTTTCTCAAGATTGGTAACAGATAGAAACAAGAGAAAGTACACAGTGATTCATCTACCTAGAGAAGTTACTGAGGTTTACACAGAGAATTCCAAGTTTAAGTACAAGAAAATAAGAGAGACTTAGAAAACTGGTAAAACCTACATTGTTGATAGAGTTGGGAGTACTTAGCACTGTGAAAACAGCACTTACGCAAAAAGAATTCTACTTCATTTAGACCGTGAATCAGTGAACAGAGAATGTATGAGTTTCTCAAGTTTGGTAACAGATAGAAAGACGAGAAAATACACAGTCATTCATCTACCTAGAGAAGTTACAGAGGTTTACGCAGAAAATTCCAAGTATAAGTAAATGAAGATAAGAGAGACTTAGAAAACTGCTAAAACTTACATTGTTGATTGAGTTGGGAGTACTTAGCACTGTGAAAACAGCACTTTCGCCGAAAGATATCTACTTCTCTAAGACCGTGAAACAGTGAAAAGAGAATGTATGAGTTTCTCCAGATTGGTAACAGATAGAAACAAGAGAAAGTACACAGTGATTCATCTACCTAGAGAAGTTACAGAGGTTTACACAGAGAATTCCAAGTATAAGTACAAGAAAATAAGAGAGACTTAGAAACCTGGTAAAACCTACTTTGTTGATAGAGTTGGGAGTACTTAGCACTGTGAAAACAGCACTTTGGCCGAATGAAATCTACTTCTCTAAGACCGGGAAACAGGGAACAGAGAATGTATGAGTTTCTCAAGATTGATAACAGCTAGAAACAAGAGAAAGTACACAGTGATTCATCTACCTAGAGAACTTACAGAGGTTTACACAGAAAATTCCAAGTGTAAGTAAAAGCAGATAAGAGAGACTTAAAAAAGTGGTAAAACTTACATTGTTGATTGAGTTGGGAGTACTTAGCTCTGTGAAAACAGCACTTTCGCCGAAAGAAATCTACTTCTCTACGACCGGGAAACAGTGAAAAGAGAAGGTATGAGTTTCTCAAGATTGGTAACAGATAGAAACAAGAGAAAGTACACAGTGATTCATCTACCTAGAGAAGTTACAGAGGTTTACACAGAGAATTCCAAGTATAAGTACAAGAAAATAAGAGAGACTTAGAAAACTGGTAAAACCTACATTGTTTATAGAGTTGGGAGTACTTAGCACTGTGAAAACAGCACTTTCGCCGAAAGAAATCTACTTCTCTAAGACCGGGAAACAGTGAAAAGAGAATGTATGAGTTTCTCAAGATAGGTAACAGATAGAAACAAGAGAAAGTACACAGTGATTCATCTACCTAGAGAAGTTACAGAGGTTTACACAGAGAACTCCAAGTATAAGTACAAGAAAATAAGAGAGACTTAGAAAACTGGCAAAACCTACATTGTTGATAGAGTTGGGAGTACTTAGCATTGTGAAAACAGCACTTTCGCAGAAAGAAATCTACTTCCTTAAGACCGGGAAACAGTGAACAGAGAATGTATGAGTTTCTCAAGATTGGTAACAGATAGAAACGAGAGAAAGTACACAGTGATTCATCTACCTAGAGAAGTTACAGAGGTTTTCACAGAGAACTCCAAGTATAAGTACAAGAAAATAAGAGAGACTTAGAAAACTGGTAAAACCTACATTTTTGATAGAGTTGGGAGTACTTAGCACTGTGAAAACAGCACTTTTGCCGAAAGAAATCTACTTCTCTGTCACCGGGAAACAGCGAACAGAGAATGTATGAGTTTCTCAAGATTAGTAACAGATAGAAACAAAAGAAGTACACAGTGACTTATCTACCTAGAGAAGTTACAGAGGTTTACGCAGAAAATTCCAAGTATAAGTAAATGAAGATAAGAGAGACTTAGAAAACTGCTAAAACTTACATTGTTGATTGAGTTGGGAGTATTTAGCACTGTGAAAACAGCACTTTCGCCGAAAGATATCTACTTCTCTAAGACCGTGAAACAGTGAAAAGAGAATGTATGAGTTTCTCCAGATTGGTAACAGATAGAAACAAGAGAAAGTACACAGTGATTCATCTACCTAGAGAAGTTACAGAGGTTTACACAGAGAATTCCAAGTATAAGTACAAGAAAATAAGAGAGACTTAGAAAACTGGTAAAACCTACTTTGTTGATAGAGTTGGGAGTACTTAGCACTGTGAAAACAGCACTTTGGCCGAATGAAATCTACTTCTCTAAGACCGGGAAACAGGGAACAGAGAATGTATGAGTTTCTCAAGATTGATAACAGCTAGAAACAAGAGAAAGTACACAGTGATTCATCTACCTAGAGAACTTACAGAGGTTTACACAGAAAATTCCAAGTGTAAGTAAAAGCAGATAAGAGAGACTTAAAAAAGTGGTAAAACTTACATTGTTGATTGAGTTGGGAGTACTTAGCTCTGTGAAAACAGCACTTTCGCCGAAAGAAATCTACTTCTCTACGACCGGGAAACAGTGAAAAGAGAAGGTATGAGTTTCTCAAGATTGGTAACAGATAGAAACAAGAGATAGTACACAGTGATTCATCTACCTAGAGAAGTTACAGAGGTTTACACAGAGAATTCCAAGTATAAGTACAAGAAAATAAGAGAGACTTAGAAAACTGGTAAAACCTACATTGTTTATAGAGTTGGGAGTACTTAGCACTGTGAAAACAGCACTTTTGCCGAAAGAAATCTACTTCTCTGTCACCGGGAAACAGCGAACAGAGAATGTATGAGTTTCTCAAGATTAGTAACAGATAGAAACAAAAGAAGTACACAGTGACTTATCTACCTAGAGAAGTTACAGAGCTTTACACAGAAAATTTCAAGTATAAGTAAAAGAAGATAAGAGAGACTGAAAAAATTGGTAAAACTTACATTGTTGATTGAGTTGGGAGTAGTTAGCACTGTGAAAACAGCACTTTCGCCGAAAGAAATCTACTTCTCTAAGACCGGGAAACAGTGAAAAGACAATGTATGAGTTTCTCAAGATTGGTAACAGATAGAAACAAGAGAAAGTACACAGTGATTCATCTACCTAGAGAACTTACAGAGGATTACACAGAAAATTCGAAGTGTAAGTAAAAGAAGATAAGAGAAACTTAAAAAAGTGGTAAAACTTACATTGTTGATTGAGTTGGGAGTACTTAGCTCTGTGAAAACAGCACTTTCGCCGAAAGAAATCTACTTCTCTAAGACCGGGAAACAGTGAAAAGAGAATGTATGAGATTCTCAAGATTGGTAACAGATAGAAACAAGAGAAAGTACACAGTGATTCATCTACCTAGAGAAGTTAAAGAGGTTTACACAGAGAATTCCAAGTATAAGTAGAAGAAAATAAGAGACTTGGAAAACTGGTAAAACCTACATTGTTGATAGAGTTGGGAGTACTTAGCACTGTGAAAACATCACTTTCGCCGAAAGAAATCTACTTCTCTAAGACCGGGAAACAGTGAAAAGAGAAGGTATGAGTTTCTCAAGATTGGTAACAGATAGAAACAAGAGAAAGTACACAGTGATTCATCTACCTAGAGAAGTTACAGAGGTTTCCACAGAGAATTCCAAGTATAAGTACAAGAAAATAAGAGAGACTTAGAAAACTGGTAAAACCTACATTGTTGATAGAGTTGGGAGTACTTAGCACTGTGAAAACAGCACTTTCGCCGAAAAAAATCTACTTCTCTAAGACCGGGAAACAGTGAAAAGAGAATGTATGAGTTTCTCAAGATTGGTAACAGATAGAAACAAGAGAAAGTACACAGTGATTCATCTACCTAGAGAAGTTACAGAGGTTTACACAGAGAATTCCAAGTATAAGTACAAGAAAATAAGAGAGACTTAGAAAACTGGTAAAACCTACATTGTTGATAGAGTTGGGAGTACTTAGTACTGTGAAAACAGTACTTTCGCCGAAAGTTATCTACTTCTCTAACACCGGGAAACAGCTAACAGAGAATGTATGAGTTTCTCAAGATTAGTAACAGATAGAAGCAAAAGAAGTACACAGTGATTCATCTACCTAGAGAAGTTACAGAGGTTTACACATTAAATTCCAGGTTTAAGTACAAGAAAAGAAGAGAGACTTAGAAAACTGGTAAAACTTTCATTGTTGATTGAGTTGGGAGTACTTAGCACTGTGAAAACAGCACTTTCGCCAAAAGAAATCTACTTCTCTAAGACCGGGAAACAGTGAAAAGGGAATGTATGAGTTTCTCAAGATTGGTAACAGATAGAAACAAGAGAAAGTACACAGTGATTCATCTACCTAGAGAAGTTACAGAGGTTTACACAGAGAATTCCAAGTATAAGTACAAGAAAATAAGAGAGACTTAGAAAACTGGTAAAACCTACATTGTTGATAGAGTTGGGAGTACTTAGCACTGTGAAAACTGCAATTTCGCCGAAACAAATCTACTTCTCTAAGACCGGGAAACAGTGAAAAGAGAATGTATGAGTTTCGCAAGATTGGTAACAGATAGAAACAAGAGAAAGTACACAGTGTTTCATCTACCTAGAGAAGTTACAGAGGTTTACACAGAGAATTCCAAGTATAAGTACAAGAAAATAAGAGAGACTTAGAAAACTGGTAAAACCTACATTGTTGATAGAGTTGAGAGTACTTAGCACTGTGAAAACAGCACTTTCGCCGAAAGAAATCTACTTCTCTAACACCAGGAAACAGGTAACAGAGAATGTATGAGTTTCTAAAGATTAGTAACAGATAGAAAGAAGAGAAAGTACACAGTGATTCATCTACCTAGAGAAGTTACAGAGGTTTACACAGAAAATTCCAAGTATAAGTAAAAGAAGATAAGAGAGACTTAGAAAACTGGTAAAACCTACATTGTTGATAGAGTTGGGAGTACTTAGCACTGTGAAAACAGCACTTTCGCCGAAAGAAATCGACTTCTCTAAGACCGTGAAAAAGTGAAAAAAGAATGTATGAGTTTCTCAAGATTGGTGACAGATAGAAACAAGAGAAAGTACACAGTGATTCATCTACCTAGAGAAGTTACAGAGGTTTACACAGAGAATTTCAAGTATAACTACAAGAAAATAAGAGAGACTTAGAAAACTGGTAAAACCTACATTGTTGATAGAGTTGGGAGTACTTAGCACTGTGAAAACAGTACATTCGCCAAAAGAAATCTACTTGTCTAACACCGGGAAACAGCTAACAGAGAATGTATGAGTTTCTCAAGATTAGTAACAGATAGAAGCAAAAGAAGTACACAGTGATTCATCTACCTAGAGAAGTTACAGAGGTTTACACAGAAAATTCAAAGTTTAAATACAAGAAAATAAGAGAGACTTAGAAAACTGGTAAAACTTACATTGTTGACTGAGTTGGGAGTACTTAGCACCTTGAAAACAGCACTTTCGCCGAAAGAAATCTACTTCTCTAAGACCGGGAAACAGTGAAAAGAGAATGTATGAGTTTCTAAAGATTAGTAACAGATAGAAAGAAGAGAAAGTACACAGTGATTCATCTACCTAGAGAAGTTACAGAGGTTTACACAGAAAATTCCAAGTATAAGTAAAAGAAGATAAGAGAGACTTAGAAAACTGGTAAAACTTACATTCTTGATTGAGTTAGGAGTACTTAGCACTGTGAAAACAGCACTTTCACCGAAAGAAATCTACTTCTCTAAGACCGTGAAACAGTGAAAAGTGAATGTATGAGTTTCTCAAGATTGGTAACAGATAGAAACAAGAGAAAGTACACAGTGATTCATCTACCTAGAGAAGTTACAGAGGTTTACACAGAGAATTCCAAGTATAAGTACAAGAAAATAAGAGAGACTTAGAAAACTGGTAAAACCTACATTGTTGATAGAGTTGGGAGTACTTAGCACTGTGAAAACTGCACTTTCGACGAAACAAATCTACTTCTCTAAGACCGGGAAACAGTGAAAAGAGAATGTATGAGTTTCTCAAGATTGGTAACAGATAGAAACAAGAGAAAGTACACAGTGATTCATCTACCTAGAGAAGTTACAGAGGTTTACACAGAGAATTCCAAGTATAAGTACAAGAAAATAAGAGAGACTTAGAAAACTGGTAAAACCTACATTGTTGATAGAGTTGGGAGTACTTAGCACTGTGTAAACAGCACTTTCGCCGAAAGAAATCTACTTCTCTAAGACCGGGAAACAGTGAAAAGAGAATGTATGAGTTTCTCAAGATTGGTAACAGATAGAAAGAAGAGAAAGTACACAGTGATTCATCTACCTAGAGAAGTTACAGAGGTTTACACAGAAAATTCCAAGTATAAGTACAAGAAAATAAGAGAGACTTAGAAAACTGGTAAAACCTACATTGTTGATAGAGTTGGGAGTACTTAGCACTGTGAAAACAGCACTTTCACAGAAAGAAATCTACTTCTCGAAGACCGGGAAACAGTGAAAAGAGAATGTATGAGTTTCTCAAAATTGGTAACAGATAGAAACAAGAGAAAGTACACAGTGATTCATCTACCTAGAGAATTTACAGAGGTTTACACAGAGAATTCCAAGTATAAGTACAAGAAAATAAGAGAGACTTAGAAAACTGGTAAAACTTACATTGTTGATAGAGTTGGGAGTTCTTAGCACTGTGAAAATAGTACTTTCGCCGAAAGAAATCTACTTCACTAACACCGGGAAAGAGGTAACAGAGAATGTACGAGTTTCTCAAGATTAGTAACAGATAGAAACAAAAGAAGTACACAGTGATTCTTCTACCTAGAGAAGTTACAGAGGTTTACACAGAAAATTCCAAGTATAAGTAAAAGAAGATAAGAGAGACTTAGAAAACTGCTAAAATTTACATTGTTGATTGAGTTGGGAGTACTTAGCACTGTGAAAACAGCACTTTCGCCGAAAGAAATCTACTTCTCTAAGACCGGGAAACAGTGAAAAGAGAATGTATGTGTTTCTCAAGATTGGAAACAGATAGAAACAAGAGAAAGTACACAGTGATTCATCTACCTAGAGAAGTTACAGAGGTTTACACAGAGAATTCCAAGTATAAGTACAAGATCATAAGAGAGACCTAGAAAACTGGTAAAACCTACATTGTTGATAGAGTTGGGAGTACTTAGCACTGTGAAAACAGCACTTTCGCAGAAAGAAATCTACTTCTCTAAGACCGGGAAACAGTGAAAAGAGAATGTATGAGTTTCTCAAGATTGGTAACAGATAGAAAGAAGAGAAAGTACACAGTGATTCATCTACCTAGAGAAGTTACAGAGGTTTACACAGAAAATTACAAGTATAAGTAAAAGAAGATAAGAGAGACTTAGAAAACTGGTTAAACTTACATTGTTGATTGAGTTGGGAGTACTTAACTCTGTGAACACAGCACTTTCACTGAAAGAAATCTACTTCTCTAAGACCGTGAAACAGTGAAAAGAGAATGTATGAGTTTCTCAAGATTGGTAACAGATAGAAACAAGAGAAAGTACACAGTGATTCATCTACCTAGAGAAGTTACAGAGGTTTACACAGAAAATTCCAAGTATAAGTAAAAGAAGATAAGAGAGACTTAGAAAACTGGTAAAACTTACATTGTTGATTGAGTTAGGAGTACTTAGCACTGTGAAAACAGCACTTTCACCGAAAGAAATTTACTTCTCTAAGACTGTGAAACAGTGAAAAGAGAATGTATGAGTTTCTCAAGATTGGTAACAGATAGAAACAAGAGAAACTACACAGTGATTCATCTACCTAGAAAAGTTACAGAGGTTTACACAGAGAATTCCAAGTATAAGTACAAGAAAATAAGAGAGACTTAGAAAACTGGTAAAACCTACATTGTTGATAGAGTTGGGAGTACTTAGCACTGTGAAAACAGCACTTTCGCCGAAAGAAATCTACTTCTCCAAGACCGGGAAACAGTGAAAAGAGAATGTATGAGTTTCTCAAGATTGGTAACAGATAGAAACAAGAGAGAGTACACAGTGATTCATCTACCTAGAGAAGTTACAGAGGTTTACACAGAAAATTCCAAGTATAAGTAAAAGAAGATAAGAGAGACTTAGAAAACTGTTAAAACTTACATTGTTGATTGAGTTGGGAGTACTTAGCACTGTGAAAACAGCACTTTCGCCGAAAGAAATCTACTTCTCTAAGACCGGGAAACAGTGAAAAGAGAATGTATGTGTTTCTCAAGATTGGTAACAGATAGAAACAAGAGAAAGTACACAGTGATTCATCTACCTAGAGAAGTTACAGAGGTTTACACAGAGAATTCCAAGTATAAGTACAAGAAAATAAGAGAGACTTAGAAAACTGGTAAAACCTACATTGTTGATAGAGGTGGGAGCACTTAGCACTGTGAAAACAGTACTTTCGCCGAAAGATATCTACTTCTCTAACACCGGGAAACCGCTAACAGAGAATGTATGAGTTTCTAAAGATTAGTAATAGATAGAAAGAAGAGAAAGTAAACAGTGATTCATCTACCTAGAGAAGTTACAGAGGTTTACACAGAAAATTTCAAGTATAAGTAAAAGAAGATAAGAGAGACTTAGAAAACTGCTAAAACTTACATTGTTGATAGAGTTGGGAGTACTTAGCACTGTGAAAACAGCACTTTCGCCGAAAGAAATCTACTTCTCTAAGACCGGGAAACAGTGAAAAGAGAATGTATGAGTTTCTCAAGATTGGTAACAGATAGAAAGAAGAGAAAGTACACAGTGATTCATCTACCTTTAGAAGTTACAGAGGTTTACACAGAAAATTCCAAGTATAAGTAAAAGAAGACAAGAGAGACTTAGAAAACTGGTAAAACTTACATTCTTGATTGAGTTAGGAGTACTTAGCACTGTGAAAACAGCACTTTCACCGAAAGAAATCTACTTCTCTAAGACCGTGAAACACTGAAAAGAGAATGTATGAGTTTCTCAAGATTGGTAACAGATAGAAACAAGAGAAAGTACACAGTGATTCAACTACCTAGAGAAGTTACAGGGGTTTACACAGAGAATTCCAAGTATAAGTACAAGAAAATAAGAGAGACTTAGAAAACTGGTAAAACCTACATTGTTGATAGAGTTGGGAGTACTTAGCACTGTGAAAACAGTACTTTCGCCAAAAGATATCTACTTCTCTAACACCGGGAAACAGCTAACAGAGAATGTATGAGTTTCTCAAGATTAGTAACAGATAGAAGCAAAAGAAGTACACAGTGATTCGTCTACCTAGAGAAGTTACAGAGGTTTACACAGAAAATTCCAAGTTTAAGTACAAGAAAATAAGAGAGACTTAGGAAACTGCTAAAACTTACATTGTTGATTCAGTTGGGAGTACTTAGCACTGTGAAAACAGCACTTTCGCCGAAAGAAATCTACTTCTCTAAGACCGAGAAACAGTGAAAAGAGAATGTATGAGTTTCTCAAGATTGGTAACAGATAGAAACAAGAGAAAGTACACAGTGATTCATCTACCTAGAGAAGTTACAGAGGTTTACACAGAGAATTCCAAGTATAAGTACAAGAAAATAAGAGAGACTTAGAAAACTGGCAAAACCTACATTGTTGATAGAGTTGGGAGTACTTAGCACTGTGAAAACAGTACTTTCGCTGAAAGATATCTACTTCTCTAACACCGGGAAACAGCTAACAGAGAATGTATGAGTTTCTCAAGATTAGTAACAGATAGAAGCAAAAGAAGTACACAGTGATTCATCTACCTAGAGAAGTTACAGAGGTTTACACAGAAAATTCCAAGTTTAAGTACAAGAAAAGAAGAGAGACTTAGAAAACTGGTAAAACTTACATTGTTGATTGAGTTGGGAGTACTTAGCACTGTGAAAACAGCACTTTCGCCAAAAGAAATCTACTTCTCTAAGACCGGGAAACAGTGAAAAGAGAATGTATGAGTTTCTCAAGATTGGTAACAGATAGAAAGAAGAGAAAGTACACAGTGATTCATCTACCTTTAGAAGTTACAGAGGTTTACACAGAAAATTCCAAGTATAAGTAAAAGAAGACAAGAGAGACTTAGAAAACTGGTAAAACTTACATTCTTGATTGAGTTAGGAGTACTTAGCACTGTGAAAACAGCACTTTCACCGAAAGAAATCTACTTCTCTAAGACCGTGAAACACTGAAAAGAGAATGTATGAGTTTCTCAAGATTGGTAACAGATAGAAACAAGAGAAAGTACACAGTGATTCATCTACCTAGAGAAGTTACAGGGGTTTACACAGAGAATTCCAAGTATAAGTACAAGAAAATAAGAGAGACTTAGAAAACTGGTAAAACCTACATTGTTGATAGAGTTGGGAGTACTTAGCACTGTGAAAACAGTACTTTCGCCAAAAGATATCTACTTCTCTAACACCGGGAAACAGCTAACAGAGAATGTATGAGTTTCTCAAGATTAGTAACAGATAGAAGCAAAAGAAGTACACAGTGATTCATCTACCTAGAGAAGTTACAGAGGTTTACACAGAAAATTCCAAGTTTAAGTACAAGAAAATAAGAGAGACTTAGGAAACTGCTAAAACTTACATTGTTGATTGAGTTGGGAGTACTTAGCACTGTGAAAACAGCACTGTCGCCGAAAGAAATCTACTTCTCTAAGACCGAGAAACAGTGAAAAGAGAATGTATGAGTTTCTCAAGATTGGTAACAGATAGAAACAAGAGAAAGTACACAGTGATTCATCTACCTAGAGAAGTTACAGAGGTTTACACAGAGAATTCCAAGTATAAGTACAAGAAAATAAGAGAGACTTAGAAAACTGGCAAAACCTACATTGTTGATAGAGTTGGGAGTACTTAGCACTGTGAAAACAGTACTTTCGCCGAAAGATTACTTCTCTAACACCGGGAAACAGCTAACAGAGAATGTATGAGTTTCTCAAGATTAGTAACAGATAGAAGCAAAAGAAGTACACAGTGATTCATCTACCTAGAGAAGTTACAGAGGTTTACACAGAAAATTCCAAGTTTAAGTACAAGAAAAGAAGAGAGACTTAGAAAACTGGTAAAACTTACATTGTTGATTGAGTTGGGAGTACTTAGCACTGTGAAAACAGCACTTTCGCCAAAAGAAATCTACTTCTCTAAGACCGGGAAACAGTGAAAAGGGAATCTATGAGTTTCTCAAGATTGGTAACAGATAGAAACAAGAGAAAGTACACAGTGATTCATCTACCTAGAGAAGTTACAGAGGTTTACACAGAGAATTCCAAGTATAAGTACAAGAAAATAAGAGAGACTTAGAAAACTGCTAAAACCTACATTGTTGATAGAGTTGGGAGTACTTAGCACTGTGAAAACAGCACTTTCGCCGAAAGAAATCTACTTCTCTAAGACCGGGAAACAGTGAAAAGAGAATGTATGAGTTTCTCAAGATTGGTAACAGATAGAAAGAAGAGAAAGTACACAGTGATTCATCTACCTAGAGAAGTTACAGAGGTTTACACAGAAAATTCCAAGTATAAGTAAAAGAAGATAAGAGAGACTTAGAAAACTGGTAAAACCTACATTGTTGATAGAGGTGGGAGCACTTAGCACTGTGAAAACAGTACTTTCGCCGAAAAATATCTACTTCTCTAACACCGGGAAACAGCTAACAGAGAATGTATGAGTTTCTCAAGATTAGTAACAGATAGAAGCAAAAGAAGTACACAGTGATTCATCGACCTAGAGAAGTTACAGAGGTTTACACAGAAAATTCCAAGTTTAAGTACAAGAAAAGAAGAGAGACTTAGAAAACTGGTAAAACTTACATTGTTGATTGAGTTGGGAGTACTTAGCACTGTGAAAACAGCACTTTCGCCAAAAGAAATCTACTTCTCTAAGACCGGGAAACAGTGAAAAGGGAATGTATGAGTTTCTCAAGATTGGTAACAGATAGAAACAAGAGAAAGTACACAGTGATTCATCTACCTAGAGAAGTTACAGAGGTTTACACAGAGAATTCCAAGTATAAGTACAAGAAAATAAGAGAGACTTAGAAAACTGGTAAAACCTACATTGTTGATAGAGTTGGAAGTACTTAGCACTGTGAAAACTGCACTTTCGCCGAAACAAATCTACTTCTCTAAGACCGGGAAACAGTGAAAAGAGAATGTATGAGTTTCTCAAGATTGGTAACACATAGAAACAAGAGAAAGTACACAGTGATTCATCTACCTAGAGAAGTTACAGACGTTTACACAGAGAATTCCAAGTATAAGTACAAGAAAATAAGAGAGACTTAGAAAACTGGTAAAACGTACATTGTTGATAGAGTTGAGAGTACTTAGCACTGTGAAAACAGCACTTTCGCCGAAAGAAATCTACTTCTCTAAGACCGGGAAACAGTGAAAAGAGAATGTATGAGTTTCTCAAGATTGGTAACAGATAGAAACAAGAGAAAGTACACAGTGATTAATCTACCTAGAGAAGTTACAGGGGTTTACACAGAAAATTCCAAGTATTTGTAAAACAAGATAAGAGAGACCTGGAAAACTGGTAAAACTTACATTGTTGATTGAGTTGGGAGTACTTAGCACTGTGAAAACAGCACTTTCACCGAAAGAATTCTACTTCTCTAAGACCGGGAAACAGTGAAAAGAGAATGTATGAGTTTCTCAAGATTGGTAACAGATAGAAACAAGAGAAAGTACACAGTGATTCATCTACCTAGAGAATTTACAGAGGTTTACACAGAGAATTCCAAGTATAAGTACAAGAAAATAAGAGAGACTTAGAAAACTGGTAAAACCTACATTGTTGATAGAGTTGGGAGTACTTAGCACTGTGAAAATAGTACTTTCGCCGAAAGAAATCTACTTCTCTAACACCGGGGAAGAGGTAACAGAGAATGTATGAGTTTCTCAAGATTAGTAACAGATAGAAACAAAAGAAGTACACAGTGATTCAATTACCTAGAGAAGTTACAGAAGTTTACACAGAAAATTCCAAGTTTAAGTACAAGAAAATAAGAGAGACTTAGAAAACTGGTAAAACTTACATTGTTGATTTAGTTGGGAGTACTTAGCACTGTGAAAACAGCACTTTCGCCGAAAGAAATCTACTTCTCTAAGACCGGGAAACAGTGAAAAGAGAATGTATGAGTTTCTCAAGATTGGTAACAGATAGAAACAAGAGAAAGTACACAGTGATTCAACTACCTAGAGAAGTTACAGAGGTTTACACAGAGAATTCCAAGTATAAGTACAAGAAAATAAGAGAGACTTAGAAAACTGGTAAAAGCTACATTGTTGATAGAGTTGGGAGTACTTAGCACTGTGAAAACTGCACTTTCGCCGAAAGAAATCTTTTTCTCTAAGACCAGGAAACAGTGAAAAGAGAATGTATGAGTTTCTCAAGATTGGTAACAGATAGAAAGAAGAGAAAGTACACAGTGATTCATCTACCTAGAGAAGTTACAGAGGTTTACACAGAGAATTCCAAGTATAAGTACAAGAAAATAAGAGAGACTTAGAAAACTGGTAAAACCTACATTGTTGATAGAGTTGGGAGTACTTAGCACTGTGAAAACAGTACTTTCGCCGAAAGATATCTACTTCTCTAAGACCGGGAAACAGCTAACAGAGAATGTATGAGTTTCTCAAGATTAGTAACAGATAGAAACAAAACAAGTACACAGTGATTCATCTACCTAGAGAAGTTACAGAGGTTTACACAGAAAATTCCAAGTTTAAGTACAAGAAAATAAGAGAGACTTAGAAAACTGGTAAAACCTACATGGTTGATAGAGTTGGGAGTACTTAGCACTGGGAAAACAGCACTTTCGCCGAAAGAAATCCACTTCTCTAAAACGGGGAAACAGGGAAAAGAGAATGTATGAGTTTCTCAAGATTGGTAACAGATAGAAACAAGAGAAAGTACACAGTGATTCATCTACCTAGAGAAGTTACAGAGGTTTACACAGAGAATTCCAAGTATAAGTACAAGAAAATAAGAGAGACTTAGAAAACTGGTAAAACCTACATTGTTGATAGAGTTGGGAGTACTTAGCACTGTGAAAACAGCACTTTCGCCCAAAGAAATCTACTTCTCTAAGACCGGGAAACAGTGAAAAGAGAATGTATGAGTTTCTCAAGATTGGTAACAGATAGAAAGAAGAGAAAGTACACAGTGATTCATCTACCTAGAGAAGTTACAGAGGTTTACACAGAGAATTCCAAGTATAAGTAAAAGAAAATAAGAGAGACTTAGAAAACTGGTAAAACCTACATTGTTGATAGAGTTGGGAGTACTTAGCACCGTGAAAACAGCACTTTCACCGAAAGAAATCTACTCCTCTAACACCAGGAAACAGGTAACAGAGAATGTATGAGTTTCTAAAGATTAGTAACAGATAGAAACAAAAGAAGTACACAGTGATTCATCTACCTAGAGGAGTTACAGAGGTTTACACAGAAAAATCCAAGTTTAAGTACAAGAAAATAAGAGAGACTTAGAAAACTGTTAAAACTTACATTGTTGATTGATTTGGGAGTACTTAGCACTGTGAAAACAGCACTTTCGCCGAAAGAAATCTACTTCTCTAAGACCGGGAAACAGAGAAAAGAGAATGTATGAGTTTCTCAAGATTG
Source organism: Heterohyrax brucei (assembly GCA_028571685.1). Taxonomy (NCBI): domain Eukaryota; kingdom Metazoa; phylum Chordata; class Mammalia; order Hyracoidea; family Procaviidae; genus Heterohyrax; species Heterohyrax brucei. The sequence goes on from CM053156.1 coordinate 31,616,021, forward strand.
GTAACAGATAGAAACAAGAGAAAGTACACAGTGATTCATCTACCTAGAGAAGTTACAGAGGTTTACACAGAGAATTCCAAGTATAAGTACAAGAAAATAAGAGAGACTTAGAAAACTGGTAAAACCTACATTGTTGATAGAGTTGGGAGTACTTAGCACTGTGAAAACAGCACTTTCGCCCAAAGAAATCTACTTCTCTAAGACCGGGAAACAGTGAAAAGAGAATGTATGAGTTTCTCAAGATTGGTAACAGATAGAAAGAAGAGAAAGTACACAGTGATTCATCTACCTAGAGAAGTAACAGAGGTTTACAAAGAGAATTCCAAGTATAAGTACAAGAAAATAAGAGAGACTTAGAAAACTGGTAAAACCTACATTGTTGATAGAGTTGGGAATACTTAGCACTGTGAAGACAGCACTTTCGCCCAAAGAAATCTACTTCTCTAAGACCGGCAAACAGTGAAAAGAGAATGTATGAGTTTCTCAAGATTGGTAACAGATAGAAACAAGAGAAAGTACACAGTGATTCATCTACCTAGAGAAGTTACAGTGGTTTACACAGAGAATTCCAAGTATAAGTACAAGAAAATAAGAGAGACTTAGATAACTGGTAAAACCTACATTGTTGATAGAGTTGGGAGTACTTAGCACTGTGAAAACAGCACTTTCGCAGAAAGAAATCTACTTCTCTAAGACCGGGAAACAGTGAACAGAGAATGTATGAGTTTCTCAAGATTGGTAACAGATAGAAACAAGAGAAAGTACACAGTGATTCATCTACCTAGAGAAGTTACAGAGGTTTACACAGAGAATTCGAAGTATAAGTACAAGAAAATAAGAGAGACTTAGAAAACTGGTAAAACCTACTTTGTTGATAGAGTTGGGAGTACTTAGCACTGTGAATACAGCACTTTCGCCGAAAGAAGTCTACTTCTCTAAGACCGGGAAACAGTGAAAAGAGAATGTAAGACTTTCTCAATATTGGTAACAGATACAAACAAGAGACAGTACACAGTGATTCATCTACCTAGAGAAGTTACAGAGGTTTACACAGAGAATTCCAAGTATAAGTACAAGAAAATAGGAGAGACTTAGAAAACTGGTAAAACCTACATTGTTGATAGAGTTGGGAGTACTTAGCACTGTGAAAACAGCACTTTCGGCGAAAGAAATCTACTTCTCTAAGACCGGGAAACAGTGAAAAGAGAATGTATGAGTTTCTGAAAATTGGTAACAGATAGAAACAAGAGAAAGTACACAGTGATTCATCTACCTAGAGAAGTTACAGAGGTTTACACAGAGAATTCCAAGTATAAGCACAAGAAAATAAGAGAGACTTAGAAAACTGGTAAAACCTACATTGTTGATAGAGTTGGGAGTACTTAGCACTGTGAAAACAGCACTTTCGCCGAAAGAAGTCTACTTCTCTAAGTCCGGGAAACAGTGAAAAGAGAATGTATGAGTTTCTCAAAATTGGTAACAGATAGAAACAAGAGAAAGTACACAGTGATTCATCTACCTAGAGAAGTTACAGAGCTTTACACAGAGAATTCCAAGTATAAGTACAAGAAAATAAGAGAGACTTAGAAATCTGGTAAAACCTACATTGTTGATACAGTTGGGAGTACTTAGCACTGTGAAAACAGCACTTTCGCCGAAAGAAATCTACTTCTCTAAGACCGGGAAACAGGGAAAAGAGAATGTATGAGTTTCCAAGATTAGTAACAGATAGAAACAAGAGAAAGTACACAGTGATTCATCTACCTAGAGAAGTTACAGAGGTTTACATAGAGAATTCCAAGTATAAGTTCAAGAAAATAAGAGAGACTTAGAAAACTGGTAAAACCTACATTGTTGATAGAGTTGGGAGTACTTAGCACTGTGAAAACAGCACTTTCGCCGAAAGAAATCTACTTCTTTAAGACCGGGAAACAGTGAAAAGAGAATGTATGAGTTTCTCAAAATTGGTAACAGATAGAAACAAGAGAAAGTACACAGTGATTCATCTACCTAGAGAAGTTACAGAGGTTTACACAGAGAATTCCAAGTATAAGTAAAAGAAAATAAGAGAGACTTAGAAAACTGGTAAAACCTACATTGTTGATAGAGTTGGGAGTACTTAGCACCGTGAAAACAGCACTTTCACCGAAAGAAATCTACTCCTCTAACACCAGGAAACAGGTAACAGAGAATGTATGAGTTTCTAAAGATTAGTAACAGATAGAAACAAAAGAAGTACACAGTGATTCATCTACCTAGAGGAGTTACAGAGGTTTACACAGAAAATTCCAAGTTTAAGTACAAGAAAATAAGAGAGACTTAGAAAACTGTTAAAACTTACATTGTTGATTGATATGGGAGTACTTAGCACTGTGAAAACAGCACTTTCGCCGAAAGAAATCTACTTCTCTAAGACCGGGAAACAGGGAAAAGAGAATGTATGAGTTTCTCAAGATTGGTAACAGATAGAAACAAGAGAAAGTACACAGTGATTCATCTACCTAGAGAAGTTACAGAGGTTTACACAGAGAATTCCAAGTATAAGTACAAGAAAATAAGAGAGACTTAGAAAACTGGTAAAACCTACATTGTTGATATAGTTGGGAGTACTTAGCACTGTGAAAACAGCACTTTCGCCCAAAGAAATCTACTTCTCTAAGACCGGGAAACAGTGAAAAGAGAATGTATGAGTTTCTCAAGATTGGTAACAGATAGAAAGAAGAGAAAGTACACAGTGATTCATCTACCTAGAGAAGTTACAGAGGTTTACAAAGAGAATTCCAAGTATAAGTACAAGAAAATAAGAGAGACTTAGAAAACTGGTAAAACCTACATTGTTGATAGAGTTGGGAGTACTTAGCACTGTGAAGACAGCACTTTCACAGAAAGAAATCTACTTCTCTAAGACCGGCAAACAATGAAAAGAGAATGTATCAGTTTCTCAAGATTGGTAACAGATAGAAACAAGAGAAAGTACACAGTGATTCATCTACCTAGAGAAGTTACAGTGGTTTACACAGAGAATTCCAAGTATAAGTACAAGAAAATAAGAGAGACTTAGAAAACTGGAAAACCTACATTGTTGATAGAGTTGGGAGTACTTAGCACTGTGAAAACAGCACTTTCGCAGAAAGAAATCTACTTCTCTAAGACCGGGAAACAGTGAACAGAGAATGTATGAGTTTCTCAAGATTGGTAACAGATAGAAACAAAAGAAAGTACACAGTGATTCATCTACCTAGAGAAGTTACAGAGGTTTACACAGAGAATTCCAAGTATAAGTACAAGAAAACAAGAGACACTTAGAAAACTGGTAAAACCTACTTTGTTGATAGAGTTGGGAGTACTTAGCACTGTGAATACAGCACTTTCGCCGAAAGAAGTCTACTTCTCTAAGACAGGGAAACAGTGAAAAGAGAATGTATGAGTTTCTCAAAATTGGTAACAGATAGAAACAAGAGAAAGTACACAGTGATTCATCTACCTAGAGAAGTTACAGAGGTTTACACAGAGAATTCCAAGTATAAGTACAAGAAAATAGGAGAGACTTAGAAAACTGGTAAAACCTACATTGTTGATAGAGTTGGGAGTACTTAGCACTGTGAAAACAGCACTTTCGCCGAAAGAAATCTACTTCTCTAAGACCGGGAAACAGTGAAAAGAGAATGTATGAGTTTCTCAAGATTAGTAACAGATAGAAACAAAACAAGTACACAGTGATTCATCTACCTAGAGAAGTCACAGAGGTTTACACAGAGAATTCCAAGTATAAGCACAAGAAAATAAGAGAGACTTAGAAAACTGGTAAAACCTACATTGTTGATAGAGTTGGGAGTACTTAGCACTGTGAAAACAGCACTTTCGCCGAAAGAAGTCTACTTCTCTAAGACCGGGAAACACTGAAAAGAGAATGTATGAGTTTCTCAAAATTGGTAACAGATAGAAACAAGAGAAAGTACACAGTGATTCATCTACCTAGAGAAGTTACAGAGCTTTACACAGAGAATTCCAAGTATAAGTACAAGAAAATAAGAGAGACTTAGAAATCTGGTAAAACCTACATTGTTGATAGAGTTGGGAGTACTTAGCACTGTGAAAACAGCACTTTCGCCGAAAGAAATCTACTTCTCTAAGACCGGGAAACAGGGAAAAGAGAATGTATGAGTTTCCAAGGTTGGTAACAGATAGAAACAAGAGAAAGTACACAGTGATTCATCTACCTAGAGAAGTTACAGAGGTTTACACAGAGAATTCCAAGTATAAGTAAAAGAAAATAAGAGAGACTTAGAAAACTGGTAAAACCTACATTGTTGATAGAGTTGGGAGTACTTAGCACCGTGAAAACAGCACTTTCACCGAAAGAAATCTACTCCTCTAACACCAGGAAACAGGTAACAGAGAATGTATGAGTTTCTAAAGATTAGTAACAGATAGAAACAAAAGAAGTACACAGTGATTCATCTACCTAGAGGAGTTACAGAGGTTTACACAGAAAATTCCAAGTTTAAGTACAAGAAAATAAGAGAGACTTAGAAAACTGTTAAAACTTACATTGTTGATTGATTTGGGAGTACTTAGCACTGTGAAAACAGCACTTTCGCCGAAAGAAATCTACTTCTCTAAGACCGGGAAACAGTGAACAGAGAATGTATGAGTTTCTCAAGATTGGTAACAGATAGAAAGAAGAGAAAGTACACAGTGATTCATCTACCTAGAGAAGTTACAGAGGTTTACACAGAGAATTCCAAGTATAAGTACAAGAAAATAAGAGAGACTTAGAAAACTGGTAAAACCTACATTGTTGATAGAGTTGGGAGTACTTAGCACTGTGAAAACAGCACTTTCGCCCAAAGAAATCTACTTCTCTAAGACCGGGAAACAGTGAAAAGAGAATGTATGAGTTTCTCAAGATTGGTAACAGATAGAAAGAAGAGAAAGTACACAGTGATTCATCTACCTAGAGAAGTTACAGAGGTTTACAAAGAGAATTCCAAGTATAAGTACAAGAAAATAAGAGAGACTTAGAAAACTGGTAAAACCTACATTGTTGATAGAGTTGGGAATACTTAGCACTGTGAAGACAGCACTTTCACAGAAAGAAATCTACTTCTCTAAGACCGGGAAACAGTGAAAAGAGAATGTATGAGTTTCTCAAGATTGGTAACAGATAGAAACAAGAGAAAGTACACAGTGATTCATCTACCTAGAGAAGTTACAGTGGTTTACACAGAGAATTCCAAGTATAAGTACAAGAAAATAAGAGAGACTTAGAAAACTGGTAAAACCTACATTGTTGATAGAGTTGGGAGTACTTAGCACTGTGAAAACAGCACTTTCGCAGAAAGAAATCTACTTCTCTAAGACCGGGAAACAGTGAACAGAGAATGTATGAGTTTCTCAATATTGGTAACAGATAGAAACAAGAGAAAGTGCACAGTGATTCATCTACCTAGAGAAGTTACAGAGGTTTACACAGAGAATTCCAAGTATAAGTACAAGAAAATAAGAGAGACTTAGAAAACTGGTAAAACCTACTTTGTTGATAGAGTTGGGAGTACTTAGCACTGTGAATACAGCACTTTCGCCGAAAGAAGTCTACTTCTCTAAGACCGGGAAACAGTGAAAAGAGAATGTAAGAGTTTCTCAAAATTGGTAACAGATACAAACAAGAGACAGTACACAGTGATTCATCTACCTAGAGAAGTTACAGAGGTTTACACAGAGAATTCCAAGTATAAGTACAAGAAAATAGGAGAGACTTAGAAAACTGGTAAAACCTACATTGTTGATAGAGTTGGGAGTACTTAGCACTGTGAAAACAGCACTTTCGCCGAAAGAAATCTACTTCTCTAAGACCGGGAAACAGTGAAAAGAGAATGTATGAGTTTCTGAAAATTGGTAACAGATAGAAACAAGAGAAAGTACACAGTGATTCATCTACCTAGAGAAGTTACAGAGGTTTACACAGAGAATTCCAAGTATAAGCACAAGAAAATAAGAGAGACTTCGAAAACTGGTAAAACCAACATTGTTGATAGAGTTGGGAGTACTTAGCACTGTGAAAACAGCACTTTCGTCGAAAGAAGTCTACTTCTCTAAGACCTGGAAACAGTGAAAAGAGAATTATGAGTTTCTCAAAATTGGTAACAGATAGAAACAAGAGAAAGTACACAGTGATTCATCTACCTAGAGAAGTTACAGAGCTTTACACAGAGAATTCCAAGTATAAGTACAAGAAAATAAGAGAGACTTAGAAATCTGGTAAAACCTACATTGTTGATACAGTTGGGAGTACTTAGCACTGTGAAAACAGCACTTTCGCCGAAAGAAATCTACTTCTCTAAGACCGGGAAACAGGGAAAAGAGAATGTATGAGTTTCCAAGATTGGTAACAGATAGAAACAAGAGAAAGTACACAGTGATTCATCTACCTAGAGAAGTTACAGAGGTTTACATAGAGAATTCCAAGTATAAGTTCAAGAAAATAAGAGAGACTTAGAAAACTGGTAAAACCTACATTGTTGATAGAGTTGGGAGTACTTAGCACTGTGAAAACAGCACTTTCGCCGAAAGAAATCTACTTCTTTAAGACCGGGAAACAGTGAAAAGAGAATGTATGAGTTTCTCAAAATTGGTAACAGATAGAAACAAGAGAAAGTACACAGTGATTCATCTACCTAGAGAAGTTACAGAGGTTTACACAGAGAATTCCAAGTATAAGTAAAAGAAAATAAGAGAGACTTAGAAAACTGGTAAAACCTACATTGTTGATAGAGTTGGGAGTACTTAGCACCGTGAAAACAGCACTTTCACCGAAAGAAATCTACTCCTCTAACACCAGGAAACAGGTAACAGAGAATGTATGAGTTTCTAAAGATTAGTAACAGATAGAAACAAAAGAAGTACACAGTGATTCATCTACCTAGAGGAGTTACAGAGGTTTACACAGAAAATTCCAAGTTTAAGTACAAGAAAATAAGAGAGACTTAGAAAACTGTTAAAACTTACATTGTTGATTGATATGGGAGTACTTAGCACTGTGAAAACAGCACTTTCGCCGAAAGAAATCTACTTCTCTAAGACCGGGAAACAGTGAACAGAGAATGTATGAGTTTCTCAAGATTGCTAACAGAGAGAAACAAGAGAAACTGCACAGTGATTCATCTACCTAGAGAAGTTACAGAGGTTTACACAGAGAATTCCAAGTATAAGTACAAGAAAATAAGAGAGACTTAGAAAACTGGTAAAACCTACATTGTTGATAGAGTTGGGAGTACTTAGCACTGTGAATACAGCACTTTCGCCAAAAGAAATCTACTTCTCTAAGATCGGGAAAGTGTGAAAAGAGAATGTATGAGTTTCCAAGATTGGTAACAGATAGAAACTAGAGAAAGTACACAGTGATTCATCGACCTAGAGAAGTTACAGAGGTTTACACAGAGAATTCCAAGTATAAGTACAAGAAAATAAGAGAGACTTAGAAAACTGGTAAAACCTACATTGTTGATAGAATTGGGAGTACTTAGCACTGTGAAAAAAGTACTTTCGCAGAAAGAAATCTACTTCTCTAACACCGGGAAACAGCTAACAGAGAATGTATGAGTTTCTCAAGATTAGTAACAGATAGAAGCAAAAGAAGTATACAGTGATTCATCTACCTAGAGAAGTTACAGAGGTTTACACAGAGAATTCCAAGTATAAGTACAAGAAAATAAGAGAGACTTAGAAAACTGGTAAAACCTACATTGTTGATAGAGTTGGGAGTACTTAGCACTGTGAAAACTGCACTTTCGCCGAAAGAAATCTACTTCTCTAAGACTGGGAAACAGTGAAAAGAGAATGTATGAGTTTCTCAAGATTGGTAACAGATAGAAACAAGAGAAAGTACACAGTGATTCATCTACCTAGAGAAGTTACAGAGGTTTACACAGAGAATTCCAAGTATAAGTACAAGAAAATAAGAGAGACTTAGAAAACTGGTAAAACCTACATTGTTGACAGAGTTGGGAGTACTTAGCACTGTGAAAACACCACTTTCAACGAAAGAAATCTACTTTTCTAAGACCGGGAAACAGTGAAAAGAGAATGTATGAGTTTCTCAAAATTGGTAACAGATAGAAACAAGAGAAAGTACACAGTGATTCATCTACCTAGAGAAGTTACAGAGCTTTACACAGAGAATTCCAAGTATAAGTAAAAGAAAATAAGAGAGACTTAGAAATCTGGTAAAACCTACATTGTTGATAGAGTTGGGAGTACTTAGCACTGTGAAAACAGCACTTTCGCCGAAAGAAATCTACTTCTCTAAGACCGGGAAAGTGTGAAAAGAGAATCTATGAGTTTCCAAGATTGGTAACAGATAGAAACAAGAGAAAGTACACAGTGATTCATCTACCTAGAGAAGTTACAGAGGTTTACACAGAGAATTCCAAGTATAAGTACAAGAAAATAAGAGAGACTTTGAAAACTGGTAAAACCTACATTGTTGATAGAGTTGGGAGTACTTAGCACTGTGAAAACAGCACTTTCGCCGAAAGAAATCTACTTCTTTAAGACCGGGAAACAGTGAAAAGAGAATGTATGAGTTTCTCAAAATTGGTAACAGATAGAAACAAGAGAAAGTACACAGTGATTCATCTACCTAGAGAAGTTACAGAGGTTTACACAGAGAATACCAAGTATAAGTAAAAGAAAATAAGAGAGACTTAGAAAACTGGTAAAACCTACTTTGTTGATAGAGTTGGGAGTACTTAGCACTGTGAAAACAGCACTTTCGCCGAAAGAAATCTACTTCTCTAAGACCGGGAAACAGTGAAAAGAGAATGTATGAGTTTCTCAAGATTGGTAACAGATAGAAACAAGAGAAAGTACACAGTGATTCATCTACCTAGAGAAGTTACAGAGGTTTACACAGAGAATTCCAAGTATAAGTACAAGAAAATAAGAGAGACTTACAAAACTGGTAAAACCTACATTGTTGATAGAGTTGGGAGTACTTAGCACTCTGAAAATAGCACTTTCGCCGAAAGAAATCTACTTCTCTAACACCGGGAAACAGGGAACAGAGAATGTATGAGTTTCTCAAGATTAGTAACAGATAGAAACAAAAGAAGTACACACTGATTCATCTGCCTACAGAAGTTACAGAGGTTTAGACAGAAAATTCCATGTTTAAGTACAAGAAAATAAGAGAGACTTAGAAAACTGGTAAAACTTACATTGTTGATTGAGTTGGGAGTACTTAGCACTGTGAAAACAGCACTTTCGCCGAAAGTAATCTACTTCTCTAAGACCGGGAAACAGGGAAAAGCGAATGTATGAGTTTCTCAAGATTGGTAACAGATAGAAACAAGAGAAAGTACACAGTGATTCATCTACCTAGAAAAGTTACAGAGGTTTACACAGAGAATTCCAAGTATAAGTACAAGAAAATAAGAGAGACTTAGAAAACTGGTAAAACCTACATTGTTGATAGAGTTGGGATTACTTAGCACTTTGAAAACAGCACTTTCGCCGAAAGAAATCTACTTCTCTAAGACCAGGAAACAGTGAAAAGAGAATGTATGAGTTTCTCAAGATTGGTAAGGGATAGAAACAAGAGAAAGTACACAGTGATTCATCTACCTAGAGAAGTTACAGAGCTTTACACAGAGAATTCCAAGTATAAGTACAAGAAAATAAGAGAGACTTAGAAATCTGGTAAAACCTACATTGTTGATAGAGTTGGGAGTACTTAGCACCGTGAAAACAGCACTTTCGCCGAAAGAAATCTACTTCTCTAAGACCGGGAAAGTGTGAAAAGAGAATGTATGAGTTTCTCAAAATTGGTAACAGATAGAAACAAGAGAAAGTACACAGTGATTCATCTACCTAGAGAAGTTACAGAGGTTTACACAGAGAATTCCAAGTATAAGTAAAAGAAAATAAGAGAGACTTAGAAAACTGGTAAAACCTACTTTGTTGATAGAGTTGGGAGTACTTAGCACTGTGAAAACAGCACTTTCGCAGAAAGAAATCTACTTCTCTAACACCAGGAAACAGGTAACAGAGAATGTATGAGTTTCTAAAGATTAGTAACAGATAGAAACAAAAGAAGTACACAGTGATTCATCTACCTAGAGGAGTTACAGAGGTTTACACAGAAAATTCCAAGTTTAAGTACAAGAAAATAAGAGAGACTTAGAAAACTGTTAAAACTTACATTGTTGATTGATTTGGGAGTACTTAGCACTGTGAAAACAGCACTTTCGCCGAAAGAAATCTACTTCTCTAAGACCGGGAAACAGGGAAAAGAGAATTTATGAGTTTCTCAAGATTGGGAACAGATAGAAACAAGAGAAAGTACACAGTGATTCATCTACCTAGAGAAGTTACAGAGGTTTACACAGAGAATTCCAAGTATAAGTACAAGAAAATAAGAGAGACTTAGAAAACTGGTAAAACCTACATTGTTGATAGAGTTGGGAGTACTTAGCACTGTGAAAACGGCACTTTCGCCGAAAGAAATCTACTTCTCTAACACCGGGAAACAGGGAACAGAGAATGTATGAGTTTCTCAAGATTGGTAACAGATAGAAACAAGAGAAAGTACACAGTGATTCATCTCCCTAGAGAAGTTACAGAGGTTTACACAGAGAATTCCAAGTATAAGTACAAGAAAATAAGAGAGACTTAGAAAACTGGTAAAACCTACATTGTTGATACAGTTGGGAGTACTTAGCACTGTGAAAACAGCACTTTCGCCGAAAGAAGTCTACTTCTCTAAGACCGGGAAACAGTGAAAAGAGAATGTATGAGTTTCTGACAATTGGTAACAGATAGAAACAAGAGAAAGTACACAGTGATTCATCTACCTAGAGAAGTTACAGAGATTTACACAGAGAATTCCAAGTATAAGTAAAAGAAAATAAGAGAGACTTAGAAAACTGGTAAAACCTACATTGTTGACAGAGTTGGGAGTACTTAGCACTGTGAAAACAGCACTTTCGCCGAAAGAAATCTACTTCTCTAAGACCGGGAAACAGTGAAAAGAGAATGTATGAGTTTCTCAAAGTTGGTAACAGATAGAAACAAGAGAAAGTACACAGTGATTCATCTACCTAGAGAAGTTACAGAGCTTTACACAGAGAATTCCAAGTATAAGTACAAGAAAATAAGACAGACTTAGAAATCTGGTAAAACCTACATTGTTGATAGAGTTGGGAGTACTTAGCACTGTGAAAACAGCACTTTCGCCGAAAGAAATCTACTTCTTTAAGACCGGGAAACAGTGAAAAGAGAATGTATGAGTTTGTCAAAATTGGTAACAGATAGAAACAAGAGAAAGTACACAGTGATTCATCTACCTAGAGAAGTTACAGAGGTTTACACAGAGAATTCCAAGTATAAGTACAAGAAAATAAGAGAGACTTAGAAAACTGGTAAAACCTACATTGTTGATAGAGTTGGGAGTACTTAGCACTGTGAAAACAGCACTTTCGCCGAAAGAAATCTACTTCTCTAAGACAGGGAAACAGTGAAAAGAGAATGTATGAGTTTCTCAAGATTGGTAACAGATAGAAACAAGAGAAAGTACACAGTGATTCATCTACCTAGAGAAGTTACAGAGGTTTACACAGAGAATTCCAAGTATAAGTACAAGAAAATAAGAGAGACTTACAAAACTGGTAAAACCTACATTGTTGATAGAGTTGGGAGTACTTAGCACTCTGAAAACAGCACTTTCGCCGAAAGAAATCTACTTCTCTAACACCGGGAAACAGGGAACAGAGAATGTATGAGTTTCTCAAGATTAGTAACAGATAGAAACAAAAGAAGTACACACTGATTCATCTGCCTAGAGAAGTTACAGAGGTCTACACAGAAAATTCCAAGTTTAAGTACAAGAAAATAAGAGAGACTTAGAAAACTGGTAAAACTTACATTGTTGATTGAGTTGGGAGTACTTAGCACTGTGAAAACAGCACTTTCGCCGAAAGAAATCTACTTCTCTAAGACCGGGAAACAGGGAAAAGCGAATGTATGACTTTCTCAAGATTGGTAACAGATAGAAACAAGAGAAAGTACACAGTGATTCATCTACCTAGAAAAGTTACAGAGGTTTACACACAGAATTCCAAGTATAAGTACAAGAAAATAAGAGAGACTTAGAAAACTGGTAAAACCTACATTGTTGATAGAGTTGGGAGTACTTAGCACTGTGAATACAGCACTTTCGCCAAAAGAAATCTACTTCTCTAAGATCGGGAAAGTGTGAAAAGAGAATGTATGAGTTTCCAAGATTGGTAACAGATAGAAACTAGAGAAAGTACACAGTGATTCATCGACCTAGAGAAGTTACAGAGGTTTACACAGAGAATTCCAAGTATAAGTACAAGAAAATAAGAGAGACTTAGAAAACTGGTAAAACCTACATTGTTGATAGAATTGGGAGTACTTAGCACTGTGAAAACAGTACTTTCGCAGAAAGAAATCTACTTCTCTAACACCGGGAAACAGCTAACAGAGAATGTATGAGTTTCTCAAGATTAGTAACAGATAGAAGCAAAAGAAGTATACAGTGATTCATCTACCTAGAGAAGTTACAGAGGTTTACACAGAGAATTCCAAGTATAAGTACAAGAAAATAAGAGAGACTTAGAAAACTGGTAAAACCTACATTGTTGATAGAGTTGGGAGTACTTAGCACTGTGAAAACTGCACTTTCGCCGAAAGAAATCTACTTCTCTAAGACTGGGAAACAGTGAAAAGAGAATGTATGAGTTTCTCAAGATTGGTAACAGATAGAAACAAGAGAAAGTACACAGTGATTCATCTACCTAGAGAAGTTACAGAGGTTTACACAGAGAATTCCAAGTATAAGTAAAAGAAAATAAGAGAGACTTAGAAATCTGGTAAAACCTACATTGTTGATAGAGTTGGGAGTACTTAGCACTGTGAAAACAGCACTTTCGCCGAAAGAAATCTACTTCTCTAAGACCGGGAAAGTGTGAAAAGAGAATCTATGAGTTTCCAAGATTGGTAACAGATAGAAACAAGAGAAAGTACACAGTGATTCATCTACCTAGAGAAGTTACAGAGGTTTACACAGAGAATTCCAAGTATAAGTACAAGAAAATAAGAGAGACTTTGAAAACTGGTAAAACCTACATTGTTGATAGAGTTGGGAGTACTTAGCACTGTGAAAACAGCACTTTCGCCGAAAGAAATCTACTTCTTTAAGACCGGGAAACAGTGAAAAGAGAATGTATGAGTTTCTCAAAATTGGTAACAGATAGAAACAAGAGAAAGTACACAGTGATTCATCTACCTAGAGAAGTTACAGAGGTTTACACAGAGAATACCAAGTATAAGTAAAAGAAAATAAGAGAGACTTAGAAAACTGGTAAAACCTACTTTGTTGATAGAGTTGGGAGTACTTAGCACTGTGAAAACAGCACTTTCGCCGAAAGAAATCTACTTCTCTAAGACCGGGAAACAGTGAAAAGAGAATGTATGAGTTTCTCAAGATTGGTAACAGATAGAAACAAGAGAAAGTACACAGTGATTCATCTACCTAGAGAAGTTACAGAGGTTTACACAGAGAATTCCAAGTATAAGTACAAGAAAATAAGAGAGACTTACAAAACTGGTAAAACCTACATTGTTGATAGAGTTGGGAGTACTTAGCACTCTGAAAATAGCACTTTCGCCGAAAGAAATCTACTTCTCTAACACCGGGAAACAGGGAACAGAGAATGTATGAGTTTCTCAAGATTAGTAACAGATAGAAACAAAAGAAGTACACACTGATTCATCTGCCTAGAGAAGTTACAGAGGTTTACACAGAAAATTCCATGTTTAAGTACAAGAAAATAAGAGAGACTTAGAAAACTGGTAAAACTTACATTGTTGATTGAGTTGGGAGTACTTAGCACTGTGAAAACAGCACTTTCGCCGAAAGAAATCTACTTCTCTAAGACCGGGAAACAGGGAAAAGCGAATGTATGAGTTTCTCAAGATTGGTAACAGATAGAAACAAGAGAAAGTACACAGTGATTCATCTACCTAGAAAAGTTACAGAGGTTTACACAGAGAATTCCAAGTATAAGTACAAGAAAATAAGAGAGACTTAGAAAACTGGTAAAACCTACATTGTTGATAGAGTTGGGATCACTTAGCACTTTGAAAACAGCACTTTCGCCGAAAGAAATCTACTTCTCTAAGACCAGGAAACAGTGAAAAGAGAATGTATGAGTTTCTCAAGATTGGTAAGGGATAGAAACAAGAGAAAGTACACAGTGATTCATCTACCTAGAGAAGTTACAGAGCTTTACACAGAGAATTCCAAGTATAAGTACAAGAAAATAAGAGAGACTTAGAAATCTGGTAAAACCTACATTGTTGATAGAGTTGGGAGTACTTAGCACCGTGAAAACAGCACTTTCGCCGAAAGAAATCTACTTCTCTAAGACCGGGAAAGTGTGAAAAGAGAATGTAGAGTTTCTCAAAATTGGTAACAGATAGAAACAAGAGAAAGTACACAGTGATTCATCTACCTAGAGAAGTTACAGAGGTTTACACAGAGAATTCCAAGTATAAGTAAAAGAAAATAAGAGAGACTTAGAAAACTGGTAAAACCTACTTTGTTGATAGAGTTGGGAGTACTTAGCACTGTGAAAACAGCACTTTCGCAGAAAGAAATCTACTTCTCTAACACCAGGAAACAGGTAACAGAGAATGTATGAGTTTCTCAAGATTAGTAACAGATAGAAACAAAAGAAGTACACACTGATTCATCTGCCTAGAGAAGTTACAGAGGTTTACACAGAAAATTCCAAGTTTAAGTACAAGAAAATAAGAGAGACTTAGAAAACTGGTAAAACTGTCATTGTTGATTGAGTTGGGAGTACTTAGCACTGTGAAAACAGCACTTTCGCCGAAAGAAATCTACTACTCTAAGACCGGGACACAGTGAAAAGAGAATGTATGAGTTTCTCAAAAATGGTAACAGATAGAAACAAGAGAAAGTACACAGTGATTCATCTACCTAGAGAAGTTACAGAGATTTACACAGAGAATTCCAAGTATAAGTACAAGAAAATAAGAGAGACTTAGAAAACTGGTAAAACCTACATTGTTGATAGAGTTGGGAGTACTTATCACTGTGAAAACAGCACTTTCGCCGAAAGAAATCTACCTCTCTAAGACCGGGAAACAGTGAAAAGACAATGTATGAGTTTCTCAAGATTGGGAACAGATAGAAACAAGAGAAAGTACACAGTGATTCATCTACTTAGAGAAGTTACAGAGGTTTACACAGAGAATTCCAAGTACAGGAAAATAAGAGAGACGTATAAAACTGGTAAAACCTACATTGTTGATAAAGTTGGGAGTACTTAGCACTGTGAAAACAGCACTTTCGCAGAAAGAAATCTACTTCTGTAAGACCGGGAAACAGTGAACAGAGAATGTCTGAGTTTCTCAAGATTGGTAACAGATAGAAAGAAGAGAAAGTACACAGTGATTCATCTACCTAGAGAAGTTACAGAGGTTTACACAGAGAATTCCAAGTATAAGTACAAGAAAATAAGAGAGACTTAGAAAACTGGTAAAACCTACATTGTTGATAGAGTTGGGAGTACTTAGCATTGTGAAAACAGCACTTTCGTCGAAAGAAGTCTACTTCTCTAAGACCGGGAAACAGTGAAAAGAGAATGTATGAGTTTCTCAAAATTGGTAACAGATAGAAACAAGAGAAAGTACAGAGTGATTCATCTACCTAGAGAAATTACAGTGGTTTACACAGAGAATTCCAAGTAAAAGTACAAGAAAATAAGAGAGACTTAGAAAACTGGTAAAACCTACATTGTTGATAGAGTTGGGAGTACTAAGCACTGTGAAAACAGCACTTTCGCAGAAAGAAATCTACTTCTCTAACACCAGGAAACAGGTAACAGAGAATGTATGAGTTTCTAAAGATTAGTAACAGATAGAAACAAAAGAAGTACACAGTGATTCATCTACCTAGAGGAGTTACAGAGGTTTACACAGAAAATTCCAAGTTTAAGTACAAGAAAATAAGAGAGACTTAGAAAACTGTTAAAACTTACATTGTTGATTGATTTGGGAGTACTTAGCACTGTGAAAACAGCACTTTCGGTGAAAGAAATCTACTTCTCTAAGACCGGGAAACAGGGAAAAGAGAATGTATGAGTTTCTCAAGATTGGTAACAGATAGAAACAAGAGAAAGTACACAGTGATTCATCTACCTAGAGAAGTTACAGAGGTTTACGCAGAGAATTCCAAGTATAAGTACAAGAAAATAAGAGAGACTTAGAAAACTGGTAAAACCTACATTGTTGATAGAGTTGGGAGTACTCAGCACTGTGAAAACAGCACTTTCGCCCAAAGAAATCTACTTCTCTAAGACCGGGACACAGTGAAAAGAGAATGTATGAGTTTCCAAGATTGGTAACAGATAGAAACAAGAGAAAGTACACAGTGATTCATCTACCTAGAGAAGTTACAGAGGTTGACACAGAGAATTCCAAGTATAAGTACAAGAAAATAAGAGAGACTTAGAAAACTGATAAAACCTACATTGTTGATAGAGTTGGGAGTACTTAGCACTGTGAAAACAGCACTTTCGCAGAAAGAAATCTACTTCTCTAACACCAGGAAACAGGTAACAGAGAATGTATGAGTTTCTAAAGATTAGTAACAGATAGAAACAAAAGAAGAACACAGTGATTCATCTACCTAGAGAAATTACAGTGGTTTACACAGAGAATTCCAAGTATAAGTACAAGAAAATAAGAGAGACTTAGAAAACTGGTAAAACCTACATTGTTGATAGAGTTGGGAGTACTTAGCACTGTGAAAACAGCACTTTCGCCGAAAGAAATCTACTTCTCTAAGACCGTGAAACAGTGAAAAGAGAATGTATGAGTTTCTCAAGATTGGTAACAGATAGAAACAAGAGAAAGTACACAGTGATTCATCTACCTAGAGAAGTTACAGAGATTTACAGAGAAAATTCCAAGTATAAGTGAAAGAAGATAAGAGAGACTTAGAAAACTGGTAAAACTTACATTGTTGATTGAGTTGGGAGTACTTAGCACTGTGAAAACAGCACTTTCACCGAAAGAAATCTACTTCTCTAAGACCGTGAAGCAGTGTAAAGAGAATGTATGAGTTTCTCAAGATTGGTAACAGATAGAAACAAGAGAAAGTACACAGTGATTCATCTACCTAGAGACGTTACAGAGGTTTACACAGAGAATTCCAAGTATAAGTACAAGAAAATAAGAGAGACTTAGAAAACTGGTAAAACCTACATTGTTGATAGAGTTGGGAGTACTTAGCATTGTGAAAACAGCACTTTCGTCGAAAGAAGTCTACTTCTCTAAGACCGGGAAACAGTGAAAAGAGAATGTATGAGTTTCTCAAAATTGGTAACAGATAGAAACAAGAGAAAGTACAGAGTGATTCATCTACCTAGAGAAATTACAGTGGTTTACACAGAGAATTCCAAGTAAAAGTACAAGAAAATAAGAGAGACTTAGAAAACTGGTAAAACCTACATTGTTGGTAGAGTTGGGATTACTTAGCACTGTGAAAACTGCACTTTCGCCGAAAGAAATCTACTTCTCTAAGACCGTGAAACAGTGAACAGAGAATGTATGAGTTCCTCAAGATTGGTAACAGATAGAAAGAATAGAAAGTACACAGTGATTCATCTACTTAGAGAAGTTACAGAGGTTCACAAAGAGTATTCCAAGTATAAGTAGAAGAAAATAAGAGAGACTTAGAAAACTGGTAAAACCTACATTGTTGATAGAGTTGGGAGTACTTAGCACTGTGAAAAGAGCACTTTCGCCGAAAGAAATCTACTTCTCTAAGACCGGGAAACAGTGAACAGAGAATGTATGAGTTTCTCAAGATTGGTAACAGATAGAAAGAAGAGAAAGTACACAGTGATTCATCTACCTAGAAAAGTTACAGAGGTTTACACAGAGAATTCCAAGTATAAGTACAAGAAAATAAGAGAGACTTAGAAAACTGGTAAAACCTACATTGTTGATAGAGTTGGGAGTACTTAGCACTGTGAAAACAGCACTTTCGCCGAAAGAAATCTACTTCTCTAAGACCGTGAAACAGTGAAAAGAGAATGTATGAGTTTCTCAAGATTGGTAACAGATAGAAACAAGAGAAAGTACACAGTGATTCATCTACCTAGAGAAGTTACAGAGGTTTACAGAGAAAATTCCAAGTATAAGTGAAAGAAGATAAGAGAGACTTAGAAAACTGGTAAAACTTACATTGTTGATTGAGTTGGGAGTACCTAGCACTGTGAAAACAGCACTTTCACCGAAAGAAATCTACTTCTCTAAGACCGTGAAGCAGTGTAAAGAGAATGTATGAGTTTCTCAAGATTGGTAACAGATAGAAACAAGAGAAAGTACACAGTGATTCATCTACCTAGAGACGTTACAGAGGTTTACACAGAGAATTCCAAGTATAAGTACAAGAAAATAAGAGAGACTTAGGAAACTGGTAAAACCTACATTGTTGATAGAGTTGGGAGTACTTAGCATTGTAAAAACAGTACTTTCGCAAAAAGAAATCTAGTTCTCTAACACCGGGAAACAGGTAAAAGAGAATGTATGAGTTTCTCAAGATTAGTAACAGATAGAAACAAAAGAAGTACACAGTGATTCATCTACCTAGAGAAGTTTCAGAGGTTTACACAGAAAATTCCAAGTATAAGTACAAGAAAATAAGAGAGACTTAGAAAACTGGTAAAACTTACATTGTTGATTGAGATGGGTGTACTTAGCACTGTGAAAACAGGACTTTCGCCGAAAGAGATCTACTTCTCTAAGACCGGGAAACAGTGAAAAGAGAAAGTATGAGTTTCTCAAGATTGGTAACAGATAGAAACAAGAGAAAGTACACAGTGATTCATCTACCTAGAGAAATTACAGTGGTTTACACAGAGAATTCCAAGTATAAGTACAAGAAAATAAGAGAGACTTAGAAAACTGGTAAAACCTACATTTTTGATAGAGATGGGAGTACTTAGCACTGTGAAAACAGCAGTTTTGCCTAAAGAAATCTACTTCTCTAAGACCGGGAAACAGTGAAAAGAGAATGTATTAGTTTCTCAAGATTGGTAACAGATAGAAACAAGAGAAAGTACACAGTGATTCATCTACCTAGAGAAGTTACAGAGGTTTACACAGAAAATTCCAAGTATAAGAAAAAGAAGATAAGAGAGACGTAGAAAACTGGTAACACCTACATTGTTGATTGAGTTGGGAGTATTTAGCACTGTGAAAACAGCACTTTAGCTGAAAGAAATCTACTACTCTAAGACCGGGACACAGTGAAAAGAGAATGTATGAGTTTCTCAAAAATGGTAACAGATAGAAACAAGAGAAAGTACACAGTGATTCATCTACCTAGAGAAGTTACAGAGATTTACACAGAGAATTCCAAGTATAAGTACAAGAAAATAAGAGAGACTTAGAAAACTGGTAAAACCTACATTGTTGATAGAGTTGGGAGTACTTATCACTGTGAAAACAGCACTTTCGCCGAAAGAAATCTACCTCTCTAAGACCGGGAAACAGTGAAAAGACAATGTATGAGTTTCTCAAGATTGGGAACAGATAGAAACAAGAGAAAGTACACAGTGATTCATCTACTTAGAGAAGTTACAGAGGTTTACACAGAGAATTCCAAGTATAAGTACAGGAAAATAAGAGAGACTTATAAAACTGGTAAAACCTACATTGTTGATAAAGTTGGGAGTACTTAGCACTGTGAAAACAGCACTTTCGCAGAAAGAAATCTACTTCTGTAAGACCGGGAAACAGTGAACAGAGAATGTCTGAGTTTCTCAAGATTGGTAACAGATAGAAAGAAGAGAAAGTACACAGTGATTCATCTACCTAGAGAAGTTACAGAGGTTTACACAGAGAATTCCAAGTATAAGTACAAGAAAATAAGAGAGACTTAGAAAACTGGTAAAACCTACATTGTTGATAGAGTTGGGAGTACTTAGCATTGTGAAAACAGCACTTTCGTCGAAAGAAGTCTACTTCTCTAAGACCGGGAAACAGTGAAAAGAGAATGTATGAGTTTCTCAAAATTGGTAACAGATAGAAACAAGAGAAAGTACAGAGTGATTCATCTACCTAGAGAAATTACAGTGGTTTACACAGAGAATTCCAAGTAAAAGTACAAGAAAATAAGAGAGACTTAGAAAACTGGTAAAACCTACATTGTTGATAGAGTTGGGAGTACTAAGCACTGTGAAAACAGCACTTTGGCAGAAAGAAATCTACTTCTCTAACACCAGGAAACAGGTAACAGAGAATGTATGAGTTTCTAAAGATTAGTAACAGATAGAAACAAAAGAAGTACACAGTGATTCATCTACCTAGAGGAGTTACAGAGGTTTACACAGAAAATTCCAAGTTTAAGTACAAGAAAATAAGAGAGACTTAGAAAACTGTTAAAACTTACATTGTTGATTGATTTGGGAGTACTTAGCACTGTGAAAACAGCACTTTCGCTGAAAGAAATCTACTTCTCTAAGACCGGGAAACAGGGAAAAGAGAATGTATGAGTTTCTCAAGATTGGTAACAGATAGAAACAAGAGAAAGTACACAGTGATTCATCTACCTAGAGAAGTTACAGAGGTTTACACAGAGAATTCCAAGTATAAGTACAATAAAATAAGAGAGACTTAGGAAACTGGTAAAAGCTACATTGTTGATAGAGTTGGGAGTATTTAGCACTGTGAAAACAGTACTTCCGCTAAAAGAAATCTAGTTCTCTAAGACCCGGAAACAGGGAACAGAGAATGTATGAGTTTCTCAAGATTGGTAACAGATAGAAACAAGAGAAAGTACACAGTCATTCATCTACCTAGAGAAGTTACAGAGGTTTACACAGAGAATTCGAAGTATAAGTACAAGAAAATAAGAGAGACTTAGAAAACTGGTAAAACCTACATTGTTGATAGAGTTGGGAGTACTTACCACTGTGAAAACAGCACTTTCGCCGAAAGAAATCTCCTTCTCTAACAACGGGAAACAGGGAACAGAGAATGTATGTGTTTCTCAAGATTAGTAACAGATAGAAACAAAAGAAGGACACAGTGATTCATCTACCTAGAGAAGTTACACAGGTTTACACAGAGAATTCCAAGTATAAGTACAAGAAAATAAGAGAGACTTAGAAAACTGGTACAACCTACATTGTTGATAGAGTTGGGAGTACTTAGCACTGTGAAAACAGCACTTTCGCCGAAAGAAATCCACTTCTCTAAGACCGGGAAAGAGTGAAAAGCGAATGTATGAGTTTCTCAAGATTGGTAACAGATAGAAACAAGAAAAAGTACACAGTGATTCATCTACCTAGAGAAGTTACAGAGGTTTACACAGAGAATTCCAAGTATAAGTACAAGAAAATAAGAGAGACTTAGAAAACTGATAAAACCTACATTGTTGATAGAGTTGGGAGTACTTACCACTGTGAAAACAGCACTTTCGCCGAAAGAAGTCTACTTCTCTAACAACGGGATACAGGGAACAGAGAATGTATGTGTTTCTCAAGATTAGTAACAGATAGAAACAAAAGAAGGACACAGTGATTCATCTACCTAGAGAAGTTACAGAGGTTTACACAGAAAATTCCAAGTGTAAGTAAAAGAAGGTAAAAGAGACTTAGAAAACTGGTAAAACTTACATTGTTGATATAGTTGGGAGTACTTAGCACTGTGAAAACAGCACTTTCGCCGAAAGAAATCTACTTCTTTAAGACCGGGAAACAGTGAAAAGAGAATGTATGATTTTCTCAAGATTGGTAACAGATAGAAACAAGCGAAAGTACACAGTGATTCACCTACCTAGAGAAGTTACACAGGTTTACACAGAGAATTCCAAGTATAAGTACAAGAAAATAAGAGAGACTTAGAAAACTGGTAAAACCTACATTGTTGATAGAGTTGGGAGTACTTAGCACTGTGAAATCAGCACTTTCGCCGAAAGAAATCTACTTCTCTAAGACCGGGAAACAGTGAAAAGAGAATGCATGAGTTTCTCAAGATTGGTAACAGATAGAAACAAGAGAAAGTACACACTGATTCATCTACCTAGAGAAGTTGCAGAGGTTTACACAGAGAACTCCAAGTATAAGTACAAGAAAATAAGAGAGACTTAGAAAACTGGTAAAACCTACATTGTTGATAGAGTTGGGAGTACTTAAAACTGTGAAAACAGCACTTTCGCAGACAGAAATCTACTTCTCAAATACCGGGAAACAGTGAACAGAGAATGTACGAGTTTCTCAAGATTAGTAACAGACAGAAGCAAGAGAAAGTACACAGTGATTCATCTACCTAGAGAAGTTACACAGGATTACACAGAGAATTCCAAGTATAAGTACAAGAAAATAAGAGAGACTTAGAAAACTGGTAAAACCTACATTGTTGATAGAGTTGGGAGTACTTAGCACTGTGAAAACAGCACTTTCGCCAAAAGAAATCTACTTCTCTAACAACGGGAAACAGGGAACAGAGAATGTATGTGTTTCTCAAGATTAGTAACAGATAGAAACAAAAGAAGGACACAGTGATTCATCTACCTAGAGAAGTTACAGAGATTTAAACAGAAAATTCCAAGTGTAAGTAAAAGAAGATAAGAGAGACTTAGAAAACTGGTAAAACTTACATTGTTGATTGAGTTGGGAGTACTTAGCACTGTGAAAACAGCACTTTCGTAAAAAGAAATCTACTTCTCTAAGACCGGGAAACAGTGAAAAGAGAATGTATGAGTTTCTCAAGATTGGTAACAGATAGAAACAAGCGAAAGTACACAGTGATTCACCTACCTAGAGAAGTTACACAGGTTTACACAGAGTATTCCAAGTATAAGTACAAGAAAATAAGAGAGACTTAGAAATCTGGTAAAACCTACATTGTTGATAGAGTTGGGAGTACTTAGCACTGTGAAAACAGCACTTTCGCCGAAAAAAATCTACTTCTCTAAGACCGGGAAACAGTGAAAAGAGAATGCATGAGTTTCTCAAGATTGGTAACAGATAGAAACAAGAGAAAGTACACAGTGATTCATCTACCAAGAGAAGTTACAGAGGTTTACACAGAGAATTCCAAGTATAAGTACAATAAAATAAGAGAGACTTAGAAAAATGGTAAAACCTACATTGTTGATAGAATTCGTAGTACTTAGCACTGTGATAACAGCACTTTCGCCGAAAGAAATCTACTTCTCTACCACAGGGAAACAGTGAAAAGAGAATGCATGAGTTTCTCAAGATTAGTTACAGATAGAAATAAAAGAAGTACACAGTGATTCATCTACCTAGAGAAGTTACAGAGGTTTACACAGAAAATTCCAAGTATAATTAAAAGAAGATAAGAGAGACTTAAAAAAGTGGTAAAACTTACATTGTTGATTGAGTTGGGAGTACGCAGCAGTGTGAAAACAGCACTTTAGCAGAAAGAAATGTACTTCTCTAACACCGGGAAACAGGGAAGAGAGAATGTATGAGTTTCTCAAGATTGGTAACAGATAGAAACAAGAGAAAGTACACAGTGATTCATCTACCTAGAGAAGTTACAGAGGTTTACACAGAGAATTCCAAGTATAAGTACAAGAAAATAAGAGAGACTTAGAAAACTGGTAAAACCTACATTGTTGATAGAGTTGGGAGTACTTAGCACTGTGAAAACAGCACTTTCGCAGAAAAAATCTACTTCTCTGAGACCGGGATACAGTGAACAGAGAATGTATGAGTTTCTCAAGATTGGTAACAGATAGAAACAAGAGAAAGTACACAGTGATTCATCTACCTGGAGAAGTTACAGAGGTTTACACAGAGAATTCCAAGTATAAGTACAAGAAAATAAGGGAGACTTAGAAAACTGGTAAAACCTACATTGTTGATAGAGTTGGGAGTAATTAGCACTGTGAAAACAGCACTTTCGCAGAAAGAAATCTACTTCTCTAACACCGGGAAACAGGGAAGAGAGAATGAATGAGTTTCTCAAGATTGGTAACAGATAGAAACAAGAGAAGGTACACAGTGATTCATCTACCTAGAGAAGTTACAGAGGTTTACACAGAGAATTCCAAGTATAAGTACAAGAAAATAAGAGAGACTTAGAAAACTGGTAAAACCTACATTGTTGATAGAGTTGGGAGTACTTAGCACTGTGATAACAGCACTTTCGCCGAAAGAAATCTACTTCTCTAAGACCGGGAAACAGTGAAAAGAGAATGTATGAGTTTCTCAAGATTAGTTGCAGATAGAAATAAAAGAAGTACACGGTGATTCATCTACCTAGAGAAGTTACAGAGGTTTACACAGAAAATTCCAAGTATAATTAAAAGAAGATAAGAGAGACTTAAAAAAGTGGTAAAACTTACATTGTTGATTGAGTTGCGAGTACTTAGCACTGTGAAAACAGCACTTTCGCAGAAAGAAATCTACTTCTCTAAGACGAGGAAACAGTGAACAGAAAATGTATGAGTTTCTCAAGGTTGGTAACAGATAGAAACAATCGAAAGTACACAGTGATTCATCGACCTAGAGAAGTTACAGAGGTTTACACAGAGAATTCCAAGTATAAGTACAAGAAAATAAGAGAGACTTAGAAAACTGGTAAAACCTACATTGTTGATAGAGTTGGGAGTACTTAGCACTGTGAAAACAGCACTTTCGCCGAAAGAAATCTACTACTCTAAGACCGGGAAACAGTGAAAAGAGAATGTATGAGTTTCTCAAGATTGGTAACAGATAGAAACAAGAGAAAGTACACAGTGATTCACCTACCTAGAGAAGTTACAGAGGTTTACACAGAGAACTCCAAGTATAAGTACAAGAAAATAAGAGAGACTTAGAAAACTGGTAAAACCTACATTGTTGATAGAGTTGGGAGTACTTAAAACTGTGAAAACAGCACTTTCGCAGACAGAAATCTACTTCTCTAATACCGGGAAACAGTGAACAGAGAATGTACGAGTTTCTCAAGATTAGTAACAGACAGAAGCAAGAGAAAGTACACAGTGATTCATCTACCTAGAGAAGTTACACAGGATTACACAGAGAATTCCAAGTATAAGTACAAGAGAATAAGAGAGACTTAGAAAACTGGTAAAACCTACATTGTTGATAGAGTTGGGAGTACTTAGCACTGTGAAAAAAGCACGTTCGTCGAAAGAAATCTACTTCTCTAACAACGGGAAACAGGGAACAGAGAATGTATGTGTTTCTCAAGATTAGTAACAGATAGAAACAAAAGAAGGACACAGTGATTCTTCTACCTAGAGAAGTTACAGAGGTTTAAACAGAAAATTCCAAGTGTAAGTAAAAGAAGATAAGAGAGACTTAGAAAACTGGTAAAACTTACATTGTTGATTGAGTTGGGAGTACTTAGCACTGTGAAAACAGCACTTTCGTAAAAAGAAATCTACTTCTCTAAGACCGGGAAACAGTGAAAAGAGAATGTATGAGTTTCTCAAGATTGGTAACAGATAGAAACAAGCGAAAGTACACAGTGATTCACCTACCTAGAGAAGTTACACAGGTTTACACAGAGTATTCCAAGTGTAAGTACAAGAAAATAAGAGAGACTTAGAAATCTGGGAAAACCTACATTGTTGATAGAGTTGGGAGTACTTAGCACTGTGAAAACAGCACTTTCGCGGAAAAAAATCTACTTCTCTAAGACCGGGAAACAGTGAAAAGGGAATGCATGAGTTTCTCAAGATTGGTAACAGATAGAAACAAGAGAAAGTACACAGTGATTCATCTACCTAGAGAAGTTACAGAGGTTTACACAGAGAATTCCAAGTATAAGTACAATAAAATAAGAGAGACTTAGAAAAATGGTAAAACCTACATTGTTGATAGAATTCGTAGTACTTAGCACTGTGATAACAGCACTTTCGCCGAAAGAAATCTACTTCTCTACCAGAGGGAAACAGTGAAAAGAGAATGTATGAGTTTCTCAAGATTCGTTACAGATAGAAATAAAAGAAGTACACAGTGATTCATCTACCTAGAGAAGTTACAGAGGTTTACACAGAAAATTCCAAGTATAATTAAAAGAAGATAAGACAGACTTAAAAAAGTGGTAAAACTTACATTGTTGATTGAGTTGGGAGTACGCAGCAGTGTGAAAACAGCACTTTCGCAGAAAGAAATGTACTTCTCTAACACCGGGAAACAGGGAAGAGAGAATGTATGAGTTTCTCAAGATTGGTAACAGATAGAAACAAGAGAAAGTACACAGTGATTCATCTACCTAGAGAAGTTACAGAGGTTTACACAGAGAATTCCAAGTATAAGTACAAGAAAATAAGAGAGACTTAGAAAACTGGTAAAACCTACATTGTTGATAGAGTTGGGAGTACTTAGCACTGTGAAAACAGCACTTTCGCAGAAAAAATCTACTTCTCTGAGACCGGGATACAGTGAACAGAGAATGTATGAGTTTCTCAATATTGGTAACAGATAGAAACAAGAGAAAGTACACAGTGATTCATCTACCTGGAGAAGTTACAGAGGTTTACACAGAGAATTCCAAGTATAAGTACAAGAAAATAAGGGAGACTTAGAAAACTGGTAAAACCTACATTGTTGATAGAGTTGGGAGTACTTAGCACTGTGAAAACAGCACTTTCGCAGAAAGAAATCTACTTCTCTAACACCGGGAAACAGGGAAGAGAGAATGAATGAGTTTCTCCAGATTGGTAACAGATAGAAACAAGAGAAAGTACACAGTGATTCATCTACCTAGAGAAGTTACAGAGGTTTACACAGAGAATTCCAAGTATAAGTACAAAAAAATAAGAGAGACTTAGAAAACTGGTAAAACCTACATTGTTGATAGAGTTGGGAGTACTTAGCACTGTGATAACAGCACTTTCGCCGAAAGAAATCTACTTCTCTAATACCGGGAAACAGTGAAAAGAGAATGTATGAGTTTCTCAAGATTAGTTACAGATAGAAATAAAAGAAGTACACGGTGATTCATCTACCTAGAGAAGTTACAGAGGTTTACACAGAAAATTCCAAGTATAATTAAAAGAAGATAAGAGAGACTTAAAAAAGTGGTAAAACTTACATTGTTGATTGAGTTGCGAGTACTTAGCACTGTGAAAACAGCACTTTCGCAGAAAGAAATCTACTTCTCTAAGACGAGGAAACAGTGAACAGAAAATGTATGAGTTTCTCAAGGTTGGTAACAGATAGAAACAATCGAAAGTACACAGTGATTCATCGACCTAGAGAAGTTACAGAGGTTTACACAGAGATTTCCAAGTATAAGTACAAGAAAATAAGAGAGACTTAGAAAACTGGTAAAACCTACATTGTTGATAGAGTTGGGAGTACTTAGCACTGTGAAAACAGCACTTTCGCCGAAAGAAATCTACTTCTCTAAGACCGGGAAACAGTGAAAAGCGAATGTATGAGTTTCTCAAGATTGGTAACAGATAGAAACAAGAGAAAGTACACAGTGATTCACCTACCTAGAGAAGTTACAGAGGTTTACACAGAGAACTCCAAGTATAAGTACAAGAAAATAAGAGAGACTTAGAAAACTGGTAAAACCTACATTGTTGATAGAGTTGGGAGTACTTAAAACTGTGAAAACAGCACTTTCGCAGACAGAAATCTACTTCTCTAATACCGGGAAACAGTGAACAGAGAATGTACGAGTTTCTCAAGATTAGTAACAGACAGAAGCAAGAGAAAGTACACAGTGATTCATCTACCTAGAGAAGTTACACAGGATTACACAGAGAATTCCAAGAATAAGTACAAGAGAATAAGAGAGACTTAGAAAACTGGTAAAACCTACATTGTTGATAGAGTTGGGAGTACTTAGCACTGTGAAAAAAGCACGTTCGTCGAAAGAAATCTACTTCTCTAAGACTGCGAAACAGTGAAAAGAGAATGTCTGAGTTTCTCAAGATTGGTAACAGATAGAAACAAGAGAAAGTACACAGTGATTCATCTACCTAGAGAAGTTACAGAGGTTTACACAGAAAATTCCAAGTGTAAGTAAAAGAAGATAAGAGAGACTTAGAAAACTGGTAAAACTTACATTGTTGATTGAGCTGGGAGTACTTAGCACTGTGAAAACAGCACTTTCGCCGAAAGAAATCTACTTCTCTAGGACCGGGAAACAGTGAAAAGAGAATGTATGAGTTTCTCAAGATTGGTAACAGATAGAAACAAAAGAAAGTACACAGTGATTCATCTACCTAGAGAAGTTACAGAGGTTTACACAGAGAATTCCAAGTATAAGTACAAGAGAATAAGAGAGACTTAGAAAACTGGTAAAACCTACATTGCTGATAGAGTTGGGAGTACTTAAAACTGTGAAGACAGCACTTTCGCAGAAAGAAATCTACTTCTCTAAGACCGGAAACAGTGAACAGAGAATGTACGAGTTTCTCAAGATTAGTAACAGACAGAAGCAAGAGAAAGTACACAGTGATTCATCTACCTAGAGAATTTACACAGGTTTACACAGAGAATTCCAAGTATAAGTACAAGAAAATAAGAGAGACTTAGAAAACTGGTAAAACCTACATTGTTCATAGAGTTGGGAGTACTTAGCACTGTGAAAACAGCACGTTCGCCGAAAGAAATCTACTTCTCTAAGACCGGGAAACAGTGAAAAGAGAATGTATGAGTTTCTCAAGATTGGTAACAGATAGAAACAAGAGAAAGTACACAGTGATTCATCTACCTAGAGAAGTTACAGAGGTTTACACAGAGAATTCCAAGTATAAGTACAAGAAAATAAGAGAGACTTAGAAAACTGGTAAAACCTACATTGTTGATAGAGTTGGGAGTACTTAGCACTGGGAAAACAGCACTTTCGCCAAAAGAAATCTACTTCTCTAACAACGGGAAACAGGGAACAGAGAATGTATGTGTTTCTCAAGATTAGTAACAGATAGAAACAAAAGAAGGACACAGTGATTCATCTACCTAGAGAAGTTACAGAGGTTTAAACAGAAAATTCCAAGTGTAAGTAAAAGAAGATAAGAGAGACTTAGAAAACTGGTAAAACTTACATTGTTGATTGAGTTGGGAGTACTTAGCACTGTGAAAACAGCACTTTCGCAGAAAGAAATCTACTTCTCTAAGACTGGGAAACAGTGAAAAGAGAATGTATGAGTTTCTTAAGATTGGTAACAGATAGAAACAAGCGAAAGTACACAGTGATTCACCTACCTAGAGAAGTTACACAGGTTTACACAGAGAATTCCAAGTATAAGTACAAGAAAATAAGAGAGACTTAGAAATCTGGTAAAACCTACATTGTTGATAGAGTTGGGAGTACTTAGCACTGTGAAAACAGCACTTTCGCCGAAAAAAATCTACTTCTCTAAGACCGGGAAACAGTGAAAAGAGAATGTATGATTTTCTCAAGATTGGTAACAGATAGAAACAAGCGAAAGTACACAGCGATTCACCTACCTAGAGAAGTTACACAGGTTTACACAGAGAATTCCAAGTATAAGTACAAGAAAATAAGAGAGACTTAGAAAACTGATAAAACTTACATTGTTGATAGAGTTGGGAGTACTTAGCACTGTGAAAACAGCACTTTCGTAAAAAGACATCTACTTCTCTAAGACCGGAAACAGTGAAAAGAGAATGTATGAGTTTCTCAAGATTGGTAACAGATAGAAACAAGCGAAAGTACACAGTGATTCACCTACCTAGAGAAGTTACACAGGTTTACCCAGAGAATTCCAAGTATAAGTACAAGAAAATAAGAGAGACTTAGAAATCTGGTAAAACCTACATTGTTGATAGAGTTGGGAGTACTTAGCACTGTGAAAACAGCACTTTCGCCGAAAAAAATCTACTTCTCTAAGACCGGGAAACAGTGAAAAGAGAATGCATGAGTTTCTCAAGATTGGTAACAGATAGAAAGAAGAGAAAGTACACAGTGATTCATCTACCTAGAGAAGTTACAGAGGTTTACACAGAGAATTCCAAGTATAAGTACAATAAAATAAGAGAGACTTAGAAAAATTGTAAAACCTACATTGTTGATAGAATTCGTAGTACTTAGCACTCTGATAACAACACTTTCGCCGAAAGAAATCTACTTCTCTATCACAGGGAAACAGTGAAAAGAGAATGTATGAGTTTCTCAAGATTAGTTACAGATAGAAATAAAAGAATTACACAGTGATTCATCTACCTAGAGAAGTTACAGAGGTTTACACAGAAAATTCCAAGTATAATTAAAAGAAGATAAGACAGACTTAAAAAAGTGGTAAAACTTACATTGTTGATTGAGTTGGGAGTACGCAGCAGTGTGAAAACAGCACTTTCGCCGAAAGAAATCTAGTTCTCTAAGACAGGGAAACAGTGAACAGAGAATGTATGAGTTTCTCAAGATTGGTAACAGATAGAAACAAGAGAAAGTACACAGTGATTCATCTACCTAGAGAATTTACACAGGTTTACACAGAGAATTCCATGTATAAGTACAAGAAAATAAGAGAGACTTAGAAAACTGGTAAAACCTACATTGTTGATAGAGTTGGGAGTACTTAGCACTGTGAAAACAGCACTTTCGCAGAAAGAAATCTACTTCTCTAAGACCGGGAAACAGTGAAAAGAGAATGTATGAGTTTCTCAAGATTGAAAACAGATAGAAACAAGGGAAAGTACACAGTGATTCATCTACCTAGAGAAGTTACACAGGTTTACACAGAGAATTCCAAGTATAAGTACAAGAAAATAAGAGAGACTTAGAAAACAGGTAAAACCTACATTGTTGATAGAGTTGGGAGTACTTAGCACTGTGAAAACAGCACTTTCGCCGAAAGAAATCTACTTCTCTAAGACCGGGAAACATTGAAAAGCGAATGTATGAGTTTCTCAAGATTGGTAACAGATAGAAACAAGAGAAAGTACACAGTGATTCATCTACCTAGAGAAGTTACAGAGGTTTACACAGAGAATTCCAAGTATAAGTACAAGAAAATAAGAGAGACTTACAAAACTGGTAAAACCTACATTGTTGATAGAGTTGGGAGTACTTAGCACTGTGAAAACAGCACTTTCGCCAAAAGAAATCTACTTCTCTAACAACGGGAAACAGGGAACAGAGAATGTATGTGTTTCTCAAGATTAGTAACAGATAGAAACAAAAGAAGGACACAGTGATTCATCTACCTAGAGAAGTTACAGAGGTTTAAACAGAAAATTCCAAGTGTAAGTAAAAGAAGATAAGAGAGACTTAGAAAACTGGTAAAACTTACATTGTTGATTGAGTTGGGAGTACTTAGCACTGTGAAAACAGCACTTTCGTAAAAAGAAATCTACATCTCTAAGACCGGGAAACAGTGAAAAGAGAATGTATGAGTTTCTCAAGATTGGTAACAGATAGAAACAAGCGAAAGTACACAGTGATTCACCTACCTAGAGAAGTTACAAAGGTTTACACAGAGTATTCCAAGTATAAGTACAAGAAAATAAGAGAGACTTAGAAATCTGGTAAAAGCTACATTGTTGATAGAGTTGGGAGTACTTAGCACTGTGAAAACAGCACTTTCGCCGAAAAAAATCTACTTCTCTAAGACCGGGAAACAGTGAAAAGAGAATGCATGAGTTTCTCAAGATTGGTAACAGATAGAAACAAGAGAAAGTACACAGCGATTCACCTACCTAGAGAAGTTACAGAAGTTTACACAGAGAATTCCAAGTATAAGTACAAGAAAATAAGAGAGACTTAGAAAAATGGTAAAACCTACATTGTTGATAGAATTCGTAGTATTTAGCACTGTGATAACAGCACTTTCGCCGAAAGAAATCTACTTCTCTACCACAGGGAAACAGTGAAAAGAGAATGTATGAGTTTCTCAAGATTAGTTACAGATAGAAATAAAAGAAGTACACAGTGATTCAACTACCTAGAGAAGTTACAGAGGTTTACACAGAAAATTCCAAGTATAAGTACAAGAAAATAAGAGAGACTTAGAAAACTGATAAAACTTACATTGTTGATAGAGTTGGGAGTACTTAGCACTGTGAAAACAGCACTTTCGTAAAAAGACATCTACTTCTCTAAGACCGGAAACAGTGAAAAGAGAATGTATGATTTTCTCAAGATTGGTAACAGATAGAAACAAGCGAAAGTACACAGTGATTCATCTACCTAGAGACGTTACACAGGTTTACCCAGAGAATTCCAAGTATAAGTACAAGAAAATAAGAGAGACTTAGAAATCTGGTAAAACCTACATTGTTGATAGAGTTGGGAGTACTTAGCACTGTGAAAACAGCCCTTTCGCAGAAAAAAATCTACTTCTCTAAGACCGGGAAACAGTGAAAAGAGAATGCATGAGTTTCTCAAGATTGGTAACAGATAGAAACAAGAGAAAGTACACAGTGATTCATCTACCTAGAGAAGTTACAGAGGTTTACACAGAGAATTCCAAGTATAAGTACAATAAAATAAGAGAGACTTAGAAAAATGGTAAAACCTACATTGTTGATAGAATTCGTAGTACTTAGCACTCTGATAACAGCACTTTCGCCGAAGGAAATCTACTTCTCTATCACAGGGAAACAGTGAAAAGAGAATGTATGAGTTTCTCAAGATTAGTTACAGATAGAAATAAAAGAAGTACACCGTGATTCATCTACCTAGAGAAGTTACAGAGGTTTACACAGAAAATTCCAAGTATAATTAAAAGAAGATAAGACAGACTTAAAAAAGTGGTAAAACTTACATTGTTGATTGAGTTGGGAGTACGCAGCAGTGTGAAAACAGCACTTTCGCCGAAAGAAATCTAGTTCTCTAAGACCGGGAAACAGTGAACAGAGAATGTATGAGTTTCTCAAGATTGGTAACAGATAGAAACAAGGGAAAGTACACAGTGATTCATCTACCTAGAGAAGTTACACAGGTTTACACAGAGAATTCCAAGTATAAGTACAAGAAAATAAGAGAGACTTAGAAAACTGGTAAAACCTACATTGTTGATAGAGTTGGGAGTACTTAGCACTGTGAAAACAGCACTTTCGCCGAAAGAAATCTACTTCTCTAAGACCGGGAAACATTGAAAAGCGAATGTATGAGTTTCTCAAGATTGGTAACAGATAGAAACAAGAGAAAGTACACAGTGATTCATCTACCTAGAGAAGTTACAGAGGTTTACACAGAGAAATCCAAGTATAAGTACAAGAAAATAAGAGAGACTTAGAAAACTGGTAAAACCTACATTGTTGATAGAGTTGGGAGTACTTAGCACTGTGAAAACAGCACTTTCGCCAAAAGAAATCTACTTCTCTAACAACGGGAAACAGGGAACAGAGAATGTATGAGTTTCTCAAGATTAGTAACAGAAACAAAAGAAGGACACAGTGATTCATCTACCTAGAGAAGTTACAGAGGTTTAAACAGAAAATTCCAAGTGTAAGTAAAAGAAGATAAGAGAGACTTAGAAAACTGGTAAAACTTACATTGTTGATTGAGTTGGGAGTACTTAGCACTGTGAAAACAGCACTTTCGCAGAAAGAAATCTACTTCTCTAAGACTGGGAAACAGTGAAAAGAGAATGTATGAGTTTCTCAAGATTGGTAACAGATAGAAACAAGCGAAAGTACACAGTGATTCACCTACCTAGAGAAGTTACACAGGTTTACACAGAGAATTCCAAGTATAAGTACAAGAAAATAAGAGAGACTTAGAAATCTGGTAAAACCTACATTGTTGATAGAGTTGGGAGTACTTAGCACTGTGAAAACAGCACTTTCGCCGAAAAAAATCTACTTCTCTAAGACCGGGAAACAGTGAAAAGAGAATGTATGATTTTCTCAAGATTGGTAACAGATAGAAACAAGCGAAAGTACACAGCGATTCACCTACCTAGAGAAGTTACACAGGTTTACACAGAGAATTCCAAGTATAAGTACAAGAAAATAAGAGAGACTTAGAAAACTGATAAAACTTACATTGTTGATAGAGTTGGGAGTACTTAGCACTGTGAAAACAGCACTTTCGTAAAAAGACATCTACTTCTCTAAGACGGGAAACAGTGAAAAGAGAATGTATGAGTTTCTCAAGATTGGTAACAGATAGAAACAAGCGAAAGTACACAGTGATTCACCTACCTAGAGAAGTTACACAGGTTTACCCAGAGAATTCCAAGTATAAGTACAAGAAAATAAGAGAGACTTAGAAATCTGGTAAAACCTACATTGTTGATAGAGTTGGGAGTACTTAGCACTGTGAAAACAGCACTTTCGCCGAAAAAAATCTACTTCTCTAAGACCGGGAAACAGTGAAAAGAGAATGCATGAGTTTCTCAAGATTGGTAACAGATAGAAACAAGAGAAAGTACACAGTGATTCATCTACCTAGAGAAGTTACAGAGGTTTACACAGAGAATTCCAAGTATAAGTACAATAAAATAAGAGAGACTTAGAAAAATTGTAAAACCTACATTGTTGATAGAATTCGTAGTACTTAGCACTCTGATAACAGCACTTTCGCCGAAAGAAATCTACTTCTCTATCACAGGGAAACAGTGAAAAGAGAATGTATGAGTTTCTCAAGATTAGTTACAGATAGAAATAAAAGAATTACACAGTGATTCATCTACCTAGAGAAGTTACAGAGGTTTACACAGAAAATTCCAAGTATAATTAAAAGAAGATAAGACAGACTTAAAAAAGTGGTAAAACTTACATTGTTGATTGAGTTGGGAGTACGCAGCAGTGTGAAAACAGCACTTTCGCCGAAAGAAATCTAGTTCTCTAAGACAGGGAAACAGTGAACAGAGAATGTATGAGTTTCTCAAGATTGGTAACAGATAGAAACAAGAGAAAGTACACAGTGATTCATCTACCTAGAGAATTTACACAGGTTTACACAGAGAATTCCAAGTATAAGTACAAGAAAATAAGAGAGACTTAGAAAACTGGTAAAACCTACATTGTTGATAGAGTTGGGAGTACTTAGCACTGTGAAAACAGCACTTTCGCAGAAAGAAATCTACTTCTCTAAGACCGGGAAACAGTGAAAAGAGAATGTATGAGTTTCTCAAGATTGAAAACAGATAGAAACAAGGGAAAGTACACAGTGATTCATCTACCTAGAGAAGTTACACAGGTTTACACAGAGAATTCCAAGTATAAGTACAAGAAAATAAGAGAGACTTAGAAAACAGGTAAAACCTACATTGTTGATAGAGTTGGGAGTACTTAGCACTGTGAAAACAGCACTTTCGTCGAAAGAAATCTACTTCTCTAAGACCGGGAAACATTGAAAAGCGAATGTATGAGTTTCTCAAGATTGGTAACAGATAGAAACAAGAGAAAGTACACAGTGATTCATCTACCTAGAGAAGTTACAGAGGTTTACACAGAGAATTCCAAGTATAAGTACAAGAAAATAAGAGAGACTTAGAAAACTGGTAAAACCTACATTGTTGATAGAGTTGGGAGTACTTAGCACTGTGAAAACAGCACTTTCGCCAAAAGAAATCTACTTCTCTAACAACGGGAAACAGGGAACAGAGAATGTATGTGTTTCTCAAGATTAGTAACAGATAGAAACAAAAGAAGGACACAGTGATTCATCTACCTAGAGAAGTTACAGAGGTTTAAACAGAAAATTCCAAGTGTAAGTAAAAGAAGATAAGAGAGACTTAGAATACTGGTAAAACTTACATTGTTGATTGAGTTGGGAGTACTTAGCACTGTGAAAACAGCACTTTCGTAAAAAGAAATCTACATCTCTAAGACCGGGAAACAGTGAAAAGAGAATGTATGAGTTTCTCAAGATTGGTAACAGATAGAAACAAGCGAAAGTACACAGTGATTCACCTACCTAGAGAAGTTACAAAGGTTTACACAGAGTATTCCAAGTATAAGTACAAGAAAATAAGAGAGACTTAGAAATCTGGTAAAAGCTACATTGTTGATAGAGTTGGGAGTACTTAGCACTGTGAAAACAGCACTTTCGCCGAAAAAAATCTACTTCTCTAAGACCGGGAAACAGTGAAAAGAGAATGCATGAGTTTCTCAAGATTGGTAACAGATAGAAACAAGAGAAAGTACACAGCGATTCACCTACCTAGAGAAGTTACAGAGGTTTACACAGAGAATTCGAAGTATAAGTACAAGAAAATAAGAGAGACTTAGAAAAATGGTAAAACCTACATTGTTGATAGAATTCGTAGTATTTAGCACTGTGATAACAGCACTTTCGCCGAAAGAAATCTACTTCTCTACCACAGGGAAACAGTGAAAAGAGAATGTATGAGTTTCTCAAGATTAGTTACAGATAGAAATAAAAGAAGTACACAGTGATTCAACTACCTAGAGAAGTTACAGAGGTTTACACAGAAAATTCCAAGTATAAGTACAAGAAAATAAGAGAGACTTAGAAAACTGATAAAACTTACATTGTTGATAGAGTTGGGAGTACTTAGCACTGTGAAAACAGCACTTTCGTAAAAAGACATCTACTTCTCTAAGACCGGAAACAGTGAAAAGAGAATGTATGATTTTCTCAAGATTGGTAACAGATAGAAACAAGCGAAAGTACACAGTGATTCATCTACCTAGAGACGTTACACAGGTTTACCCAGAGAATTCCAAGTATAAGTACAAGAAAATAAGAGAGACTTAGAAATCTGGTAAAACCTACATTGTTGATAGAGTTGGGAGTACTTAGCACTGTGAAAACAGCCCTTTCGCCGAAAAAAATCTACTTCTCTAAGACCGGGAAACAGTGAAAAGAGAATGCATGAGTTTCTCAAGATTGGTAACAGATAGAAACAAGAGAAAGTACACAGTGATTCATCTACCTAGAGAAGTTACAGAGGTTTACACAGAGAATTCCAAGTATAAGTACAATAAAATAAGAGAGACTTAGAAAAATGGTAAAACCTACATTGTTGATAGAATTCGTAGTACTTAGCACTCTGATAACAGCACTTTCGCCGAAGGAAATCTACTTCTCTATCACAGGGAAACAGTGAAAAGAGAATGTATGAGTTTCTCAAGATTAGTTACAGATAGAAATAAAAGAAGTACACCGTGATTCATCTACCTAGAGAAGTTACAGAGGTTTACACAGAAAATTCCAAGTATAATTAAAAGAAGATAAGACAGACTTAAAAAAGTGGTAAAACTTACATTGTTGATTGAGTTGGGAGTACGCAGCAGTGTGAAAACAGCACTTTCGCCGAAAGAAATCTAGTTCTCTAAGACCTGGAAACAGTGAACAGAGAATGTATGAGTTTCTCAAGATTGGTAACAGATAGAAACAAGGGAAAGTACACAGTGATTCATCTACCTAGAGAAGTTACACAGGTTTACACAGAGAATTCCAAGTATAAGTACAAGAAAATAAGAGAGACTTAGAAAACTGGTAAAACCTACATTGTTGATAGAGTTGGGAGTACTTAGCACTGTGAAAACAGCACTTTCGCCGAAAGAAATCTACTTCTCTAAGACCGGGAAACATTGAAAAGCGAATGTATGAGTTTCTCAAGATTGGTAACAGATAGAAACAAGAGAAAGTACACAGTGATTCATCTACCTAGAGAAGTTACAGAGGTTTACACAGAGAAATCCAAGTATAAGTACAAGAAAATAAGAGAGACTTAGAAAACTGGTAAAACCTACATTGTTGATAGAGTTGGGAGTACTTAGCACTGTGAAAACAGCACTTTCGCCAAAAGAAATCTACTTCTCTAACAACGGGAAACAGGGAACAGAGAATGTATGAGTTTCTCAAGATTAGTAACAGAAACAAAAGAAGGACACAGTGATTCATCTACCTAGAGAAGTTACAGAGGTTTAAACAGAAAATTCCAAGTGTAAGTAAAAGAAGATAAGAGAGACTTAGAAAACTGGTAAAACTTACATTGTTGATTGAGTTGGTAGTACTTAGCACTGTGAAAACAGCACTTTCGTAAAAAGAAATCTACTTCTCTAAGACCGGGAAACAGTGAAAAGAGAATGTATGAGTTTCTCAAGATTGGTAACAGATAGAAACAAGCGAAAGTACACAGTGATTCACCTACCTAGAGAAGTTACACAGGTTTACACAGAGTATTCCAAGTATAAGTACAAGAAAATAAGAGAGACTTAGAAATCTGGTAAAACCTACATTGTTGATAGAGTTGGGAGTACGTAGCACTGTGAAAACAGCACTTTCGCCGAAAAAAATCTACTTCTCTAAGACCGGGAAACAGTGAAAAGAGAATGCATGAGTTTCTCAAGATTGGTAACAGATAGAAACAAGAGAAAGTACACAGTGATTCATCTACCTAGAGAAGTTACAGAGGTTTACACAGAGAATTCCAAGTATAAGTACAATAAAATAAGAGAGACTTAGAAAAATGGTAAAACCTACATTGTTGATAGAATTCGTAGTATTTAGCACTGTGATAACAGCACTTTCGCCGAAAAAAATCTACTTCTCTACCACAGGGAAACAGTGAAAAGAGAATGTATGAGTTTCTCAAGATTATTTACAGATAGAAATAAAAGAAGTACACAGTGATTCATCTACCTAGAGAAGTTACAGAGGTTTACACAGAAAATTCCAAGTATAATTAAAAGAAGATAAGACAGACTTAAAAAAGTGGTAAAACTTACATTGTTGATTGAGTTGGGAGTACGCAGCAGTGTGAAAACAGCACTTTCGCCGAAAGAAATCTAGTTCTCTAAGACCGGGAAACAGTGAACAGAGAATGTATGAGTTTCTCAAGATTGGTTACAGATAGAAACAAGAGAAAGTACACAGTGATTCATCTACCTAGAGAAGTTACAGAGGTTTACACAGAGAATTCCAAGTATAAGTACAAGAAAATAAGAGAGACTTAGAAAACTGGTAAAACCTACATTGTTAATAGAGTTGGGAGTATTTAGCACTGTGAAAACAGCACTTTCGCAGAAAGAAATGTACTTCTCTAACACTGGGAAACAGGGAAGAGAGAATGTATGAGTTTCTCAAGATTGGTAACAGATAGAAACAAGAGAAAGTAAACAGTGATTCATCTACCTAGAGAAGTTACAGAGGTTTACACAGAGAATTCCAAGTATAAGTACAAGAAAATAAGAGAGACTTAGAAAACTGGTAAAACCTACATTGTTGATAGTGTTGGGAGTACTTAGCACTGTGAAAACAGCACTTTCGCTGAAAAAATCTACTTCTCTGAGACCGGGATACAGTGAACAGAGAATGTATGAGTTTCTCAAGATTGGTAACAGATAGAAACAAGAGAAAGTACACAGTGATTCATCTACCTAGAGAAGTTACAGAGGGTTACACAGAGAATTCCAAGTATAAGTAGAAGAAAATAAGAGACTTGGAAAACTGGTAAAACCTACATTGTTGATAGAGTTGGGAGTACTTAGCACTGTGAAAACATCACATTCGCCAAAAGAAATCTACTTCTCTACGACCGGGAAACAGTGAACAGAGAATGTATGAGTTTCTCAAGATTGGTAACAGATAGAAACAAGAGAAAGTACACAGTGATTCATCTACCTAGAGAAGTTACAGAGGGTTACACAGAAAATTCCAAGTTTAAGTACAAGAAAATAAGAGAGACTTAGAAAACTGGTAAAACCTACATTGTTGATAGAGTTGGGAGTACTTAGCACTGTGAAAACAGCACTTTCGCCTAAAGAAATCTATTTCTCTAAGACCGGGAAACAGTGAAAAGAGAATGTATGAGTTTCCCATGATTGGTAACAGATAGAAACAAGAGAAAGTACACAGTGATTCATCTACCTAGAGAAGTTACAGAGGTTTACCCAGAGAATTCCACGTATAAGTACAAGAAAATAAGAGAGACTTAGAAAACTGGTAAAACCTACATTGTTGATAGAGTTGGGAGTACTTAGCACTGTGAAAACAGCACTTTCTCCGAAAGAAATCTACTTCTCTAACACCGGGAAACAGGTAACAGAGAATGTAGGAGTTTCTCAAGATTAGTAACAGATAGAAACAAAAGAAGTACACAGTGATTCATCTCCCTAGAGAAGTTACAGAGTTTTACACAGAAAATTCCAAGTTTAAGTACAAGAAAATGAGAGAGACTTAGAAAACTGGTAAAACCTACATTGTTGATAGAGTTGGGAGTACTTAGCACTGTGAAAACAGCACTTTCACAGAAAGAAATCTACTTCTCTAAGACCTGGAAACAGTGAACAGAGAATGTATGAGTTTCTAAAGATTGGTAACAGATAGAAACAAGAGAAAGTACACAGTGATTCATCTACCTAGAGAAGTTACAGAGGTTTACACAGAAAATTCCAAGTATAAGTACAAGAAAATAAGAGAGACTTAGAAAACTGGTAAAATCTACATTGTTGATAGAGTTGGGAGTACTTAGCACTGTGAAAACAGCACTTTCGCCGAAAGAAATCTACTTGTCTAAGACCGGGAAAAAGTGAACAGAGAATGTATGAGTTTCTCAAGATTGGTAACAGATAGAAACAACAGAAAGTACACAGTGATTCATCTACCTAGAGAAGTTACAGAGGTTTACACAGAGAATTCCAAGTATAAGTACAAGAAAATAAGAGAGACTTCGAAAACTGGTAAAACCTTCATTGGTGATAGAGTTGGGTGTACTTAGCACTGTGAAAACCGCACTTTCGCAGAAAGAAATCTACTTCTCTGACACCGGGAAACAGGGAAGAGAGAATGTATGAGTTTCTCAAGATTGGTAACAGATAGAAACAAGAGAAAGTACACAGTGATTCAACTACCTAGAGAAGTTACAGTGGTTTACACAGAGAATTCCAAGTATAAGTACAGGAAAATAAGAGAGACTTAGAAAACTGGTAAAACGTACATTGTTGATAGAGTTGGGAGTACTTAGCACTGTGAAAACAGCACTTTCACCGAAAGAAATCTACTTCTGTAAGACCGGGAAACAGTGAAAAGAGAATGTATGAGTTTCTCAAGATTGGTAACAGATAGAAACGAGAAAGTACACAGTGATTCATCTACCTAGAGAAGTTACAGAGGTTTACACAGAGAATTCCAAGTATAAGTACAAGAAAATAAGAGAGACTTAGAAAACTGTTAAAACCTACATTGTTGATAGAGTTGGGAGTACTTAGCACTGTGAAAACAGCACTTTCGCCGAAAGAAATCTACTTCTCTAAGACCGGGAAACAGTGAAAAGAGAATGGATGAGTTTCTCAAGATTGGTAACAGATAGAAACAAGAGAAAGAACACAGTGATTCATCTACCTAGAGAAGTTACAGAGGTTTACACATAGAATTCCAAGTATAAGTACAAGAAAATAAGAGAGACTTAGAAAACTGGTAAAACCTACATTGTTGATAGAGTTGAGAGTACTTAGCACTGTGAAAACAGCACTTTCGCCGAAAGAAATCTACTTCTCTAACACCAGGAAACAGGTAACATAGCATGTATGAGTTTCTCAAGATTAGTAACAGATAGAAACAAAAGAAGTACACAGTGATTCATCTACCTAGAAAAGTTTCAGAGGTTTACACAGAAAATTCCAAGTTTAAGTACAAGAAAATAAGAGAGACTTAGAAAACTGGTAAAACTTACATTGTTGATTGAGTTGGGAGTACTTAGCACTGTGAAAACAGCACTTTCGCCGAAAGAAATCTACTTCTCTAAGACCGTGAAACAGTGAAAAGAGAATGTATGAGTTTCTCAAGATTGGTAACAGATAGAAACAAGAGAGAGTACACAGTGATTCATCTACCTAGAGAAGTTACTGAGGTTTACAAAGAGAATTCCAAGTATAAGTACAAGAAAATGAGAGAGACTTAGAAAACTGGTAAAACCTACATTGTTGATAGAGTTGGGAGTACTTAGCACTGTGAAAACAGCACCTTCTCCGAAAGAAGTCTACTTCTCTAAGACCGGGAAACAGTGAAAAGAGAATGTATGAGTTTCTCAAGATTGGTAACAGATAGAAACAAGAGAAAGTACACAGTGATTCATTTACCTGGAGAAGTTACAGAGGTTTACACAGAAAATTCCAAGTATAAGTAAAAGAAGATAAGAGAGTCTTAGAAAAGTGGTTAAACTTACATTGTTGATTGAGTTGGGAGTACATAGCACTGTGAAAACAGCACTTTCGCCGAAAGAAATTTACTTCTCTAAGACCGTGAAACAGTGAAAAGAGAATCTGTGAGTTTCTCAAGATTGTTAACAGATAGAAACAAGAGAAAGTACACAGTGATTCATCTACCTAGAGAAGTTACAGAGGTTTACACAGAGAATTCCAAGTATAAGTACAAGAAAATAAGAGAGACTTAGAAAACTGGTAAATCCTACATTGTTGATAGAGTTGGTAGTACTTAGCACTGTGAAAACAGCACTTTCGCCGAAAGAAATCTACTTCTCTAAGACGGGAAACAGTGAAAAGAGAATGTATGATTGTCTCAAGATTAGTAACAGATAGAAACAAAAGAAGTACACAGTGATTCATCTCCCTAGAGAAGTTGCAGAGTTTTACACAGAAAATTCCAAGTTTAAGTACAAGAAAATGAGAGAGACTTAGAAAACTGGCAAAACTTACATTGTTGATTGAGTTGGGAGTACTTAGCACTGTGAAAACAGCACTTTCGCCGATAGAAATCTACTTCTCTAACACCAGGAAACAGGTAACACAGAATGTATGAGTTTCTCAAGATTAGTAACAGATAGAAACAAAAGAAGTACACAGTGATTCATCTACCTAGAAATGTTTCAGAGGTTTACACAGAAAATTCCAAGTTTAAGTACAAGAAAATAAGAGAGACTTAGAAAACTGGTAAAACTTACATTGTTGATTGAGTTGGGAGTAGTTAGCACTGTGAAAACAGCACTTTCGCCGAAAGAAATCTATTTCTCTAAGACTGGGAAACAGTGAAAAGAGAATGTATGAGTTTCTCAAGATTGGTAACAGATAGAAACAAGAGAAAGTATACAGTGATTCATCTACCTAGAGAAGTTACAGAGGTTTACCCAGAGAATTCCCCGTATAAGTACAAGAAAATAAGAGAGACTTAGAAAACTGGTAAAACCTACATTGTTGATAGAGTTGAGAGTACTTAGCACTGTGAAAACAGCACTTTCGCCGAAAGAAATCTACTTCTCTAACACCAGGAAACAGGTAACACAGAATGTATGAGTTTCTCAAGATTAGTAAGAGATAGAAACAAAAGAAACACACAGTGATTCATCTACCTAGAAAAGTTTCAGAGGTTTACACAGAAAATTCCAAGTTTAAGTACAAGAAAATTAGTGAGACTTAGAAAACTCTTAAAACTTACATTGTTGATTGAGTTGGGAGTACTTAGCACTGTGAAAACAGCACTTTCGCCGAAAGAAATCTATTTCTCTAAGACCGGGAAACAGTGAAAAGAGAATGTATGAGTTTCTCAAGATTGGTAACAGATAGAAACAAGAGAAAGTACACAGTGATTCATCTACCTAGAGAA
Organism: Heterohyrax brucei; assembly: GCA_028571685.1. NCBI lineage: Eukaryota > Metazoa > Chordata > Mammalia > Hyracoidea > Procaviidae > Heterohyrax > Heterohyrax brucei. Next base: position 31,659,536 of record CM053156.1, read on the forward strand.
GTTACAGAGTTTTACACAGAAAATTCCAAGTTTAAGTACAAGAAAATGAGAGAGACTTAGAAAACTGGTAAAACTTACATTGTTGATTGAGTTGGGAGTAGTTAGCACTGTGAAAACAGCACTTTCGCCGAAAGAAATCTACTTCTCTAAGACCGGGAAACAGTGAAAAGAGAATGTATGAGTTTCTCAAGATTGGTAACAGATAGAAACAAGAGAAAGTACACAGTGATTCACCTACCTAGAGAAGTTACAGACGTTTACATAGAGAATTCCAAGTATAAGTACAAGAAAATAAGAGAGACTTAGAAAACTGGTAAAACCTACATTGTTGATAGAGTTGGGAGTACTTAGCACTGTGAAAACAGCACTTTCGCAGAAGAAATCTACTTCTCTAACACCGGGAAAAAGTGAAAAGAGAATGTATGAGTTTCTCAAGATTGGTAACAGATAAAAACAAAAGAAAGTACACAGTGATTCATCTACCTAGAGAAGTTACAGAGGTTTACACAGAAAATTCCAAGTATAAGTAAAAGAAGATAAGAGAGTTAGAAAACTGGTAAAACTTACATTGTTGATTAGGCTGGGAGTACTTAGCACTGTGAAAACAGCACTTTCGCCGAAAGAAATCTACTTCTCTAAGACCGGGAAACAGTGAAAAGAGAATGTATGAGTTTCTCAAGATTGGTAACAGATAGAAACAAGAGAAAGTACACAGTGATTCATCTACCTAGAGAAGTTACACAGGTTTACACAGAGAATTCCAAGTATAAGTACAAGAAAATAAGAGAGACTTAGAAAACTGGTAAAACCTACATTGTTGATAGAGTTGGGAGTACTTAGCACTGTGAAAACAGCACTTTTGCCGAAAGAAATCTACTTCTCTAAGACCGGGAAACAGTGAAAAGAGAATGGATGAGTTTCTCAAGATTGGAAACAGATAGAAACAAGAGAAAGTACACAGTGATTCATCTACCTAGAGAAGTTACAGTGGTTTACACAGAGAATTCCAAGTATAAGTACAAGAAAATAAGAGAGACTTAGAAAACTGGTAAAACTTACATTGTTGATAGAGTTGAGAGTACTTAGCACTGTGAAAACAGCACTTTCGCAGAACGAAATCTACTTCTGTAACACCAGGAAACAGGTAACAGAGAATTTTTGAGTTTCTCAAGATTAGTAACAGATAGAAACAAAAGAAGTACACAGTGATTCATCTCCCTAGAGAAGTTACAGAGTTTTACACAGAAAATTCCAAGTTTCAGTACAAGAAAATGAGAGAGACTTAGAAAACTGGTAAAACTTATATTGTTGATTAAGTTGGGAGTACTTAGCACTGTGAAAACAGCACTTTCGTCGATAGAAATCTACTTCTCTAAGACCGGGAAACAGTGAAAAGACAATGTATGAGTTTCTCAAGATTGGTAACAGATAGGAACAAGAGAAAGTACACAGTGATTCATCTACCTAGAGAAATTACAGAGGTTTACATAGAGAATTCCAAGTATAAGTACAAGAAGATAAGAGAGACTTAGAAAACTGGTAAAACCTACATTGTTGATAGAGTTGGGAGTACTTAGCACTGTGAAAACAGCACTTTCGCAGAAAGAAATCTACTTCTCTAACACCGGGAAACAGGGAAGAGAGAATGTATGAGTTTCTCAAGATTGGTAACAGAGAGAAACAAGAGAAAGAACACAGTGATTCATCTACCTAGAGAAGTTACAGAGGTTTACACATAGAATTCCAAGTATAAGTACAAGAAAATAAGAGAGACTTAGAAAACTGGTAAATCCTACATTGTTGATAGAGTTGGTAGTACTTAGCACTGTGAAAACAGCACTTTCGCCGAAAGAAATCTACTTCTCTAAGACGGGAAACAGTGAAAAGAGAATGTATGATTGTCTCAAGATTAGTAACAGATAGAAACAAAAGAAGTACACAGTGATTCATCTCCCTAGAGAAGTTGCAGAGTTTTACACAGAAAATTCCAAGTTTAAGTACAAGAAAATGAGAGAGACTTAGAAAACTGGCAAAACTTACATTGTTGATTGAGTTGGGAGTACTTAGCACTGTGAAAACAGCACTTTCGCCGATAGAAATCTACTTCTCTAACACCAGGAAACAGGTAACACAGAATGTATGAGTTTCTCAAGATTAGTAACAGATAGAAACAAAAGAAGTACACAGTGATTCATCTACCTAGAAATGTTTCAGAGGTTTACACAGAAAATTCCAAGTTTAAGTACAAGAAAATAAGAGAGACTTAGAAAACTGGTAAAACTTACATTGTTGATTGAGTTGGGAGTAGTTAGCACTGTGAAAACAGCACTTTCGCCGAAAGAAATCTATTTCTCTAAGACTGGGAAACAGTGAAAAGAGAATGTATGAGTTTCTCAAGATTGGTAACAGATAGAAACAAGAGAAAGTATACAGTGATTCATCTACCTAGAGAAGTTACAGAGGTTTACCCAGAGAATTCCCCGTATAAGTACAAGAAAATAAGAGAGACTTAGAAAACTGGTAAAACCTACATTGTTGATAGAGTTGAGAGTACTTAGCACTGTGAAAACAGCACTTTCGCCGAAAGAAATCTACTTCTCTAACACCAGGAAACAGGTAACACAGAATGTATGAGTTTCTCAAGATTAGTAAGAGATAGAAACAAAAGAAATACACAGTGATTCATCTACCTAGAAAAGTTTCAGAGGTTTACACAGAAAATTCCAAGTTTAAGTACAAGAAAATTAGTGAGACTTAGAAAACTCTTAAAACTTACATTGTTGATTGAGTTGGGAGTACTTAGCACTGTGAAAACAGCACTTTCGCCGAAAGAAATCTATTTCTCTAAGACCGGGAAACAGTGAAAAGAGAATGTATGAGTTTCTCAAGATTGGTAACAGATAGAAACAAGAGAAAGTACACAGTGATTCATCTACCTAGAGAAGTTACAGAGTTTTACACAGAAAATTCCAAGTTTAAGTACAAGAAAATGAGAGAGACTTAGAAAACTGGTAAAACTTACATTGTTGATTGAGTTGGGAGTACTTAGCACTGTGAAAACAGCACTTTCGCCAAAAGAAATCTACTTCTCTAAGACCGGGAAACAGTGAAAAGAGAATGTATGAGTTTCTCAAGATTGGTAACAGATAGAAACAAGAGAAAGTACACAGTGATTCACCTACCTAGAGAAGTTACAGACGTTTACATAGAGAATTCCAAGTATAAGTACAAGAAAATAAGAGAGACTTAGAAAACTGGTAAAACCTACATTGTTGATAGAGTTGGGAGTACTTAGCACTGTGAAAACAGCACTTTCGCAGAAGAAATCTACTTCTCTAACACCGGGAAAAAGTGAAAAGAGAATGTATGAGTTTCTCAAGATTGGTAACAGATAAAAACAAAAGAAAGTACACAGTGATTCATCTACCTAGAGAAGTTACAGAGGTTTACACAGAAAATTCCAAGTATAAGTAAAAGAAGATAAGAGAGTTAGAAAACTGGTAAAACTTACATTGTTGATTAGGCTGGGAGTACTTAGCACTGTGAAAACAGCACTTTCGCCGAAAGAAATCTACTTCTCTAAGACCGGGAAACAGTGAAAAGAGAATGTATGAGTTTCTCAAGATTGGTAACAGATAGAAACAAGAGAAAGTACACAGTGATTCATCTACCTAGAGAAGTTACACAGGTTTACACAGAGAATTCCAAGTATAAGTACAAGAAAATAAGAGAGACTTAGAAAACTGGTAAAACCTACATTGTTGATAGAGTTGGGAGTACTTAGCACTGTGAAAACAGCACTTTTGCCGAAAGAAATCTACTTCTCTAACACCGGAAAACAGGTAACAGAGAATGTATGAGTTTCTCAAGATTGGTAACAGATAGAAACAAGAGAGAGTGCACAGTGATTCATCTACCTAGAGAAGTTACAGAGGTTTACACAGAGAATTCCAAGTATAAGTACAAGAAAATAAGAGAGACTTACAAAACTGGTAAAACCTACATTGTTGATAGAGTTGGGAGTACTTAGCACTGTGATAACAGCACTTTCGCCGAAAGAAATCTACTTCTCTAAGACCGGGAAACAGTGAAAAGAGAATGTATGAGTTTCTCAAGATTAGTTACAGATAGAAATAAAAGAAGTACACGGTGATTCATCTAACTAGAGAAGTTACAGAGGTTTACACAGAAAATTCCAAGCATAACTAAAAGAAGATAAGAGAGACTTAAAAAAGTGGTAAAACTTACATTGTTGATTGAGTTGGGAGTACTTAGCACTGTGAAAACAGCACTTTCGCAGAAAGAAATCTACTTCTCTAAGACGAGGAAACAGTGAACAGAAAATGTATGAGTTTCTCAAGATTGGTAACAGATAGAAACAAGAGAGAGTGCACAGTGATTCATCTACCTAGAGAAGTTACAGAGGTTTACACAGAGAATTCCAAGTATAAGTACAAGAAAATAAGAGAGACTTAGAAAACTGGTAAAACCTACATTGTTGATAGAGTTGGGAGTACTTAGCACTGTGAAAACAGCACTTTCGCCGAAAGAAATCTACTTCTCTAAGACCGGGAAACAGTGAAAAGCGAATGTATGAGTTTCTCAAGATTGGTAACAGATAGAAACAAGAGAAAGTACACAGTGATTCATCGACCTAGAGAAGTTACAGAGGTTTACACAGAGAATTCCAAGTATAAGTACAAGAAAATAAGAGAGACTTAGAAAACTGGTAAAACCTACATTGTTGATAGAGTTGGGAGTACTTAGCACTGTGAAAACAGCACTTTCGCAGAAAAAATCTACTTCTCTAAGACCGGGATACAGTGAACAGAGAATGTATGAGTTTCTCAAGATTGGTAACAGATAGAAACGAGAGAAAGTACACAGTGATTCATCTACCTAGAGAAGTTACAGAGGTTTACACAGAGAATTCCAAGTATAAGTACAAGAAAATAAGAGAGACTTACAAAACTGGTAAAACCTACATTGTTGATAGAGTTGGGAGTACTTACCACTGTGAAAACAGCACTTTCGCAGAAAGAAATCTACTTTTCTAAGACCGGGAAACAGTGAAAAGCGAATGTATGAGTTTCTCAAGATTGGTAACAGATAGAAACGAGAGAAAGTACACAGTGATTCATCTACCTAGAGAAGTTACAGAGGTTTACACAGAGAATTCCAAGTATAAGTACAAGAAAATAAGAGAGACTTACAAAACTGGTAAAACCTACATTGTTGATAGAGTTGGGAGTACTTACCACTGTGAAAACAGCACTTTCGCCGAAAGAAATCTACTTCTCTAACAACGGGAAACAGGGAACAGAGAATGTATGTGTTTCTCAAGATTAGTAACAGATAGAAACAAAAGAAGGACACAGTGATTCATCTACCTAGAGAAGTTACACAGGTTTACACAGAGAATTCCAAGTATAAGTACAAGAAAATAAGAGAGACTTAGAAAACTGGTACAACCTACATTGTTGATAGAGTTGGGAGTACTTAGCACTGTGAAAACAGCACTTTCGCCGAAAGAAATCTACTTCTCTAAGACCGGGAAAGAGTGAAAAGCGAATGTATGAGTTTCTCAAGATTGGTAACAGATAGAAACAAGAAAAAGTACACAGTGATTCATCTACCTAGAGAAGTTAGAGAGGTTTACACAGAGAATTCCAAGTATAAGTACAAGAAAATAAGAGAGACTTAGAAAACTGGTAAAACCTACATTGTTGATAGAGTTGGGAGTACTTACCACTGTGAAAACAGCACTTTCGCCGAAAGAAGTCTACTTCTCTATCAACGGGATACAGGGAACAGAGAATGTCTGTGTTTCTCAAGATTAGTAACAGATAGAAACAAAAGAAGGACACAGTGATTCATCTACCTAGAGAAGTTACAGAGGTTTACACAGAAAATTCCAAGTGTAAGTAAAAGAAGATAAGAGAGACTTAGAAAAGTGGTAAAACTTACATTGTTGATTGAGTTGGGAGTACTTAGCACTGTGAAAACAGCACTTTCGCCGAAAGAAATCTACTTCTCTAAGACCGGGAAACAGTGAAAAGAGAATGTATGATTTTCTCAAGATTGGTAACAGATAGAAACAAGCGAAAGTACACAGTGATTCACCTACCTAGAAAAGTTACACAGATTTACACATAGAATTCCAAGTATAAGTACAAGAAAATAACAGAGACTTAGAAAACTGGTAAAACCTACATTGTTGATAGAGTTGGGAGTACTTAGCACTGTGAAAACAGTACTTTCGCCGAAAGAAATCTATTTCTCTAAGACCGGGAAACAGGGAAAAGAGAATGTTTGCGTTTCTCAAGATTGGTAAGAGATAGAAACAAGAGAAAGTACACAGTGATTCATCTACCTAGAGAAGTTACAAAGGTTTACACAGAGAATTCCAAGTATAAGTACAAGAAAATAAGAGAGACTTAGAAACTGGTAAAGCGTACATTGTTGATAGAGTTGGGAGTACTTAAAACTGTGAAAACAGCACTTTCACAGAAAGAAATCTACTTCTCTAAGACCGTGATACAGTGAAAAGAGAATGTATGAGTTTCTCAAGATTGGTAACAGACAGAAGGAAGAGAAAGTACACAGTGATTCATCTACCTAGAGAAGTTACAGAGGTTTACACAGAGAATTCCAAGTATAAGTACAAGAAAATAAGAGAGACTTAGAAAACTGGTAAAACCTACATTGTTGATAGAGTTGAGAGTACTTAGCACTGTGAAACCAGCACTTTCGCAGAAAAAATCTACTTCTCTGAGACCGGGATACAGTGAACAGAGAATGTATGAGTTTCTCAAGATTGGTAACAGATAGAAACAAGAGAAAGTACACAGTGATTCATCTACCTGGAGAAGTTACAGAGGTTTACACAGAGAATTCCAAGTATAAGTACAAGAAAATAAGGGAGACTTAGAAAACTGGTAAAACCTACATTGTTGATAGAGTTGGGAACACTTAGCACTGTGAAAACAGCACTTTCCCAAAAAGAAATCTACTTCTCTAAGACCGGGAAACAGTGAAAAGAGAATGTATGAGTTTCTCAAGATTAGTTACAGATAGAAATAAAAGAAGTACACAGTGATTCATCTACCTAGAGAAGATACAGAGGTTTACACAGAAAATTCCAAGTATAATTAAAAGAAGATAAGAGAGACTTAAAAAAGTGGTAAAACTTACATTGTTGATTGAGTTGGGAGTACTTAGCACTGTGAAAACAGCACTTTCGCAGAAAGAAATCTTCTTCTCTAAGACGAGGAAACAGTGAACAGAAAATGTATGAGTTTCTCAAGGTTGGTAACAGATAGAAACAATCGAAAGTACACAGTGATTCATCGACCTAGAGAAGTTACAGAGGTTTACACAGAGAATTCCAAGTATAAGTACAAGAAAATAAGAGAGACTTAGAAAACTGGTAAAACCTACATTGTTGATAGAGTTGGGAGTACTTAGCACTGTGAAAACAGCACTTTCGCAGAAAGAAATCTACTTCTCTAAGACCGGGAAACAGTGAAAAGAGAACTTATGAGTTTCTCAAGATTGGTAACAGATAGAAAGAAGAGAAAGTACACAGTAATTCATCTATCTAGAGAAGTTACACAGGTTAACACAGAGAATTCCAAGTATAAGTACAAGAAAATAAGAGAGACTTAGAAAACTGGTAAAATCTACATTGTTGATAGAGTTAGAAGAACTTACCACTGTGAAAACAGCACTTTCGCCGAAAGAAATCTATTTCTCTAAGACCGGGAAACAGTGAAAAGAGAATATATGAGTTTCTCAAGATTGGTAACAGATAGAAACAAGAGAAAGTACACAGTGATTCATCTACCTAGAGAAGTTACAGAAGTTTACACAGAGAATTCCAAGTATAAGTACAAGAAAATAAGAGAGACTTAGAAAACTGGTAAAACCTACATTGTTGATAGAGTTGGGAGTACTTAAAACTGTGAAAACAGCACGTTCACAGAAAGAAATCTACTTCTCTAAGACCGGGAAACAGTGAACAGAGAATGTATGAGTTTCTCAAGATTGGTAACAGACAGAAGCAAGAGAAAGTACACAGTGATTCATCGACCTAGAGAAGTTACAGAGATTTACATAGAGAATTCCAAGTATAAGTACAAGAAAATAAGAGAGACTTAGAAAACTGGTAAAACCTACATTGTTGATAGAGTTGGGAGTACTTAGCACTGTGAAAACAGCACTTACGCAAAAAGAATTGTACTTCATTTAGACCGTGAATTAGTGAACAGAGAATGTATGAGTTTCTCAAGATTGGTAACAGATAGAAAGATGAGAAAATACACAGTCATTCATCTACCTAGAGAAGTTACAGAGGTTTACACAGAAAATTCCAAGTATAAGTAAATGAAGATAAGAGAGACTTAGAAAACTGGTAAAACTTACATTGTTGATTGAGTTGGGAGTACTTAGCACTGTGAAAACAGCACTTTCGCCGAAAGAAATCTACTTCTCTAAGACCGGGAAACAGTGAAAAGACAATGTATGAGTTTCTGAACATTGGTAACAGATAGAAACAAGAGAAAGTACACAGTGATTCATCTACCTAGAGAACTTACAGAGGATTACACAGAAAATTCCACGTGTAAGTAAAAGAAGATAAGAGAAACTTAAAAAAGTGGTAAAACTTACACTGTTGATTGAGTTGGGAGTACTTAGCTCTGTGAAAACAGCACTTTCGCCGAAAGAAATCTACTTCTCTAAGAACGGGAAACAGTGAAAAGAGAATGTATGAGTTTCTCAAGATTGGTAACAGATAGAAACAAGAGAAAGTGCACAGTGATTCATCTACCTAGAGAAGTCACAGAGGTTTACACTGAGAATTTCAAGTATAAGTACAAGAAAATAAGAGAGACTTAGAAAACTGGTAAAACCTACATTGTTGATAGAGTTGGGAGTACTTAGCACTGTGAAAACAGCACTTTCGCAGAAAGAAATCTACTTCTCTAAGACCGCGAAACAGTTAACAGAGAATGTATGAATTTCTCAAGATTAATAACTGATAGAAACAAAAGAAGTACACAGTGATTCATCTACCTAGAAAAGTTACAGAGGTTTACATAGAAAATTCCAAGTATAAGTAAAAGAAGACAAGAGAGACTTAGGAAACTGGTAAAACTTACATTGTTGATTGAGTTGGGAGTACTTAGCACTGTCAAAACAGCACTTTAGCCGAAAGAAATCTACTTCTCTAAGACCGGGAAACAGTGAAAAGAGAATGGATGAGTTTCTCAAGATTGTTAACAGATAGAAACAAGAGAAAGTACACAGCGATTCATCTACCTAGGGAAGTTACAGAGGTTGACACAGAAAATTCCAAGTATAAGTACAAGAAAATAAGAGAGACTTAGAAAAATGGTAAAACCTACATTGTTGATAGAGTTGGGAGTACTTAGCACTGTGAAAACAGCACTTTCGCCGAAAGAAATCTACTTCTCTACGACCGGGAAACAGTGAAAAGAGAATGTATGAGTTTCTCAAGATTGGTAACAGATAGAAACAAGAGAAAGTACACAGTGATTCATCTACCTAGAGAAGTTACAGAGGTTTACACAGAGAATTCCAAATATAAGTACAAGAAAATAAGAGAGACTTAGAAAACTGGTAAAACCTACATTGTTGATAGAGTTGGGAGTACTTAGCACTGTGAAAACAGCACTTTCTCAGAAAGAAATTTAGTTCTCTAAGTCCGTGAAACAGTGAACAGAGAATGTATGAGTTTCTCAAGATTGGTAACAGATAGAAACAAGAGAAAGTACACAGTGATTCATCTACCTAGAGAACTTACAGAGGTTTACACAGAGAATTCCAAGTATAAGTACAAGAAAATAAGAGAGACTTAGAAAGCTGGTAAAACCTACATTGTTGATAGCGTTGGGAGTACTTAGCACTGTGAAAACAGCACTTTCGCAGAAAGAAATCTACTTCTCTAAGACCGGGAAACAGTGAAAAGAGTATGTATGAGTTTCTCAAGATTGGTAACAGATAGAAACAAGAGAAAGTACACAGTGATTCATCTACCTAGAGAAGTTACAGAGGTTTACACAGAGAATTCCAAGTATAAGTACAGTAAAATAAGAGAGACTTAGAAAAATGGTAAAACCTACATTGTTGATAGAATTCGTAGTACTTAGCACTCTGATAACAGCACTTTCGCCGAAAGAAATCTACTTCTCTATCACAGGGAAACAGTGAAAAGAGAATGTATGAGTTTCTCAAGATTAGTTACAGATAGAAATAAAAGAAGTACACCGTGATTCATCTACCTAGAGAAGTTACAGAGGTATACACAGAAAATTCCAAGTATAATTAAAAGAAGATAAGACAGACTTAAAAAAGTGGTAAAACTTACATTGTTGATTGAGTTGGGAGTACGCAGCAGTGTGAAAACAGCACTTTCGCCGAAAGAAATCTACTTCTCTAAGACCGGGAAACAGTGAACAGAGAATGTATGAGTTTCTCAAGATTGGTAACAGATAGAAACAAGAGAAAGTACACAGTGATTCATCTACCTAGAGAATTTACACAGGTTTACACAGAGAATTCCAAGTATAAGTACAAGAAAATAAGAGAGACTTAGAAAGCTGGTAAAACCTACATTGTTGATAGCGTTGGGAGTACTTAGCACTGTGAAAACAGCACTTTCGCAGAAAGAAATCTACTTCTCTAAGACCGGGAAACAGTGAAAAGAGTACGTATGAGTTTCTCAAGATTGGTAACAGATAGAAACAAGAGAAAGTACACAGTGATTCATCTACCTAGAGAAGTTACAGAGGTTTACACAGAGAATTCCAAGTATAAGTACAGTAAAATAAGAGAGACTTAGAAAAATGGTAAAACCTACATTGTTGATAGAATTCGTAGTACTTAGCACTCTGATAACAGCACTTTCGCCGAAAGAAATCTACTTCTCTATCACAGGGAAACAGTGAAAAGAGAATGTATGAGTTTCTCAAGATTAGTTACAGATAGAAATAAAAGAAGTACACCGTGATTCATCTACCTAGAGAAGTTACAGAGGTTTACACAGAGAATTCCAAATATAAGTACAAGAAAATAAGAGAGACTTAGAAAACTGGTAAAACCTACATTGTTGATAGAGTTGGGAGTACTTAGCACTGTGAAAACAGCACTTTCTCAGAAAGAAATTTAGTTCTCTAAGTCCGTGAAACAGTGAACAGAGAATGTATGAGTTTCTCAAGATTGGTAACAGATAGAAACAAGAGAAAGTACACAGTGATTCATCTACCTAGAGAACTTACAGAGGTTTACACAGAGAATTCCAAGTATAAGTACAAGAAAATAAGAGAGACTTAGAAAGCTGGTAAAACCTACATTGTTGATAGCGTTGGGAGTACTTAGCACTGTGAAAACAGCACTTTCGCAGAAAGAAATCTACTTCTCTAAGACCGGGAAACAGTGAAAAGAGTATGTATGAGTTTCTCAAGATTGGTAACAGATAGAAACAAGAGAAAGTACACAGTGATTCATCTACCTAGAGAAGTTACAGAGGTTTACACAGAGAATTCCAAGTATAAGTACAGTAAAATAAGAGAGACTTAGAAAAATGGTAAAACCTACATTGTTGATAGAATTCGTAGTACTTAGCACTCTGATAACAGCACTTTCGCCGAAAGAAATCTACTTCTCTATCACAGGGAAACAGTGAAAAGAGAATGTATGAGTTTCTCAAGATTAGTTACAGATAGAAATAAAAGAAGTACACCGTGATTCATCTACCTAGAGAAGTTACAGAGGTATACACAGAAAATTCCAAGTATAATTAAAAGAAGATAAGACAGACTTAAAAAAGTGGTAAAACTTACATTGTTGATTGAGTTGGGAGTACGCAGCAGTGTGAAAACAGCACTTTCGCCGAAAGAAATCTAGTTCTCTAAGACCGGGAAACAGTGAACAGAGAATGTATGAGTTTCTCAAGATTGGTAACAGATAGAAACAAGAGAAAGTACACAGTGATTCATCTACCTAGAGAATTTACACAGGTTTACACAGAGAATTCCAAGTATAAGTACAAGAAAATAAGAGAGACTTAGGAAACTGGTAAAACCTACATTGTTGATAGAGTTGGGAGTACTTAGCACTGTGAAAACAGCACTTTCGCAGAAAGAAATCTACTTCTCTAAGACCGGGAAACAGTGAAAAGAGAATGTATGAGTTTCTCAAGATTGGAAACAGATAGAAACAAGGGAAAGTACACAGTGATTCATCTACCTAGAGAAGTTACACAGGTTTACACAGAGAATTCCAAGTATAAGTACAAGAAAATAAGAGAGACTTAGAAAACTGGTAAAACCTACATTGTTGATAGAGTTGGGAGTACTTAGCACTGTGAAAACAGCACTTTCGCCGAAAGAAATCTACTTCTCTAAGACCGGGAAACATTGAAAAGCGAATGTATGAGTTTCTCAAGATTGGTAACAGATAGAAACAAGAGAAAGTACACAGTGATTCATCTACCTAGAGAAGTTACAGAGGTTTACACAGAGAATTCCAAGTATAAGTACAAGAAAATAAGAGAGACTTAGAAAACTGGTAAAACATACATTGTTGATAGAGTTGGGAGTACTTAGCACTGTGAAAACAGCACTTTCGCCAAAAGAAATCTACTTCTCTAACAACGGGAAACAGGGAATAGAGAATGTATGAGTTTCTCAAGATTAGTAACAGATAGAAACAAAAGAAGGACACAGTGATTCATCTACCTAGAGAAGTTACAGAGGTTTAAACAGAAAATTCCAAGTGTAAGTAAAAGAAGATAAGAGAGACTTAGAAAACTGGTAAAACTTACATTGTTGATTGAGTTGGTAGTACTTAGCACTGTGAAAACAGCACTTTCGTAAAAAGAAATCTACTTCTCTAAGACCGGGAAACAGTGAAAAGAGAATGTATGAGTTTCTCAAGATTGGTAACAGATAGAAACAAGCGAAAGTACACAGTGATTCACCTACCTAGAGAAGTTACACAGGTTTACACAGAGTATTCCAAGTATAAGTACAAGAAAATAAGAGAGACTTAGAAATCTGGTAAAACCTACATTGTTGATAGAGTTGGGAGTACTTAGCACTGTGAAAACAGCACTTTCGCCGAAAAAAATCTACTTCTCTAAGACCGGGAAACAGTGAAAAGAGAATGCATGAGTTTCTCAAGATTGGTAACAGATAGAAACAAGAGAAAGTACACAGTGATTCATCTACCTAGAGAAGTTACAGAGGTTTACACAGAGAATTCCAAGTATAAGTACAAGAAAATAAGAGAGACTTAGAAAACTGGTAAAACCTACATTGTTGATAGAGTTGGGAGTACTTACCACTGTGAAAACAGCACTTTCGCCGAAAGAAGTCTACTTCTCTATCAACGGGATACAGGGAACAGAGAATGTCTGTGTTTCTCAAGATTAGTAACAGATAGAAACAAAAGAAGGACACAGTGATTCATCTACCTAGAGAAGTTACAGAGGTTTACACAGAAAATTCCAAGTGTAAGTAAAAGAAGATAAGAGAGACTTAGAAAAGTGGTAAAACTTACATTGTTGATTGAGTTGGGAGTACTTAGCACTGTGAAAACAGCACTTTCGCCGAAAGAAATCTACTTCTCTAAGACCGGGAAACAGTGAAAAGAGAATGTATGATTTTCTCAAGATTGGTAACAGATAGAAACAAGCGAAAGTACACAGTGATTCACCTACCTAGAAAAGTTACACAGGTTTACACAGAGAATTCCAAGTATAAGTACAAGAAAATAACAGAGACTTAGAAAACTGGTAAAACCTACATTGTTGATAGAGTTGGGAGTACTTAGCACTGTGAAAACAGCACTTTCGCCGAAAGAAATGTACTTCTCTAACACTGGGAAACAGGGAAGAGAGAATGTATGAGTTTCTCAAGATTGGTAACAGATAGAAACAAGAGAAAGTAAACAGTGATTCATCTACCTAGAGAAGTTACAGAGGTTTACACAGAGAATTCCAAGTATAAGTGCAAGAAAATAAGAGAGACTTAGAAAACTGGTAAAACCTACATTGTTGATAGAGTTGGGAGTACTTAGCACTGTGAAAACAGCACTTTCGCCGAAAGAAATCTACTTCTCTAAGACCGTGAAACAGTGAAAAGAGAATGTATGAGTTTCTCAAGATTGGTAACAGACAGAAGGAAGAGAAAGTACACAGTGATTCATCTACCTAGAGAAGTTACAGAGGTTTACACAGAGAATTCCAAGTATAAGTACAAGAAAATAAGAGAGACTTACAAAACTGGTAAAACCTACATTGTTGATAGAGTTGAGAGTACTTAGCACTGTAAAAACAGCACTTTCGTCGAAAGAAATCTATTTCTCTACCACCAGGAAACAGGTAACATAGGATGTATGAGTTTCTCAAGATTAGTAACAGATAGAAACAAAAGAAGTACACAGTGATTCATCTACCTACAGAAGTTACAGAGATTTACACAGAAAATTCCAAGTTTAAGTACAAGAAAATAAGAGAGACTTAGAAAACTGGTAAAACTTACATTGTTGATTGAGTTGGGAGTACTTAGCACTGTGAAAACAGCACTTTCGCCGAAAAAAATCTACTTCTCTAAGACCGGGAAACAGTGAAAAGAGAATGCATGAGTTTCTCAAGATTGGTAACAGATAGAAACAAGAGAAAGTACACAGCGATTCATCTACCTAGAGAAGTTACAGAGGTTTACACAGAGAATTCCAAGAATAAGTACAATAAAATAAGAGAGACTTAGAAAAATTGTAAAACCTACATTGTTGATAGAATTCGTAGTACTTAGCACTCTGATAACAGCACTTTCGCCGAAAGAAATCTACTTCTCTATCACAGGGAAACAGTGAAAAGAGAATGTATGAGTTTCTCAAGATTAGTTACAGATAGAAATAAAAGAATTACACAGTGATTCATCTACCTAGAGAAGTTACAGAGGTTTACACAGAAAATTCCAAGTATAATTAAAAGAAGATAAGACAGACTTAAAAAAGTGGTAAAACTTACATTGTTGATTGAGTTGGGAGTACGCAGCAGTGTGAAAACAGCACTTTCGCCGAAAGAAATCTAGTTCTCTAAGACAGGGAAACAGTGAACAGAGAATGTATGAGTTTCTCAAGATTGGTAACAGATAGAAACAAGAGAAAGTACACAGTGATTCATCTACCTAGAGAATTTACACAGGTTTACACAGAGAATTCCAAGTATAAGTACAAGAAAATAAGAGAGACTTAGAAAACTGGTAAAACTTACATTGTTGATTGAGTTGGTAGTACTTAGCACTGTGAAAACAGCACTTTCGTAAAAAGAAATCTACTTCTCTAAGACCGGGAAACAGTGAAAAGAGAATGTATGAGTTTCTCAAGATTGGTAACAGATAGAAACAAGCGAAAGTACACAGTGATTCACCTACCTAGAGAAGTTACACAGGTTTACACAGAGTATTCCAAGTATAAGTACAAGAAAATAAGAGAGACTTAGAAATCTGGTAAAACCTACATTGTTGATAGAGTTGGGAGTACTTAGCACTGTGAAAACAGCACTTTCGCCGAAAAAAATCTACTTCTCTAAGACCGGGAAACAGTGAAAAGAGAATGCATGAGTTTCTCAAGATTGGTAACAGATAGAAACAAGAGAAAGTACACAGTGATTCATCTACCTAGAGAAGTTACAGAGGTTTACACAGAGAATTCCAAGTATAAGTACAATAAAATAAGAGAGACTTAGAAAAATGGTAAAACCTACATTGTTGATAGAATTCGTAGTATTTAGCACTGTGATAACAGCACTTTCGCCGAAAAAAATCTACTTCTCTACCACAGGGAAACAGTGAAAAGAGAATGTATGAGTTTCTCAAGATTATTTACAGATAGAAATAAAAGAAGTACACAGTGATTCATCTACCTAGAGAAGTTACAGAGGTTTACACAGAAAATTCCAAGTATAATTAAAAGAAGATAAGACAGACTTAAAAAAGTGGTAAAACTTACATTGTTGATTGAGTTGGGAGTACGCAGCAGTGTGAAAACAGCACTTTCGCCGAAAGAAATCTAGTTCTCTAAGACCGGGAAACAGTGAACAGAGAATGTATGAGTTTCTCAAGATTGGTTACAGATAGAAACAAGAGAAAGTACACAGTGATTCATCTACCTAGAGAAGTTACAGAGGTTTACACAGAGAATTCCAAGTATAAGTACAAGAAAATAAGAGAGACTTAGAAAACTGGTAAAACCTACATTGTTAATAGAGTTGGGAGTATTTAGCACTGTGAAAACAGCACTTTCGCAGAAAGAAATGTACTTCTCTAACACTGGGAAACAGGGAAGAGAGAATGTATGAGTTTCTCAAGATTGGTAACAGATAGAAGCAAGAGAAAGTAAACAGTGATTCATCTACCTAGAGAAGTTACAGAGGTTTACACAGAGAATTCCAAGTATAAGTACAAGAAAATAAGAGAGACTTAGAAAACTGGTAAAACCTACATTGTTGATAGTGTTGGGAGTACTTAGCACTGTGAAAACAGCACTTTCGCAGAAAAAATCTACTTCTCTGAGACCGGGATACAGTGAACAGAGAATGTATGAGTTTCTCAAGATTGGTAACAGATAGAAACAAGAGAAAGTACACAGTGATTCATCTACCTGGAGAAGTTACAGAGGTTTACACAGAGAATTCCAAGTATAAGTACAAGAAAATAAGGGAGACTTAGAAAACTGGTAAAACCTACATTGTTGATAGAGTTGGGAGTACTTAGCACTGTGAAAACAGCACTTTCGCAGAAAGAAATCTACTTCTCTAACACCGGGAAACAGGGAAGAGAGAATGAATGAGTTTCTCAAGATTGGTAACAGATAGAAACAAGAGAAAGTACACAGTGATTCATCTACCTAGAGAAGTTACACAGGTTTACACAGAGAATTCCAAGTATAAGTACAAGAAAATAAGAGAGACTTACAAAACTGGTAAAACCTACATTGTTGATAGAGTTGGGAGTACTTAGCACTGTGATAACAGCACTTTCGCCGAAAGAAATCTACTTCTCTAAGACCGGGAAACAGTGAAAAGAGAATGTATGAGTTTCTCAAGATTAGTTACAGATAGAAATAAAAGAAGTACACGGTGATTCATCTACCTAGAGAAGTTACAGAGGTTTACACAGAAAATTCCAAGCATAACTAAAAGAAGATAAGAGAGACTTAAAAAAGTGGTAAAACTTACATTGTTGATTGAGTTGGGAGTACTTAGCACTGTGAAAACAGCACTTTCGCAGAAAGAAATCTACTTCTCTAAGACGAGGAAAC
Organism: Heterohyrax brucei; assembly: GCA_028571685.1. Classification (NCBI taxonomy): domain Eukaryota; kingdom Metazoa; phylum Chordata; class Mammalia; order Hyracoidea; family Procaviidae; genus Heterohyrax; species Heterohyrax brucei. The sequence continues at coordinate 31,676,888 of CM053156.1, forward strand.
AGTGAACAGAAAATGTATGAGTTTCTCAAGGTTGGTAACAGATAGAAACAATCGAAAGTACACAGTGATTCATCGACCTAGAGAAGTTACAGAGGTTTACACAGAGAATTCCAAGTATAAGTACAAGAAAATAAGAGAGACTTAGAAAACTGGTAAAACCTACATTGTTGATAGAGTTGGGAGTACTTAGCACTGTGAAAACAGCACTTTCGCCGAAAGAAATCTACTTCTCTAAGACCGGGAAACAGTGAAAAGCGAATGTATGAGTTTCTCAAGATTGGTAACAGATAGAAACAAGAGAAAGTACACAGTGATTCACCTACCTAGAGAAGTTACAGAGGTTTACACAGAGAATTCCAAGTATAAGTACAAGAAAATAAGAGAGACTTAGAAAACTGGTAAAACCTACATTGTTGATAGAGTTGGGAGTACTTAGCACTGTGAAAACAGCACTTTCGCAGAAAAAATCTACTTCTCTGAGACCGGGATACAGTGAACAGAGAATGTATGAGTTTCTCAAGATTGGTAACAGATAGAAACAAGAGAAAGTACACAGTGATTCATCTACCTGGAGAAGTTACAGACGTTTACACAGAGAATTCCAAGTATAAGTACAAGAAAATAAGGGAGACTTAGAAAACTGGTAAAACCTACATTGTTGATAGAGTTGGGAGTACTTAGCACTGTGAAAACAGCACTTTCGCAGAAAGAAATCTACTTCTCTAAGACCGGGAAACAGTGAAAAGCGAATGTATGAGTTTCTCAAGATTGGTAACAGATAGAAACGAGAGAAAGTACACAGTGATTCATCTACCTAGAGAAGTTACAGAGGTTTACACAGAGAATTCCAAGTATAAGTACAAGAAAATAAGAGAGACTTAGAAAACTGGTAAAACCTACATTGTTGATAGAGTTGGGAGTACTTACCACTGTGAAAACAGCACTTTCGCCGAAAGAAATCTACTTCTCTAACAACGGGAAACAGGGAACAGAGAATGTATGTGTTTCTCAAGATTAGTAACAGATAGAAACAAAAGAAGGACACAGTGATTCATCTACCTAGAGAAGTTACACAGGTTTACACAGAGAATTCCAAGTATAAGTAAATGAAGATAAGAGAGACTTAGAAAACTGGTACAACCTACATTGTTAATAGAGTTGGGAGTACTTAGCACTGTGAAAACAGCACTTTCGCCGAAAGAAATCTACTTCTCTAAGACCGGGAAAGAGTGAAAAGCGAATGTATGAGTTTCTCAAGATTGGTAACAGATAGAAACAAGAAAAAGTACACAGTGATTCATCTACCTAGAGAAGTTACAGAGGTTTACACAGAGAATTCCAAGTATAAGTACAAGAAAATAAGAGAGACTTAGAAAACTGGTAAAACCTACATTGTTGATAGAGTTGGGAGTACTTACCACTGTGAAAACAGCACTTTCGCCGAAAGAAGTCTACTTCTCTATCAACGGGATACAGGGAACAGAGAATGTCTGTGTTTCTCAAGATTAGTAACAGATAGAAACAAAAGAAGGACACAGTGATTCATCTACCTAGAGAAGTTACAGAGGTTTACACAGAAAATTCCAAGTGTAAGTAAAAGAAGATAAGAGAGACTTAGAAAAGTGGTAAAACTTACATTGTTGATTGAGTTGGGAGTACTTAGCACTGTGAAAACAGCACTTTCGCCGAAAGAAATCTACTTCTCTAAGACCGGGAAACAGTGAAAAGAGAATGTATGATTTTCTCAAGATTGGTAACAGATAGAAACAAGCGAAAGTACACAGTGATTCACCTACCTAGAAAAGTTACACAGGTTTACACAGAGAATTCCAAGTATAAGTACAAGAAAATAACAGAGACTTAGAAAACTGGTAAAACCTACATTGTTGATAGAGTTGGGAGTACTTAGCACTGTGAAAACAGTACTTTCGCCGAAAGAAATCTACTTCTCTAAGACCGGGAAACAGGGAAAAGAGAATGTATGCGTTTCTCAAGATTGGTAAGAGATAGAAACAAGAGAAAGTACACAGTGATTCATCTACCTAGAGAAGTTACAAAGGTTTACACAGAGAATTCCAAGTATAAGTACAAGAAAATAAGAGAGACTTAGGAAACTGGTAAAACTTACATTGTTGATTGAGTTGGGAGTACTTAGCACTGTGAAAACAGCACTTTCGCAGAAGAAATCTACTTCTCTAAGACCGTGAAACAGTGAAAAGAGAATGTATTAGTTTCTCAAGATTGGTAACAGATAGAAACAAGAGAAAGTACACAGTGATTCATCTACCTGGAGAAGTTACAGAGGTTTACACAGAGAATTCCAAGTATAAGTACAAGAAAATGAGAGAGACTTAGAAAACTGGTAAAACCTACATTGTTGATAGAGTTGGGAGTACTTAGCACTGTGAAAACAGCACTTTCGCCGAAAGAAATCTACTTCTCTAAGACCGGGAAACAGTGAAAAGAGAATGTATGAGTTTCTCAAGATTGGTAACAGATAGAAACAAGAGAATGTACACAGTGATTCATCTACCTAGAAAAGTTACAGAGGTTTACACAGAGAATTCCAAGTATCAGTAAAAGAAGATAAGAGAGACTTAGGAAACTCGTAAAACTTACATTGTTGATTAGGCTGGGAGTACTTAGCACTGTGAAAACAGCACTTTCGCCGAAAGAAATCTACTTCTCTAACAACGGGAAACAGGGAACAGAGAATGTATGTGTTTCTCAAGATTAGTAACAGATAGAAACAAAAGAAGGACACAGTGATTCATCTACCTAGAGAAGTTACACAGGTTTACACAGAGAATTCCAAGTATAAGTACAAGAAAATAAGAGAGACTTAGAAAACTGGTACAACCTACATTGTTGATAGAGTTGGGAGTACTTAGCACTGTGAAAACAGCACTTTCGCCGAAAGAAATCTACTTCTCTAAGACCGGGAAAGAGTGAAAAGCGAATGTATGAGTTTCTCAAGATTGGTAACAGATAGAAACAAGAAAAAGTACACAGTGATTCATCTACCTAGAGAAGTTAGAGAGGTTTACACAGAGAATTCCAAGTATAAGTACAAGAAAATAAGAGAGACTTAGAAAACTGGTAAAACCTACATTGTTGATAGAGTTGGGAGTACTTACCACTGTGAAAACAGCACTTTCGCCGAAAGAAGTCTACTTCTCTATCAACGGGATACAGGGAACAGAGAATGTCTGTGTTTCTCAAGATTAGTAACAGATAGAAACAAAAGAAGGACACAGTGATTCATCTACCTAGAGAAGTTACAGAGGTTTACACAGAAAATTCCAAGTGTAAGTAAAAGAAGATAAGAGAGACTTAGAAAAGTGGTAAAACTTACATTGTTGATTGAGTTGGGAGTACTTAGCACTGTGAAAACAGCACTTTCGCCGAAAGAAATCTACTTCTCTAAGACCGGGAAACAGTGAAAAGAGAATGTATGATTTTCTCAAGATTGGTAACAGATAGAAACAAGCGAAAGTACACAGTGATTCACCTACCTAGAAAAGTTACACAGGTTTACACATAGAATTCCAAGTATAAGTACAAGAAAATAACAGAGACTTAGAAAACTGGTAAAACCTACATTGTTGATAGAGTTGGGAGTACTTAGCACTGTGAAAACAGTACTTTCGCCGAAAGAAATCTATTTCTCTAAGACCGGGAAACAGGGAAAAGAGAATGTTTGCGTTTCTCAAGATTGGTAAGAGATAGAAACAAGAGAAAGTACACAGTGATTCATCTACCTAGAGAAGTTACAAAGGTTTACACAGAGAATTCCAAGTATAAGTACAAGAAAATAAGAGAGACTTAGAAACTGGTAAAGCGTACATTGTTGATAGAGTTGGGAGTACTTAAAACTGTGAAAACAGCACTTTCACAGAAAGAAATCTACTTCTCTAAGACCGTGAAACAGTGAAAAGAGAATGTATGAGTTTCTCAAGATTGGTAACAGACAGAAGGAAGAGAAAGTACACAGTGATTCATCTACCTAGAGAAGTTACAGAGGTTTACACAGAGAATTCCAAGTATAAGTACAAGAAAATAAGAGAGACTTAGAAAACTGGTAAAACCTACATTGTTGATAGAGTTGAGAGTACTTAGCACTGTGAAACCAGCACTTTCGCAGAAAAAATCTACTTCTCTGAGACCGGGATACAGTGAACAGAGAATGTATGAGTTTCTCAAGATTGGTAACAGATAGAAACAAGAGAAAGTACACAGTGATTCATCTACCTGGAGAAGTTACAGAGGTTTACACAGAGAATTCCAAGTATAAGTACAAGAAAATAAGGGAGACTTAGAAAACTGGTAAAACCTACATTGTTGATAGAGTTGGGAACACTTAGCACTGTGAAAACAGCACTTTCCCAAAAAGAAATCTACTTCTCTAAGACCGGGAAACAGTGAAAAGAGAATGTATGAGTTTCTCAAGATTAGTTACAGATAGAAATAAAAGAAGTACACAGTGATTCATCTACCTAGAGAAGATACAGAGGTTTACACAGAAAATTCCAAGTATAATTAAAAGAAGATAAGAGAGACTTAAAAAAGTGGTAAAATTTACATTGTTGATTGAGTTGGGAGTACTTAGCACTGTGAAAACAGCACTTTCGCAGAAAGAAATCTTCTTCTCTAAGACGAGGAAACAGTGAACAGAAAATGTATGAGTTTCTCAAGGTTGGTAACAGATAGAAACAATCGAAAGTACACAGTGATTCATCGACCTAGAGAAGTTACAGAGGTTTACACAGAGAATTCCAAGTATAAGTACAAGAAAATAAGAGAGACTTAGAAAACTGGTAAAACCTACATTGTTGATAGAGTTGGGAGTACTTAGCACTGTGAAAACAGCACTTTCGCAGAAAGAAATCTACTTCTCTAAGACCGGGAAACAGTGAAAAGAGAACTTATGAGTTTCTCAAGATTGGTAACAGATAGAAAGAAGAGAAAGTACACAGTAATTCATCTACCTAGAGAAGTTACAGAGGTTTACACAGAGAATTCCAAGTATAAGTACAAGAAAATAAGAGAGACTTAGAAAACTGGTAAAACCTACATTGTTGATAGAGTTGGGAGTACTTAGCACTGTGAAAACAGCACTTTCGCCAAAAGAAATCTACTTCTCTAACAACGGGAAACAGGGAATAGAGAATGTATGAGTTTCTCAAGATTAGTAACAGATAGAAACAAAAGAAGGACACAGTGATTCATCTACCTAGAGAAGTTACAGAGGTTTAAACAGAAAATTCCAAGTGTAAGTAAAAGAAGATAAGAGAGACTTAGAAAACTGGTAAAACTTACATTGTTGATTGAGTTGGTAGTACTTAGCACTGTGAAAACAGCACTTTCGTAAAAAGAAATCTACTTCTCTAAGACCGGGAAACAGTGAAAAGAGAATGTATGAGTTTCTCAAGATTGGTAACAGATAGAAACAAGCGAAAGTACACAGTGATTCACCTACCTAGAGAAGTTACACAGGTTTACACAGAGTATTCCAAGTATAAGTACAAGAAAATAAGAGAGACTTAGAAATCTGGTAAAACCTACATTGATGATAGAGTTGGGAGTACTTAGCACTGTGAAAACAGCACTTTCGCCGAAAAAAATCTACTTCTCTAAGACCGGGAAACAGTGAAAAGAGAATGCATGAGTTTCTCAAGATTGGTAACAGATAGAAACAAGAGAAAGTACACAGTGATTCATCTACCTAGAGAAGTTACAGAGGTTTACACAGAGAATTCCAAGTATAAGTACAAGAAAATAAGAGAGACTTAGAAAACTGGTAAAACCTACATTGTTGATAGAGTTGGGAGTACTTACCACTGTGAAAACAGCACTTTCGCCGAAAGAAGTCTACTTCTCTATCAACGGGATACAGGGAACAGAGAATGTCTGTGTTTCTCAAGATTAGTAACAGATAGAAACAAAAGAAGGACACAGTGATTCATCTACCTAGAGAAGTTACAGAGGTTTACACAGAAAATTCCAAGTGTAAGTAAAAGAAGATAAGAGAGACTTAGAAAAGTGGTAAAACTTACATTGTTGATTGAGTTGGGAGTACTTAGCACTGTGAAAACAGCACTTTCGCCGAAAGAAATGTACTTCTCTAAGACCGGGAAACAGTGAAAAGAGAATGTATGATTTTCTCAAGATTGGTAACAGATAGAAACAAGAGAAAGTACACAGCGATTCATCTACCTAGAGAAGTTACAGAGGTTTACACAGAGAATTCCAAGTATAAGTACAAGAAAATAAGAGAGACTTAGAAAACTGGTAAAACCTACATTGTTGATAGCGTTGGGAGTACTTAGCACTGTGAAAACAGCACTTTCGCAGAAAGAAATCTACTTCTCTAAGACCGGGAAACAGTGAAAAGAGTATGTATGAGTTTCTCAAGATTGGTAACAGATAGAAACAAGAGAAAGTACACAGTGATTCATCTACCTAGAGAAGTTACAGAGGTTTACACAGAGAATTCCAAGTATAAGTACAAGAAAATAAGAGAGACTTAGAAAACTGGTAAAACCTACATTGTTGATAGAGTTGGGAGTACTTAGCACTGTGAAAACAGTACTTTCGCAGAAAGAAATCTACTTCTCTAACACCGGGAAACAGGGAAGCGAGAATGTATGAGTTTCTCAAGATTGGTAACACATAGAATCAAGAGAAAGTACACAGTGATTCATCTACCTAGAAAATTTACAGAGGTTTACACGGAGAATTCCAAGTATAAGTACAAGAAAATAAGAGAGACTTACAAAACTGGTAAAACCTACATTGTTGATAGAGTTGAGAGTACTTAGCACTGTGAAAACAGCACTTTCGTCGAAAGAAATCTATTTCTCTACCACCAGGAAACAGGTAACATAGGATGTATGAGTTTCTCAAGATTAGTAACAGATAGAAACAAAAGAAGTACACAGTGATTCATCTACCTACAGAAGTTACAGAGCTTTACACAGAAAATTCCAAGTTTAAGTACAAGAAAATAAGAGAGACATAGAAAACTGGTAAAACTTACATTGTTGATTGAGTTGGGAGTACTTAGCACTGTGAAAACAGCACTTTCGCGGAAAGAAATCTTCTTCTCTAAGCCGGGCAAACAGGGAAAAGAGAATGTATGAGTTTCTCAAGATTGGTAACAGATAGAAACAAGAGAAAGTACACAGTGATTCATCTACCTAGAGAAGTTACAGAGGGTTACACAGAGAATTCCAAGTATAAGTAGAAGAAAATAAGAGACTTGGAAAACTGGTAAAACCTACATTGTTGATAGAGTTGGGAGTACTTAGCACTGTGAAAACATCACATTCGCCAAAAGAAATCTACTTCTCTACGACCGGGAAACAGTGAACAGAGAATGTATGAGTTTCTCAAGATTGGTAACAGATAGAAACAAGAGAAAGTACACAGTGATTCATCTACCTAGAGAAGTTACAGAGGGTTACACAGAAAATTCCAAGTTTAAGTACAAGAAAATAAGAGAGACTTAGAAAACTGGTAAAACCTACATTGTTGATAGAGTTGGGAGTACTTAGCACTGTGAAAACAGCACTTTCGCCTAAAGAAATCTATTTCTCTAAGACCGGGAAACAGTGAAAAGAGAATGTATGAGTTTCCCATGATTGGTAACAGATAGAAACAAGAGAAAGTACACAGTGATTCATCTACCTAGAGAAGTTACAGAGGTTTACCCAGAGAATTCCACGTATAAGTACAAGAAAATAAGAGAGACTTAGAAAACTGGTAAAACCTACATTGTTGATAGAGTTGGGAGTACTTAGCACTGTGAAAACAGCACTTTCTCCGAAAGAAATCTACTTCTCTAACACCGTGAAACAGGTAACAGAGAATGTAGGAGTTTCTCAAGATTAGTAACAGATAGAAACAAAAGAAGTACACAGTGATTCATTTCCCTAGAGAAGTTACAGAGTTTTACACAGAAAATTCCAAGTTTAAGTACAAGAAAATGAGAGAGACTTAGAAAACTGGTAAAACCTACATTGTTGATAGAGTTGGGAGTACTTAGCACTGTGAAAACAGCACTTTCACAGAAAGAAATCTACTTCTCTAAGACCTGGAAACAGTGAACAGAGAATGTATGAGTTTCTAAAGATTGGTAACAGATAGAAACAAGAGAAAGTACACAGTGATTCATCTACCTAGAGAAGTTACAGAGGTTTACACAGAAAATTCCAAGTATAAGTACAAGAAAATAAGAGAGACTTAGAAAACTGGTAAAATCTACATTGTTGATAGAGTTGGGAGTACTTAGCACTGTGAAAACAGCACTTTCGCCGAAAGAAATCTACTTGTCTAAGACCGGGAAAAAGTGAACAGAGAATGTATGAGTTTCTCAAGATTGGTAACAGATAGAAACAACAGAAAGTACACAGTGATTCATCTACCTAGAGAAGTTACAGAGGTTTACACAGAGAATTCCAAGTATAAGTACAAGAAAATAAGAGAGACTTCGAAAACTGGTAAAACCTTCATTGGTGATAGAGTTGGGTGTACTTAGCACTGTGAAAACCGCACTTTCGCAGAAAGAAATCTAATTCTCTGACACCGGGAAACAGGGAAGAGAGAATGTATGAGTTTCTCAAGATTGGTAACAGATAGAAACAAGAGAAAGTACACAGTGATTCAACTACCTAGAGAAGTTACAGTGGTTTACACAGAGAATTCCAAGTATAAGTACAGGAAAATAAGAGAGACTTAGAAAACTGGTAAAACGTACATTGTTGATAGAGTTGGGAGTACTTAGCACTGTGAAAACAGCACTTTCACCGAAAGAAATCTACTTCTGTAAGACCGGGAAACAGTGAAAAGAGAATGTATGAGTTTCTCAAGATTGGTAACAGATAGAAACGAGAAAGTACACAGTGATTCATCTACCTAGAGAAGTTACAGAGGTTTACACAGAGAATTCCAAGTATAAGTACAAGAAAATAAGAGAGACTTAGAAAACTGTTAAAACCTACATTGTTGATAGAGTTGGGAGTACTTAGCACTGTGAAAACAGCACTTTCGCCGAAAGAAATCTACTTCTCTAAGACCGGGAAACAGTGAAAAGAGAATGGATGAGTTTCTCAAGATTGGAAACAGATAGAAACAAGAGAAAGTACACAGTGATTCATCTACCTAGAGAAGTTACAGTGGTTTACACAGAGAATTCCAAGTATAAGTACAAGAAAATAAGAGAGACTTAGAAAACTGGTAAAACTTACATTGTTGATAGAGTTGAGAGTACTTAGCACTGTGAAAACAGCACTTTCGCAGAACGAAATCTACTTCTGTAACACCAGGAAACAGGTAACAGAGAATGTATGAGTTTCTCAAGATTAGTAACAGATAGAAACAAAAGAAGTACACAGTGATTCATCTCCCTAGAGAAGTTACAGAGTTTTACACAGAAAATTCCAAGTTTCAGTACAAGAAAATGAGAGAGACTTAGAAAACTGGTAAAACTTATATTGTTGATTAAGTTGGGAGTACTTAGCACTGTGAAAACAGCACTTTCGTCGATAGAAATCTACTTCTCTAAGACCGGGAAACAGTGAAAAGACAATGTATGAGTTTCTCAAGATTGGTAACAGATAGGAACAAGAGAAAGTACACAGTGATTCATCTACCTAGAGAAATTACAGAGGTTTACATAGAGAATTCCAAGTATAAGTACAAGAAGATAAGAGAGACTTAGAAAACTGGTAAAACCTACATTGTTGATAGAGTTGGGAGTACTTAGCACTGTGAAAACAGCACTTTCGCAGAAAGAAATCTACTTCTCTAACACCGGGAAACAGGGAAGAGAGAATGTATGAGTTTCTCAAGATTGGTAACAGATAGAAACAAGAGAAAGAACACAGTGATTCATCTACCTAGAGAAGTTACAGAGGTTTACACATAGAATTCCAAGTATAAGTACAAGAAAATAAGAGAGACTTAGAAAACTGGTAAAACCTACATTGTTGATAGAGTTGAGAGTACTTAGCACTGTGAAAACAGCACTTTCGCCGAAAGAAATCTACTTCTCTAACACCAGGAAACAGGTAACATAGCATGTATGAGTTTCTCAAGATTAGTAACAGATAGAAACAAAAGAAGTACACAGTGATTCATCTACCTAGAAAAGTTTCAGAGGTTTACACAGAAAATTCCAAGTTTAAGTACAAGAAAATAAGAGAGACTTAGAAAACTGGTAAAACTTACATTGTTGATTGAGTTGGGAGTACTTAGCACTGTGAAAACAGCACTTTCGCCGAAAGAAATCTACTTCTCTAAGACCGTGAAACAGTGAAAAGAGAATGTATGAGTTTCTCAAGATTGGTAACAGATAGAAACAAGAGAGAGTACACAGTGATTCATCTACCTAGAGAAGTTACTGAGGTTTACAAAGAGAATTCCAAGTATAAGTACAAGAAAATGAGAGAGACTTAGAAAACTGGTAAAACCTACATTGTTGATAGAGTTGGGAGTACTTAGCACTGTGAAAACAGCACCTTCTCCGAAAGAAGTCTACTTCTCTAAGACCGGGAAACAGTGAAAAGAGAATGTATGAGTTTCTCAAGATTGGTAACAGATAGAAACAAGAGAAAGTACACAGTGATTCATTTACCTGGAGAAGTTACAGAGGTTTACACAGAAAATTCCAAGTATAAGTAAAAGAAGATAAGAGAGACTTAGAAAAGTGGTTAAACTTACATTGTTGATTGAGTTGGGAGTACATAGCACTGTGAAAACAGCACTTTCGCCGAAAGAAATTTACTTCTCTAAGACGGGAAACAGTGAAAAGAGAATGTATGATTGTCTCAAGATTAGTAACAGATAGAAACAAAAGAAGTACACAGTGATTCATCTCCCTAGAGAAGTTGCAGAGTTTTACACAGAAAATTCCAAGTTTAAGTACAAGAAAATGAGAGAGACTTAGAAAACTGGCAAAACTTACATTGTTGATTGAGTTGGGAGTACTTAGCACTGTGAAAACAGCACTTTCGCCGATAGAAATCTACTTCTCTAACACCAGGAAACAGGTAACACAGAATGTATGAGTTTCTCAAGATTAGTAACAGATAGAAACAAGAGAATGTACACAGTGATTCATCTACCTAGAAATGTTTCAGAGGTTTACACAGAAAATTCCAAGTATCAGTAAAAGAAAATAAGAGAGACTTAGGAAACTCGTAAAACTTACATTGTTGATTAGGCTGGGAGTACTTAGCACTGTGAAAACAGCACTTTCGCCGAAAGAAATCTATTTCTCTAAGACTGGGAAACAGTGAAAAGAGAATGTATGAGTTTCTCAAGATTGGTAACAGATAGAAACAAGAGAAAGTACACAGTGATTCATCTACCTAGAGAAGTTACAGAGGTTTACACAGAGAATTCCAAGTATAAGTACAAGAAAATAAGAGAGACTTAGAAAACTGGTAAAACCTACATTGTTGATAGAGTTGGGAGTACTTAGCACTGTGAAAACAGCCCTTTCGCCGAAAGAATCTACTTCTCTAACACCGGGAAACAGGTAACAGTGAATGTATGAGTTTCTCAAGATTGGAAACAGATAGAAACAAGAGAAAGTACACAGTGATTCATCTACCTAGAGAAGTTACAGAGGTTTACACAGAAAATTCGAAGTATAAGTAAAAGAAGATAAGAGAGACTTAGGAAACTGGTAAAACTTACATTGTTGATTGAGTTGGGAGTACTTAGCACTGTGAAAACAGCACTTTCGCCGAAAGAAATCTACTTCTCTAAGACCGTGAAACAGTGAAAAGAGAATGTATGAGTTTCTCAAGATTGGTAACAGATAGAAACAAGAGAAAGTACACAGTGATTCATCTACCTAGAGAAGTTACAGAGGTTTACACAGAGAATTCCTAGTATAAGTACTAGAAAATAAGAGAGACTTAGAAAACTGGTAAAACCTACATTGTTGATATCGTTGGGAGTACTTAGCACTGTGAAAACAGCACTTTCGCCGAAAGAAATCTACTTCTCTAAGACCGGGGAAACAGTGAAAAGAGAATGTATGAGTTTCTCAAGATTGGTAACAGATAGAAACAAGAGAAAGTACACAGTGACTCATCTACCTAGAGAAGTTACAGAGGTTTACAAAGAGAATTCCAAGTATAAGTACAAGAAAATAAGAGAGACTTAGAAAACTGGAAAAACCTACATTGTTGATAGAGTTGAGAGTACTTAGCACTGTGAAAACAGCACTTTCGCCGAAAGAAATCTTCTTCTCTAACACCAGGAAACAGGTAGCAGAGAATGTATGAGTTTCTCAATATTAGTAACAGATAGAAACAAAAGAAGTACACAGTGATTCATCTACCTAGAGAAGTTACAGCGGTTTACATAGAAAATTCCTAGTTTAAGTACAAGAAAATAAGAGAGACTTAGAAAACTGGTAAAACTTATATTGTTGATTGAGTTGGGAGTACTTAGCACTGTGAAAACAGCACTTTGCTGAAAGAAATCTACTTCTCTAAGACCGGGAAACTGGGAAAAGAGAATGTATGAGTTTCTCAAGATTGGTAACAGATAGAAACAAGAGAAAGTACACAGTGATTCATCTACCTAGAGAAGTTACAGAGGTTTACACAGAGAATTCCAAGTATAAGTACAAGAAAATAAGAGAGACTTGGAAAACTGGTAAAACCTACATTGTTGATCGAGTTGGGAGTACTTAGCACTGTCAAAATAGCACTTTCGCCGAAAGAAATCTACTTCTCTAAGACCGGGAAACAGTGAACAGAGAATGTATGAGTTTCTCAAGATTGGTAACAGATAGAAACAAGAGAAAGTACACAGTGATTCATCTACCTAGAGAAGTTACAGAGGTTTACACAGAGAATTCCAAGTATAAGTACAAGAAAATAAGAGAAACTTAGAAAACTGGTAAAACTTACATTGTTGATTGAGTTGGGAGTACTTAGCACTGTGAAAACAGCACTTTCGCCGAAAGAAATCTACTTCTCTAAGACCGGGAAACAGTGAAAAGAGTATGTATGGGTTTCTCAAGATTGGTAACAGATAGAAACAAGAGAAAGTACAGAGTGATTCTTCTACCTAGAGAAGTTACAGAGGTTTACACAGAGAATTCCAAGTATAAGTACAAGAAAATAAGAGAGACTTAGAAAACTGGTAAAACCTACATTGGTGATAGAGTTGGGTGTACTTAGCACTGTGAAAACAGCACTTTCGCAGAACGAAATATACTTCTGTAACACCAGGAAACAGGTAACAGAGAATGTATGAGTTTCTCAAGATTAGTAACAGATAGAAACTAAAGAAGTACACAGTGATTCATCTCCCTAGAGAAGTTACAGAGTTTTACACAGAAAATTCCAAGTTTAAGTACAAGAAAATGAGAGAGACTTAGAAAACTGGTAAAACTTACATTGTTGATTGAGTTGGCAGTACTTAGCACTGTGAAAACAGCACTTTCGCCAAAAGAAATCTACTTCTCTAAGACAGGGAAACAGTGAAAAGAGAATGTATGAGTTTCTCAAGATTGGTAACAGATAGAAACAAGAGAAAGTACACAGTGATTCACCTACCTAGAGAAGTTACAGAGGTTTACACAGAGAATTCCAAGTATAAGTACAAGAAAATAAGAGAGACTTAGAAATCTGGTAAAACCTACATTGTTGATAGAGTTGGGAGTACTTAGCACTGTGAAAACAGCACTTTCGCAGAAGAAATCTACTTCTCTAACACCGGGAAAAAGTGAAAAGAGAATGTATGAGTTTCTCAAGATTGGTAACAGATAAAAACAAAAGAAAGTACACAGTGATTCATCTACCTAGAGAAGTTACAGAGGTTTACACAGAAAATTCCAAGTATAAGTAAAAGAAGATAAGAGAGACTTAAAAAACTGGTAAAACTTACATTGTTGATTAGGCTGGGAGTACTTAGCACTGTGAAAACAGCACTTTCGCCGAAAGAAATCTACTTCTCTAAGACCGGGAAACAGTGAAAAGAGAATGTATGAGTTTCTCAAGATTGGTAACAGATAGAAACAAGAGAAAGTACACAGTGATTCATCTACCTAGAGAAGTTACACAGGTTTACACAGAAAATTCCAAGTATAAGTAAAAGAAGATAAGAGAGACTTAGGAAACTGGTAAAACTTACATTGTTGATTGAGTTGGGAGTACTTAGCACTGTGAAAACAGCACTTTCGCAGAAGAAATCTACTTAGCTAACACCGGGAAACAGGGAACAGAGAATGTATTAGTTTCTCAAGATTGGTAACAGATAGAAACAAGAGAAAGTACACAGTGATTCATCTACCTGGAGAACTTACAGAGCTTTACACAGAGAATTCCAAGTATAAGTACAAGAAAATGAGAGAGACTTAGAAAACTGGTAAAACCTACATTGTTGATAGAGTTGGGAGTACTTAGCACTGTGAAAACAGCACTTTCGCCGAAAGAAATCTACTTCTCTAAGACCGGGAAACAGTGAAAAGAGAATGTATGAGTTTCTCAAGATTGGTAACAGATAGAAACAAGAGAATGTACACAGTGATTCATCTACCTAGAAATGTTACAGAGGTTTACACAGAGAATTCCAAGTATAAGTAAAAGAAGATAAGAGAGACTTAGGAAACTCGTAAAACTTACATTGTTGATTAGGCTGGGAGTACTTAGCACTGTGAAAACAGCACTTTCGCCGAAAGAAATCTACTTCTCTAAGACCGTGAAACAGTGAAAAGAGAATGCATGAGTTTCTCAAGATTGGTAACAGATAGAAACAAGAGAAAGTACACAGTGATTCATCTACGTAGAGAAGTTACAGAGGTTTACACAGAGAATTCCAAGTATAAGTACAAGAAAATAAGAGAGACTTAGAAAACTGGTAAAACCTACATTGTTGATAGAGTTGGGAGTACTTAGCACTGTGAAAACAGCCCTTTCGCCGAAAGAATCTACTTCTCTAACACCGGGAAACAGGTAACAGTGAATGTATGAGTTTCTCAAGATTGGAAACAGATAGAAACAAGAGAAAGTACACAGTGATTCATCTACCTAGAGAAGTTACAGAGGTTTACACAGAAAATTCGAAGTATAAGTAAAAGAAGATAAGAGAGACTTAGGAAACTGGTAAAACCTACATTGTTGATATCGTTGGGAGTACTTAGCACTGTGAAAACAGCACTTTCGCCGAAAGAAATCTACTTCTCTAAGACCGGGGAAACAGTGAAAAGAGAATGTATGAGTTTCTCAAGATTGGTAACAGATAGAAACAAGAGAAAGTACACAGTGACTCATCTACCTAGAGAAGTTACAGAGGTTTACAAAGAGAATTCCAAGTATAAGTACAAGAAAATAAGAGAGACTTAGAAAACTGGAAAAACCTACATTGTTGATAGAGTTGAGAGTACTTAGCACTGTGAAAACAGCACTTTCGCCGAAAGAAATCTTCTTCTCTAACACCAGGAAACAGGTAGCAGAGAATGTATGAGTTTCTCAATATTAGTAACAGATAGAAACAAAAGAAGTACACAGTGATTCATCTACCTAGAGAAGTTACAGCGGTTTACATAGAAAATTCCTAGTTTAAGTACAAGAAAATAAGAGAGACTTAGAAAACTGGTAAAACTTATATTGTTGATTGAGTTGGGAGTACTTAGCACTGTGAAAACAGCACTTTGCTGAAAGAAATCTACTTCTCTAAGACCGGGAAACTGGGAAAAGAGAATGTATGAGTTTCTCAAGATTGGTAACAGATAGAAACAAGAGAAAGTACACAGTGATTCATCTACCTAGAGAAGTTACAGAGGTTTACACAGAGAATTCCAAGTATAAGTACAAGAAAATAAGAGAGACTTGGAAAACTGGTAAAACCTACATTGTTGATCGAGTTGGGAGTACTTAGCACTGTCAAAATAGCACTTTCGCCGAAAGAAATCTACTTCTCTAAGACCGGGAAACAGTGAAAAGAGAATGGATGATTTTCTCAAGATTGGTAACAGATAGAAACAAGAGAAAGTACACAGTGATTCATCTACCTAGAGAAGTTACAGAGGTTTACACAGAGAATTCCAAATATAAGTAGAAGAAAATAAGAGAGACTTAGAAAACTGGTAAAACCTACATTGTTGATAGAGTTGGGAGTACTTAGCACTGTGAAAACAGCACTTTCGCCGAAAGAAGTCTACTTCTCTAAGACCGGGAAACAGTGAAAAGAGAATGTATGAGTTTCTCAAAAATGGTAACAGATAGAAACAAGAGAAAGTACACAGTGATTCATCTACCTAGAGAAGTTATAGAGGTTTACACAGAGAATTCCAAGTATAAGTAAAAGAAAATAAGAGAGACCTAGAAAACTGGTAAAACCTACATTGTTGATAGAGTTGAGAGTACTTAGCACTGTGAAAACAGCACTTTCGCCGAAAGAAATCTACTTCTCTAACACCGGGAAACAGGTAACAGTGAATGTATGAGTTTCTCAAGATTGGAAACAGATAGAAACAAGAGAAAGTACACAGTGATTCATCTACCTAGAGAAGTTACAGAGGTTTACACAGAAAATTCCAAGTATAAGTACAAGAAAATAAGAGAGACTTAGAAAACTGGTAAAACCTACATTGTTGATAGAGTTGGGAGTACTTAGCACTGTGAAAACAGCACTTTCGGCGACAGAAGTCTACTTCTCTAAGACCGGGAAACAGTGAAAAGAGAATGTATGAGTTTCTCAAAATTGGTAACAGATAGAAACAAGAGAAAGTACACAGTAATTCATCTACCTAGAGAAGTTTTAGAGGTTTACACAGAGAATTCCAAGTATAAGTACAAGAAAATAAGAGAGACTTAGAAAACTGGTAAAACCTACATTGTTGATAGAGTTGGGAGTACTTAGCACTGTGAAAACAGCACTTTCGCAGAAAGAAATCTACTTCTCTAACACCGGGAAACAGGGAAGAGAGAATGTATGAGTTTCTCAAGATTGGTAACAGATAGAAACAAGAGAAAGTACACAGTGATTCATCTACCTAGAGAAGTTACAGAGGTTTACACAGAGAATTTCAAGTATAAGTACAAGAAAATAAGAGAGACTTAGAAAACTGGTAAAACCTACATTGTTGATAGAGCTGAGAGTACTTAGCACTGTGAAAACAGCACTTTCGCCGAAAGAAATCTACTTCTCTAACACCAGGAAACAGGTAACAGAGAATGTATGAGTTTCTCAAGATTAGTAACAGATAGAAACAAAAGACGTACACAGTGATTCATCTACCTAGAAAAGTTACAGAGGTTTACACAGAAAATTCCACGTTTCAGTACAAGAAAATAAGAGAGACTTAGAAAACTGGTAAAACCTACATTGTTGTTAGAGTTGGGAGTACTTAGCACTTTGAAAACAGCACTTTCGCCGAAAGAAATCTACTTCTCTAAGACCGGGAAACAGTGAAAAGAGAATGTATGAGTTTCTCAAGATTGGTAACAGATAGAAACAAGAAAAAGTACACAGTGATTCATCTACCTAGAGAAGTTACAGAGGTTTACACAGAGAATTCCAAGTATAAGTACAAGAAAATAAGAGAGACTTAGAAAACTGGTAAAACCTACATTGTTGATAGAGTTGGGAGTACTTAGCACTGTGAAAACAGCACTGTCGTCGAAAGAAATCTACTTCTCTAACACCAGGAAACAGGTAACAGAGAATGTATGAGTTTCTCAAGATTAGTGACAGATAGAAACAAAAGAAGTACACAGTGATTCATCTACCTAGAGAAGTTACAGAGGTTTACACAGAAAATTCCAAGTATAAGTACAAGAAAATAAGAGAGACTTAGAAAACTGGTAAAACCTACATTGTTGATAGAGTTGAGAGTAGTTAGCACTGTGAAAACAGCACTTTCGCAGAAAGAAATCTACTTCTCTAAGACCGCGAAACAGTTAACAGAGAATGTATGAGTTTCTCAAGATTAGTAAGAGATAGAAACAAAAGAAGTACACAGTGATTCATCTACCAAGAGAAGATACAGAGGTTTACGCAGAAAATTCCAAGTATAAGTAAAAGAAGATAAGAGAGACTTAGGAAACTAGTAAAACTTAGATTGTTGATTGAGTTGGGAGTACTTAGCACTGTGAAAACAGCACTTTCGCCGAAAGAAATCTACTTCTCTAAGACCGTGAAACAGTGAAAAGAGAATGTATGAGTTTCTCAAGATTTGTAACAGATAGAAACAAGAGAAAGTACACAGTGATTCATCTACCTAGAGAAGTTACAGAGGTTTACACAGAGAATTCCAAGTATGAGTACAAGAAAATAAGAGAGACTTAGAAAACTGGAAAAACCTACATTGTTGATAGAGTTGAGAGTACTTAGCACTGTGAAAACAGCACTTTCGCCGAAAGAAATCTTCTTCTCTAACACCAGGAAACAGGTAGCAGAGAATGTATGAGTTTCTCAATATTAGTAACAGATAGAAACAAAAGAAGTACACAGTGATTCATCTACCTAGAGAAGTTACAGCGGTTTACATAGAAAATTCCTAGTTTAAGTACAAGAAAATAAGAGAGACTTAGAAAACTGGTAAAACTTACATTGTTGATTGAGTTGAGAGTACTTAGCACTGTGAAAACAGCACTTTGCCGAAAGAAATCTACTTCTCTAAGACCGGGAAACAGTGAAAAGAGAATGTATGAGTTTCTCAAGATTGGTAACAGATAGAAACAAGAGAAAGTACACAGTGATTCATCTACCTAGAGAAGTTATAGAGGTTTACACAGAGAATTCCAAGTATAAGTAAAAGAAAATAAGAGAGACTTAGAAAACTGGTAAAACCTACATTGTTGATAGAGTTGAGAGTACTTAGCACTGTGAAAACAGCACTTTCGCCGAAAGAAATCTACTTCTCTAACACCGGGAAACAGGTAACAGTGAACGTATGAGTTTCTCAACATTGGAAACAGATAGAAACAAGAGAAAGTACACAGTGATTCATCTACCTAGAGCAGTTACAGAGGTTTACACAGAGAATTCCAAGTATAAGTACAAGAAAATAAGAGAGACTTAGAAAACTGGTAAAACCTACATTGTTGATAGAGTTGGGAGTACTTAGCACTGTGAAAACAGCACTTTCGGCGACAGAAGTCTACTTCTCTAAGACCGGGAAACAGTGAAAAGAGAATGTATGAGTTTCTCAAAATTGGTAACAGATAGAAACAAGAGAAAGTACAGAGTGATTCATCTACCTAGAGAAGTTACAGAGGTTTACACAGAGAATTCCAAGTATAAGTACAAGAAAATAAGAGAGACTTAGAAAACTGGTAAAACCTACATTGTTGTTAGAGTTGGGAGTACTTAGCACTTTGAAAACAGCACTTTCGCCGAAAGAAATCTAGTTCTCTAAGACCGGGAAACAGTGAAAAGAGAATGTATGAGTTTCTCAAAATTGGTAACAGATAGAAACAAGAGAAAGTACACAGTGATTCATCTACCTAGAGAAGTTACAGAGGTTTAGACAGAGAATTCCAAGTATAAGTACAAGAAAATAAGAGAGACTTAGAAAACTGGTAAAACCTACATTGTTGATAGAGTTGGGAGTACTTAGCACTGTGAAATCAGCACTTTCGCAGAAAGAAATCTACTTCTCTAACACCGGGAAAGAGGGAAGAGAGAATGTATGAGTTTCTCAAGATTGGTAACAGATAGAAACAAGAGAAAGTACACAGTGATTCATCTACCTAGAGAAGTTACAGAGGTTTACACAGAGAATTTCAAGTATAAGTACAAGAAAATAAGAGAGACTTAGAAAACTGGTAAAACCTACATTGTTGATAGAGTTGAGAGTACTTAGCACTGTGAAAACAGCACTTTCGCCGAAAGAAATCTACTTCTCTAACACCACGAAACAGGTAACAGAGAATGTATGAGTTTCTCAAGATTAGTAACAGATAGAAAAAAAAGACGTACACAGTGATTCATCTACCTAGAAAAGTTACAGAGGTTTACACAGAAAATTCCAAGTTTCAGTACAAGAAAATAAGAGAGACTTAGAAAACTGGTAAAACCTACATTGTTGTTAGAGTTGGGAGTTCTTAGCACTTTGAAAACAGCACTTTCGCCGAAAGAAATCTACTTCTCTAAGACCGGGAAACAGTGAAAAGAGAATGTATGAGTTTCTCAAAATTGGTAACAGATAGAAACAAGAGAAAGTACACAGTGATTCATCTACCTAGAGAACTTACAGAGGTTTACACAGAGAATTCCAAGTATAAGTAAAAGAAAATAAGAGAGACTTAGAAAACTGGTAAACCCTACATTGTTGATAGAGTTGGGAGTACTTAGCACTGTGAAAACAGCACTTTCGCCGAAAGAAATCTACTTCTCTAACACCGTGAAACAGTGAAAAGAGAATGTATGAGTTTCTCAAGATTGGTAACAGATAGAAACAAGAGAATGTACACAGTGATTCATCTACCTAGAGAAGTTACAGAGGTTTGCACAGAGAATTCCAAGTATAAGTACAAGAAAATAAGAGAGACTTAGAAAACTGGAAAACCTACATCGTTGATATAGTTGGGAGTACTTAGCACTGTGAAAACAGCACTTTCGCCGAAAGAAATCTACTTCTCTAAGACCGGGAAACAGTGAAAAGCGAATGTATGAGTTTCTCAAGATTGGTAACAGATAGAAACAAGAGAAAGTACACAGTGATTCATCTACCTAGAGAAGTTACAGAGGTTTACACAGAGAATTCCAAGTATAAGTACAAGAAAATAGGAGAGACTTAGAAAACTGGTAAAACCTACATTGTTGATAGAGTTGGGAGTACATAGCACTGTGAAAACAGCACTTTCGCCGAAAGAAATCTACTTCTCTAAGATGGGAAACAGTGAAAAGAGAATGTATGAGTTTCTCAAGATTGGTAACAGATAGAAACAAGAGAAAGTACACAGTGATTCATCTACCTAGAGAAGTTACAGAGGTTTACACAGAGAATTCCAAGTATAAGTACAAGAAAATAAGAGAGACTTAGAAAACTGGTAAAACCTACATTGTTGTTAGAGTTGGGAGTACTTAGAACTTTGAAAACAGCACTTTCGCCAAAAGAAATCTACTTCTCTAAGACCGGGAAACAGTGAAAAATAATGTATGAGTTTCTCAAATTGGTAACAGATAGAAACAAGAGAAAGTACACAGTGATTCATCTACCTAGAGAAGTTACAGAGGTTTACACAGAGAATTCCAAGTATAAGTAAAAGAAAATAAGAGAGACTTAGAAAACTGGTAAAACCTACATTGTTGATAGAGTTGGGAGTACTTAGCACGGTGAAAACAGCACTTTCGCCGAAAGAAATCTACTTCTCTAACACCGGGAAACAGGGAACAGAGAATGTATGAGTTTCTCAAGATTGGTAACAGATAGAAACAAGAGAAAGTACACAGTGATTCATCTACCTAGAAAAGTTACAGAGGTTTACATAGAGAATTCTAAGTATAAGTACAAGAAAATAAGAGAGACTTAGAAAACTGGTAAAACCTACATTGTTGATAGAGTTGGGAGTACTTAGCACTGTGAAAACAGCACTTTCGCAGAAAGAAATCTACTTCTCTAACACCGGAAAACAGGGAACAGAGAATGTATGAGTTTCTCAAGATTGGTAACAGATAGAAACAAGAGAAAGTACACAGTGATTCATCTACCTAGAGAAGTTACAGAGGTTTACACAGAGAATTCCAAGTATAAGTACAAGAAAATAAGAGAGACTTAGAAAACTGGTAAAACCTACATTGTTGATAGAGTTGGGAGTACTTAGCACTGTGAAAACAGCACTTTCCCCGAAAGAAATCTACTTCTCTAAGATGGGTAACAGTGAAAAGAGAATGTATGAGTTTCTCAAGATTGGTAACAGATAGAAACAAGAGAAAGTACACAGTGATTCATCTACCTAGAGAAGTTACAGAGGTTTACACAGAGAATTCCAAGTATAACTACAAGAAAATAAGAGAGACTTAGAAAACTGGTAAAACCTACATTGTTGATAGAGTTGAGAGTACGTAGCTCTGTGAAAACAGCACTTTCGCCGAAAGAAATCTACTTCTCTAACACCAGGAAACAGGTAACAGAGAATGTATGAGTTTCTCAAGATTAGTAACAGATAGAAACAAAAGACGTACACAGTGATTCATCTACCTAGAAAAGTTACAGAGGTTTACACAGAAAATTCCAAGTTTCAGTACAAGAAAATAAGAGAGACTTAGAAAACTGGTAAAACCTACATTGTTGTTAGAGTTGGGAGTTCTTAGCACTTTGAAAACAGCACTTTCGCCGAAAGAAATCTACTTCTCTAAGACCGGGAAACAGTGAAAAGAGAATGTATGAGTTTCTCAAGATTGGTAACAGATAGAAACAAGAGAAAGTACACAGTGATTCATCTACCTAGAGAAGTTACAGAGGTTTACACAGAGAATTCCAAGTATAAGTACAAGAAAATAAGAGAGACTTAGAAAACTGGTAAAACCTACATTGTTGATAGAGTTGGGAGTACTTAGCACTGTGAAAACAGCACTTTCGCAGAAAGAAATCTATTTCTCTAACACCGGGAAACAGGGAAGAGAGAATGTATGAGTTTCTCAAGATTGGTAACAGATAGAAACAAGAGAAAGTACACAGTGATTCATCTACCTAGAGAATTTACAGAGGTTTACACAGAAAATTTCAAGTATAAGTACAAGAAAATAAGAGAGACTTAGAAAACTGGTAAAACCTACATTGTTGATAGAGTTGAGAGTACTTAGCACTGTGAAAAGAGCACCTTCGCCGAAAGAAAATTACTTCTCTAACACCAGGAAACAGGTAACAGAGAATGTATGAGTTTCTCAAGATTAGTAACAGATAGAAACAAAAGAAGTACACAGTGATTCATCTACCTAGAAAAGTTACAGAGGTTTACACAGAAAATTCCAAGTTTCAGTACAAGAAAATAAGAGAGACTTAGAAAACTGGTAAAAGTTACATTGTTGATTGAGTTGGGAGTACTTAGCACTGTGAAAACAGCACTTTCGCCGAAAGAAATCTGCTTCTCTAAGACTGGGAAACAGTGAAAAGAGAATGTATGAGTTTCTCAAGATTGGTAACAGATAGAAACAAAAGAAGTACACAGTGATTCATCTACCTAGAGAAGTTACAGAGGTTTACACAGAGAATTCCAAGTATAAGTACAAGAAAATAAGAGAGACTTAGAAAACTGGTAAAACCTACATTGTTGATAGAGTTGGGAGTACATAGCACTGTGAAAACAGCACTTTCGCCGAAAGAAATCTACTTCTCTAAGATGGGAAACAGTGAAAAGAGAATGTATGAGTTTCTCAAGATTGGTAACAGATAGAAACAAGAGAAAGTACACAGTGATTCATCTACCTAGAGAAGTTACAGAGGTTTACATAGAGAATTCCAAGTATAAGTACAAGAAAATAAGAGAGACTTAGAAAACTGGTAAAACCTACATTGTTGATAGAGTTGGGAGTACTTAGCACTGTGAAAACAGCACTTTCGCAGAAAGAAATCTACTTCTCTAACACCGGAAAACAGGGAAGAGAGAATGTATGAGTTTCTCAAGATTGGTAACAGATAGAAACAAGAGAAAGTACATAGTGATTCATCTACCTAGAGAAGTTACAGAGGTTTACACAGAGAATTCCAAGTATAAGTACAAGAAAATAAGAGAGACTTAGAAAACTGGTAAAACCTACATTGTTGATAGAGTTGGGAGTACATAGCACTGTGAAAACAGCACTTTCGCCGAAAGAAATCTAGTTCTCTAAGATGGGAAACAGTGAAAAGAGAATGTATGAGTTTCTCAAGATTGGTAACAGATAGAAACAAGAGAAAGTACACAGTGATTCATCTACCTAGAGAAGTTACAGAGGTTTACACAGAGAATTCCAAGTATAAGTACAGGAAAATAAGAGAGACTTAGAAAACTGGTAAAACCTACATTGTTGATAGAGTTGGGAGTACTTAGCACTGTGAAAACAGCACTTTCGCCGAAAGAAATCGACTTCTCTAAGACCAGGAAACAGTGAAAAGAGAATGTATGAGTTTCTCAAGATTGGTAACAGATAGAAACAAGAGAATGTACACAGTGATTCATCTACCTAGAGAAGTTACAGAGGTTTACACAGAGAATTCCAAGTATAAGTACAAGAAAATAAGAGAGACTTAGAAAACTGGTAAAACCTATATTTTTGATAGATTTGGGAGTACTTAGCACTGTGAAAACAGCACTTTCGTCGAAAGAAATCTACTTCTCTAAGACCATGAAACAGTGAAAAGAGAATGTAAGAGTTTCTCAAGATTGGTAACAGATAGAAACAAGAGAATGTACACAGTGATTCATCTACCTAGAGAAGTTACAGAGGTTTACACAGAGAATTCCAAGTATAAGTACAAGAAAATAAGAGAGACTTAGAAAACTGGTAAAACCTACATTGTTGATAGAGTTGGGAGTACTTAGCACTGTGAAAACAGCACTTTCGCAGAAAGAAATCTACTTCCCTAACACCGGAAAACAGGGAAGAGAGAATGTATGAGTTTCTCAAGATTGGAAACAGATAGAAACAAGAGAAAGTACACAGTGATTCATCTACCTAGAGAAGTTACAGAGGTTTACACAGAGAATTCCAAGTATAAGTACAAGAAAATAAGAGAGACTTAGAAAACTGGTAAAACCTACCTTGTTGATAGAGTTGGGAGTACATAGCACTGTGAAAACAGCACTTTTGCCGAAAGAAATCTAGTTCTCTAAGATGGGAAACAGTGAAAAGAGAATGTATGAGTTTCTCAACATTGGTAACAGATAGAAACAAGAGAAAGTACACAGTGATTCATCTACCTAGAGAAGTTACAGAGGTTTACACAGAGAAATCCAAGTATAAGTACAAGAAAATAAGAGAGACTTAGAAAACTGGTAAAACCTACATTGTTGATAGAGTTGAGAGTACTTAGCACTGTGAAAACAGCACTTTCGCCGAAAGAAATCTACTTCTCTAACACCAGGAAACAGGTAACAGAGAATGTATGAGTTTCTCAAGATTAGTAACAGATAGAAACAAAAGAAGTACACAGTGATTCATCTACCTAGAAAAGTTACAGAGGTTTACACAGAAAATTCCAAGTTTCAGTACAAGAAAATAAGAGAGACTTAGAAAACTGGTAAAACCTACATTGTTGTTAGAGTTGGGAGTACTTAGCACTTTGAAAACAGCACTTTCGCCGAAAGAAATCTACTTCTCTAAGACCGGGAAACAGTTAAAAGAGAATGTATGAGTTTCTCAAAATTGGTAACAGATAGAAACAAGAGAAAGTACACAGTGATTCATCTACCTAGAGAAGTTACAGAGGTTTACACAGAGAATTCCAAGTATAAGTAAAAGAAAATAAGAGAGACTTAGAAAACTGGTAAAACCTACATTGTTGATAGAGTTGGGAGTACTTAGCACTGTGAAAACAGCACTTTCGCCGAAAGAAATCTACTTCTCTAACACCGGGAAACAGGGAACAGAGAATGTATGAGTTTCTCAAGATTGGTAACAGATAGAAACAAGAGAAAGTACACAGTGATTCATCTACCTAGAGAAGTTACAGAGGTTTACACAGAGAATTCCAAATATAAGTACAAGAAAATAAGAGAGACTTAGAAAACTGGTAAAACCTACATTGTTGATAGAGTTGGGAGTACTTAGCACTGTGAAAACAGCACTTTCGCCGAAAGAAATCTACTTCTCTAAGACCGTGAAACAGTGAAAAGAGAATGTATGAGTTTCTCAAGATTGGTAACAGATAGAAACAAGAGAATGTACACAGTGATTCATCTACCTAGAGAAGTTGCAGAGGTTTACACAGAGAATTCCAAGTATAAGTACAAGAAAATAAGAGAGACTTAGAAAACTGGTAAAACCTACATTGTTGATAGAGTTGGGAGTACTTAGCACTGTGAAAACAGCACTTTCGCGGAAAGAAATCTACTTCTGTAAGACCGGGAAACAGTGAAAAGAGAATGTATGAGTTTCTCAAGATTGGTAACAGATAGAAACAAGAGAAAGTACACAGTGATTCATCTACCTAGAGAAGTTACAGAGGTTTACACAGAGAATTCCAAGTATAAGTACAAGAAAATAAGAGAGACTTAGAAAACTGGTAAAACCTACCTTGTTGATAGAGTTGGGAGTACATAGCACTGTGAAAACAGCACTTTTGCCGAAAGAAATCTAGTTCTCTAAGATGGGAAACAGTGAAAAGAGAATGTATGAGTTTCTCAAGATTGGTAACAGATAGAAACAAGAGAAAGTACAAAGTGATTCATCTACCTAGAGAAGTTACAGAGGTTTACACAGAGAAATCCAAGTATAAGTACAAGAAAATAGGAGAGACTTAGAAAACTGGTAAAACCTACATTGTTGATAGAGTTGGGAGTACTTAGCACTGTGAAAACAGCACTTTCGCCGAAAGAAATCTACTTCTCTAACACCGGGAAACACGGAAGAGAGAATGTATGAGTTTCCCAAGATTGGTAACACACAGAAACAAGAGAAAGTACACAGTGATTCATCTACCTAGAGAAGTTTCAGAGGTTTACACAGAGAATTTCAAGTATAAGTACAAGAAAATAAGAGAGACTTAGAAAACTGGTAAAACCTACATTGTTGATAGAGTTGAGAGTACTTAGCACTGTGAAAACAGCACTTTCGCCGAAAGAAATCTACTTCTCTAACACCAGGAAACAGGTAACAGAGAATGTATGAGTTTCTCAAGATTAGTAACAGATAGAAACAAAAGAAGTACACAGTGATTCATCTACCTAGAAAAGTTACAGAGGTTTACACAGAAAATTCCAAGTATCAGTACAAGAAAATAAGAGAGACTTAGAAAACTGGTAAAACCTACATTGTTGATAGAGTTGGGAGTACTTAGCACTGTGAAAACAGCACTTTCGCCGAAAGAAATCGACTTCTCTAAGACCGGGAAACAGTGAAAAGAGAGTGTATGAGTTTCTCAAGATTGGTAACAGATAGAAACAAGAGAATGTACACAGTGATTCATCTACCTAGAGAAGTTACAGAGGTTTACACAGAGAATTCCAAGTATAAGTACAAGAAAATAAGAGAGACTTAGAAAACTGGTAAAACCTACATTGTTGATAGATTTGGGAGTACTTAGCACTATGAAAACAGCACTTTCGTCGAAAGAAATCTACTTCTCTAAGACCGTGAAACAGTGAAAAGAGAATGTATGAGTTTCTCAAGATTGGTAACAGATAGAAACAAAAGAAGTACACAGTGATTCATCTACCTAGAGTAGTTACAGAGGTTTACACAGAGAATTCCAAGTATAAGTACAAGAAAATAAGAGAGACTTAGAAAACTGGTAAAACCTACATTGTTGATAGAGTTGGGAGTACTTAGCACTGTGAAAACAGCACTTTCGCAGAAAGAAATCTACTTCTCTAACACCGGAAAACAGGGAAGAGAGAATGTATGAGTTTCTCAAGATTGGTAACAGATAGAAACAAGAGAAAGTACACAGTGATTCATCTACCTAGAGAAGTTACAGAGGTTTACACAGAGAATTCCAAGTATAAGTACAAGAAAATAAGAGAGACTTAGAAAACTAGTAAAACCTACCTTGTTGATAGAGTTGGGAGTACATAGCACTGTGAAAACAGCACTTTTGCCGAAAGAAATCTAGTTCTCTAAGATGGGAAACAGTGAAAAGAGAATGTATGAGTTTCTCAAGATTGGTAACAGATAGAAACAAGAGAAAGTACACAGTGATTCATCTACCTAGAGAAGTTACAGAGGTTTACACAGAGAAATCCAAGTATAAGTACAAGAAAATAAGAGAGACTTAGTAAACTGGTAAAACCTACATTGTTGATAGAGTTGAGAGTACTTAGCACTGTGAAAACAGCACTTTCGCCGAAAGAAATCTACTTCTCTAACACCAGGAAACAGGTAACAGAGAATGTATGAGTTTCTCAAGATTAGTAACAGATAGAAACAAAAGAAGTACACAGAGATTCATCTACCTAGAAAAGTTACAGAGGTTTACACAGAAAATTCCAAGTTTCAGTACAAGAAAATAAGAGAGACTTAGAAAACTGGTAAAACCTACATTGTTGTTAGAGTTGGGAGTACTTAGCACTTTGAAAACAGCACTTTCGCCGAAAGACATCTACTTCTCTAAGACCGGGAAACAGTTAAAAGAGAATGTATGAGTTTCTCAAAATTGGGAACAGATAGAAACAAGAGAAAGTACACAGTGATTCATCTACCTTGAGAAGTTACAGAGGTTTACACAGAGAATTCCAAGTATAAGTAAAAGAAAATAAGAGAAACTTAGAAAACTGGTAAAATCTACATTGTTGATAGAGTTGGGAGTACTTAGCACTGTGAAAACAGCACTTTCGCCGAAAGAAATCTACTTCTCTAACACCGGGAAACAGGGAACAGAGAATGTATGAGTTTCTCAAGATTGGTAACAGATAGAAACAAGAGAAAGTACACAGTGATTCATCTACCTAGAGAAGTTACAGAGGTTTACACAGAGAATTCCAAATATAAGTAAAAGAAAATAAGAGAGACTTAGAAAACTGGTAAAACCTACATTCTTGATAGAGTTGGGAGTACTTAGCACTGTGAAAACAGCACTTTCGCCGAAATAAATCTACTTCTCTAAGACCGTGAAACAGTGAAAAGAGAATGTATGAGTTTCTCAAGATTGGTAACAGGTAGAAACAAGAGAATGTACACAGTGATTCATTTACCTAGAGAAGTTGCAGAGGTTTACACAGAGAATTCCAAGTATAAGTACAAGAAAATAAGAGAGACTTAGAAAACTGGTAAAACCTACATTGTTGATAGAGTTGGGAGTACTTAGCACTGTGAAAACAGCACTTTCGCCGAAAGAAATCTACTTCTGTAAGACCGGGAAACAGTGAAAAGAGAATGTATGAGTTTCTCAAGATTGGTAACAGATAGAAACAAGAGAAAGTACACAGTGATTCATCTACCTAGAGAAGTTACAGAGGTTTACACAGAGAATTCCAAGTATAAGTACAAGAAAATAAGAGAGACTTAGAAAACTGGTAAAACCTACATTGTTGATAGAGTTGGGAGTACATAGCACTGTGAAAACAGCACTTTCCCCGAAAGAAATCTACTTCTCTAAGATGGGTAACAGTGAAAAGAGAATGTATGAGTTTCTCAAGATTGGTAACAGATAGAAACAAGAGAAAGTACACAGTGATTCATCTACCTAGAGAAGTTACAGAGGTTTACACAGAGAATTCCAAGTATAAGTACAAGAAAATAAGAGAGACTTAGAAAACTGGTAAAACCTACATTGTTGATAGAGTTGAGAGTACGTAGCTCTGTGAAAACAGCACTTTCGCCGAAAGAAATCTACTTCTCTAACACCAGGAAACAGGTAACAGAGAATGTATGAGTTTCTCAAGATTAGTAACAGATAGAAACAAAAGACGTACACAGTGATTCATCTACCTAGAAAAGTTACAGAGGTTTACACAGAAAATTCCAAGTTTCAGTACAAGAAAATAAGAGAGACTTAGAAAACTGGTAAAACCTACATTGTTGTTAGAGTTGGGAGTTCTTAGCACTTTGAAAACAGCACTTTCGCCGAAAGAAATCTACTTCTCTAAGACCGGGAAACAGTGAAAAGAGAATGTATGAGTTTCTCAAGATTGGTAACAGATAGAAACAAGAGAAAGTACACAGTGATTCATCTACCTAGAGAAGTTACAGAGGTTTACACAGAGAATTCCAAGTATAAGTACAAGAAAATAAGAGAGACTTAGAAAACTGGTAAAACCTACATTGTTGATAGAGTTGGGAGTACTTAGCACTGTGAAAACAGCACTTTCGCAGAAAGAAATCTATTTCTCTAACACCAGGAAACAGGGAAGAGAGAATGTATGAGTTTCTCAAGATTGGTAACAGATAGAAACAAGAGAAAGTACACAGTGATTCATCTACCTAGAGAATTTACAGAGGTTTACACAGAAAATTTCAAGTATAAGTACAAGAAAATAAGAGAGACTTAGAAAACTGGTAAAACCTACATTGTTGATAGAGTTGAGAGTACTTAGCACTGTGAAAACAGCACTTTCGCCGAAAGAAAATTACTTCTCTAACACCAGGAAACAGGTAACAGAGAATGTATGAGTTTCTCAAGATTAGTAACAGATAGAAACAAAAGAAGTACACAGTGATTCATCTACCTAGAAAAGTTACAGAGGTTTACACAGAAAATTCCAAGTTTCAGTACAAGAAAATAAGAGAGACTTAGAAAACTGGTAAAAGTTACATTGTTGATTGAGTTGGGAGTACTTAGCACTGTGAAAACAGCACTTTCGCCGAAAGAAATCTGCTTCTCTAAGACTGGGAAACAGTGAAAAGAGAATGTATGAGTTTCTCAAGATTGGTAACAGATAGAAACAAAAGAAGTACACAGTGATTCATCTACCTAGAGAAGTTACAGAGGTTTACACAGAGAATTCCAAGTATAAGTACAAGAAAATAAGAGAGACTTAGAAAACTGGTAAAACCTACATTGTTGATAGAGTTGGGAGTACATAGCACTGTGAAAACAGCACTTTCGCCGAAAGAAATCTACTTCTCTAAGATGGGAAACAGTGAAAAGAGAATGTATGAGTTTCTCAAGATTGGTAACAGATAGAAACAAGAGAAAGTACACAGTGATTCATCTACCTAGAGAAGTTACAGAGGTTTACATAGAGAATTCCAAGTATAAGTACAAGAAAATAAGAGAGACTTAGAAAACTGGTAAAACCTACATTGTTGATAGAGTTGGGAGTACTTAGCACTGTGAAAACAGCACTTTCGCAGAAAGAAATCTACTTCTCTAACACCGGAAAACAGGGAAGAGAGAATGTATGAGTTTCTCAAGATTGGTAACAGATAGAAACAAGAGAAAGTACACAGTGATTCATCTACCTAGAGAAGTTACAGAGGTTTACACAGAGAATTCCAAGTATAAGTACAAGAAAATAAGAGAGACTTAGAAAACTGGTAAAACCTACATTGTTGATAGAGTTGGGAGTACATAGCACTGTGAAAACAGCACTTTCGCCGAAAGAAATCTAGTTCTCTAAGATGGGAAACAGTGAAAAGAGAATGTATGAGTTTCTCAAGATTGGTAACAGATAGAAACAAGAGAAAGTACACAGTGATTCATCTACCTAGAGAAGTTACAGAGGTTTACACAGAGAATTCCAAGTATAAGTACAGGAAAATAAGAGAGACTTAGAAAACTGGTAAAACCTACATTGTTGATAGAGTTGGGAGTACTTAGCACTGTGAAAACAGCACTTTCGCCGAAAGAAATCGACTTCTCTAAGACCAGGAAACAGTGAAAAGAGAATGTATGAGTTTCTCAAGATTGGTAACAGATAGAAACAAGAGAATGTACACAGTGATTCATCTACCTAGAGAAGTTACAGAGGTTTACACAGAGAATTCCAAGTATAAGTACAAGAAAATAAGAGAGACTTAGAAAACTGGTAAAACCTATATTGTTGATAGAGTTAGGAGTACTTAGCACTGTGAAAACAGCACTTTCGTCGAAAGAAATCTACTTCTCTAAGACCGTGAAACAGTGAAAAGAGAATGTAAGAGTTTCTCAAGATTGGTAACAGATAGAAACAAGAGAATGTACACAGTGATTCATCTACCTAGAGAAGTTACAGAGGTTTACACAGAGAATTCCAAGTATAAGTACAAGAAAATAAGAGAGACTTAGAAAACTGGTAAAACCTACATTGTTGATAGAGTTGGGAGTACTTAGCACTGTGAAAACAGCACTTTCGCAGAAAGAAATCTACTTCCCTAACACCGGAAAACAGGGAAGAGAGAATGTATGAGTTTCTCAAGATTGGAAACAGATAGAAACAAGAGAAAGTACACAGTGATTCATCTACCTAGAGAAGTTACAGAGGTTTACACAGAGAATTCCAAGTATAAGTACAAGAAAATAAGAGAGACTTAGAAAACTGGTAAAACCTACCTTGTTGATAGAGTTGGGAGTACATAGCACTGTGAAAACAGCACTTTTGCCGAAAGAAATCTAGTTCTCTAAGATGGGAAACAGTGAAAAGAGAATGTATGAGTTTCTCAACATTGGTAACAGATAGAAACAAGAGAAAGTACACAGTGATTCATCTACCTAGAGAAGTTACAGAGGTTTACACAGAGAAATCCAAGTATAAGTACAAGAAAATAAGAGAGACTTAGAAAACTGGTAAAACCTACATTGTTGATAGAGTTGAGAGTACTTAGCACTGTGAAAACAGCACTTTCGCCGAAAGAAATCTACTTCTCTAACACCAGGAAACAGGTAACAGAGAATGTATGAGTTTCTCAAGATTAGTAACAGATAGAAACAAAAGAAGTACACAGTGATTCATCTACCTAGAAAAGTTACAGAGGTTTACACAGAAAATTCCAAGTTTCAGTACAAGAAAATAAGAGAGACTTAGAAAACTGGTAAAACCTACATTGTTGTTAGAGTTGGGAGTACTTAGCACTTTGAAAACAGCACTTTCGCCGAAAGAAATCTACTTCTCTAAGACCGGGAAACAGTTAAAAGAGAATGTATGAGTTTCTCAAAATTGGTAACAGATAGAAACAAGAGAAAGTACACAGTGATTCATCTACCTAGAGAAGTTACAGAGGTTTACACAGAGAATTCCAAGTATAAGTAAAAGAAAATAAGAGAGACTTAGAAAACTGGTAAAACCTACATTGTTGATAGAGTTGGGAGTACTTAGCACTGTGAAAACAGCACTTTCGCCGAAAGAAATCTACTTCTCTAACACCGGGAAACAGGGAACAGAGAATGTATGAGTTTCTCAAGATTGGTAACAGATAGAAACAAGAGAAAGTACACAGTGATTCATCTACCTAGAGAAGTTACAGAGGTTTACACAGAGAATTCCAAATATAAGTACAAGAAAATAAGAGAGACTTAGAAAACTGGTAAAACCTACATTGTTGATAGAGTTGGGAGTACTTAGCACTGTGAAAACAGCACTTTCGCCGAAAGAAATCTACTTCTCTAAGACCGTGAAACAGTGAAAAGAGAATGTATGAGTTTCTCAAGATTGGTAACAGATAGAAACAAGAGAATGTACACAGTGATTCATCTACCTAGAGAAGTTGCAGAGGTTTACACAGAGAATTCCAAGTATAAGTACAAGAAAATAAGAGAGACTTAGAAAACTGGTAAAACCTACATTGTTGATAGAGTTGGGAGTACTTAGCACTGTGAAAACAGCACTTTCGCCGAAAGAAATCTACTTCTGTAAGACCGGGAAACAGTTAAAAGAGAATGTATGAGTTTCTCAAGATTGGTAACAGATAGAAACAAGAGAAAGTACACAGTGATTCATCTACCTAGAGAAGTTACAGAGGTTTACACAGAGAATTCCAAGTATAAGTACAAGAAAATAAGAGAGACTTAGAAAACTGGTAAAACCTACATTGTTGATAGAGTTGGGAGTACATAGCACTGTGAAAACAGCACTTTCCCCGAAAGAAATCTACTTCTCTAAGACCGTGAAACAGTGAAAAGAGAATGTATGAGTTTCTCAAGATTGGTAACAGATATAAACAAGAGAAAGTACACAGTGATTCATCTACCTAGAGAAGTTACAGAGGTTTACACAGAGAATTCCAAGTATAAGTACAAGAAAATAAGAGAGACTTAGAAAACTGGTAAAACCTACATTGTTGATAGAGTTGAGAGTACGTAGCTCTGTGAAAACAGCACTTTCGCCGAAAGAAATCTACTTCTCTAACACCAGGAAACAGGTAACAGAGAATGTATGAGTTTCTCAAGATTAGTAACAGATAGAAACAAAAGACGTACACAGTGATTCATCTACCTAGAAAAGTTACAGAGGTTTACACAGAAAATTCCAAGTTTCAGTACAAGAAAATAAGAGAGACTTAGAAAACTGGTAAAACCTACATTGTTGATAGAGTTGGGAGTTCTTAGCACTTTGAAAACAGCACTTTCGCCGAAAGAAATCTACTTCTCTAAGACCGGGAAACAGTGAAAAGAGAATGTATGAGTTTCTCAAAATTGGTAACAGATAGAAAGAAGAGAAAGTACACAGTGATTCATCTACCTAGAGAAGTTACAGAGGTTTACACAGAGAATTCCAAGTATAAGTAAAAGAAAATAAGAGAGACTTAGAAAACTGGTAAAACCTACATTGTTGATAGAGTTGGGAGTACTTAGCACTGTGAAAACAGCACTTTCGCCAAAAGAAATCTACTTCTCTAAGACCGGGAAACAGTGAAAAGAGAATGTATGAGTTTCTCAAGATTGGTAACACATAGTAACAAGAGAAAGTACACAGTGATTCATCTACCTAGAGAAGTTACAGAGGTTTACACAGAGAATTCCAAGTATAAGTATAAGAAAATAAGAGAGACTTAGAAAACTGGTAAAACCTACATTGTTGATAGAGTTGGGAGTACTTAGCACTGTGAAAACAGCACTTTCGCCGAAAGAAATCTACTTCTCTAACACCGGGAAACAGGTAACAGAGAATGTATGAGTTTCTCAAGATTAGTAACAGATAGAAGCAAAAGAAGTACACAGTGATTTATCTACCTAGAGAAGTTACAGAGGTTTACACAGAAAATTCCAAGATTAAGTACAAGAAAATAAGAGAGACTTAGAAAACTGGTAAAAGTTACACTGTTGATTGAGTTGGGAGTACTTAGCACTGTGAAAACAGCACTTTCGCCGAAAGAAATCTGCTTCTCGAAGACCGGGAAACAGTGAAAAGAGAATGTATGAGTTTCTCAAGATTGGTAACAGATAGAAACAAAAGAAGTACACAGTGATTTATCTACCTAGAGAAGTTACAGAGGTTTACACAGAAAACTCCAAGTTTAAGTACAAGAAAATAAGAGAGACTTAAAAAACTGGTAAAACTTACATTGTTGATTGAGTTGGGAGTACTTAGCACTGTGAAAACAGCACTTTCGCCGGAAGAAATCTACTTCTCTAAGACCGGGAAACAGTGCAAAAGAGAATGTATGAGTTTCTCAAGATTGGTAGCAGATAGAAACAAGAGAAAGTACACAGTGATTCATCTACCTAGAGAAGTTACAGAGGTTTACACAGAGAATTCCAAGTATAAGTACAAGAAAATAAGAGAGACTTAGAAAACTGGTAAAACCTACATTGTTGATAGAGTTGGGAGTACTTAGCACTGTGAAAACAGCACTTTCGCAGAAAGAAATCTACTTCACTAACATCGGGAAACAGGTAACAGAGAATGTATGAGTTTTTCAAGATTAGTAATAGATAGAAACAAAGGAAGTACACAGTGATTTATCTACCTAGAGCAGTTACAGAGGTTTACACAGAAAACTCCAAGTTTAAGTACAAGAAAATAAGGGAGACTTAGAAAACTGGTAAATCTTACATTGTTGATTGAGTTGGGAGTACTTAGCACTGTGAAAACAGCACTTTCGCCAAAAGAAATCTACTTCTCTAAGTCCGGGAAACAGTGAAAAGAGAATGTATGAGTTTCTCAAGATTGGTAACAGATAGAAACAAGAGAAAGTACACAGTGATTCATCTACCTAGAGAAGTTACAGAGGTTTACACAGAGAATTCCAAGTATAAGTACAAGAAAATAAGAGAGACTTAGAAAACTGGTAAAACCTACATTGTTGATAGAGTTGGGAGTACTTAGCAATGTGAAAACAGCACTTTCGCCGATAGAAATCTACTTCTTTAACACCGGGAAACAGGGAAGAGAGAATGTATGAGTTTCTCAAGATTGGTAACAGATAGAAACAAGAGAAAGTACACAGTGATTCATCTACCTAGAGAATTTACAGAGGTTTACACGAGAATTTCAAGTATAAGTACAAGAAAATAAGAGAGACTTAGAAAACTGGTAAAACCTACATTGTTGATAGAGTTGAGAGTACTTAGCACTGTGAAAACAGCACTTTCCCCGAAAGAAATCTACTTCTCTAACACCAGGAAACAGGTAACAGAGAATGTATGAGTTTCTCAAGATTAGTAACAGGTAGAAACAAAAGAAGTACACAGTGATTCATCTACCTAGAAAAGTTACAGAGGTTTACACAGAAAATTCCAAGTTTCAGTACAAGAAAATAAGAGAGACTTAGAAAACTGGTAAAAGTTACACTGTTCATTGAGTTGGGAGTACTTAGCACTGTGAAAACAGCACTTTCGCAGAAAGAAATATGCTTCTCTAAGACCGGGAAACAGTGAAAAGAGAATGTATGAGTTTCTCAAGATTGGTAACACATAGAAACAAAAGAAGTACACAGTGATTCATCTACCTAGAGAAGTTACAGAGGTTTACACAGAAAACTCCAAGTTTAAGTACAAGAAAATAAGAGAGACTTAAAAAACTGGTAAAACTTACATTGTTGATTGAGTTGGGAGTACTTAGCACTGTGAAAACAGCACTTTCGCCGAAAGAAATCTACTTCTCTAAGACCGGGAAACGGTGAAAAGAGAATGTATGAGTTTCTCAAGATTGGTAACAGATAGAAACAAAAGAAGTACACAGTGATTCATCTACCTAGAGAAGTTACAGAGGTTTACACAGAGAATTCCAAGTATAAGTACAAGAAAATAAGAGAGACTTAGAAAACTGGTAAAACCTACATTGTTGATAGAGTTGGGAGTACATAGCACTGTGAAAACAGCACATTCGCAGAAAGAAATCTACTTCTCTACGATGGGAAACAGTGAAAAGAGAATGTATGAGTTTCTCAAGATTGGTAACAGATAGAAACAAGAGAAAGTACACAGTGATTCATCTACCTAGAGAAGTTACAGAGGTTTACACAGAGAATGGCAAGTATAAGTACAAGAAAATAAGAGAGACTTAGAAAACTGGTAAAACCTACATTGTTGATAGAGTTGGGAGTACTTAGCACTGTGAAAACAGCACTTTCGCAGAAAGAAATCTTCTTCTCTAACACCGGGAAACAGGGAACAGAGAATGTATGAGTTTATCAAGATCGGTAACAGATAGAAACAAGAGAAAGTACACAGTGATTCATCTACCTAGAGAAGTTACAGAGGTTTACACAGAGAATTCCAAGTATAAGTACAAGAAAATAAGAGAGACTTAGAAAACTGGTAAAACCTACATTGTTGATAGAGTTGGGAGTACTTAGCACTGTGAAAACAGCACTTTCGCCAAAAGAAATCTACTTCTCTAAGACCGTGAAACAGTGAAAAGAGAATGTATGAGTTTCTCAAGATTGGTAACAGATAGAAACAAGAGAATGTACACAGTGATTCATCTACCTAGAAAAGTTTCAGAGGTTTACACAGAGAATTCCAACTATAAGTACAAGAAAATAAGAGAGACTTAGAAAACTGGTAAAACCTACATTGTTGATAGAGTTGGGAGTACTTAGCACTGTGAAAACAGCACTTTCGCAGAAAGAAATCTACTTCTCTAACACCGGGAAACAGGGAAGAGAGAATATATGAGTTTCTCAAGATTGGTAACACACAGAAACAAGAGAAAGTACACAGTGATTCATCTACCTAGAGAAGTTTCAGAGGTTTACACAGAGAATTTCAAGTATAAGTACAAGAAAATAAGAGAGACTTAGAAAACTGGTAAAACCTACATTGTTGATAGAGTTGAGAGTACTTAGCACTGTGAAAACAGCACTTTCGCCGAAAGAAATCTACTTCTCTAACACCAGGAAACAGGTAACAGAGAATGTATGAGTTTCTCAAGATTAGTAACAGATAGAAACAAAAGAAGTACACAGTGATTCATCTACCTAGAAAAGTTACAGAGGTTTACACAGAAAATTCCAATTTTCAGTACAAGAAAATAAGAGAGACTTAGAAAACTGGTAAAACCTACATTGTTGATAGAGTTGGGAGTACTTAGCACTGTGAAAACAGCACTATCGCCGAAAGAAATCTACTTCTCTAAGACCGGGAAACAGTGAAAAGAGAATGTATGAGTTTCTCAAGATTGGTAACCGATAGAAACAAGAGAATGTACACAGTGATTCATCTACCTAGAGAAGTTACAGAGGTTTACACAGAGAATTCCAAGTATAAGTACAAGAAAATAAGAGAGACTTAGAAAACTGGTAAAACCTACATTGTTGATAGAGTTGGGAGTACTTAGCACTGTGAAAACAGCACTTTCGCCGAAAGAAATCTACTTCTCTAAGACCGTGAAACAGTGAAAAGAGAATGTATGAGTTTCTCAAGATTGGTAACAGATAGAAACAAGAGAATGTACACAGTGATTCATCTACCTAGAGAAGTTACAGAGGTTTACACAGAGAATTCCAAGTATAAGTACAAGAAAATAAGAGAGACTTAGAAAACTGGTAAAACCTACATTGTTGATAGAGTTGGGAGTACTTAGCACTGTGAAAACAGCACTTTTGCCGAAAGAAATCTACTTCTCTAACACCGGGAAACAGGGAAGAGAGAATGTATGAGTTTCTCAAGATTGGTAACCGATAGAAACAAGAGAAAGTACACAGTGATTCATCTACCTGGAGAAGTTACAGAGGTTTACACAGAGAATTCCAAGTATAAGTACAAGAAAATAAGAGAGACTTAGAAAACTGGTAAAACCTACATTGTTGATAGAGTTGGGAGTACTTAGCACTGTGAAAACAGCACTTTCGCCGAAAGAAATCTACTTCTCTAACACCGGGAAACAGGTAACAGAGAATGTATGAGTTTCTCAAGATTAGTAACAGATAGAAACGAAAGAAGTACACAGTGATTTATCTACCTAGAGAAGTTACAGAGGTTTACACAGAAAACTCCAAGTTTAAGTACAAGAAAATAAGAGAGACTTAGAAAACTGGTAAAAGTTACACTGTTGATTGAGTTGGGAGTACTTAGCACTGTGAAAACAGCACTTTCGCCAAAAGAAATCTACTTCTCTAAGACCGGGAAACAGTGAAAAGAGAATGTATGAGTTTCTCAAGATTGGTAACAGATAGAAACAAGAGAAAGTACACAGTGATTCATCTACCTAGAGAAGTTACAGAGGTTTACACAGAGAATTCCAAGTATAAGTACAAGAAAATAAGAGAGACTTAGAAAACTGGTAAAACCTACATTGTTGATAGAGTTGGGAGTACTTAGCACTGTGAAAACAGCACTTTCGCAGAAAGAAATCTACTTCTCTAACACCGGGAAACAGGGAAGAGAGAATGTATGAGTTTCTCAAGATTGGTAACAGATAGAAACAAGAGAAAGTACACAGTGATTCATCTACCTAGAGAATTTACAGAGGTTTACACAGAGAATTTCAAGTATAAGTACAAGAAAATAAGAGAGACTTAGAAAACTGGTAAAACCTACATTGTTGATAGAGTTGAGAGTACTTAGCACTGTGAAAACAGCACTTTCGCCGAAAGAAATCTACTTCTCTAACACCAGGAAACAGGTAACAGAGAATGTATGAGTTTCTCAAGATTAGTAACAGATAGAAACAAAAGAAGTACACAGTGATTCATCTACCTAGAAAAGTTACAGAGGTTTACACAGAAAATTCCAAGTTTCAGTACAAGAAAATAAGAGAGACTTAGAAAACTGGTAAAAGTTACACTGTTGATTGAGTTGGGAGTACTTAGCACTGTGAAAACAGCACATTCGCCGAAAGAAATCTGCTTCTCGAAGACCGGGAAACAGTGAAAAGAGAATGTATGAGTTTCTCAAGATTGGTAACAGATAGAAACAAAAGAAGTACACAGTGATTTATCTACCTAGAGAAGTTACAGAGGTTTACACAGAAAACTCCAAGTTTAAGTACAAGAAAATAAGAGAGACTTAAAAAACTGGTAAAACTTACATTGTTGATTGAGTTGGGAGTACTTAGCACTGTGAAAACAGCACTTTCGCCAAAAGAAATCTACTTCTCTAAGACCGGGAAACAGTGAAAAGAGAATGTATGAGTTTCTCAAGATTGGTAGCAGATAGAAACAAGAGAAAGTACACAGTGATTCATCTACCTAGAGAAGTTACAGAGGTTTACACAGAGAATTCCAAGTATAAGTACAAGAAAATAAGAGAGACTTAGAAAACTGGTAAAACCTACATTGTTGATAGAGTTGGGAGTACTTAGCACTGTGAAAACAGCACTTTCGCAGAAAGAAATCTACTTCACTAACATCGGGAAAAAGGTAACAGAGAATGTATGAGTTTTTCAAGATTAGTAACAGATAGAAACAAAGGAAGTACACAGTGATTTATCTACCTAGAGCAGTTACAGAGGTTTACACAGAAAACTCCAAGTTTAAGTACAAGAAAATAAGGGAGACTTAGAAAACTGGTAAAACTTACATTGCTGATTGAGTTGGGAGTACTTAGCACTGTGAAAACAGCACATTCGCCAAAAGAAATCCACATCTCTAAGTCCGGGAAACAGTGAAAAGAGAATGTATGAGTTTCTCAAGATTGGTAACAGATAGAAACAAGAGAAAGTACACAGTGATTCATCTACCTAGAGAAGTTACAGAGGTTTACACAGAGAATTCCAAGTATAAGTACAAGAAAATAAGAGAGACTTAGAAAACTGGTAAAACCTACATTGTTGATAGAGTTGGGAGTACTTAGCACTGTGAAAACAGCACTTTCGCAGAAAGAAATCTACTTCTCTAACACCGGGAAACAGGGAAGAGAGAATGTATGAGTTTCTCAAGATTGGTAACAGATAGAAACAAGAGAAAGTACACAGTGATTCATCTACCTAGAGAATTTACAGAGGTTTACACGAGAATTTCAAGTATAAGTACAAGAAAATAAGAGAGACTTAGAAAACTGGTAAAACCTACATTGTTGATAGAGTTGAGAGTACTTAGCACTGTGAAAACAGCACTTTCCCCGAAAGAAATCTACTTCTCTAACACCAGGAAACAGGTAACAGAGAATGTATGAGTTTCTCAAGATTAGTAACAGGTAGAAACAAAAGAAGTACACAGTGATTCATCTACCTAGAAAAGTTACAGAGGTTTACACAGAAAATTCCAAGTTTCAGTACAAGAAAATAAGAGAGACTTAGAAAACTGGTAAAAGTTACACTGTTGATTGAGTTGGGAGTACTTAGCACTGTGAAAACAGCACTTTCGCAGAAAGAAATATGCTTCTCTAAGACCGGGAAACAGTGAAAAGAGAATGTATGAGTTTCTCAATATTGGTAAGAGATAGAAACAAGAGAAAGTACACAGTGATTCATCTACCTAGAGAAGTTACAGAGGTTTACACAGAAAATTCCAAGTATAAGTACAAGAAGATAAGAGAGACTTAGAAAACTGGTAAAACCTACATTGTTGATAGAGTTGAGAGTACTTAGCACTGTGAAAACAGCACTTTCGCCGAAAAAAATCTACTTCTCTAAGACCGGGAAACAGTGAAAAGAGAATGTATGAGTTTCTCAAGATTGGTAACAGATAGAAACAAGAGAAAGTACACAGTGATTCATCTACCTAGAGAAGTTACAGAGGTTTACACAGAAAATTCCAAGTATAAGTAAAAGAAGATTAGAGAGACTTAGATATGTGGTAAAACTTACATTGTTGATTGAGTTCGGAGTACTTAGCACTGTGAAAACAGCACTTTCGCCGAAAGACATCTACTTCTCTAAGACCGTGAAACAGTGAAAAGAGAATGTATGAGTTTCTCAAGATTGGTAACAGATAGAAAGAAGAGAAAGTACACAGTGATTCATCTACCTAGAGAAGTTACAGAGGTTTACACAGAGAATTCCAAGTATAAGTACAAGAAAATAAGAGAGACTTAGAAAACTGGTAAAACCTACATTTTTGATAGAGTTGAGAGTACGTAGCACTGTGAAAACAGCACTTTCGCCGAAAGAAATCTACTTCTCTAACACCAGGAAACAGGTAACAGAGAATGTATGAGTTTCTCAAGATTAGTAACAGGTAGAAACAAAAGAAGTACACAGTGATTCATCTACCTAGAGAAGTTACAGAGTTTTACACAGAAAATTCCAAGTTTAAGTACAAGAAAATAAGAGAGACTTAGAAAACTGGTAAAACTTACATTGTTGATTGAGTTGGGAGTACTTAGCACTGTGAAAACAGCACTTTCGCCGAAAGAAATCTACTTCTCTAAGACCGGGAAACAGTGAAAAGAGAATGTATGAGCTTCTCAAGATTGGTAACAGATAGAAAGAAGAGAAAGTACACAGTGATTTATCTACCTAGAGAAGTTACAGAGGTTTACACAGAGAATTCCAAGTATAAGTACAAGAAAATAAGAGAGACTTAGAAAACTTTGAAAACCTAGATTGTTGATAGAGTTGGGAGTACTTAGCACTGTGAAAACAGCACTTTCGCCGAAAGAAATCTACTTCTCTAAGACCGGTATACAGTGAAAAGAGAATGTATGAGTTTCTCAAAATTGGTAACAGATAGAAACAAAAGAAAGTAAACAGTGATTCATCTATCTAGAGAAGTTACAGATGTTTACAGAGAGAATTCCAAGTATAAGTAC
Organism: Heterohyrax brucei; assembly: GCA_028571685.1. Classification (NCBI taxonomy): domain Eukaryota; kingdom Metazoa; phylum Chordata; class Mammalia; order Hyracoidea; family Procaviidae; genus Heterohyrax; species Heterohyrax brucei. The sequence goes on from CM053156.1 coordinate 31,719,495, forward strand.
AACAAAATAAGAGAGACTTAGAAAACTAGTAAAACCTACATGGTTGATAGAGCTGGGTGTACTTAGCACTGTGAAAACAGCACTTTCGCCGAAAGAAATCTACTTCTCTAAGACCGGGAAACAGTGAACAGAGAATGTATGAGCTTCTCAAGATTGGTAACAGATAGAAAGAAGAGAAAGTACACAGTGATTTATCTACCTAGAGAAGTTACAGAGGTTTATACAGAGAATATCAAGTATAAGTACAAGAAAATAAGAGAGACTTAGAAAACTGGTAAAACCTACATTGTTGATAGAGTTGGGAGTACTTAGCAATGTGAAAACAGCACTTTTGCCGAAAGAAATCTACTTCTCTAAGACCGGTATACAGTGAAAAGAGAAAGTAAGAGTTTCTCAAAATTGGTAACAGATAGAAACAAGAGAAAGTACACAGTGATTCATCTACCTAGAGAAGTTACAGATGTTTACAGAGAGAATTCCAAGTATAAGTACAAGAAAATAAGAGAGACTTAGAAAACTAGTAAAACCTACATTGTTGATAGAGTTGGGAGTACTTAGCACTGTGAAAACAGCACTTTCGCCGAAAGAAATCTACTTCTCTAAGACCGGGAAACATTGAACAGAGAATGTATGAGCTTCTCAAGATTGGTAACAGATAGAAAGAAGAGAAAGTACACAGTGATTTATCTACCTAGAGAAGTTACAGAGGTTTACACAGAGATTTCCAAGTATAAGTACAAGAAAATAAGAGAGACTTAGAAAACTGGTAAAACTTACATTGTTGATAGAGTTGGGAGTACTTAGCACTGTGAAAACAGCCTTTTCGCCGAAAGAAATCTACTTCTGTAACACCGGGAAACTGGGAACAGAGAATGTATGAGTTTCTCAAGATTGGTAACAGATAGAAACAAAAGAAGTACACAGTGATTCATCGACCTAGAGAAGTTACAGAGATTTACACAGAAAATTCCAAGTTTAAGTACAAGAAAATAAGAGAGACCTAGAAAACTGGTAAAACTTACATTGTTGATTGAGTTGGGAGTACTTAGCACTGTGAAAACAGCACTTTCGCCGAAAGAAATCTACTTCTCTAATACCGGGAAACAGGGAAAAGAGAATGTATGAGTTTCTCAAGATTGGTAACAGATAGAAACAAGAGAAAGTACACAGTGATTCATCTACCTAGAGAAGTTACAGAGGTTTACACAGAGAATTCCAAGTATAAGTAAAAGAAAATAAGAGAGACTTAGAAAACTGGTAAAACCTACATTGTTGATAGAGTTGGGAGTACTTAGCACTGTGAGAACAGCACTTTCTCCAAAAGAAATCTACTTCTCTAAGACCCAGAAACAGTGAAAAGAGAATGTATGAGTTTCTCAAGATTGGTAACACATAGTAACAAGAGAAAGTACACAGTGATTCATCTACCTAGAGAAGTTACAGCGGTTTACAGAGAGAATTCCAAGTATAAGTACAAGAAAATAAGAGAGACTTAGAAAACTGGTAAAACCTACATTGTTGATAGAGTTGGGAGTACTTAGCACTGTGTAAACAGCACTTTCGCAGAAAGAAATCTACTTCTCTAACACCGGGAAACAGGTAACAGAGAATGTATGAGTTTCTCAAGATTAGTAACAGATAGAAACAAAAGAAGTACACAGTGATTTATCTACCTAGAGAAGTTACAGAGGTTTACACAGAAAACTCCAAGTTTAAGTACAAGAAAATAAGAGAGACTTAGAAAACTGGTAAAACTTACATTGTTGATTGAGTTGGAAGTACTTAGCTCTGTGAAAACAGCACTTTCGCAGAAAGAAATCTACTTCTCTAAGACCGGGAAACAGTGAACAGAGAATGTATGAGTTTCTCAAGATTGGTAACAGATAGAATCAAGAGAAAGTACACAGTGATTCATCTACCTAGAGAAGTTACAGAGGTTTACACAGAGAATTCCAACTGTAAGTACAAGAAAATAAGAGAGACTTAGAAAACTGGTAAAACCTACATTGTTGATAGAGTTGGGAGTACTTAGCACTGTGAAAACAGCACTTTCGCCGAAAGAAAGCTACTTCTCTAACACCACGAAACAGGTAACAGAGAATGTATGAGTTTCTCAATGTTAGAAACGGATAGAAACAAAAGAAGTACACAGTGATTCATCTACCTAGAGAAGTTACAGAGGTTTACACAGAAAATTCCAAGTTTCAGTACAAGAAAATAAGAGAGACTTAGAAAACTGGTAAAAGTTACATTGTTGATTGAGTTGGGAGTACTTAGCACTGTGAAAACAGCACTTTCGCCGAAAGAAATCTGCTTCTCTAAGACCGGGAAACAGTGAAAAGAGAATGTATGAGTTTCTCAAGATTGGTAACAGATAGAAACAAAAGAAGTACACAGTGATTTATCTACCTAGAGAAGTTACAGAGGTTTACACAGAAAACTCCAAGTTTAAGTACAAGAAAATAAGAGAGACTTAGAAAACTGGTAAAACTTACATTGTTGATTGAGTTTGGAGTACTTAGCACTGTGAAAACAGCACTTTCGCCAAAAAAAATCTACTTCTCTAAGACCGGGAAACAGTGAAAAGAGAATGTATGAGTTTCTCAAGATTGGTAACAGATAGAAACAAGAGAAAGTACACAGTGATTCATCTACCTAGAGAAGTTACAGAGGTTTACACAGAGAATTCCAAGTATAAGTACAAAAAAATAAGAGAGACTTAGAAAACTGGTAAAACCTACATTGTTCATAGAGTTGGGAGTACATAGCACTGTGAAAACAGCCGTTTCGCCGAAAGAAATCTACTTCTCTAAGATGGGAAACAGTGAAAAGAGAATATATGAGTTTCTCAAGATTGGTAACAGATAGAAACAAGAGAAAGTACACAGTGATTCATCTACCTAGAGAAGTTACAGAGGTTTACACAGAGAATTCCAAGTATAAGTACAAGAAAATAAAAGAGACTTAGAAAACTGGTAAAACCTACATTGTTGATAGATTTGGGAGTACTTAGCACTGTGAAAACAGCACTTTCGCAGAAAGAAATCTACTTCTGTAACACCGGGAAACAGGTAACAGAGAATGTATGAGTTTCTCAAGATTAGTAACAGATAGAAACAAAAGAAGTACACAGTGATTCATCTACCTAGAAAAGTTACAGAGGTTTACACAGAAAATTCCAAGTTTAAGTACAAGAAAATAAGAGAGACTTAGAAAACTGGTAAAACTTACATTGTTGATTGAGTTGGGAGTACTTAGCACTGTGAAAACAGCACTTTCGCAGAAAGAAATCTACTTCTCTAAGACCGGGAAACAGTGAACAGAGAATGTATGAGTTTCTCAAGATTGGTAACAGATAGAAACAAGAGAAAGTACACAGTGATTCATCTACCTAGAGAAGTTACAGAGGTTTACACAGAGAATTCCAAGTATAAGTACAAGAAAATAAGAGAGACTTAGAAAACTGGTAAAACCTAAACTGTTGATAGAGTTGAGAGTACTTAGCACTGTGAAAACAGCACTTTCGCAGAAAGAAATCTACTTCTCTAACACCGGGAAACAGGGAACAGAGAATGTATGAGTTTCTCAAGATTGGTAACAGATAGCAACAAGGGAAAGTACACAGTGATTCATCTACCTAGAGAAGTTACAGAGGTTTACACAGAGAATTCCAAGTATAAGTACAAGAAAATAAGAGAGACTTAGAAAACTGGTAAAACCTACATTGTTGATAGAGTTGGGAGTACTTAGCACTGTGAAAACAGCACTTTCTCCGAAAGAAATCTACTTCTCTAAGACCGGGAAACAGTGAACAGAGAAAGTATGAGTTTCTCAAGATTGGTAACAGATAGAAACAAGAGAAAATACACAGTGATTCATCTACCTAGAGAAGTTACAGAGGTTTACACAGAGAATTCCAAGTATACGTACAAGAAAATAAGAGAGACTTAGAAAACTGGTAAAACCTACATTGTTGATAGAGTTGAGAGTACTTAGCACTGTGAAAACAACACTTTCGCCGAAAGAAATCTAGTTCTGTAACACCAGGAAACAGGTAACAGAGAATGTATGAGTTTTTCTAGATTAGTAACAGATAGAAACAAAAGAAGTACACAGTGATTCATCTACCTAGAAAAGTTACAGAGGTTTACACAGAGAATTTCAAGTATAAGTACAAGAAAATAAGAGAGACTTAGAAAACTGGTAAAACTTACATTGTTGATTGAGTTGGGAGTACTTAGCACTGTGAAAAAAGCACTTTCGCAGAAAGAAATCTACTTCTCTAAGACCGGGAAACAGTGAACAGAGAATGTATGAGTTTCTCAAGATTGGTAACAGATAGAAACAAGAGAAAGTACACAGTGATTCATCTACCTAGAGAAGTTACAGAGGTTTACACAGAGAATTCCAAGTATAAGTACAAGAAAATAAGAGAGACTTAGAAAACTGGTAAAACCTACACTGTTGATAGAGTTGGGAGTACTTAGCACTGTGAAAACAGCACTTTCGCAGAAAGAAATCTACTTCTCTAACACCGGGAAACAGGATCAGAGAATGTATGAGTTTCTCAAGATTGGTAACAGATTGAAACAAGAGAAAGTACACAGTGATTCATCTACCTAGAGAAGTTACAGAGGTTTACACAGAGAATTCCAAGTATAAGTACAAGAAAATAAGAGAGACTTAGAAAACTGGTAAAACCTACATTGTTGATAGAGTTGAGAGTACTTAGCACTGTGAAAACAGCACTTTCGCCGAAAGAAATCTACTTCTGTAACACCAGGAAACAGGTAACAGAGAATGTATGAGTTTCTCAAGATTAGTAACAGATAGAAACAAAAGAAGTACACAGTGATTCATCTACCTAGAAAAGTTACAGAGATTTACACAGAAAATTCCAAGTTTAAGTACAAGAAAATAAGAGAGACTTAGAAAACTGGTAAAACCTACATTGTTGATAGAGTTGGGAGTACTTAGCACTGTGAAAACAGCACTTTCGCAGAAAGAAATCTACTTCTCTAACACCGGGAAACAGGTAACAGAGAATGTATGAGTTTCTCAAGATTGGTAACAGATAGAAACAAGAGAAAGTACACAGTGATTCATCTACCTAGAGAAGTTACAGAGGTTTACACAGAGAATTCCAAGTATAAGTACAAGAAAATAAGAGAGACTTAGAAAACTGGTAAAACCTACATTGTTGATAGAGTTGAGAGTACTTAGCACTGTGAAAACAACACTTTCGCCGAAAGAAATCTACTTCTGTAACACCAGGAAACAGGTAACAGAGAATGTATGAGTTTCTCAAGATTAGTAACAGATAGAAACAAAAGAAGTACACAGTGATTCATCTACCTAGAAAAGTTACAGAGGTTTACACAGAAAATTCCAAGTTTAAGTACAAGAAAATAAGAGAGACTTAGAAAACTGGTAAAACTTACATTGTTGATAGAGTTGGGAGTACTTAGCACTGTGAAAACAGCACTTTCGCAGAAAGAAATCTACTTCTCTAAGACCGGGAAACAGTGAACAGAGAATGTATGAGTTTCTCAAGATTGGTAACAGATAGAAACAAGAGAAAGTACACAGTGATTCATCTACCTAGAGAAGTTACAGAGGTTTACACAGAGAATTCCAAGTATAAGTACAAGAAAATAAGAGAGACTTAAAAAACTGGTAAAACCTACACTGTTGATAGAGTTGGGAGTACTTAGCACTGTGAAAACAGCACTTTCGCAGAAAGAAATCTACTTCTCTAACACCGGGAAACAGGGAACAGAGAATGTATGAGTTTCTCAAGATTGGTAACAGATAGAAACAAGGGAAAGTACACAGTGATTCATCTACCTAAAGAACTTACAGAGGTTTACACAGAGAATTCCAAGTATAAGTACAAGAAAATAAGAGAGACTTAGAAAACTGGTAAAACCTACATTGTTGATAGAGTTGGGAGTACTTAGCACTGTGAAAACAGCACTTTCGCCGAAAGAAATCTACTTCTCTAAGACCGGGAAACAGTGAACAGAGAATGTATGAGTTTCTCAAGATTGATAACAGATAGAATCAAGAGAAAGTACACAGTGATTCATCTACCTAGAGAAGTTACAGAGGTTTACACAGAGAATTCCAAGTATACCTGCAAGAAAATAAGAGAGACTTACAAAACTGGTAAAACCTACATTTTTGATTGAGTTGGGAGTAGTTAGCACTGTGAAAACAGCAATTTCGCCGAAAGAAATTTATTTCTCTAAGACCGGGAAACAGTGAAAAGAGAATGTATGAGTTTCTCAAGATTGGTAACAGATAGAAACAAGAGAAAGTACACAGTGATTCATCTACCTAGAGAAGTTACAGAGGTTTACACAGAGAATTCCAAGTAAAACTACAAGAAAATAAGAGAGACTTAGATAACTGGTAAAACCTACATTGTTGATAGAGTTGGGAGTACTTAGCACTGTGAAAACAGCACTTTCGCCGAAAGAAATCTACTTCTCTAAGACCGGGAAACAGTGAACAGAGAATGTATGAGTTTCTCAAGATTGGTAACAGATAGAAACAAGAGAAAGTACACAGTGATTCATCTACCTAGAGAAGTTACAGAGGTTTACACAGAGAATTCCAAGTATAAGTACAGAAAATAAGAGAGACTTAGAAAACTGGTAAAACCTACATTGTTCATAGAGTTGGGAATACTTAGCACTGTGAAAACAGCACTTTCGCCGAAAGAAATCTACTTCTCTAACACCGGGAAACAGGTAACAGAGAATGTATGAGTTTCTCAAGATTAGTAACAGATAGAAACAAAACAAGTACACAGTGATTCATCTACCTAGAAAAGTTACAGAGGTTTACACAGAAAATTCCAAGTTTAATTACAAGAAAATAAGAGAGACTTAGAAAACCGGTAAAACTTACATTGTGGATTGAGTTGGCAGTACTTAGCACTGTGAAAAGAGCACTTTCGCCGAAAGAAATCTACTTCTCTAAGACAGGGAAACAGTGAAAAGAGAATGTATGAGTTTCTCAAGATTGGTAACAGATAGAAACAAGAGAAAGTACACAGTGATTCATCTACCTAGAGAAGTTACAGAGGTTTACACAGAGAATTCCAAGTATAAGTACAAGAAAATAAGAGAGACTTAGAAAACTGGTAAAACCTACATTGTTGATAGAGTTGAGAGTACTTAGCACTGTGAAAACAACACTTTCGCCGAAAGAAATCTACTTCTGTAACACCAAGAAACAGGTAACAGAGAATGTATGAGTTTCTCAAGATTAGTAACAGATAGAAACAAAGGAAGTACACAGTGATTCATCTACCTAGAAAAGTTACAGAGGTTTACACAGAAAATTCCAAGTTTAAGTACAAGAAAATAAGAGAGACTTAGAAAACTGGTAAAACTTACATTGTTGATTGAGTTGGGAATACTTAGCACTGTGGAAACAGCACTTTCGCAGAAAGAAATCTACTTCTCTAAGACCGGGAAACAGTGAACAGAGAATGTATGAGTTTCTCAAGATTGGTAACAGATAGAAACAAGAGAAAGTACACAGTGATTCATCTACCTAGAGAAGTTACAGAGGTTTACACAGAGAATTCCAAGTATAAGTAAATGAAAATAAGAGAGACTTAGAAAACTGGTAAAACCTACATTGTGGATAGAGTTGGGAGTACTTAGCACTGTGAAAACAGCACTTTCGCCAAAAGAAATCTACTTCTCTAAAACTGAGAATCATTGAACAGAGAATGTATGAGTTTCTCAAGATTAGTAACAGATAGAAACAAAAGAAGTACACAGTGATTCATCTACGTAGATAAGTTACAGAGGTTTACACAGAAAATTCCAAGATTAATTACAAGAAAATAAGAGAGACTTAGAAAACTGTTAAAACTTACATTGTTGATTGAGTTGGGAGTACTTAGCACTGTGAAAACAGCACTTTCGCCGAAAGAAATCTACTTCTCTAAGACCGGGAAACAGTGAAAAGAGAATGTATGAGTTTCTCAAGATTGGTAACAGATAGAAACAAGAGAAAGTACACAGTGATTCATCTACCTAGAGAAGTTACAGAGGTTTACACAGAGAATTCCAAGTATAAGTACAAGAAAATAAGAGAGACTTAGAAACCTGGTAAAACCTACATTGTTGATAGAATTGAGAGTACTTAGCACTGTGAAAACAACACTTTCGCCGAAAGAAATCTACTTCTGTAACACCAGGAAACAGGTAACAGAGAATGTATGAGTTTCTCAAGATTAGTAACAGATAGAAACAAAAGAAGTACACAGTGATTCATCTACCTAGAAAAGTTACAGAGGTTTACACAGAAAATTCCAAGTTTAAGTACAAGAAAATAAGAGAGACTTAGAAAACTGGTAAAACTTACATTGTTGATTGAGTTGGGAGTACTTAGCACTGTGAAAACAGCACTTTCGCAGAAAGAAATCTACTTCTCTAAGACCGGGAAACAGTGAACAGAGAATGTATGAGTTTCTCAAGATTGGTAACAGATAGAAACAAGAGAAAGTACACAGTGATTCATCTACCTAGAGAAGTTACAGAGGTTTACACAGAGAATTCCAAGTATAAGTACAAGAAAATAAGAGAGACTTAGAAAACTGGTAAAAACTACACTGTTGATAGAGTTGGGAGTACTTAGCACTGTGAAAACAGCACTTTCGCAGAAAGAAATCTACTTCTCTAACACCGGGAAACAGGGAACAGAGAATGTATGAGTTTCTCAAGATTGGTAACAGATAGAAACAAGGGAAAGTACACAGTGATTCATCTACCTAAAGAACTTACAGAGGTTTACACAGAGAATTCCAAGTATAAGTACAAGAAAATAAGAGAGACTTAGAAAACTGGTAAAACCTACATTGTTGATAGAGTTGGGAGTACTTAGCACTGTGAAAACAGCACTTTCGCCAAAAGAAATCTACTTCTCTAAGACCAGGAAACAGTGAACAGAGAATGTATGAGTTTCTCAAGATTGATAACAGATAGAATCAAGAGAAAGTACACAGTGATTCATCTACCTAGAGAAGTTACAGAGGTTTACACGGAGAATTCCAAGTATAACTGCAACAAAATAAGAGAGACTTACAAAACTGGTAAAACCTACATTGTTGATTGAGTTGGGAGTAGTTAGCACTGTGAAAACAGCACTTTCTCCGAAAGAAATCTATTTCTCTAAGACCGGGAAACAGTGAAAAGAGAATGTATGAGTTTCTCAAGATTGGTAACAGATAGAAACAAGAGAAAGTACACAGTGATTCATCTACCTAGAGAAGTTACAGAGGTTTACACAGAGAATTCCACGTATAAGTAAAAGAAAATAAGAGAGACTTAGAAAACTGGTAAAACCTACATTGTGGATAGAGTTGGGAGTACTTAGCACTGTGAAAACAGCACTTTAGCCAAAAGAAATCTACTTCTCTAAAACTGAGAATCATTGAACAGAGAATGTATGAGTTTCTCAAGATTAGTAACAGATAGAAACAAAAGAAGTACACAGTGATTCATCTACCTAGAGAAGTTACAGAGGTTTCCACAGAAAATTCCAAGTTTAATTACAAGAAAATAAGAGAGACTTAGAAAACTGTTAAAACTTACATTGTTGATTGAGTTGGGAGTACTTAGCACTGTGAAAACAGCACTTTCGCCGAAAGAAATCTACTTCTCTAACACCGGGAAACAGGGAACACAGAATGTATGAGTTTCTCAAGATTGGTAACAGATAGAAACAAAAGAAGTACACAGTGATTCATCTACCTAGAGAAGTTACAGAGGTTTACACAGAAAATTCCAAGTTTAATTACAAGAAAATGAGAGAAACTTAGAAAACTGGTAAAACTTACATTGTTCATTGAGTTGGGAGTACTTACCACTGTGAAAACAGCACTTTCGCCGAAAGAAATCTACTTCTCTAAGAGCGGGAAACAGTGAAAAGAGAATGTATGAGTTTCTCAAGATTGGTAACAGATAGAAACAAGAGAAAGTACACAGTGATTCATCTACCTAGAGAAGTTACAGAGGTTTACATAGAGAATTCCAAGTATAAGTACAAGAAAATAATAGAGACTTAGAAAACTGATAATACTACATTGTTGATAGAGTTGGGAGTACTTAGCACTGTGAAAACAGCACTTTCGCAGAAAGAAATCTACTTCTCTAACACCGAGAATGTATGAGTTTCTCAAGATTGGTAACAGATAGAAACAAGAGAAACTACAGAGTGATTCATCTACCTAGAGAAGTTACAGAGGTTTACACAGAGAATTCCAAGTATAAGTACAAGAAAATAAGAGAGACTTAGAAAACTGGTAAAACGTACATTGTTGATAGAGTTGAGAGTACTTAGCACTGTGAAAACAGCACTTTCGCCGAAAGAAATCTACTTCTCTAACACCGGGAAACAGGTAACATAGAATGTATGAGTTTCTCAAGATTACTAACAGATAGAAACAAAAGAAGTACACAGTGATTTATCTACCTAGAGAAGTTACAGAGGTTTACACAGAAAACTCCAAGTTTAAGTACAAGAAAATAAGAGAGACTTAGAAAACTGGTAAAACTTACATTGTTGATTGAGTTGGGAGTACTTAGCACTGTGAAAACAGCACTTTCGTCAAAAGAAATCTACTTCTCTAAGACCGGGAAACAGTGAAAAGAGAATGTACGAGTTTCTCAAGATTGGTAACAGATAGAAACAAGAGAAAGTACACAGTGATTCATCTACCTAGAGAAGTTACAGAGGTTTACAAAGAGAATTCCAAGTATAAGTACAAGAAAATAAGACAGACTTAGAAAACTGGTAAAACCTACATTGTTGATAGAGTTGGGAGTACTTAGCACTGTGAAAACAGCACTTTCGCAGAAAGAAGTCTACTTCTCTAACACCCGGAAACAGGGAAGAGAGAATGTATGAGTTTCTCAAGATTGGTAACAGATAGAAACAAGAGAAAGTACACAGTGATTCATCTACCTAGAGAAGTTTCAGAGGTTTACAAAGAGAATTCCAAGTATAAGTACAAGAAAATAAGAGAGACTTAGAAAACTGGTAAAACCTACATTGTTGATAGCGTTGGGAGTACTTAGCACTGTGAAAACAGCACTTTCGAAGAAAGAAATCTACTTCTCTAAGACCGGGAAACAGTGAAAAGAGAATGTATGAGTTTCTCAAGATTGGTAACAGATAGAAACAAGAGAAAGTACACAGTGATTCATCTACCTAGAGAAGTTACAGAGGTTTACACAGAGAATTGCAAGTATAAGTACAAGAAAATAAGAGAGACTTAGAAAACTGGTAAAACCTACATTGTTGATAGAGTTGGGAGTACTTAGCACTGTGAAAACAGCACTTTCGCCGAAAGAAATCTACTTCTCTAAGACCGGGAAATAGTGAAAAGAGAATGTATGAGTTTCTCAAAATTAGTAACAGATAGAAACAAGAGAAAGTACACAGTGATTCATCTACCTAGAGAAGTTACAGAGGTTTACACAGAGAATTCCAAGTACAAGTACAAGAAAATAAGAGAGACTTAGAAAACTGGTAAAACCTACATTGTTGATAGAGTTGGGAGTACTTAGCACTGTGAAAACAGCACTTTCGCCGAAAGAAATCTACTTCTCTAAGACCGGGAAACAGTGAAAAGAGAATGTATGAGTTTCTCAAGATTGGTAACAGATAGAAACAAGAGAAAGTACACAGTGATTCATCTACCCAGAGAAGTTACAGAGGTTTACACAGAGAATTCCAAGTATAAGTACAAGAAAATAAGAGAGACTTAGAAAACTGGTAAAACCTACATTTTTGATAGAGTTGGGAGTACTTAGCACTGTGAAAACAGCACTTTCGCAGAAAGAAATCTACTTCTCAAACACCGGAAAACAGGGAAGAGAGAATGTATGAGTTTCTCAAGATTGGTAACAGATAGAAACAAGAGAAAGTACACAGTGATTCATCTACCTAGAGAAGTTACAGAGGTTTACACAGAGAATTCCAAGTATAAGTACAAGAAAATAAGAGAGACTTAGAAAACTGGTAAAACCTACATTGTTGATAGAGTTGGGAGTACTTAGCACTGTGAAAACAGCACTTTCGCCGAAAGAAATCTACTTCTCCAAGACCGGGAAACAGTGATAAGAGAATGTATGAGTTTCTCGAGATTGGTAACAGATAGAAGCAAGAGAAAGTACACAGTGATTCATCTACCTAGAGAAGTTACAGAGGTTTACACAGAGAATTCCAAGTATAAGTACAAGAAAATAAGAGACACTTACAAAACTGGTAAAACCTACATTGTTGATAGAGTTGGGAGTACTTAGCACTGTGAAAACAGCACATTCGCGGAAAGAAATCTACTTCTCTAACACTTGGAAACAGGGAACAGAGAATGTATGAGTTTCTCAAGATTGGTAACAGATAGAAACAAGAGAAAGTACACAGTGATTCATCTACCTAGAGAAGTTACAGAGGTATACACAGAGAATTCCAAGTATAAGTACAAGAAAATAAGAGAGACTTAGAAAACTGGTAAAACCTACATTGTTGATAGAGTTGGGAGTACTTAGCACTGTGAAAACCACACTTTCGCCGAAAGAAATCTACTTCTCTAAGACCGGGAAACAGTGAAAAGAGAATGTATGAGTTTCTCAAGATTGGTAACAGATAGAAACAAGAGAATGTACACAGTGATTCATCTACCTAGAGAAGTTACAGAGGTTTACACAGAATATTCCAAGTATAAGTACAAGAAAATAAGAGAGACTTAGAAAACTGGAAAAACCTACATTGTTGATAGAGTTGGGAATACTTAGCACTGTGAAAACAGCACTTTCGCCGAAAGAAATCTACTTCTCTAAGACCGGGAAACAGTGAAAAGAGAATGTATGAGTTTCTCAAGATTGGTAAGAGATAGAAACAAGAGAAAGTACACAGTGATTCATCTACCTAGAGAAGTTAAAGAGGTTTACACAGAGAATTCCAAGTATAAGTACAAGAAAATAAGAGAGACTTAGAAAACTGGTAAAACCTACATTGTTGATAGAGTTGGGAGTACCTAGCACTGTGAAAACAGCACTTTCGCAGAAAGAAATCTACTTCTCTAACACCGGAAAACAGGGAAGAGAGAATGTATGAGTTTCTCAAGATTGGTAACAGATAGAAACAAGAGAAAGTACACAGTGATTCATCTACCTAGAGAAGTTACAGAGGTTTACACAGAGAATTCCAAGTATAAGTAAAATAAAATAAGAGAGATTTAGAAAACTGGTAAAACCTACATTGTTGATAGAGTTGGGAGTACTTAGCACTGTGAAAGCAGCACTTTCACCGAAAGAAATCTACTTCTCTAAGAGCGGGAAACAGTGAAAAGAGAATGTATGAGTTTGTCAAGATTGGTAACACATAGTAACAAGAGAAAGTACACAGTGATTCATCTACCTAGAGAAGTTACAGAGGTTTACACAGAGAATTCCAAGTATAAGTACAAGAAAAAAAGAGAGACTTAGAAAACTGGTAAAACCTACATTGTTGATAGAGTTGGAATTACTTAGCACTGTGAAAACAGCACTTTCGCCGAAAGAAATCTACTTCTCTAACACCGGGAAACAGGTAACAGAGAATGTATGAGTTTCTCAAGATTAGTAACAGACAGAAACAAAGGAAGTACACAGTGATTATATCTACCTAGAGAAGTTACAGAGTTTTACACAGAAAACTCCAAGTTTAAGTACAAGAAAATAAGAGAGACTTAGAAAACTGGTAAAACCTACATTGTTGATAGAGTTGGGAGTACATAGCACTGTGAAAACAGCACTTTCGCCGAAAGAAATCTACTTCTCTAAGACCGTGAAACAGTGAAAAGAGAATATATGAGTTTCTCAAGATTGGTAACAGATAGAAACAAGAGAATGTACACAGTGATTCATCTACCTAGAGAAGTTACAGAGGTTTACACAGAGAATTCCAAGTATAAGTACAAGAAAATAAGAGAGACTTAGATAACTGGTAAAACCTACATTGTTGATAGAGTTGGGAGTACTTAGCACTGTGAAAACAGCACTTTCGCCGAAAGAAATCTACTTCTCTAAGACCGGGAAACAGTGAACAGAGAATGTATGAGTTTCTCAAGATTGGTAACAGATAGAAATAAGAGAAAGTACACAGTGATTCATCTACCTAGAGAAGTTACAGAGGTTTACACAGAGAATTCCAAGTATAAGTACAAGAAAATAAGAGAGACTTAGAAAACTGGTAAATCCTACATTGTTCATAGAGTTGGGAATACTTAGCACTGTGAAAACAGCACTTTCGCCGAAAGAAATCTACCTCTCTAACACCGGGAAACAGGTAACAGAGAATGTATGAGTTTCTCAAGATGAGTAACAGATAGAAACAAAAGAAGTACACAGTGATTCATCTACCTAGAGAAGTTACAGAGGTTTACACAGAAAATTCCAAGTTTGATTACAAGAAAATAAGAGAGACTTAGAAAACTGGTAAAACTAACATTGTTGACTGAGTTGGGAGTACTTAGCACTGTGAAAACAGCACTTTCGCCGAAAGATATCTACTTCTCTAAGACCGGGAAACAGTGAAAAGAGAATGTATGAGTTTCTCAAGATTGGTAACAGATAGAAACAAGAGAAAGTACACAGTGATTCATCTACCTAGAGAAGTTACAGAGGTTTACACAGAGAATTCCAAGAATAAGTACAAGAAAATAAGAGAGACTTAGAAAACTGGTAAAACCTACATTGTTGATAGAGTTGAGACTACTTAGCACTGTGAAAACAGCACTTTCGCCGAAAAAAATCTACTTCTCTAACACCAGGAAACAGGTAACAGAGAATGTATGAGTTTCTCAATATTAGTAACGGATAGAAACAAAAGAAGTACACACTGATTCATCTACCTAGAGGAGTTACAGAGGTTTACACAGAAAATTCCAAGTATAAGTAAAAGAAGATAAGAGAGACTTAGGAAACTGGTAAAACTTACATTGTTGATTGAGTTGGGAGTACTTAGCACTGTGAAAACAGCACTTTCGCCGAAAGAAATCTACTTCTCTAAGACCGGGAAACAGTGAAAAGAGCATGTATGAGTTTCTCAAGATTGGTAACAGATAGAAACAAGAGAAAGTACACAGTGATTCATCTACCTAGAGAAGTTACAGAGGTTTACACAGAGAATTCCAAGTATAAGTACAAGAAAATAAGAGAGAATTAGAAAACTGGTAAAACCTACATTGTTGATAGAGTTGGGAGTACTTAGCACTGTGAAAACAGCACTTTCGCAGAAAGAAATCTACTTCTCTAACACCGGGAAACAGGGAAGAGAGAATGTATGAGTTTCTCAAGATTGGTAACAGATAGAAACAAGAGAAAGTACACAGTGATTCATCTACCTAGAGAACTTACAGAGGTTTACACAGAGAATTCCAAGTATAAGTACAAGAAAATAAGAGAGACTTAGAAAACTGGTAAAACCTACATTGTTGATAGAGTTGAGAGTACTCAGCACTGTGAAAACAGCACTTTCGCCGAAAGAAATCTACTTCTCTAACACGAGGAAACAGGTAACAGAGAATGTATGAGTTTCTCAAGATTAGTAACAGATAGAAACAAAAGAAGTACACAGTGATTCATCTACCTAGAAAAGTTACAGAGGTTTACACAGAAAATTCCAAGTTTCAGTACAAGAAAATAAGAAAGACTTAGAAAACTGGTAAAAGTTACATTGTTGATTGAGTTGGGAGTACTTAGCACTGTGAAAACAGCACTTTCGCCAAAAGAAATCTATTTCTCTAAGACCGGGAAACAGTGAAAAGAGAATGTATGAGTTTCTCAAGATTGGTAACAGATAGAAACAAGAGAAAGTACACAGTGATTCATCTACCTAGAGAAGTTACAGAGTTTTACACAGAGAATTCGAAGTATAAGTACACGTAAATAAGAGAGATGTAGAAAACTGGTAAAACCCACATTGTTGATAGAGTTGGGAGTACTTAGCACTGTGAAAACAGCACTTTCGCCGAAAGAAATCTACTTCTCTAAGACCGTGAAACAGTGAAAAGAGAATTTATGAGTTTCTCAAGATTGGTAACAGATAGAAACAAGACAATGTACACAGTGATTCATCTACCTAGAGAAGTTACAGAGGTTTACACAGAGAATTCCAAGTATAAGTACAAGAAAATAAGAGAGACTTAGAAAACTGGTAAAACCTACATTATTGATAGAGTTGGGAGTACTTAGCACTGTGAAAACAGCACATTCGCCGAAAGAAATCTACTTCTCTAAGACCGGGAAACAGTGAAAAGAGAATGTATGAGTTTCTCAAGATTGGAAACAGATAGAAACAAGGGAAAGTACACAGTGATTCATCTACCTAGAGAAGTTACAGAGGTTTACACAGAGAATTCCAAGTATAAGTACAAGAAAATAAGATAGACTTAGAAAACTGGTAAAACCTACATTGTTGATAGAGTTGAGAGTACTTAGCACTGTGAAAACAACACTTTCGCCGAAAGAAATCTACTTCTATAACACCAGGAAACAGGTAACAGAGAATGTATGAGTTTCTCAAGATTAGTAACAGATAGAAACAAAAGAAGTACACAGTGATTCATCTACCTAGAGGAGTTACAGAGGTTTACACAGAAAATTCCAAGTATAAGTAAAAGAAGATAAGAGAGACTTAGGAAACTGGTAAAACTTACATTGTTGATTGAGTTGGGAGTACTTAGCACTGTGAAAACAGCACTTTCGCCGAAAGAAATCTACTTCTCTAAGACCGGGAAACAGTGATAAGAGCATGTATGAGTTTCTCAAGATTGGTAACAGATAGAAACAAGAGAAAGTACACAGTGATTCATCTACCTAGAGAAGTTACAGAGGTTTACACAGAGAATTCCAAGTATAAGTACAGGAAAATAAGAGAGACTTAGAAAACTGGTAAAACCTACATTGTTGATAGAGTTGGGAGTACTTAGCACTGTGAAAACAGCACTTTCGCCGAAAGAAATCTACTTCCCTAACACCGGGAAACATGTAACAGAGAATGTATGCGTTTCTCAAGATTGGTAACAGATAGAAACAAGAGAAAGTACACAGTGATTCATCTACCTAGAGAAGTTACAGAGGTTTACACAGAGAATTCCAAGTATAAGTACAAGAAAATAAGAGAGACTTAGAAAACTGGTAAAACCTACATTTTTGATAGAGTTGGGAGTACTTAGCACTGTGAAAACAGCACTTTCGCAGAAAGAAATCTACTTCTCTAAGACCGGGAAACAGTGATAAGAGAATGTATGAGTTTCTGGAGATTGGTAACAGATAGAAGCAAAAGAAAGTACACAGTGATTCATCTACCTAGAGAAGTTACAGTGGTTTACACAGACAATTCCAAGTATAAGTTCAAGAAAATAAGAGAGACTTAGAATACTGGTAAAACCTACATTGTTGATAGAGTTGGGAGTACTTAGCACTGTGAAAACAGCACTTTCGCCGAAAGAAATCTACTTCTCTAAGTCCGGGAAACAGTGAAAAGAGAATGTATGAGTTTCTCAAGATTGGTAACAGATAGAAACAAGAGAAAGTACACAGTCATTCATCTACCTAGAGAAGTTACAGAGGTTTACACAGAGAATTGCAAGTATAAGTACAAGAAAATAAGAGAGACTTAGAAAACTGGTAAAACCTACATTGTTGATAGAGTTGGGAGTACTTAGCACTGTGAAAACAGCACTTTCGCAGAAAGAAATCTACCTCTCTAACACCGGGAAACAGGGAACAGAGAATGTATGAGTTTCTCAAGATTGGTAACAGATAGAAACAAGAGAAAGTACACAGTGATTCATCTACCTAGAGAAGTTACAGAGGTTTACACAGAGAATTCCAAGTATAAGTAGAACAAAATAAGAGAGACTTAGAAAACTGGTAAAACCTACATTGTTGATAGAGTTGGGAGTACTTAGCACTGTGAAAACAGCACTTTCGCCGAAAGAAATCTACTTCTCTAAGACCGGGAAACAGTGAAAAGAGAATGTATGAGTTTCTCAAAATTGGTAACAGATAGAAACAAGAGAAAATACACAGTGATTCATCTACTTAGAGAAGTTACAGAGGTTTACACAGAGAATTCCAAGTATAAGTAAAAGAAAATAAGAGAGATTTACAAAACTGGTAAAACCTACATTGTTGATAGAGTTGGGAGTATTTAGCACTGTGAAAACAGCACTTTCGCAGAAAGAAATCTTCTTCTCTAACACCGGGAAACAGGGAACAGAGAATGTATGAGTTTCTCAAGATTGGTAACCGATAGAAACAAGAGAAAGTACACAGTGATTCATCTACCTAGAGAAGTTCCAGAGGTTTACACAGAGAATTCCAAGTATAAGTACAAGAAAATAAGAGAGATTTAGAAAATTGGTAAAACCTACATTGTTGATAGAATTCGGAGTACCTGGCACTGTGAAAACAGCACTTTCGCCGAAAGAAACCTACTTCTCTAACACCGGGAAACAGGTAACAGAGAATGTATGAGTTTCTCAAGATTACTAACAGATAGAAAGAAAAGAAGTACACAGTGATTCATCTACCTAGAGAAGTTACAGAGGTTTACACAGAAAATTCCAAGTTTAAGTACAAGAAAATAAGAGAGACTTAGAAAACTGGTAAAACGTACATTGTTGATTGAGTTGGGAGTACTTAGCACTGTGAAAACAGACCTTTCGCCGAAAGAAATCTGCTTCTCTAAGACCGGGAAACAGTGAAAAGAGAATGTATGAGTTTCTCAAGATTGGTAACAGATAGAAACAAGAGAAAGTACACAGTGATTCATCTACCTAGAGAAGTTAAAGAGGTTTACACAGAGAATTCCAAGTATAAGTACAAGAAAATAAGAGAGACTTAGAAAACTGGTAAAACCTACATTGTTGATAGAGTTGGGAGTACCTAGCACTGTGAAAACAGCACTTTCTCAGAAAGAAATCTACTTCTCTAACACCGGAAAACAGGGAAGAGACAATGTATGAGTTTCTCAAGATTGGTAACAGATAGAAACAAGAGAAAGTACACAGTGATTCATCTACCTAGAGAAGTTACAGAGGTTTACACAGAGAATTCCAAGTATAAGTACAAGAAAAAAAGAGAGACTTAGAAAACTGGTAAAACCTACATTGTTGATAGAGTTGGGAGTACTTAGCACTGTGAAAACAGCACTTTCGCAGAAAGAAATCTACTTCTCAAACACCGGAAAACAGGGAAGAGAGAATGTATGAGTTTCTCAAGATTGGTAACAGATAGAAACAAGAGAAAGTACACAGTGATTCATCTACTTAGAGAAGTTACAGAGGTTTACACAGAGAATTCCAAGAATAAGTAAAAGAAAATAAGAGACACATAGAAAACTGGTAAAACCTACATTGTTGATAGAGTTGTGAGTACTTAGCACTGTGAAAACAGCACTTTCGCCAAAAGAAATCTACTTCTCTAAGACCGGGAAACAGTGAAAAGAGAATGTATGAGATTCTCAAGATTGGTAACACATAGTAACAAGAGAAAGTACACAGTGATTCATCTACCTAGAGAAGTTACAGAGGTTTACACAGAGAATTCCAAGTATAAGTACAAGAAAATAAGAGAGACTTAGAAAACTGGTAAAACTTACATTGTTGATAGAGTTGGGAGTACTTAGCATCGTGAAAACAGCACTTTCGCCGAAAGAAATCTACTTCTCTAACACCGGAAAACAAATAACAGAGAATGTATGAGTTTCTCAAGATTAGTAACAGATAGAAACAAAAGAGGTACACAGTGATTCATCTACCTAGAGAAGTTACAGAGGTTTACACAGAAAACTCCAAGTTTAAGTACAAGAAAATAAGAGAGACTTAGAAAACTGGTAAAACTTACATTGTTGATTGAGTTGGGAGTACTTAGCACTGTGAAAACAGCACTTTCGCCGAAAGAAATCTACTTCTCTAAGACCGGGAAACAGTGAAAAGAGAATGTATGAGTTTCTCAAGATTGGTAACAGATAGAAACAAGAGAAAGTACACAGTGATTCATCTACCTAGAGAAGTTACAGATGTATACACAGAGAATTCCAAGTATAAGTACAAGAAAATAAGAGAGACTTAGAAAACTGGTAAAACCTACATTGTTGATAGAGTTGGGAGTACTTAGCACTGTGAAAACCGCACTTTCGCCGAAAGAAATCTACTTCTCTAAGACCGGGAAACAGTGAAAAGAGAATGTATGAGTTTCTCAAGATTGGTAACAGATAGAAACAAGAGAATGTACACAGTGATTCATCTACCTAGAGAAGTTACAGAGGTTTACACAGAGAATTCCATGTATAAGTACAAGAAAATAAGAGAGACTTAGAAAACTGGAAAAACCTACATTGTTGATAGAGTTGGGAATACTTAGCACTGTGAAAACAGCACTTTCGCCGAAAGAAATCTACTTCTCTAAGACCGGGAAACAGTGAAAAGAGAATGTATGAGTTTCTCAAGATTGGTAACAGATAGAAACAAGAGAAATTACACAGTGATTCATCTACCTAGAGAAGTTACAGAGGTTTACACAGAGAATTCCAAGTATAAGTACAAGAAAATAAGAGAGACTTAGAAAACTGGTAAAACCTACATTGTTGATAGAGTTGGGAGTACATAGCACTGTGAAAACAGCACTTTCGCCGAAAGAAATCTACTTCTCTAAGATGGGAAACAGTGAAAAGAGAATGTATGAGTTTCTCAAGATTGGTAACAGATAGAAAGAAGAGAAAGTACACAGTGATTCATCTACCTAGAGAAGTTACAGAGGTTTACACAGAGAATTCCAAGTATAAGTAAAAGAAAATAAGGGAGACTTAGAAAACTGGTAAAACCTACATTGTTCATAGAGTTGGGAGTACTTAGCACTGTGAAAACACCACTTTCGCCGAAAGAAATCTACTTCTCTAACACCGGGAAACAGGTAACAGAGAATGTATGAGTTTCTCAAGATTAGTAACAGATAGAAACAAAAGAAGTACATAGTGATTTATCTACCTAGAGAAGTTACAGAGGTTTACACAGTAAACTCCAAGTTTAAGTACAAGAAAATAAGAGAGACTCAGAAAACTGGTAAAACTTACATTGTTGATTGAGTTGGGAGTACTTAGCACTGTGAAAACAGCACTTTCGCCAAAAGAAATCTATTTCTCTAAGACCGGGAAACAGTGAAAAGAGAATGTATGAGTTTCTCAAGATTGGTAACAGATAGAAACAGGAGAAAGTACACAGTGATTCATCTACCTAGAGAAGTTACAGAGGTTTACACAGAGAATTCCAAGTATAAGT
The DNA here is from genome assembly GCA_028571685.1 of Heterohyrax brucei. Taxonomy (NCBI): domain Eukaryota; kingdom Metazoa; phylum Chordata; class Mammalia; order Hyracoidea; family Procaviidae; genus Heterohyrax; species Heterohyrax brucei. The sequence continues at coordinate 31,740,853 of CM053156.1, forward strand.
ACAAGAAAATAAGAGAGACTTAGAAAACTGGTAAAACCTACATTGTTGATAGAGTTGGGAGTACTTAGCACTGTGAAAACAGCACTTTCGCAGAAAGAAATCTACTTCTCTAACACCGGGAAACAGGGAAGAGAGAATGTATGAGTTTCTCAAGATTGGTAACAGATAGAAACAAGAGAAAGTACACAGTGATTCATCTACCTAGAGAAGTTACAGAGGTTTACACAGAGAATTCCAAGAATAAGTACAAGAAAATAAGAGAGACTTAGAAAACTGGTAAAACCTACATTGTTGATAGAGTTGAGACTACTTAGCACTGTGAAAACAGCACTTTCGCCGAAAGAAATCTACTTCTCTAACACCAGGAAACAGGTAACAGAGAATGTATGAGTTTCTCAATATTAGTAACGGATAGAAACAAAAGAAGTACACACTGATTCATCTACCTAGAGGAGTTACAGAGGTTTACACAGAAAATTCCAAGTATAAGTAAAAGAAGATAAGAGAGACTTAGGAAACTGGTAAAACTTACATTGTTGATTGAGTTGGGAGTACTTAGCACTGTGAAAACAGCACTTTCGCCGAAAGAAATCTACTTCTATAAGACCGGGAAACAGTGAAAAGAGCATGTATGAGTTTCTCAAGATTGGTAACAGATAGAAACAAGAGAAAGTACACAGTGATTCATCTACCTAGAGAAGTTACAGAGGTTTCCACAGAGAATTCGAAGTATAAGTACACGTAAATAAGAGAGATGTAGAAAACTGGTAAAACCTACATTGTTGATAGAGTTGGGAGTACTTAGCACTGTGAAAACAGCACTTTCGCCGAAAGAAATCTACTTCTCTAAGACCGTGAAACAGTGAAAAGAGAATTTATGAGTTTCTCAAGATTGGTAACAGATAGAAACAAGACAATGTACATAGTGATTCATCTACCTAGAGAAGTTACAGAGGTTTACACAGAGAATTCCAAGTATAAGTACAAGAAAATAAGAGAGACTTAGAAAACTGGTAAAACCTACATTATTGATAGAGTTGGGAGTACTTAGCACTGTGAAAACAGCACATTCGCCGAAAGAAATCTACTTCTCTAAGACCGGGAAACAGTGAAAAGAGAATGTATGAGTTTCTCAAGATTGGAAACAGATAGAAACAAGGGAAAGTACACAGTGATTCATCTACCTAGAAAAGTTACAGAGGTTTACACAGAAAATTCCAAGTATAAGTACAAGAAAATAAGATAGACTTAGAAAACTGGTAAAACCTACATTGTTGATAGAGTTGAGAGTACTTAGCACTGTGAAAACAACACTTTCGCCGAAAGAAATCTACTTCTATAACACCAGGAAACAGGTAACAGAGAATGTATGAGTTTCTCAAGATTAGTAACAGATAGAAACAAAAGAAGTACACAGTGATTCATCTACCTAGAGGAGTTACAGAGGTTTACACAGAAAATTCCAAGTATAAGTAAAAGAAGATAAGAGAGACTTAGGAAACTGGTAAAACTTACATTGTTGATTGAGTTGGGAGTACTTAGCACTGTGAAAACAGCACTTTCGCCGAAACAAATCTACTTCCCTAACACCGGGAAACAGGTAACAGAGAATGTATGCGTTTCTCAAGATTGGTAACAGATAGAAACAGGAGAAAGTACACAGTGATTCATCTACCTAGAGAAGTTACAGAGGTTTACACAGAGAATTCCAAGTATAAGTACAAGAAAATAAGAGAGACTTAGAAAACTGGTAAAACCTACATTGTTGATAGAGTTGGGAGTACATAGCACTGTGAAAACAGCACTTTCGCCGAAAGAAATCTACTTCTCTAAGATGGGAAACAGTGAAAAGAGAATGTATGAGTTTCTCAAGATTGGTAACAGATAGAAAAAAGAGAAAGTACACAGTGATTCATCTACCTAGAGAAGTTACAGAGGTTTACACAGAGAATTCCAAGTATAAGTACAAGAAAATAAGAGAGACTTAGAAAACTGGTAAAACCTACATTGTTGATAGAGTTGAGAGTTCTTAGCAGTGTGAAAACAGCACTTTCGCCGAAAGAAATCTACTTCTCTAACACCAGGAAACAGGTAACAGAGAATGTATGAGTTTCTCAAGATTAGTAACGGATAGAAACAAAAGAAGTACACAGTGATTCATCTACCTAGAGGAGTTACAGAGGTTTACACAGAAAATTCCAAGTATAAGTAAAAGAAGATAAGAGAGACTTAGGAAACTGGTAAAACTTACATTGTTGATTGAGTTGGGAGTACTTAGCACTGTGAAAACAGCACTTTCGCCGAAAGAAATCTATTTCTCTAAGACCGGGAAACAGTGAAAAGAGCATGTATGAGTTTCTCAAGATTGGTAACAGATAGAAACAAGAGAAAGTACACAGTGATTCATCTACCTAGAGAAGTTACAGAGGTTTACACAGAAAACTCCAAGTATAAGTAAAAGAAGATAAGAGAGACTTAGGAAACTGGTAAAACTTACATTGTTGATTGAGTTGGGAGTACTTAGCACTGTGAAAACAGCACTTTCGCCGAAAGAAATCTACTTCTCTAAGACCGGGAAAGAGTGAAAAGAGCATGTATGAGTTTCTCAAGATTGGTAACAGATAGAAACAAGAGAAAGTACACAGTGATTCATCTACCTAGAGAAGTTACAGAGGTTTACACAGAGAATTCGAAGTATAAGTACAAGAAAATAAGAGAGACTTAGAAAACTGGTAAAACCTACATTGTTGATAGAGTTGGAATTACTTAGCACTGTGAAAACAGCACTTTCGCCGTTAGAAATCTACTTCCCTAACACCGGGAAACAGGTAACAGAGAATGTATGAGTTTCTCAAGATTAGTAACAGACAGAAACAAAAGAAGTACACAGTGATTTATCTACCTAGAGAAGTTACAGAGGTTTACACAGAGAATTCCAAGTATAAGTACAAGAAAATAAGAGAGACTTAGAAAACTGGTAAAACCTACATTGTTGATAGAGTTGAGAGTACTTAGCACTGTGAAAACAGCACTTTCACCGAAAGAAATCTACTTCTCTAACACCAGGAAACAGGTAACAGAGAATGTATGAGTTTCTCAATATTAGTAACGGATAGAAACAAAAGAAGTACACAGTGATTCATCTACCTAGAGGAGTTACAGAGGTTTACACAGAAAATTCCAAGTATAAGTAAAAGAAGATAAGAGAGACTTAGGAAACTGGTAAAACTTACATTGTTGATTGAGTTGGGAGTACTTAGCACTGTGAAAACAGCACTTTCGCGAAAGAAATCTACTTCTCTAAGACCGGGAAACAGTGAAAAGAGCATGTATGAGTTTCTCAAGATTGGTAACAGATAGAAACAAGAGAAAGTACACAGTAATTCATCTACCTAGAGAAGTTACAGAGGTTTACACAGAGAATTCGAAGTATAAGTACAAGAAAATAAGAGAGACTTAGAAAACTGGTAAAACCTACATTGTTGATAGAGTTGGAATTACTTAGCACTGTGAAAACAGCACTTTCGCCGAACGAAATCTACTTTTCTAACACCGGGAAACAGGTAACAGAGAATGTATGAGTTTCTCAAGATTAGTAACAGACAGAAACAAAAGAAGTACACAGTGATTTATCTACCTAGAGAAGTTACAGAGGTTTACACAGAAAACTCCAAGTTTAAGTACAAGAAAATAAGAGAGACTTAGAAAACTGGTAAAACTTACATTGTTGATTGAGTTGGGAGTACTTAGCACTGTGAAAACAGCACTTTCGCCAAAAGAAATCTACTTCTCTAAGACCGGAAAACAGTGAAAAGAGAATGTATGAGTTTCTCAAGATTGGTAACAGATAGAAAAAAGAGAAAGTACACAGTGATTCATCTACCTAGAGAAGTTACAGAGGTTTACACAGAGAATTCCAAGTATAAGTACAAGAAAATAAGAGAGACTTAGAAAACTGTTAAAACCTACATTGTTGATAGAGTTGGGAGTACTTAGCACTGTGAAAACAGCACTTTCGCAGAAAGAAATCTATTTCTCTAACACCGGGAAACAGGGAAGAGAGAATGTATGAGTTTCTCAAGATTGATAACAGATAGAAAGAAGAGAAAGTACACAGTGATTCATCTACCTAGAGAAGTTACAGAGGTTTACACAGAGAATTCCAAGTATAAGTACAAGAAAATAAGAGAGACTTAGAAAACTGGTAAAACCTACATTGTTGATAGAGTTGAGAGTTCTTAGCACTGTGAAAACAGCACTTTCGCCGAAAGAAATCTACTTCTCTAACACCAGGAAACAGGTAACAGAGAATGTATGAGTTTCTCAATATTAGAAACGGATAGAAACAAAAGAAGTACACAGTGATTCATCTACCTAGAGGAGTTACAGAGGTTTACACAGAAAATTCCAAGTATAAGTAAAAGAAGATAAGAGAGACTTAGGAAACTGGTAAAACTTACATTGTTGATTGAGTTGGGAGTACTTAGCACTGTGAAAACAGCATCTTCGCCGAAAGAAATCTACTTCTCTAAGACCGGGAAACAGTGAAAAGAGCATGTATGAGTTTCTCAAGATTGGTAACAGATAGAAACAAGAGAAAGTACACAGTAATTCATCTACCTAGAGAAGTTATAGAGGTTTACACAGAGAATTCGAAGTATAAGTACAAGAAAATAAGAGAGACTTAGAAAACTGGTAAAACCTACATTGTTGATAGAGTTGGAATTACTTAGCACTGTGAAAACAGCACTTTCGCCGAAAGAAATCTACTTCTCTAACACCGGGAAACAGGTAACAGAGAATGTATGAGTTTCTCAAGATTAGTAACAGACAGAAACAAAAGAAGTACACAGTGATTTATCTACCTAGAGAAGTTACAGAGGTTTACACAGAAAACTCCAAGTTTAAGTACAAGAAAATAAGAGAGACTTAGAAAACTGGTAAAACTTACATTGTTGATTGAGTTGGGAGTACTTAGCACTGTGAAAACAGCACTTTCGCCAAAAGAAATCTACTTCTCTAAGACCGGGAAACAGTGAAAAGAGAATGTATGAGTTTCTCAAGATTGGTAACAGATAGAAAAAAGAGAAAGTACACAGTGATTCATCTACCTAGAGAAGTTACAGAGGTTTACACAGAGAATTCCAAGTATAAGTACAAGAAAATAAGAGAGACTTAGAAAACTGGTAAAACCTACATTGTTGATAGAGTTGGGAGTACTTAGCACTGTGAAAACAGCACTTTCGCAGAAAGAAATCTATTTCTCTAACACCGGGAAACAGGGAAGAGAGAATGTATGAGTTTCTCAAGATTGGTAACAGATAGAAACAAGAGAAAGTACACAGTGATTCATCTACCTAGAGAAGTTACAGAGGTTTACACAGAGAATTTCAAGTATAAGTACAAGAAAATAAGAGAGACTTAGAAAACTGGTAAAACCTACATTGTTGATAGAGTTGAGAGTACTTAGCACTGTGAAAACAGCACTTTCGCCGAAAGAAATCTACTTCTCTAACACCAGGAAACAGGTAACAGATAATGTATGAGTTTCTCAATATTAGTAACGGATAGAAACAAAAGAAGTACACAGTGATTCATCTACCTAGAGGAGTTACAGAGGTTTACACAGAAAATTCCAAGTATAAGTAAAAGAAGATAAGAGAGACGTAGGAAACTGGTAAAACTTACATTGTTGATTGAGTTGGGAGTACTTAGCACTGTGAAAACAGCACTTTCGCCGAAAGAAATCTACTTCTCTAAGACCAGGAAACAGTGTAAAGAGCATGTATGAGTTTCTCAAGATTGGTAACAGATAGAAACAAGAGAAAGTACACAGTGATTCATCTACCTAGAGAAGTTACAGAGGTTTACACAGAGAATTCGAAGTATAAGTACAAGAAAATAAGAGAGACTTAGAAAACTGGTAAAACCTACATTGTTGATAGAGTTGGGAGTACTTAGCACTGTGAAAACAGCACTTTCGCCGAAAGAAATCTACTTCTCTAACACCGGGAAACAGGTAACAGAGAATGTATGAGTTTCTCAAGATTAGTAACAGACAGAAACAAAAGAAGTACACAGTGATTTATCTACCTAGAGAAGTTACAGAGGTTTACACAGAAAACTCCAAGTTTAAGTACAAGAAAATAAGAGAGACTTAGAAAACTGGTAAAACTTACATTGTTGATTGAGTTGGGAGTACTTAGCACTGTGAAAACAGCACTTTCGCCAAAAGAAATCTACTTCTCTAAGACCGGGAAACAGTGAAAAGAGAATGGATGAGTTTCTCAAGATTGGTAACAGATAGAAACAAGAGAAAGTACACAGTGATTCATCTACCTAGAGAAGTTACAGAGGTTTACACAGAGAATTCCAAGTATAAGTAGAAGAAAATAAGAGAGACTTAGAAAACTGGTAAAACCTACATTGTTGATAGAGTTGGGAGTACTTAGCACTGTGAAAACAGCACTTTCGCAGAAAGAAATCTATTTCTCTAACACCGGGAAACAGGGAAGAGAGAATGTATGAGTTTCTCAAGATTGGTAACAGATAGAAACAAGAGAAAGTACACAGTGATTCATCTACCTAGAGAAGTTACAGAGGTTTACACAGAGAATTCCAAGTATAAGTACAAGAAAATAAGAGAGACTTAGAAAACTGGTAAAACCTACATTGTTGATAGAGTTGAGAGTACTTAGCACTGTGAAAACAGCACTTTCGCCGAAAGAAATCTACTTCTCTAACACCAGGAAACAGGTAACAGAGAATGTATGAATTTCTCAATATTAGTAATGGATAGAAACAAAAGAAGTACACAGTGATTCATCTACCTAGAGGAGTTACAGAGGTTTACACAGAAAATTCCAAGTATAAGTAAAAGAAGATAAGAGAGACTTAGGAAACTGGTAAAACTTACATTGTTGATTGAGTTGGGAGTACTTAGCACTGTGAAAACAGCACTTTCGCCGAAAGAAATCTACTTCTCTAAGATCGGGAAACAGTGAAAAGAGCATGTATGAGTTTCTCAAGATTAGTAACAGATAGAAACAAGAGAAAGTACACAGTGATTCATCTACCTAGAGAAGTTACAGAGGTTTACACAGAGAATTCGAAGTATAAGTACAAGAAAATAAGAGAGACTTAGAAAACTGGTAAAACCTACATTGTTGATAGAGTTGGAATTACTTAGCACTGTGAAAACAGCACTTTCGGCGATAGAAATCTACTTCTCTAACACCGGGAAACAGGTAACAGAGAATGTATGAGTTTCTCAAGATTAGTAACAGACAGAAACAAAAGAAGTACACAGTGATTTATCTACCTAGAGAACTTACAGAGGTTTACACAGAAAACTCCAAGTTTAAGTACAAGAAAATAAGAGAGACTTAGAAAACTGGTAAAATTTACATTGTTGATTGAGTTGGGAGTACTTAGCACTGTGAAAACAGCACTTTCGCCAAAAGAAATCTACTTTTCTAAGACCGGGAAACAGTGAAAAGAGAATGTATGAGTTTCTCAAGATTGGTAACAGATAGAAACAAGAGAAAATATACAGTGATTCATCTACCTAGAGAAGTTACAGAGGTTTACACAGAGAATTCCAAGTATAAGTACAAGAAAATAAGAGAGACTTAGAAAACTGGTAAAACCTACATTGTTGATAGAGTTGGGAGTACTTAGCACTGTGAAAACAGCACTTTCGGAGAAAGAAATCTACTTCTCTAACACCAGGAAACAGGTAACAGAGTATGTATGAGTTTCTCAAGATTAGTAACAGATAGAAACAAAAGAAGTACACAGTGATTCATCTACCTAGAATAGTTACAGAGGTTTACACAGAAAATTCCAAGTTTCAGTACAGGAAAATAAGAGAGACTTAGAAAACTGGTAAAAGTTACATTGTTGATTGAGTTGGGAGTACTTAGCACTGTGAAAACAGCACTTTTGCCGAAAGAAATCTATTTCTCTAAGACCGGGAAACAGTGAAAAGAGAATGTATGAGTTTCTCAAGATTGCTAACAGATAGAAAAAAGAGAAAGTACACAGTGATTCATCTACCTAGAGAAGTTACACAGTTTTACACAGAGAATTCCAAGTATAAGTACAAGTAAATAAGAGAGATGTAGAAAACTGGTAAAACCTACATTGTTGATAGAGTTGGGAGTACTTAGCACTGTGAAAACAGCACTTTCGCCGAAAGAAATCTACTTCTCTAAGACCGTGAAACAGTGAAAAGAGAATGTATGAGTTTCTCAAGATTGGTAACAGATGGAAACAAGAGAATGTACACAGTGATTCATCTACCTAGAGAAGTTACAGAGGTTTACACAGAGAATTCCAAGTGTAAGTACAAGAAAATAAGAGAGACTTAGATAACTGGTAAAACCTACATTGTTGATAGAGTTGGGAGTTCCTAGCACTGTGAAAACAGCACTTTCGCCGAAAGAAATCTACTTCTCTAAGACCGGGAAACAGTGAACAGAGAATGTATGAGTTTCTCAAGATTGGTAACAGATAGAAACAAGAGAAAGTACACAGTGATTCATCTACCTAGAGAAGTTACAGAGGTTTACACAGAGAATTCCAAGTATAAGTACAAGAAAATAAGAGAGACTTAGAAAACTGGTAAATCCTACACTGTTCATAGAGTTGGGAATACTTAGCACTGTGAAAACAGCACTTTCGCCGAAAGAAATCTACTTCTCTAACACCGGGAAACAGGTAACAGAGAATGTATGAGTTTCTCAAGATTAGTAACAGACAGAAACAAAAGAAGTACACAGTGATTTATCTACCTAGAGAAGTTACAGAGGTTTACACAGAAAACTCCAAGTTTAAGTACAAGAAAATAAGAGAGACTTAGAAAACTGGTAAAACCTACATTGTTGATAGAGTTGGGAGTACTTAGCACTGTGAAAACAGCACTTTCGCAGAAAGAAATCTATTTCTCTAACACCGGGAAACAGGGAAGAGAGAATGTATGAGTTTCTCAAGATTGGTAACAGATAGAAACAAGAGAAAGTACACAGTGATTCATCTACCTAGAGAAGTTACAGAGGTTTACACAGAGAATTTCAAGTATAAGTACAAGAAAATAAGAGAGACTTAGAAAACTGGTAAAACCTACATTGTTGATAGAGTTGAGAGTACTTAGCACTGTGAAAACAGCACTTTCGCCGAAAGAAATCTACTTCTCTAACACCAGGAAACAGGTAACAGAGAATGTATGAGTTTCTCAATATTAGTAACGGATAGAAACAAAAGAAGTACACAGTGATTCATCTACCTAGAGGAGTTACAGAGGTTTACACAGAAAATTCCAAGTATAAGTAAAAGAAGATAAGAGAGACGTAGGAAACTGGTAAAACTTACATTGTTGATTGAGTTGGGAGTACTTAGCACTGTGAAAACAGCACTTTCGCCGAAAGAAATCTACTTCTCTAAGACCAGGAAACAGTGTAAAGAGCATGTATGAGTTTCTCAAGATTGGTAACAGATAGAAACAAGAGAAAGTACACAGTGATTCATCTACCTAGAGAAGTTACAGAGGTTTACACAGAGAATTCGAAGTATAAGTACAAGAAAATAAGAGAGACTTAGAAAACTGGTAAAACCTACATTGTTGATAGAGTTGGGAGTACTTAGCACTGTGAAAACAGCACTTTCGCCGAAAGAAATCTACTTCTCTAACACCGGGAAACAGGTAACAGAGAATGTATGAGTTTCTCAAGATTAGTAACAGACAGAAACAAAAGAAGTACACAGTGATTTATCTACCTAGAGAAGTTACAGAGGTTTACACAGAAAACTCCAAGTTTAAGTACAAGAAAATAAGAGAGACTTAGAAAACTGGTAAAACTTACATTGTTGATTGAGTTGGGAGTACTTAGCACTGTGAAAACAGCACTTTCGCCAAAAGAAATCTACTTCTCTAAGACCGGGAAACAGTGAAAAGAGAATGTATGAGTTTCTCAAGATTGGTAACAGATAGAAACAAGAGAAAGTACACAGTGATTCATCTACCTAGAGAAGTTACAGAGGTTTACACAGAGAATTCCAAGTATAAGTAGAAGAAAATAAGAGAGACTTAGAAAACTGGTAAAACCTACATTGTTGATAGAGTTGGGAGTACTTAGCACTGTGAAAACAGCACTTTCGCAGAAAGAAATCTATTTCTCTAACACCGGGAAACAGGGAAGAGAGAATGTATGAGTTTCTCAAGATTGGTAACAGATAGAAACAAGAGAAAGTACACAGTGATTCATCTACCTAGAGAAGTTACAGAGGTTTACACAGAGAATTCCAAGTATAAGTACAAGAAAATAAGAGAGACTTAGAAAACTGGTAAAACCTACATTGTTGATAGAGTTGAGAGTACTTAGCACTGTGAAAACAGCACTTTCGCCGAAAGAAATCTACTTCTCTAACACCAGGAAACAGGTAACAGAGAATGTATGAGTTTCTCAATATTAGTAATGGATAGAAACAAAAGAAGTACACAGTGATTCATCTACCTAGAGGAGTTACAGAGGTTTACACAGAAAATTCCAAGTATAAGTAAAAGAAGATAAGAGAGACTTAGGAAACTGGTAAAACTTACATTGTTGATTGAGTTGGGAGTACTTAGCACTGTGAAAACAGCACTTTCGCCGAAAGAAATCTACTTCTCTAAGACCGGGAAACAGTGAAAAGAGCATGTATGAGTTTCTCAAGATTAGTAACAGATAGAAACAAGAGAAAGTACACAGTGATTCATCTACCTAGAGAAGTTACAGAGGTTTACACAGAGAATTCGAAGTATAAGTACAAGAAAATAAGAGAGACTTAGAAAACTGGTAAAACCTACATTGTTGATAGAGTTGGAATTACTTAGCACTGTGAAAACAGCACTTTCGGCGATAGAAATCTACTTCTCTAACACCGGGAAACAGGTAACAGAGAATGTATGAGTTTCTCAAGATTAGTAACAGACAGAAACAAAAGAAGTACACAGTGATTTATCTACCTAGAGAACTTACAGAGGTTTACACAGAAAACTCCAAGTTTAAGTACAAGAAAATAAGAGAGACTTAGAAAACTGGTAAAACTTACATTGTTGATTGAGTTGGGAGTACTTAGCACTGTGAAAACAGCACTTTCGCCAAAAGAAATCTACTTTTCTAAGACCGGGAAACAGTGAAAAGAGAATGTATGAGTTTCTCAAGATTGGTAACAGATAGAAACAAGAGAAAATACACAGTGATTCATCTACCTAGAGAAGTTACAGAGGTTTACACAGAGAATTCCAAGTATAAGTACAAGAAAATAAGAGAGACTTAGAAAACTGGTAAAACCTACATTGTTGATAGAGTTGGGAGTACTTAGCACTGTGAAAACAGCACTTTCGGAGAAAGAAATCTACTTCTCTAACACCAGGAAACAGGTAACAGAGTATGTATGAGTTTCTCAAGATTAGTAACAGATAGAAACAAAAGAAGTACACAGTGATTCATCTACCTAGAATAGTTACAGAGGTTTACACAGAAAATTCCAAGTTTCAGTACAGGAAAATAAGAGAGACTTAGAAAACTGGTAAAAGTTACATTGTTGATTGAGTTGGGAGTACTTAGCACTGTGAAAACAGCACTTTTGCCGAAAGAAATCTATTTCTCTAAGACCGGGAAACAGTGAAAAGAGAATGTATGAGTTTCTCAAGATTGGTAACAGATAGAAAAAAGAGAAAGTACACAGTGATTCATCTACCTAGAGAAGTTACACAGTTTTACACAGAGAATTCCAAGTATAAGTACAAGTAAATAAGAGAGATGTAGAAAACTGGTAAAACCTACATTGTTGATAGAGTTGGGAGTACTTAGCACTGTGAAAACAGCACTTTCGTCGAAAGAAATCTACTTCTCTAAGACCGTGAAACAGTGAAAAGAGAATGTATGAGTTTCTCAAGATTGGTAACAGATGGAAACAAGAGAATGTACACAGTGATTCATCTACCTAGAGAAGTTACAGAGGTTTACACAGAGAATTCCAAGTGTAAGTACAAGAAAATAAGAGAGACTTAGATAACTGGTAAAACCTACATTGTTGATAGAGTTGGGAGTTCTTAGCACTGTGAAAACAGCACTTTCGCCGAAAGAAATCTACTTCTCTAAGACCGGGAAACAGTGAACAGAGAATGTATGAGTTTCTCAAGATTGGTAACAGATAGAAACAAGAGAAAGTACACAGTGATTCATCTACCTAGAGAAGTTACAGAGGTTTACACAGAGAATTCCAAGTATAAGTACAAGAAAATAAGAGAGACTTAGAAAACTGGTAAATCCTACACTGTTCATAGAGTTGGGAATACTTAGCACTGTGAAAACAGCACTTTCGCCGAAAGAAATCTACTTCTCTAACACCGGGAAACAGGTAACAGAGAATGTATGAGTTTCTCAAGATTAGTAACAGACAGAAACAAAAGAAGTACACAGTGATTTATCTACCTAGAGAAGTTACAGAGGTTTACACAGAAAACTCCACGTTTAAGTACAAGAAAATAAGAGAGACTTAGAAAACTGGTAAAACTTACATTGTTGATTGAGTTGGGAGTACTTAGCACTGTGAAAACAGCATTTTCGCCAAAAGAAATCTACTTCTCTAAGACCGGGAAACAGTGAAAAGAGAATGGATGAGTTTCTCAAGATTGGTAACAGATAGAAACAAGAGAAAGTACACAGTGATTCATATACCTAGAGAACTTACAGAGGTTTACACAGAGAATTCCAAGTATAAGTACAAGAAAATAAGAGAGACTTAGAAAACTGGTAAAACCTACATTGTTGATAGAGTTGGGAGTACTTAGCACTGTGAAAACAGCACTTTCGCAGAAAGAAATCTATTTCTCTAACACCGGGAAACAGGGAAGAGAAAATGTATGAGTTTCTCAAGATTGGTAACAGAGAGAAACAAGAGAAAGTACACAGTGATTCATCTACCTAGAGAAGTTACAGAGGTTTACACAGAGAATTCCAAGTATAAGTACAAGAAAATAAGAGAAACTTAGAAAACTGTTAAAACCTACATTGTTGATAGAGTTGAGAGTACTTAGCACTGTGAAAACAGCACTTTCGCCGAAAGAAATCTACTTCTCTAACAACAGGAAACAGGTAACAGAGAATGTATGAGTTCCTCAATATTAGTAACGGATAGAAACAAAAGAAGTACACAGTGATTCATCTACCTAGAGGAGTTACAGAGGTTTACACAGAAAATTCCAAGTACAAGTAAAAGAAGATAAGAGAGACTTAGGAAACTGGTAAAACTTACATTGTTGATTGAGTTGGGAGTACTTAGCACTGTGAAAACAGCACTTTCGCCGAAAGAAATCTACTTCTCTAAGACCGGGAAACAGTGAAAAGAGCATGTATGAGTTTCTCAAGATTGGTAACAGATAGAAACAAGAGAAAGTACACAGTGATTCATCTACCTAGAGAAGTTACAGAGGTTTACACAGAGAATTCCAAGTATAAGTATAAGAAAATAAGAGAGACTTAGAAAACTGGTAAAACTTACATTGTTGATTGAGTTGGGAGTACTTAGCACTGTGAAAACAGCATTTTCGCCAAAGAAATCTACTTCTCTAAGACCGGGAAACAGTGAAAAGAGAATGTATGAGTTTCTCAAGATTGGTAAGAGATAGAAACAAGAGAAAGTACACAGTGATTCATCTACCTAGAGAACTTACAGAGGTTTACACAGAGAATTCCAAGTATAAGTACAAGAAAATAGGAGAGACTTAGAAAACTGGTAAAACCTACTTTGTTGATAGAGTTGGGAGTACTTAGCACTTTGAAAACAGCACTTTCGCAGAAAGAAATCTATTTCTCTAACACCGGGAAACAGGGAAGAGAGAATGTATGAGTTTCTCAAGATTGGTAACAGAGAGAAACAAGAGAAAGTACACAGTGATTCATCTACCTAGAGAAGTTACAGAGGTTTACACAGAGAATTCCAAGTATAAGTACAAGAAAATAAGAGAGACTTAGAAAACTGGTAAAACCTACATTGTTGATAGAGTTGAGAGTACTTAGCACTGTGAAAACAGCACTTTCGCCGAAAGAAATCTACTTCTCTAACAACAGGAAACAGGTAACAGAGAATGTATGAGTTTCTCAATATTAGTAACGGATAGAAACAAAAGAAGTACACAGTGATTCATCTACCTAGAGGAGTTACAGAGGTTTACACAGAAAATTCCAAGTATAAGTAAAAGAAGATAAGAGAGACTTAGGAAACTGGTAAAACTTACATTGTTGATAGAGTTGGGAGTACTTAGCACTGTGAAAACAGCACTTTCGCAGAAAGAAATCTATTTCTCTAACACCGGGAAATAGGGAAGGGAGAATGTATGAGTTTCTCCAGATTGCTAACAGAGAGAAACAAGAGAAAGTACACAGTGATTCATCTACCTAGAGAAGTTACAGAGGTTTACACAGAGAATTCCAAGTATAAGTACAAGAAAATAAGAGAGACTTAGAAAACTGGTAAAACCTACATTGTTGATAGAGTTGAGAGTACTTAGCACTGTGAAAACAGCACTTTCGGAGAAAGAAATCTACTTCTCTAACACCAGGAAACAGGTATCAGAGAATGTATGAGTTTCTCAATATTAGTAACGGATAGAAACAAAAGAAGTACACAGTGATTCATCTACCTAGAGGAGTTACAGAGGTTTACACAGAAAATTCCAAGTATAAGTAAAAGAAGATAAGAGAGACTTAGGAAACTGGTAAAACCTACATTGTTGATAGAGTTGGAATTACTTAGCACTGTGAAAACAGCACTTTCGCCGAAAGAAATCTACTTCTCTAACACCGGGAAACAGGTAACAGAGAATGTATGAGTTTCTCAAGATTAGTAACAGACAGAAACAAAAGAAGTACACAGTGATTCATCTACCTAGAATAGTTACAGAGGTTTACACAGAAAATTCCAAGTTTAAGTACAAGAAAATAAGAGAGACTTAGAAAACTGGTAAAACTTATATTGTTGATTGAGTTGGGAGTACTTAGCACTGTGAAAACAGCACTTTCGCCGAAAGAAATCTGCTTCTCTAAGACCGGGAAACAGTGAAAAGAGAATGTATGAGTTTCTCAAGATTGGTAACAGATAGAAACAAGAGAAAGTACACAGTGATTCATCTACCTAGAGAAGTTACAGAGGTTTACACAGAGAATTCCAAGTATAAGTACAAGAAAATAAGAGAGACTTAGAAAACTGGTAAAACCTACATTGTTGATAGAGTTGGGAGTACTTAGCACTGTGAAAACAGCACTTTCGCAGAAAGAAATCTATTTCTCTAACACCGGGAAACAGGGAAGAGAGAATGTATGAGTTTCTCAAGATTGGTAACAGATAGAAACAAGAGAAAGTACACAGTGATTCATCTACCTAGAGAAGTTACAGAGGTTTACACAGAGAATTCGAAGTATAAGTACAAGAAAATAAGAGAGACTTAGAAAACTGGTAAAACCTACATTGTTGATAGAGTTGGAATTACTTAGCACTGTGAAAACAGCACTTTCGCCGAAAGAAATCTACTTCCCTAACACCGGGAAACAGGTAACAGAGAATGTATGAGTTTCTCAAGATTAGTAACAGACAGAAACAAAAGAAGTACACAGTGATTTATCTACCTAGAGAAGTTACAGAGGTTTACACAGAAAACTCCAAGTTTAAGTACAAGAAAATAAGAGAGACTTAGAGAACTGGTAAAACTTACATTGTTGATTGAGTTGGGAGTACTTAGCACTGTGAAAACAGCACTTTCGCCAAAAGAAATCTACTTCTCTAAGACCGGGAAACAGTGAAAAGAGAATGTATGAGTTTCTCAAGATTGGTAACAGATAGAAAAAAGAGAAAGTACACAGTGATTCATCTACCTATAGAAGTTACAGAGGTTTACACAGAGAATTCCAAGTATAAGTACAAGAAAATAAGAGAGACTTAGAAAACTGGTAAAACCTACATTGTTGATAGAGTTGAGAGTACTTAGCACTGTGAAAACAGCACTTTCGCCGAAAGAAATCTACTTCTCTAACACCAGGAAACAGGTAACAGAGAATGTATGAGTTTCTCAATATTAGAAACGGATAGAAACAAAAGAAGTACACAGTGATTCATCTACCTAGAGGAGTTACAGAGGTTTACACAGAAAATTCCAAGTATAAGTAAAAGAAGATAAGAGAGACTTAGAAAACTGGTAAAACCTACATTGTTGATAGAGTTGAGAGTACTTAGCACTGTGAAAACAGCACTTTCGCCGAAAGAAATCTACTTCTCTAACACCAGGAAACAGGTAACAGAGAATGTATGAGTTTCTCAATATTAGTAATGGATAGAAACAAAAGAAGTACACAGTGATTCATCTACCTAGAGGAGTTACAGAGGTTTACACAGAAAATTCCAAGTATAAGTAAAAGAAGATAAGAGAGACTTAGGAAACTGGTAAAACTTACATTGTTGATTGAGTTGGGAGTACTTAGCACTGTGAAAACAGCACTTTCGCCGAAAGAAATCTACTTCTCTAAGACCGGGAAACAGTGAAAAGAGCATGTATGAGTTTCTCAAGATTAGTAACAGATAGAAACAAGAGAAAGTACACAGTGATTCATCTACCTAGAGAAGTTACAGAGGTTTACACAGAGAATTCGAAGTATAAGTACAAGAAAATAAGAGAGACTTAGAAAACTGGTAAAACCTACATTGTTGATAGAGTTGGAATTACTTAGCACTGTGAAAACAGCACTTTCGGCGATAGAAATCTACTTCTCTAACACCGGGAAACAGGTAACAGAGAATGTATGAGTTTCTCAAGATTAGTAACAGACAGAAACAAAAGAAGTACACAGTGATTTATCTACCTAGAGAACTTACAGAGGTTTACACAGAAAACTCCAAGTTTAAGTACAAGAAAATAAGAGAGACTTAGAAAACTCGTAAAACTTACATTGTTGATTGAGTTGGGAGTACTTAGCACTGTGAAAACAGCACTTTCGCCAAAAGAAATCTACTTTTCTAAGACCGGGAAACAGTGAAAAGAGAATGTATGAGTTTCTCAAGATTGGTAACAGATAGAAACAAGAGAAAATATACAGTGATTCATCTACCTAGAGAAGTTACAGAGGTTTACACAGAGAATTCCAAGTATAAGTACAAGAAAATAAGAGAGACTTAGAAAACTGGTAAAACCTACATTGTTGATAGAGTTGCGAGTACTTAGCACTGTGAAAACAGCACTTTCGCAGAAAGAAATCTATTTCTCTAACACCGGGAAACAGGGAAGAGAGAATGTATGAGTTTCTCAAGATTGGTAACAGATAGAAACAAGAGAAAGTACACAGTGATTCATCTACCTAGAGAAGTTACAGAGGTTTAAACAGAGAATTCCAAGTATAAGTACAAGAAAATAAGAGAGACTTAGAAAACTGGTAAAACCTACATTGTTGATAGAGTTGAGAGTACTTAGCACTGTGAAAACAGCACTTTCGCCGAAAGAAATCTACTTCTCTAACACCAGGAAACAGGTAACAGAGAATGTATGAGTTTCTCAATATTAGTAATGGATAGAAACAAAAGAAGTACACAGTGATTCATCTACCTAGAGGAGTTACAGAGGTTTACACAGAAAATTCCAAGTATAAGTAAAAGAAGATAAGAGAGACTTAGGAAACTGGTAAAACTTACATTGTTGATTGAGTTGGGAGTACTTAGCACTGTGAAAACAGCACTTTCGCCGAAAGAAATCTACTTCTCTAAGACCGGGAAACAGTGAAAAGAGCATGTATGAGTTTCTCAAGATTAGTAACAGATAGAAACAAGAGAAAGTACACAGTGATTCATCTACCTAGAGAAGTTACAGAGGTTTACACAGAGAATTCGAAGTATAAGTACAAGAAAATAAGAGAGACTTAGAAAACTGGTAAAACCTACATTGTTGATAGAGTTGGAATTACTTAGCACTGTGAAAACAGCACTTTCGGCGATAGAAATCTACTTCTCTAACACCGGGAAACAGGTAACAGAGAATGTATGAGTTTCTCAAGATTAGTAACAGACAGAAACAAAAGAAGTACACAGTGATTTATCTACCTAGAGAACTTACAGAGGTTTACACAGAAAACTCCAAGTTTAAGTACAAGAAAATAAGAGAGACTTAGAAAACTCGTAAAACTTACATTGTTGATTGAGTTGGGAGTACTTAGCACTGTGAAAACAGCACTTTCGCCAAAAGAAATCTACTTTTCTAAGACCGGGAAACAGTGAAAAGAGAATGTATGAGTTTCTCAAGATTGGTAACAGATAGAAACAAGAGAAAATATACAGTGATTCATCTACCTAGAGAAGTTACAGAGGTTTACACAGAGAATTCCAAGTATAAGTACAAGAAAATAAGAGAGACTTAGAAAACTGGTAAAACCTACATTGTTGATAGAGTTGGGAGTACTTAGCACTGTGAAAACAGCACTTTCGGAGAAAGAAATCTACTTCTCTAACACCAGGAAACAGGTAACAGAGTATGTATGAGTTTCTCAAGATTAGTAACAGATAGAAACAAAAGAAGTACACAGTGATTCATCTACCTAGAATAGTTACAGAGGTTTACACAGAAAATTCCAAGTTTCAGTACAGGAAAATAAGAGAGACTTAGAAAACTGGTAAAAGTTACATTGTTGATTGAGTTGGGAGTACTTAGCACTGTGAAAACAGCACTTTTGCCGAAAGAAATCTATTTCTCTAAGACCGGGAAACAGTGAAAAGAGAATGTATGAGTTTCTCAAGATTGGTAACAGATAGAAAAAAGAGAAAGTACACAGTGATTCATCTACCTAGAGAAGTTACACAGTTTTACACAGAGAATTCCAAGTATAAGTACAAGTAAATAAGAGAGATGTAGAAAACTGGTAAAACCTACATTGTTGATAGAGTTGGGAGTACTTAGCACTGTGAAAACAGCACTTTCGCCGAAAGAAATCTACTTCTCTAAGACCGTGAAACAGTGAAAAGAGAATGTATGAGTTTCTCAAGATTGGTAACAGATGGAAACAAGAGAATGTACACAGTGATTCATCTACCTAGAGAAGTTACAGAGGTTTACACAGAGAATTCCAAGTGTAAGTACAAGAAAATAAGAGAGACTTAGATAACTGGTAAAACCTACATTGTTGATAGAGTTGGGAGTTCTTAGCACTGTGAAAACAGCACTTTCGCCGAAAGAAATCTACTTCTCTAAGACCGGGAAACAGTGAACAGAGAATGTATGAGTTTCTCAAGATTGGTAACAGATAGAAACAAGAGAAAGTACACAGTGATTCATCTACCTAGAGAAGTTACAGAGGTTTACACAGAGAATTCCAAGTATAAGTACAAGAAAATAAGAGAGACTTAGAAAACTGGTAAATCCTACACTGTT
Organism: Heterohyrax brucei; assembly: GCA_028571685.1. Lineage (NCBI taxonomy): Eukaryota > Metazoa > Chordata > Mammalia > Hyracoidea > Procaviidae > Heterohyrax > Heterohyrax brucei. The sequence goes on from CM053156.1 coordinate 31,760,300, forward strand.
CATAGAGTTGGGAATACTTAGCACTGTGAAAACAGCACTTTCGCCGAAAGAAATCTACTTCTCTAACACCGGGAAACAGGTAACAGAGAATGTATGAGTTTCTCAAGATTAGTAACAGACAGAAACAAAAGAAGTACACAGTGATTTATCTACCTAGAGAAGTTACAGAGGTTTACACAGAAAACTCCAAGTTTAAGTACAAGAAAATAAGAGAGACTTAGAAAACTGGTAAAACTTACATTGTTGATTGAGTTGGGAGTACTTAGCACTGTGAAAACAGCACTTTCGCCAAAAGAAATCTACTTCTCTAAGACCGGGAAACAGTGAAAAGAGAATGTATGAGTTTCTCAAGATTGGTAACGGATAAAAAAAAGCGAAAGTACACAGTGATTCATCTACCTAGAGAAGTTACAGAGGTTTACACAGAGAATTCCAAGTATAAGTACAAGAAAATAAGAGAGACTTAGAAAACTGGTAAAACCTACATTGTTGATAGAGTTGGGAGTACTTAGCACTGTGAAAACAGCACTTTCGCAGAAAGAAATCTATTTCTCTAACACCGGGAAACAGGGAAGAGAGAATGTATGAGTTTCTCAAGATTGGTAACAGATAGAAACAAGAGAAAGTACACAGTGATTCATCTACCTAGAGAAGTTACAGAGGTTTACACAGAGAATTTCAAGTATAAGTACAAGAAAATAAGAGAGACTTAGAAAACTGGTAAAACCTACATTGTTGATAGAGTTGAGAGTACTTAGCACTGTGAAAACAGCACTTTCGCCGAAAGAAATCTACTTCTCTAACACCAGGAAACAGGTAACAGAGAATGTATGAGTTTCTCAATATTAGTAACGGATAGAAACAAAAGAAGTACACAGTGATTCATCTACCTAGAGGAGTTACAGAGGTTTACACAGAAAATTCCAAGTATAAGTAAAAGAAGATAAGAGAGACGTAGGAAACTGGTAAAACTTACATTGTTGATTGAGTTGGGAGTACTTAGCACTGTGAAAACAGCACTTTCGCCGAAAGAAATCTACTTCTCTAAGACCAGGAAACAGTGTAAAGAGCATGTATGAGTTTCTCAAGATTGGTAACAGATAGAAACAAGAGAAAGTACACAGTGATTCATCTACCTAGAGAAGTTACAGAGGTTTACACAGAGAATTCGAAGTATAAGTACAAGAAAATAAGAGAGACTTAGAAAACTGGTAAAACCTACATTGTTGATAGAGTTGGGAGTACTTAGCACTGTGAAAACAGCACTTTCGCCGAAAGAAATCTACTTCTCTAACACCGGGAAACAGGTAACAGAGAATGTATGAGTTTCTCAAGATTAGTAACAGACAGAAACAAAAGAAGTACACAGTGATTTATCTACCTAGAGAAGTTACAGAGCTTTACACAGAAAACTCCAAGTTTAAGTACAAGAAAATAAGAGAGACTTAGAAAACTGGTAAAACTTACATTGTTGATTGAGTTGGGAGTACTTAGCACTGTGAAAACAGCACTTTCGCCAAAAGAAATCTACTTCTCTAAGACCGGGAAACAGTGAAAAGAGAATGTATGAGTTTCTCAAGATTGGTAACAGATAGAAACAAGAGAAAGTACACAGTGATTCATCTACCTAGAGAAGTTACAGAGGTTTACACAGAGAATTCCAAGTATAAGTAGAAGAAAATAAGAGAGACTTAGAAAACTGGTAAAACCTACATTGTTGATAGAGTTGGGAGTACTTAGCACTGTGAAAACAGCACTTTCGCAGAAAGAAATCTATTTCTCTAACACCGGGAAACAGGGAAGAGAGAATGTATGAGTTTCTCAAGATTGGTAACAGATAGAAACAAGAGAAAGTACATAGTGATTCATCTACCTAGAGAAGTTACAGAGGTTTACACAGAGAATTCCAAGTATAAGTACAAGAAAATAAGAGAGACTTAGAAAACTGGTAAAACCTACATTGTTGATAGAGTTGAGAGTACTTAGCACTGTGAAAACAGCACTTTCGCCGAAAGAAATCTACTTCTCTAACACCAGGAAACAGGTAACAGAGAATGTATGAGTTTCTCAATATTAGTAATGGATAGAAACAAAAGAAGTACACAGTGATTCATCTACCTAGAGGAGTTACAGAGGTTTACACAGAAAATTCCAAGTATAAGTAAAAGAAGATAAGAGAGACTTAGGAAACTGGTAAAACTTACATTGTTGATTGAGTTGGGAGTACTTAGCACTGTGAAAACAGCACTTTCGCCGAAAGAAATCTACTTCTCTAAGACCGGGAAACAGTGAAAAGAGCATGTATGAGTTTCTCAAGATTAGTAACAGATAGAAACAAGAGAAAGTACACAGTGATTCATCTACCTAGAGAAGTTACAGAGGTTTACACAGAGAATTCGAAGTATAAGTACAAGAAAATAAGAGAGACTTAGAAAACTGGTAAAACCTACATTGTTGATAGAGTTGGAATTACTTAGCACTGTGAAAACAGCACTTTCGGCGATAGAAATCTACTTCTCTAACACCGGGAAACAGGTAACAGAGAATGTATGAGTTTCTCAAGATTAGTAACAGACAGAAACAAAAGAAGTACACAGTGATTTATCTACCTAGAGAACTTACAGAGGTTTACACAGAAAACTCCAAGTTTAAGTACAAGAAAATAAGAGAGACTTAGAAAACTGGTAAAACTTACATTGTTGATTGAGTTGGGAGTACTTAGCACTGTGAAAACAGCACTTTCGCCAAAAGAAATCTACTTTTCTAAGACCGGGAAACAGTGAAAAGAGAATGTATGAGTTTCTCAAGATTGGTAACAGATAGAAACAAGAGAAAATACACAGTGATTCATCTACCTAGAGAAGTTACAGAGGTTTACACAGAGAATTCCAAGTATAAGTACAAGAAAATAAGAGAGACTTAGAAAACTGGTAAAACCTACATTGTTGATAGAGTTGGGAGTACTTAGCACTGTGAAAACAGCACTTTCGGAGAAAGAAATCTACTTCTCTAACACCAGGAAACAGGTAACAGAGTATGTATGAGTTTCTCAAGATTAGTAACAGATAGAAACAAAAGAAGTACACAGTGATTCATCTACCTAGAATAGTTACAGAGGTTTACACAGAAAATTCCAAGTTTCAGTACAGGAAAATAAGAGAGACTTAGAAAACTGGTAAAAGTTACATTGTTGATTGAGTTGGGAGTACTTAGCACTGTGAAAACAGCACTTTTGCCGAAAGAAATCTATTTCTCTAAGATCGGGAAACAGTGAAAAGAGAATGTATGAGTTTCTCAAGATTGGTAACAGATAGAAAAAAGAGAAAGTACACAGTGATTCATCTACCTAGAGAAGTTACACAGTTTTACACAGAGAATTCCAAGTATAAGTACAAGTAAATAAGAGAGATGTAGAAAACTGGTAAAACCTACATTGTTGATAGAGTTGGGAGTACTTAGCACTGTGAAAACAGCACTTTCGCCGAAAGAAATCTACTTCTCTAAGACCGTGAAACAGTGAAAAGAGAATGTATGAGTTTCTCAAGATTGGTAACAGATGGAAACAAGAGAATGTACACAGTGATTCATCTACCTAGAGAAGTTACAGAGGTTTACACAGAGAATTCCAAGTGTAAGTACAAGAAAATAAGAGAGACTTAGATAACTGGTAAAACCTACATTGTTGATAGAGTTGGGAGTTCTTAGCACTGTGAAAACAGCACTTTCGCCGAAAGAAATCTACTTCTCTAAGACCGGGAAACAGTGAACAGAGAATGTATGAGTTTCTCAAGATTGGTAACAGATAGAAACAAGAGAAAGTACACAGTGATTCATCTACCTAGAGAAGTTACAGAGGTTTACACAGAGAATTCCAAGTATAAGTACAAGAAAATAAGAGAGACTTAGAAAACTGGTAAATCCTACACTGTTCATAGAGTTGGGAATACTTAGCACTGTGAAAACAGCACTTTCGCCGAAAGAAATCTACTTCTCTAACACCGGGAAACAGGTAACAGAGAATGTATGAGTTTCTCAAGATTAGTAACAGACAGAAACAAAAGAAGTACACAGTGATTTATCTACCTAGAGAAGTTACAGAGGTTTACACAGAAAACTCCACGTTTAAGTACAAGAAAATAAGAGAGACTTAGAAAACTGGTAAAACTTACATTGTTGATTGAGTTGGGAGTACTTAGCACTGTGAAAACAGCATTTTCGCCAAAAGAAATCTACTTCTCTAAGACCGGGAAACAGTGAAAAGAGAATGGATGAGTTTCTCAAGATTGGTAACAGATAGAAACAAGAGAAAGTACACAGTGATTCATCTACCTAGAGAACTTACAGAGGTTTACACAGAGAATTCCAAGTATAAGTACAAGAAAATAAGAGAGACTTAGAAAACTGGTAAAACCTACATTGTTGATAGAGTTGGGAGTACTTAGCACTGTGAAAACAGCACTTTCGCAGAAAGAAATCTATTTCTCTAACACCGGGAAACAGGGAAGAGAAAATGTATGAGTTTCTCAAGATTGGTAACAGAGAGAAACAAGAGAAAGTACACAGTGATTCATCTACCTAGAGAAGTTACAGACGTTTACACAGAGAATTCCAAGTGTAAGTACAAGAAAATAATAGAAACTTAGAAAACTGGTAAAACCTACATTGTTGATAGAGTTGAGAGTACTTAGCACTGTGAAAACAGCACTTTCGCCGAAAGAAATCTACTTCTCTAACAACAGGAAACAGGTAACAGAGAATGTATGAGTTTCTCAATATTAGTAACGGATAGAAACAAAAGAAGTACACAGTGATTCATCTACCTAGAGGAGTTACAGAGGTTTACACAGAAAATTCCAAGTATAAGTAAAAGAAGATAAGAGAGACTTAGGAAACTGGTAAAACTTACATTGTTGATTGAGTTGGGAGTACTTAGCACTGTGAAAACAGCACTTTCGCCGAAAGAAATCTACTTCTCTAAGACCGGGAAACAGTGAAAAGAGCATGTATGAGTTTCTCAAGATTGGTAACAGATAGAAACAAGAGAAAGTACACAGTGATTCATCTACCTAGAGAAGTTACAGAGGTTTACACAGAGAATTCCAAGTATAAGTACAAGAAAATAAGAGAGACTTAGAAAACTGGTAAAACTTACATTGTTGATTGAGTTGGGAGTACTTAGCACTGTGAAAACAGCATTTTCGCCAAAGAAATCTACTTCTCTAAGACCGGGAAACAGTGAAAAGAGAATGTATGAGTTTCTCAAGATTGGTAAGAGATAGAAACAAGAGAAAGTACACAGTGATTCATCTACCTAGAGAACTTACAGAGGTTTACACAGAGAATTCCAAGTATAAGTACAAGAAAATAAGAGAGACTTAGAAAACTGGTAAAACCTACTTTGTTGATAGAGTTGGGAGTACTTAGCACTGTGAAAACAGCACTTTCGCCGAAAGAAATCTACTTCTCTAACAACAGGAAACAGGTAACAGAGAATGTATGAGTTTCTCAATATTAGTAACGGATAGAAACAAAAGAAGTACACAGTGATTCATCTACCTAGAGGAGTTACAGAGGTTTACACAGAAAATTCCAAGTATAAGTAAAAGAAGATAAGAGAGACTTAGGAAACTGGTAAAACTTACATTGTTGAAAGAGTTGGGAGTACTTAACACTGTGAAAACAGCACTTTCGCAGAAAGAAATCTATTTCTCTAACACCGGGAAACAGGGAAGGGAGAATGTATGAGTTTCTCCAGATTGGTAACAGAGAGAAACAAGAGAAAGTACACAGTGATTCATCTACCTAGAGAAGTTACAGAGGTTTACACAGAGAATTCCAAGTATAAGTACAAGAAAATAAGAGAGACTTAGAAAACTGGTAAAACCTACATTGTTGATAGAGTTGAGAGTACTTAGCACTGTGAAAACAGCACTTTCGCCGAAAGAAATCTACTTCTCTAACACCAGGAAACAGGTATCAGAGAATGTATGAGTTTCTCAATATTAGTAACGGATAGAAACAAAAGAAGTACACAGTGATTCATCTACCTAGAGGAGTTACAGAGGTTTACACAGAAAATTCCAAGTATAAGTAAAAGAAGATAAGAGAGACTTAGGAAACTGGTAAAACCTACATTGTTGATAGAGTTGGAATTACTTAGCACTGTGAAAACAGCACTTTCGCCGAAAGAAATCTACTTCTCTAACACCGGGAAACAGGTAACAGAGAATGTATGAGTTTCTCAAGATTAGTAACAGACAGAAACAAAAGAAGTACACAGTGATTCATCTACCTAGAATAGTTACAGAGGTTTACACAGAAAATTCCAAGTTTAAGTACAAGAAAATAAGAGAGACTTAGAAAACTGGTAAAACTTATATTGTTGATTGAGTTGGGAGTACTTAGCACTGTGAAAACAGCACTTTCGCCGAAAGAAATCTGCTTCTCTAAGACCGGGAAACAGTGAAAAGAGAATGTATGAGTTTCTCAAGATTGGTAACAGATAGAAACAAGAGAAAGTACACAGTGATTCATCTACCTAGAGAAGTTACAGAGGTTTACACAGAGAATTCCAAGTATAAGTACAAGAAAATAAGAGAGACTTAGAAAACTGGTAAAACCTACATTGTTGATAGAGTTGGAATTACTTAGCACTGTGAAAAGAGCACTTTCGCCGAAAGAAATCTACTTCTCTAACACCGGGAAACAGGTAACAGAGAATGTATGAGTTTCTCAAGATTAGTAACAGACAGAAACAAAAGAAGTACACAGTGATTTATCTACCTAGAGAAGTTACAGAGGTTTACACAGAAAACTCCAAGTTTAAGTACAAGAAAATAAGAGAGACTTAGAAAACTGGTAAAACTTACATTGTTGATTGAGTTGGGAGTACTTAGCACTGTGAAAACAGCACTTTCGCCAAAAGAAATCTACTTCTCTAAGACCGGGAAACAGTGAAAAGAGAATGTATGAGTTTCTCAAGATTGGTAACAGATAGAAACAAGAGAAAGTACACAGTGATTCATCTACCTAGAGAAGTTACAGAGGTTTACACAGAGAATTCCAAGTATAAGTACAAGAAAATAAGAGAGACTTAGAAAACTGGTAAAACCTACATTGTTGATAGAGTTGGGAGTACTTAGCACTGTGAAAACAGCACTTTCGCAGAAAGAAATCTATTTCTCTAACACCGGGAAACAGGGAAGAGAGAATGTATGAGTTTCTCAAGATTGGTAACAGATAGAAACAAGAGAAAGTACATAGTGATTCATCTACCTAGAGAAGTTACAGAGGTTTACACAGAGAATTCCAAGTATAAGTACAAGAAAATAAGAGAGACTTAGAAAACTGGTAAAACCTACATTGTTGATAGAGTTGAGAGTACTTAGCACTGTGAAAACAGCACTTTCGCCGAAAGAAATCTACTTCTCTAACACCAGGAAACAGGTAACAGAGAATGTATGAGTTTCTCAATATTAGTAATGGATAGAAACAAAAGAAGTACACAGTGATTCATCTACCTAGAGGAGTTACAGAGGTTTACACAGAAAATTCCAAGTATAAGTAAAAGAAGATAAGAGAGACTTAGGAAACTGGTAAAACTTACATTGTTGATTGAGTTGGGAGTACTTAGCACTGTGAAAACAGCACTTTCGCCGAAAGAAATCTACTTCTCTAAGACCGGGAAACAGTGAAAAGAGCATGTATGAGTTTCTCAAGATTAGTAACAGATAGAAACAAGAGAAAGTACACAGTGATTCATCTACCTAGAGAAGTTACAGAGGTTTACACAGAGAATTCGAAGTATAAGTACAAGAAAATAAGAGAGACTTAGAAAACTGGTAAAACCTACATTGTTGATAGAGTTGGAATTACTTAGCACTGTGAAAACAGCACTTTCGGCGATAGAAATCTACTTCTCTAACACCGGGAAACAGGTAACAGAGAATGTATGAGTTTCTCAAGATTAGTAACAGACAGAAACAAAAGAAGTACACAGTGATTTATCTACCTAGAGAACTTACAGAGGTTTACACAGAAAACTCCAAGTTTAAGTACAAGAAAATAAGAGAGACTTAGAAAACTGGTAAAACTTACATTGTTGATTGAGTTGGGAGTACTTAGCACTGTGAAAACAGCACTTTCGCCAAAAGAAATCTACTTTTCTAAGACCGGGAAACAGTGAAAAGAGAATGTATGAGTTTCTCAAGATTGGTAACAGATAGAAACAAGAGAAAATACACAGTGATTCATCTACCTAGAGAAGTTACAGAGGTTTACACAGAGAATTCCAAGTATAAGTACAAGAAAATAAGAGAGACTTAGAAAACTGGTAAAACCTACATTGTTGATAGAGTTGGGAGTACTTAGCACTGTGAAAACAGCACTTTCGGAGAAAGAAATCTACTTCTCTAACACCAGGAAACAGGTAACAGAGTATGTATGAGTTTCTCAAGATTAGTAACAGATAGAAACAAAAGAAGTACACAGTGATTCATCTACCTAGAATAGTTACAGAGGTTTACACAGAAAATTCCAAGTTTCAGTACAGGAAAATAAGAGAGACTTAGAAAACTGGTAAAAGTTACATTGTTGATTGAGTTGGGAGTACTTAGCACTGTGAAAACAGCACTTTTGCCGAAAGAAATCTATTTCTCTAAGATCGGGAAACAGTGAAAAGAGAATGTATGAGTTTCTCAAGATTGGTAACAGATAGAAAAAAGAGAAAGTACACAGTGATTCATCTACCTAGAGAAGTTACACAGTTTTACACAGAGAATTCCAAGTATAAGTACAAGTAAATAAGAGAGATGTAGAAAACTGGTAAAACCTACATTGTTGATAGAGTTGGGAGTACTTAGCACTGTGAAAACAGCACTTTCGCCGAAAGAAATCTACTTCTCTAAGACCGTGAAACAGTGAAAAGAGAATGTATGAGTTTCTCAAGATTGGTAACAGATGGAAACAAGAGAATGTACACAGTGATTCATCTACCTAGAGAAGTTACAGAGGTTTACACAGAGAATTCCAAGTGTAAGTACAAGAAAATAAGAGAGACTTAGATAACTGGTAAAACCTACATTGTTGATAGAGTTGGGAGTTCTTAGCACTGTGAAAACAGCACTTTCGCCGAAAGAAATCTACTTCTCTAAGACCGGGAAACAGTGAACAGAGAATGTATGAGTTTCTCAAGATTGGTAACAGATAGAAACAAGAGAAAGTACACAGTGATTCATCTACCTAGAGAAGTTACAGAGGTTTACACAGAGAATTCCAAGTATAAGTACAAGAAAATAAGAGAGACTTAGAAAACTGGTAAATCCTACACTGTTCATAGAGTTGGGAATACTTAGCACTGTGAAAACAGCACTTTCGCCGAAAGAAATCTACTTCTCTAACACCGGGAAACAGGTAACAGAGAATGTATGAGTTTCTCAAGATTAGTAACAGACAGAAACAAAAGAAGTACACAGTGATTTATCTACCTAGAGAAGTTACAGAGGTTTACACAGAAAACTCCACGTTTAAGTACAAGAAAATAAGAGAGACTTAGAAAACTGGTAAAACTTACATTGTTGATTGAGTTGGGAGTACTTAGCACTGTGAAAACAGCATTTTCGCCAAAAGAAATCTACTTCTCTAAGACCGGGAAACAGTGAAAAGAGAATGGATGAGTTTCTCAAGATTGGTAACAGATAGAAACAAGAGAAAGTACACAGTGATTCATCTACCTAGAGAACTTACAGAGGTTTACACAGAGAATTCCAAGTATAAGTACAAGAAAATAAGAGAGACTTAGAAAACTGGTAAAACCTACATTGTTGATAGAGTTGGGAGTACTTAGCACTGTGAAAACAGCACTTTCGCAGAAAGAAATCTATTTCTCTAACACCGGGAAACAGGGAAGAGAAAATGTATGAGTTTCTCAAGATTGGTAACAGAGAGAAACAAGAGAAAGTACACAGTGATTCATCTACCTAGAGAAGTTACAGACGTTTACACAGAGAATTCCAAGTGTAAGTACAAGAAAATAATAGAAACTTAGAAAACTGGTAAAACCTACATTGTTGATAGAGTTGAGAGTACTTAGCACTGTGAAAACAGCACTTTCGCCGAAAGAAATCTACTTCTCTAACAACAGGAAACAGGTAACAGAGAATGTATGAGTTTCTCAATATTAGTAACGGATAGAAACAAAAGAAGTACACAGTGATTCATCTACCTAGAGGAGTTACAGAGGTTTACACAGAAAATTCCAAGTATAAGTAAAAGAAGATAAGAGAGACTTAGGAAACTGGTAAAACTTACATTGTTGATTGAGTTGGGAGTACTTAGCACTGTGAAAACAGCACTTTCGCCGAAAGAAATCTACTTCTCTAAGACCGGGAAACAGTGAAAAGAGCATGTATGAGTTTCTCAAGATTGGTAACAGATAGAAACAAGAGAAAGTACACAGTGATTCATCTACCTAGAGAAGTTACAGAGGTTTACACAGAGAATTCCAAGTATAAGTACAAGAAAATAAGAGAGACTTAGAAAACTGGTAAAACTTACATTGTTGATTGAGTTGGGAGTACTTAGCACTGTGAAAACAGCATTTTCGCCAAAGAAATCTACTTCTCTAAGACCGGGAAACAGTGAAAAGAGAATGTATGAGTTTCTCAAGATTGGTAAGAGATAGAAACAAGAGAAAGTACACAGTGATTCATCTACCTAGAGAACTTACAGAGGTTTACACAGAGAATTCCAAGTATAAGTACAAGAAAATAAGAGAGACTTAGAAAACTGGTAAAACCTACTTTGTTGATAGAGTTGGGAGTACTTAGCACTGTGAAAACAGCACTTTCGCCGAAAGAAATCTACTTCTCTAACAACAGGAAACAGGTAACAGAGAATGTATGAGTTTCTCAATATTAGTAACGGATAGAAACAAAAGAAGTACACAGTGATTCATCTACCTAGAGGAGTTACAGAGGTTTACACAGAAAATTCCAAGTATAAGTAAAAGAAGATAAGAGAGACTTAGGAAACTGGTAAAACTTACATTGTTGAAAGAGTTGGGAGTACTTAACACTGTGAAAACAGCACTTTCGCAGAAAGAAATCTATTTCTCTAACACCGGGAAACAGGGAAGGGAGAATGTATGAGTTTCTCCAGATTGGTAACAGAGAGAAACAAGAGAAAGTACACAGTGATTCATCTACCTAGAGAAGTTACAGAGGTTTACACAGAGAATTCCAAGTATAAGTACAAGAAAATAAGAGAGACTTAGAAAACTGGTAAAACCTACATTGTTGATAGAGTTGAGAGTACTTAGCACTGTGAAAACAGCACTTTCGCCGAAAGAAATCTACTTCTCTAACACCAGGAAACAGGTATCAGAGAATGTATGAGTTTCTCAATATTAGTAACGGATAGAAACAAAAGAAGTACACAGTGATTCATCTACCTAGAGGAGTTACAGAGGTTTACACAGAAAATTCCAAGTATAAGTAAAAGAAGATAAGAGAGACTTAGGAAACTGGTAAAACCTACATTGTTGATAGAGTTGGAATTACTTAGCACTGTGAAAACAGCACTTTCGCCGAAAGAAATCTACTTCTCTAACACCGGGAAACAGGTAACAGAGAATGTATGAGTTTCTCAAGATTAGTAACAGACAGAAACAAAAGAAGTACACAGTGATTCATCTACCTAGAATAGTTACAGAGGTTTACACAGAAAATTCCAAGTTTAAGTACAAGAAAATAAGAGAGACTTAGAAAACTGGTAAAACTTATATTGTTGATTGAGTTGGGAGTACTTAGCACTGTGAAAACAGCACTTTCGCCGAAAGAAATCTGCTTCTCTAAGACCGGGAAACAGTGAAAAGAGAATGTATGAGTTTCTCAAGATTGGTAACAGATAGAAACAAGAGAAAGTACACAGTGATTCATCTACCTAGAGAAGTTACAGAGGTTTACACAGAGAATTCCAAGTATAAGTACAAGAAAATAAGAGAGACTTAGAAAACTGGTAAAACCTACATTGTTGATAGAGTTGGAATTACTTAGCACTGTGAAAAGAGCACTTTCGCCGAAAGAAATCTACTTCTCTAACACCGGGAAACAGGTAACAGAGAATGTATGAGTTTCTCAAGATTAGTAACAGACAGAAACAAAAGAAGTACACAGTGATTTATCTACCTAGAGAAGTTACAGAGGTTTACACAGAAAACTCCAAGTTTAAGTACAAGAAAATAAGAGAGACTTAGAAAACTGGTAAAACTTACATTGTTGATTGAGTTGGGAGTACTTAGCACTGTGAAAACAGCACTTTCGCCAAAAGAAATCTACTTCTCTAAGACCGGGAAACAGTGAAAAGAGAATGTATGAGTTTCTCAAGATTGGTAACAGATAGAAACAAGAGAAAGTACACAGTGATTCATCTACCTAGAGAAGTTACAGAGGTTTACACAGAGAATTCCAAGTATAAGTACAAGAAAATAAGAGAGACTTAGAAAACTGGTAAAACCTACATTGTTGATAGAGTTGGGAGTACTTAGCACTGTGAAAACAGCACTTTCGCAGAAAGAAATCTATTTCTCTAACACCGGGAAACAGGGAAGAGAGAATGTATGAGTTTCTCAAGATTGGTAACAGATAGAAACAAGAGAAAGTACACAGTGATTCATCTACCTAGAGAAGTTACAGAGGTTTACACAGAGAATTCCAAGTATAATTACAAGAAAATAAGAGAGACTTAGAAAACTGGTAAAACCTACATTGTTGATAGAGTTGAGAGTACTTAGCACTGTGAAAACAGCACTTTCGCCGAAAGAAATCTACTTCTCTAACACCAGGAAACAGGTAACAGAGAATGTATGAGTTTCTCAATATTAGTAACGGATAGAAACAAAAGAAGTACACAGTGATTCATCTACCTAGAGGAGTTACAGAGGTTTACACAGAAAATTCCAAGTATAAGTAAAAGAAGATAAGAGAGAATTAGGAAACTGGTAAAACTTACATTGTTGATTGAGTTGGGAGTACTTAGCACTGTGAAAACAGCACTTTCGCCGAAAGAAATCTACTTCTCTAAGACCGGGAAACAGTGAAAAGAGCATGTATGAGTTTCTCAAGATTAGTAACAGATAGAAACAAGAGAAAGTACACAGTGATTCATCTACCTAGAGAAGTTACAGAGGTTTACACAGAGAATTCGAAGTATAAGTACAAGAAAATAAGAGAGACTTAGAAAACTGGTAAAACCTACATTGTTGATAGAGTTGGAATTACTTAGCACTGTGAAAACAGCACTTTCGCCGATAGAAATCTACTTCTCTAACACCGGGAAACAGGTAACAGAAAATGTATGAGTTTCTCAAGATTAGTAACAGACAGAAACAAAAGAAGTACACAGTGATTTATCTACCTAGAGAACTTACAGAGGTTTACACAGAAAACTCCAAGTTTAAGTACAAGAAAATAAGAGAGACTTAGAAAACTGGTAAAACTTACATTGTTGATTGAGTTGGGAGTACTTAGCACTGTGAAAACAGCACTTTCGCCAAAAGAAATCTACTTTTCTAAGACCGGGAAACAGTGAAAAGAGAATGTATGAGTTTCTCAAGATTGGTAACAGATAGAAACAAGAGAAAGTACACAGTGATTCATCTACCTAGAGAAGTTACAGAGGTTTACACAGAGAATTCCAAGTATAAGTACAAGAAAATAAGAGAGACTTAGAAAACTGGTAAAACCTACATTGTTGATAGAGTTGGGAGTACTTAGCACTGTGAAAACAGCACTTTCGGAGAAAGAAATCTATTTCTCTAACACCGGGAAACAGGGAAGAGAGAATGTATGAGTTTCTCAAGATTGGTAACAGAGAGAAACCAGAGAAAGTACACAGTGATTCATCTACCTAGAGAAGTTACAGAGGTTTACACAGAGAAATCCAAGTATAAGTACAAGAAAATAAGAGAGACTTAGAAAACTGGTAAAACCTACATTGTTGATAGAGTTGAGAGTACTTAGCACTGTGAAAACAGCACTTTCGCCGAAAGAAATCTACTTCTCTAACAACAGGAAACAGGTAACAGAGAATGTATGAGTTTCTTAATATTAGTAACGGATAGAAACAAAAGAGGTACACAGTGATTCATCTACCTAGAGGAGTTACAGAGGTTTACACAGAAAATTCCAAGTATAAGTAAAAGAAGATAAGAGAGACTTAGGAAACTGGTAAAACTTACATTGTTGATAGAGTTGGGAGTACTTAGCACTGTGAAAACAGCACTTTCGCAGAAAGAAATCTATTTCTCTAACACCGGGAAACAGGGAAGAGAGAATGTATGAGTTTCTCAAGACTGGTAACAGAGAGAAACAAGAGAAAGTACACAGTGATTCATCTACCTAGAGAAGTTACAGAGGTTTACACAGAGAATTCCAAGTATAAGTACAAGAAAATAAGAGAGACTTAGAAAACTGGTAAAACCTACATTGTTGATAGAGTTGAGAGTACTTAGCACTGTGAAAACAGCACTTTCGCCGAAAGAAATCTACTTCTCTAACACCAGGAAACAGGTATCAGAGAATGTATGAGTTTCTCAATATTAGTAACGGATAGAAACAAAAGAAGTACACAGTGATTCATCTACCTAGCGGAGTTACAGAGGTTTACACAGAAAATTCCAAGTATAAGTAAAAGAAGATAAGAGAGACTTAGGAAACTGGTAAAACCTACATTGTTGATAGAGTTGGAATTACTTAGCTCTGTGAAAACAGCACTTTCGCCGAAAGAAATCTACTTCTCTAACACCGGGAAACAGGTAACAGAGAATGTATGAGTTTCTCAAGATTAGTAACAGACAGAAACAAAAGAAGTACACAGTGATTCATCTACCTAGAATAGTTACAGAGGTTTACACAGAAAATTCCAAGTTTAAGTACAAGAAAATAAGAGAGACTTAGAAAACTGGTAAAACTTATATTGTTGATTGAGTTGGGAGTACTTAGCACTGTGAAAACAGCACTTTCGCCGAAAGAAATCTGCTTCTCTAAGACCGGGAAACAGTGAAAAGAGAATGTATGAGTTTCTCAAGATTGGTAACAGATAGAAACAAGAGAAAGTACACAGTGATTCATCTACCTAGAGAAGTTACAGAGGTTTACACAGAGAATTCCAAGTATAAGTACAAGAAAATAAGAGAGATTTAGAAAACTGGTAAATCCTACATTGTTCATAGAGTTGGGAATACTTAGCACTGTGAAAACAGCACTTTCGCCGAAAGAAATCTACTTCTCTAACACCGGGAAACAGGTAACAGAGAATGTATGAGTTTCTCAAGATTAGTAACAGACAGAAACAAAAGAAGTACACAGTGATTTATCTACCTAGAGAAGTTACAGAGGTTTACACAGAAAACTCCAAGTTTAAGTACAAGAAAATAAGAGAGACTTAGAAAACTGGTAAAACTTACATTGTTGATTGAGTTGGGAGTACTTAGCACTGTGAAAACAGCATTTTCGCCAAAAGAAATCTACTTCCCTAAGACCGGGAAACAGTGAAAAGAGAATGTATGAGTTTCTCAAGATTGGTAAGAGATAGAAACAAGAGAAAGTACACAGTGATTCATCTACCTAGAGAACTTACAGAGGTTTACACAGAGAATTCCAAGTATAAGTACAAGAAAATAAGAGAGACTTAGAAAACTGGTAAAACCTACATTGTTGATAGAGTTGGGAGTACTTAGCACTGTGAAAACAGCACTTTCGCAGAAAGAAATCTATTTCTCTAACACCGGGAAACAGGGAAGAGAGAATGTATGAGTTTCTCAAGATTGGTAACAGAGAGAAACAAGAGAAAGTACACAGTGATTCATCTACCTAGAGAAGTTACAGAGGTTTACACAGAGAATTCCAAGTATAAGTACAAGAAAATAAGAGAGACTTAGAAAACTGGTAAAACCTACATTGTTGATAGAGTTGAGAGTACTTAGCACTGTGAAAACAGCACTTTCGCCGAAAGAAATCTACTTCTCTAACAACAGGAAACAGGTAACAGAGAATGTATGAGTTTCTCAATATTAGTAACGGATAGAAACAAAAGAAGTACACAGTGATTCATCTACCTAGAGGAGTTACAGAGGTTTACACAGAAAATTCCAAGTATAAGTAAAAGAAGATAAGAGAGACTTAGGAAACTGGTAAAACTTACATTGTTGATAGAGTTGGGAGTACTTAGCACTGTGAAAACAGCACTTTCGCAGAAAGAAATCTATTTCTCTAACACCGGGAAACAGGGAAGGGAGAATGTATGAGTCTCTCCAGATTGGTAACAGAGAGAAACAAGAGAAAGTACACAGTGATTCATCTACCTAGAGAAGTTACAGAGGTTTACACAGAGAATTCCAAGTATAAGTACAAGAAAATAAGAGAGACTTAGAAAACTGGTAAAACCTACATTGTTGATAGAGTTGAGAGTACTTAGCACTGTGAAAACAGCACTTTCGCCGAAAGAAATCTACTTCTCTAACACCAGGAAACAGGTATCAGAGAATGTATGAGTTTCTCAATATTAGTAACGGATAGAAACAAAAGAAGTACACAGTGATTCATCTACCTAGAGGAGTTACAGAGGTTTACACAGAAAATTCCAAGTATAAGTAAAAGAAGATAAGAGAGACTTAGGAAACTGGTAAAACCTACATTGTTGATAGAGTTGGAATTACTTAGCACTGTGAAAACAGCACTTTCGCCGAAAGAAATCTACTTCTCTAACACCGGGAAACAGGTAACAGAGAATGTATGAGTTTCTCAAGATTAGTAACAGACAGAAACAAAAGAAGTACACAGTGATTCATCTACCTAGAATAGTTACAGAGGTTTACACAGAAAATTCCAAGTTTAAGTACAAGAAAATAAGAGAGACTTAGAAAACTGGTAAAACTTATATTGTTGATTGAGTTGGGAGTACTTAGCACTGTGAAAACAGCACTTTCGCCGAAAGAAATCTGCTTCTCTAAGACCGGGAAACAGTGAAAAGAGAATGTATGAGTTTCTCAAGATTGGTAACAGATTGAAACAAGAGAAAGTACACAGTGATTCATCTACCTAGAGAAGTTACAGAGGTTTACACAGAGAATTCCAAGTATAAGTACAAGAAAATAAGAGAGACTTAGAAAACTGGTAAAACCTACATATTTGATAGAGTTGGGAGTACTTAGCACTGTGAAAACAGCACTTTCGCAGAAAGAAATCTACTTCTCTAACACCGGAAAACAGGGAAGAGAGAATGTATGAGTTTCTCAAGATTGGTAACAGATAGAAACAAGAGAAAGTACAGAGTGATTCATCTACCTAGAGAAGTTACAGAGGTTTACACAGAGAATTCCAAGTATAACTACAAGAAAATAAGAGAGACTTAGAAAACTGGTAAAACCTACATTGTTGATAGAGTTGGGAGTACCTAGCACTTTGAAAACAGCACTTTCGCCAAAAGAAATCTACTTCTCTAAGACCGGGAAACAGTGAAAAGAGAATGTATGAGTTTCTCAAAATTGGTAACAGATAGAAACAAGAGAAAGTACACAGTGATTCATCTACCTAGAGAAGTTACATAGGTTTACACAGAAAATTCCAAGTTTCAGTACAAGAAAATAAGAGAGACTTAGAAAAGTGGTAAAACCTACATTGTTGATAGAGTTGGGAGTACTTAGCACTGTGAAAACAGCACTTTAGCCAAAAGAAATCTACTTCTCTAAGACCGGGAAACAGTGAAAAGAGAATGTATGAGTTTCTCAAGATTGGTAACACATAGTAACAAGAGAAAGTACACAGTGATTCATCTACCTAGAGAAGTTACAGAGGTTTACACAGAGAATTCCAAGTATAAGTACAAGAAAATAAGAGCGACTTAGAAAACTGTTAAAACCTACATTGTTGATAGAGTTGGGAGTACTTAGCACTGTGAAAACAGCACTTTCGCCGAAAGAAATCTACTTCTCTAACACCGGGAAACAGGTAACAGAGAATGTATGAGTTTCTCAAGATTAGTAACAGATAGAAACAAAAGAAGTACACAGTGATTTATCTACCTAGAGAAGTTACAGAGGTTTACACAGAAAACTCCAAGTTTAGGTACAAGAAAATAAGAGAGACTTAGAAAACTGGTAAAACTTACATTGTTGATTGAGTTGGGAGTACTTAGCACTGTGAAAACAGCACTTTCGCCGAAAGAAATCTACTTCTCTAAGACCGGGAAACAGTGAAAAGAGAATGTATGAGTTTCTCAAGATTGGTAACAGATAGAAACAAGAGAAAGTACACAGTTGTCGCTGCCTAACTATCCGCCCCCGGATGGAAGACAAGGACACACAGATATGAGCCACCTTGCAAGTTACTTGCTTTATTCTTATTCCTATTCTACTACCTAGTCTACTTCCTATGTTCTTCTCTGTACTTCTTTATACCCCTTTACACCCCCTTTACACACCCCCACTACAATGTCCCTCACCCATTATATAGTCCAATCCCACCAATCATAAGGCACAGCTGATTCATGTGTAGTGCATGAGCAGAACATAGCATTGCAAAGAGAAGCTGAGTGGCTATGGGCTCTAGAGGCCAGCAATCAGAAAGCTGATCACGAGCTGTTCACGCGCCAGCAAGGAACTGCGTCAGCAGGCTAATCATCAGACCGGGAGTGTCTCGGGGAGGAGCTCCTGATAACAGGCGCCATCTTTATGGCGCAGTTTCTTTTCGCTCCCGACATCTCCCCCTTTTTTCTTTATAAAAAAAGCGCTCCTGGTCACACGGCTTAAATAGTGTCGCCTACTGTATTCTGATAGGACAAACAATATCCAATCACAGGGGGGCTTGCCTAATTTCCAGGCAAAGCCTTACACTGGGCAGGCCATCAAGCGGGGTAAACAAGGCTGCGGCCCTGCAGCACGGCGCCGTTTGCAGGCAGCAAGATCTAAAGCTTTCAGGAGGTATGTGGGCCATGGCTCTCAACATCTCCTAGTGCTTGAAGCGCCTGGCTTTGGTCATTCTTGGCTGAGGCGTCTCTTACCCGTCATGGGGAGAGTCCGCAGCGAAAGGCGGAGTCCCTGTCTTAGGTCGATGACACCCCCAAAGAAGGTTGCCCGTCATTGACTGCCTTCAAGCATTTGTAGCCAGACCTCTGGCGAGGACTGTTTGTCCTGCATGGCTGCAATAGCCTGCACAGGCAGGGCCTGCTCTTGCCGCCTCATCTGCGTGTCTGTACATTCTGAGTAGTGACCACAGCGATTATAGCGGATACAAGTGCAGTTATTCCCATAATAACTAATCCCCATAGCCTGCTTAGGCCTAATCAACTCTTGCAATTTTTCTATCACTTGTAGCCCTTTGTCCCGACAAGTTTACAGGCAGTAACACAAAGGGAAGTTGATGTAGAACAATCATAGGTTTCCCTTCCCCAAGGGGGCCCACACAATTAGCAAAATTACAGTTAAAAGACATTATGTTAAAACAGGTTACATTGTGGTAGGTTTCATTGCCCTATGCGACAGTCATGTCATTCCCCCCTTTTTTTTTAAGTGATGATTACATTTTTCTCATTGACATTCTTTTATAAGGATTATGTTGGTTCCTGTTACACAAGTGGTGACTGTTTTATTCAGAAGAGATTGGGTTAATTTATGTCCAAGTCCAGAGTTCTTTACATTTCGGCCATTGGCAGCATAGTCCCTTGTGTCATTTAAGTTGGTGATGTTGTAGTGTCTGAAAAGGGTTAATAATGAAAGAGCTGATGGGCACCAATCACACGACGTTTTGGCGGTGACTTCACTGTTGCTGGGGAGATTCCTCAGAGGGGATGGTGTCAGGTTGTATTTGTAAGTTGAATACCTGTGAAAATATAATTTCTGCCTTGTGGCTTGGTTAGTGACAGCAAGTGATTGATAACAAAAGGGTATATTTTACTAAATGATATGGTAAGCTGTGTTTATAATTTTAAGGGTGTTGTAAAATTTTTGAAAGCTTCTAGAAGTATAAGCCAGAGCAGTCTGTTTTTCTCTCCCTTACTCTTTCTTTCCTTTCTTTCCTGCATTTTCTTTCTTTTTAGCTATCCAGCCTTTTCCTGCATATTCTTCCTTTTTAGCTATCCAGCCTTTTATTTTTTCTTTTTTCTACATCCTCTTCACCCACTTTTTCACTTGCTCATACTTTCTTCATATTCCCTTTATATTTGTCACACTTGGGGTTCCACAGATAGTCACAGGAAACTCTAGCCAGGTTGTTTACATCAGGCAAAGTTTAAAACCTAAGAGAAAATTTTTTCAGTTAATGAAATTAGTCTGTTAAACTTACATTTTTACAGAGATAAGAAACAAGAAAGCATGTTATGAATATATTAAATGTAGTTTTCGTTTTCTGGTCCGAAGGCCATGTCCTTGGAGATTAAAGGAGAAAGAACAAAGGAATCTGTAACTGGTTGTGATTAATTAGTTGTAAGCTCCACGCTGCACTGGTGGGAGTTAATTTTAGTTTTAAGGGCTGCAGTTAGTTGATTTATAAATTCTTTGCTGGCTAAAGCTGCAAAGCGGCTGAGGCAGGTGCGAGCAGGGAAGAAAAAATGAGTAACCTGTCCTTTTAAATTTTCTGCTGGCTGAAGCTGTAAAGTTGGTTTGAGCTTGAAAAGCACAGCCAGTTTTAAGAAGCTTGCTTTATACCAATGCCATGCTGCTTAAACAGCGACTTGTAAGTATCATAAAGGTGCCGGAAAGAAGGTTGATTCCCCATGATGGGGGAGCCACTGGCCACAACCAAAGCAGATCCGACACCGTATGTCCTAACGGCTTCTGCTATGCCTTTCACCAGTTTCCAGTCTAGAGGGTCATGATAACGATTGCCCTGTTCATCCTGAAAAACACGAAAGGCAGCAGGGCCGCCCTCCCACATCTGCGGGAAACGACTCCTCTGCGAGAGGGAAGGCGCTGAAGGGTTGTACGGGGGAGGTACCGTGTCGGCACCAATCTTCTCTGGGGCCCCTCGGGCTCGGGGGAGGAAGACAGTCGCGGGGGCCGGACGCACACCCGGCCAACATCGCACCTCAACTGCGTCACTGTTACCTTCCGTTCTCCCTCCTCCCTTTCCTTTTTCTCTTGCAGTTCCCCCTCCCCTTCTGAATCACTGCCGTTCTCCTGCATACTCTCACCAGACACACCACCTTTGTCGCTACCCTTTTGGGAAGCTTCCTTTTGAACACGCTTGAGGGCGTCTTGTCCCCTGGCGAGGACTTTCTCAAAGATGTTCGACTCGTCCTTTAAACAAGTCAAAATCAAAATCCAGATTCCCATAACGCCAGGAGGCAGGGTACCTTGCATATCTGCTCTAGTTAAATCCCCTCCCAGCTTGTTCCATGCAGATAGAGTGAGATGGCCAGAAACCAGGAACCACGGAGCCGCCTCCTCCACCGCTAGGAGGAAACGCTCCAAGGTGGCCTGCTTAATACCGATCCCGCGCTGCTTGAACAAACTTTTACAGGCTATTAATAAGCGCTGTGAAGAGGGGTGATTACCCATTTTATACAATTATTAGTTACTTTTCCTGGTCAATGCCAGTTTTATTTCCCTGGTCAATGCCAGTTTTATTTCCCTGGTCAATGCCAGTTTTATTTCCCTGGTCAATGCCAGCCCCCGGTCTATACCGGCCCCTGGACTATGCCAGCCCCCGGTCTATACCGGCCCCTGGACTATGCCAGCCCCCGGTCTATGCCGGCCCCTGGACTATGCCAGCCCCCGGTCTATGCCGGCCCCTGGACTATGCCAGCCCCCGGTCTATGCCGGCCCCTGGACTATGCCAGCCCCCGGTCTATGCCGGCCCCTGGACTATGCCAGCCCCCGGTCTATGCCGGCCCCTGGACTATGCCAGCCCCCGGTCTATGCCGGCCCCTGGACTATGCCAGCCCCCGGTCTATGCCGGCCCCTGGACTATGCCAGCCCCCGGTCTATGCCGGCCCCTGGACTATGCCAGCCCCCGGTCTATGCCGGCCCCTGGACTATGCCAGCCCCCGGTCTATGCCGGCCCCTGGACTATGCCAGCCCCCGGTCTATGCCGGCCCCGGGACTATGCCAGCCCCCGGTCTATGCCGGCCCCTGGACTATGCCAGCTCACCTTTCCGGGCGTCCCCGAGGTGAGGGTCGCTTCAGGTCCCTGTTCCGGGCGCCAAATGTCGCTGCCTAACTATCCGCCCCCGGATGGAAGACAAGGACACACAGATATGAGCCACCTTGCAGGTTACTTGCTTTATTCTTCTTCTTATTCTACTACCTAGTCTACTTCCTATGTTCTTCTCTGTACTTCTTTATACCCCTTTACACCCCCTTTACACACCCCCACTACAATGTCCCTCACCCATTATATAGTCCAATCCCACCAATCATAAGGCACAGCTGATTCATGTGTAGTGCATGAGCAGAACATAGCATTGCAAAGAGAAGCTGAGTGGCTATGGGCTCTAGAGGCCAGCAATCAGAAAGCTGATCACGAGCTGTTCACGCGCCAGCAAGGAACTGCGTCAGCAGGCTAATCATCAGACCGGGAGTGTCTCGGGGAGGAGCTCCTGATAACAGGCGCCATCTTTATGGCGCAGTTTCTTTTCGCTCCCGACACACAGTGATTCATCTACCTAGAGAAGTTACAGAGGTTTACATAGAGAATTCCAAGTATAAGTACAGGAAAATAAGAGAGACTTAGAAAACTGGTAAAACCTACATTGTTGATAGAGTTGGGAGTACATAGCACTGTGAAAACAGCACTTTCGCCAAAAGAAATCTACTTCTCTAAGATGGGAAACAGTGAGAAGAGAATGTATGAGTTTCTCAAGATTGGTAACAGATAGAAACAAGAGAAAGTACACAGTGATTCATCTACCTAGAGAAGTTACAGAGGTTTACACAGAGAATTCCAAGTATAAGTACAAGAAAATAAGAGAGACTTAGAAAACTGGTAAAACCTACATTGTTGATAGAGTTGGGAGTACTTAGCACTGTGAAAACACCACTTTCGCCGAAAGAAATCTACTTCTCTAACACCGGGAAACAGGTAACAGAGAATGTATGAGTTTCTCAAGATTAGTAACAGATAGAAACAAAAGAAGTACACAGTGATTTATCTACCTAGAGAAGTTACAGAGGTTTACACAGAAAACTCCAAGTTTAAGTACAAGAAAATAAGAGAGACTTAGAAAACTGGTAAAACTTACATTGTTGATTGAGTTGGGAGTACTTAGCACTGTGAAAACAGCACTTTCGCCAAAAGAAATCTACTTCTCTAAGACCGGGAAACAGTGAAAAGAGAATGTATGAGTTTCTCAAGATTGGTAACAGATAGAAACAAGAGAAAGTACACAGTGATTCATCTACCTAGAGAAGTTACAGAGGTTTACACAGAGAATTCCAAGTATAAGTACAAGAAAATAAGAGAGACTTAGAAAACTGGTAAAACCTACATTGTTGATAGAGTTGGGAGTACTTAGCACTGTGAAAACAGCACTTTCGCCAAAAGAAATCTACTTCTCTAAGACCGGGAAACAGTGAAAAGAGAATGTATGAGTTTCTCAAAATTGGAAACAGATAGAAACAAGAGAAAGTACACAGTGATTCATCTACGTAGAGAAGTTACAGAGGTTTACACAGAGAATTCCAAGTATAAGTACAAGAAAATAAGAGAGACTTAGAAAACTGGTAAAACCTACATTGTTGATAGAGTTGGGAGTACTTAGCGCTGTGAAAACAGCACTTTCGCCAAAAGAAATCTACTTCTCTAACACCGGGAAACAGGTAACAGAGAATGTATGAGTTTCTCAAGATTAGTAACAGATAGAAACAAAAGAAGTACACAGTGATTTATCTACCTAGAGAAGTTACAGAGGTTTACACAGAAAACTCCAAGTTTAAGTACAAGAAAATAAGAGAGACTTAGAAAACTGGTAAAACTTACATTGTTTATAGAGTTGGGAGTACTTAGCACTGTGAAAACAGCACTTTCGCCGAAAGAAATCTACTTCTCTAAGACCGGGAAACAGTGAAAAGAGAATGTATGAGTTTCTCAAGATTGGTAACAGATAGAAACAAGAGAAAGTACACAGTGATTCATCCACCTAGAGAAGTTACAGAGGTTTACACAGAGAATTCCAAGTATAAGTACAAGAAAATAAGAGAGACTTAGAAAACTGGTAAAACCTACATTGTTGATAGAGTTGGGAGTACTTAGCACTGTGAAAACAGCACTTTCGCAGAAAGAAATCTATTTCTCTAACACCGGGAAACAGGGAAGAGAGAATGTATGAGTTTCTCAAGATTGGTAACAGAGAGAAACAAGAGAAAGTACACAGTGATTCATCTACCTAGAGAAGTTACAGAGGTTTACACATAGAATTCCAAGTATAAGTACAAGAAAAAAAGAGAGACTTAGAAAACTGGTTAAACCTACATTGTTGATAGAGTTGAGAGTACTTAGCACTGTGAAAACAGCACTTTCGCCGAAAGAAATCTACTTCTCTAACAACAGGAAACAGGCAACAGAGAATGTATGAGTTTCTCAATATTAGTAACGGATAGAAACAAGAGAAGTACACAGTGATTCATCTACCTAGAGGAGTTACAGAGGTTTACACAGAAAATTCCAAGTATAAGTAAAAGAAGATAAGAGAGACTTAGGAAACTGGTAAAACTTACATTGTTGATAGAGTTGGGAGTACTTAGCACTGTGAAAACAGCACTTTCGCAGAAAGAAATCTATTTCTCTAACACCGGGAAACAGGGAAGGGAGAATGTATGAGTTTCTCCAGATTGGTAACAGAGAGAAACAAGAGAAAGTACACAGTGATTCATCTACCTAGAGAAGTTACAGAGGTTTACACAGAGAATTCCAAGTATAAGTACAAGAAAATAAGAGAGACTTAGAAAACTGGTAAAACCTACATTGTTGATAGAGTTGAGAGTACTTAGCACTGTGAAAACAGCACTTTCGCCGAAAGAAATCTACTTCTCTAACACCAGGAAACAGGTATCAGAGAATGTATGAGTTTCTCAATATTAGTAACGGATAGAAACAAAAGAAGTACACAGTGATTCATCTACCTAGAGGAGTTACAGAGGTTTACACAGAAAATTCCAAGTATAAGTAAAAGAAGATAAGAGAGACTTAGGAAACTGGTAAAACCTACATTGTTGATAGAGTTGGAATTACTTAGCACTGTGAAAACAGCACTTTCGCCGAAAGAAATCTACTTCTCTAACACCGGGAAACAGGTAACAGAGAATGTATGAGTTTCTCAAGATTAGTAACAGACAGAAACAAAAGAAGTACACAGTGATTCATCTACCTAGAATAGTTACAGAGGTTTACACAGAAAATTCCAAGTTTAAGTACAAGAAAATAAGAGAGACTTAGAAAACTGGTAAAACCTACATTGTTGATAGAGTTGGGAGTACTTAGCACTGTGAAAACAGCACTTTCGCAGAAAGAAATCTATTTCTCTAACACCGGGAAACAGGGAAGAGAGAATGTATGAGTTTCTCAAGATTGGTAACAGAGAGAAACAAGAGAAAGTACACAGTGATTCATCTACCTAGAGAAGTTACAGAGGTTTACACAGAGAATTCCAAGTATAAGTACAAGAAAATAAGAGAGACTTAGAAAACTGGTAAAACCTACATTGTTGATAGAGTTGAGAGTACTTAGCACTGTGAAAACAGCACTTTCGCCGAAAGAAATCTACTTCTCTAACACCAGGAAACAGGTATCAGAGAATGTATGAGTTTCTCAATATTAGTAACGGATAGAAACAAAAGAAGTACACAGTGATTCATCTACCTAGAGGAGTTACAGAGGTTTACACAGAAAATTCCAAGTATAAGTAAAAGAAGATAAGAGAGACTTAGGAAACTGGTAAAACCTACATTGTTGATAGAGTTGGAATTACTTAGCACTGTGAAAACAGCACTTTCGCCGAAAGAAATCTACTTCTCTAACACCGGGAAACAGGTAACAGAGAATGTATGAGTTTCTCAAGATTAGTAACAGATAGAAACAAAAGAAGTACACAGTGATTTATCTACCTAGAGAAGTTACAGAGGTTTACACAGAAAACTCCAAGTTTAGGTACAAGAAAGTAAGAGAGACTTAGAAAACTGGTAAAACTTACATTGTTGATTGAGTTGGGAGTACTTAGCACTGTGAAAACAGCACTTTCGCCGAAAGAAATCTACTTCTCTAAGACCGGGAAACAGTGAAAAGAGAATGTATGAGTTTCTCAAGATTGGTAACAGATAGAAACAAGAGAAAGTACACAGTTGTCGCTGCCTAACTATCCGCCCCCGGATGGAAGACAAGGACACACAGATATGAGCCACCTTGCAAGTTACTTGCTTTATTCTTATTCCTATTCTACTACCTAGTCTACTTCCTATGTTCTTCTCTGTACTTCTTTATACCCCTTTACACCCCCTTTACACACCCCCACTACAATGTCCCTCACCCATTATATAGTCCAATCCCACCAATCATAAGGCACAGCTGATTCATGTGTAGTGCATGAGCAGAACATAGCATTGCAAAGAGAAGCTGAGTGGCTATGGGCTCTAGAGGCCAGCAATCAGAAAGCTGATCACGAGCTGTTCACGCGCCAGCAAGGAACTGCGTCAGCAGGCTAATCATCAGACCGGGAGTGTCTCGGGGAGGAGCTCCTGATAACAGGCGCCATCTTTATGGCGCAGTTTCTTTTCGCTCCCGACATCTCCCCCTTTTTTCTTTATAAAAAAAGCGCTCCTGGTCACACGGCTTAAATAGTGTCGCCTACTGTATTCTGATAGGACAAACAATATCCAATCACAGGGGGGCTTGCCTAATTTCCAGGCAAAGCCTTACACTGGGCAGGCCATCAAGCGGGGTAAACAAGGCTGCGGCCCTGCAGCACGGCGCCGTTTGCAGGCAGCAAGATCTAAAGCTTTCAGGAGGTATGTGGGCCATGGCTCTCAACATCTCCTAGTGCTTGAAGCGCCTGGCTTTGGTCATTCTTGGCTGAGGCGTCTCTTACCCTTCATGGGGAGAGTCCGCAGCGAAAGGCGGAGTCCCTGTCTTAGGTCGATGACACCCCCAAAGAAGGTTGCCCGTCATTGACTGCCTTCAAGCATTTGTAGCCAGACCTCTGGCGAGGACTGTTTGTCCTGCATGGCTGCAATAGCCTGCACAGGCAGGGCCTGCTCTTGCCGCCTCATCTGCGTGTCTGTACATTCTGAGTAGTGACCACAGCGATTATAGCGGATACAAGTGCAGTTATTCCCATAATAACTAATCCCCATAGCCTGCTTAGGCCTAATCAACTCTTGCAATTTTTCTATCACTTGTAGCCCTTTGTCCCGACAAGTTTACAGGCAGTAACACAAAGGGAAGTTGATGTAGAACAATCATAGGTTTCCCTTCCCCAAGGGGGCCCACACAATTAGCAAAATTACAGTTAAAAGACATTATGTTAAAACAGGTTACATTGTGGTAGGTTTCATTGCCCTATGCGACAGTCATGTCATTCCCCCCCTTTTTTTTTAAGTGATGATTACATTTTTCTCATTGACATTCTTTTATAAGGATTATGTTGGTTCCTGTTACACAAGTGGTGACTGTTTTATTCAGAAGAGATTGGGTTAATTTATGTCCAAGTCCAGAGTTCTTTACATTTCGGCCATTGGCAGCATAGTCCCTTGTGTCATTTAAGTTGGTGATGTTGTAGTGTCTGAAAAGGGTTAATAATGAAAGAGCTGATGGGCACCAATCACACGACGTTTTGGCGGTGACTTCACTGTTGCTGGGGAGATTCCTCAGAGGGGATGGTGTCAGGTTGTATTTGTAAGTTGAATACCTGTGAAAATATAATTTCTGCCTTGTGGCTTGGTTAGTGACAGCAAGTGATTGATAACAAAAGGGTATATTTTACTAAATGATATGGTAAGCTGTGTTTATAATTTTAAGGGTGTTGTAAAATTTTTGAAAGCTTCTAGAAGTATAAGCCAGAGCAGTCTGTTTTTCTCTCCCTTACTCTTTCTTTCCTTTCTTTCCTGCATTTTCTTTCTTTTTAGCTATCCAGCCTTTTCCTGCATATTCTTCCTTTTTAGCTATCCAGCCTTTTATTTTTTCTTTTTTCTACATCCTCTTCACCCACTTTTTCACTTGCTCATACTTTCTTCATATTCCCTTTATATTTGTCACACTTGGGGTTCCACAGATAGTCACAGGAAACTCTAGCCAGGTTGTTTACATCAGGCAAAGTTTAAAACCTAAGAGAAAATTTTTTCAGTTAATGAAATTAGTCTGTTAAACTTACATTTTTACAGAGATAAGAAACAAGAAAGCATGTTATGAATATATTAAATGTAGTTTTCGTTTTCTGGTCCGAAGGCCATGTCCTTGGAGATTAAAGGAGAAAGAACAAAGGAATCTGTAACTGGTTGTGATTAATTAGTTGTAAGCTCCACGCTGCACTGGTGGGAGTTAATTTTAGTTTTAAGGGCTGCAGTTAGTTGATTTATAAATTCTTTGCTGGCTAAAGCTGCAAAGCGGCTGAGGCAGGTGCGAGCAGGGAAGAAAAAATGAGTAACCTGTCCTTTTAAATTTTCTGCTGGCTGAAGCTGTAAAGTTGGTTTGAGCTTGAAAAGCACAGCCAGTTTTAAGAAGCTTGCTTTATACCAATGCCATGCTGCTTAAACAGCGACTTGTAAGTATCATAAAGGTGCCGGAAAGAAGGTTGATTCCCCATGATGGGGGAGCCACTGGCCACAACCAAAGCAGATCCGACACCGTATGTCCTAACGGCTTCTGCTATGCCTTTCACCAGTTTCCAGTCTAGAGGGTCATGATAACGATTGCCCTGTTCATCCTGAAAAACACGAAAGGCAGCAGGGCCGCCCTCCCACATCTGCGGGAAACGACTCCTCTGCGAGAGGGAAGGCGCTGAAGGGTTGTACGGGGGAGGTACCGTGTCGGCACCAATCTTCTCTGGGGCCCCTCGGGCTCGGGGGAGGAAGACAGTCACGGGGGCCGGACGCACACCCGGCCAACATCGCACCTCAACTGCGTCACTGTTACCTTCCGTTCTCCCTCCTCCCTTTCCTTTTTCTCTTGCAGTTCCCCCTCCCCTTCTGAATCACTGCCGTTCTCCTGCATACTCTCACCAGACACACCACCTTTGTCGCTACCCTTTTGGGAAGCTTCCTTTTGAACACGCTTGAGGGCGTCTTGTCCCCTGGCGAGGACTTTCTCAAAGATGTTCGACTCGTCCTTTAAACAAGTCAAAATCAAAATCCAGATTCCCATAACGCCAGGAGGCAGGGTACCTTGCATATCTGCTCTAGTTAAATCCCCTCCCAGCTTGTTCCATGCAGATAGAGTGAGATGGCCAGAAACCAGGAACCACGGAGCCGCCTCCTCCACCGCTAGGAGGAAACGCTCCAAGGTGGCCTGCTTAATACCGATCCCGCGCTGCTTGAACAAACTTTTACAGGCTATTAATAGCCGCTGTGAAGAGGGGTGATTACCCATTTTATACAATTATTAGTTACTTTTCCTGGTCAATGCCAGTTTTATTTCCCTGGTCAATGCCAGTTTTATTTCCCTGGTCAATGCCAGTTTTATTTCCCTGGTCAATGCCAGCCCCCGGTCTATACCGGCCCCTGGACTATGCCAGCCCCCGGTCTATACCGGCCCCTGGACTATGCCAGCCCCCGGTCTATGCCGGCCCCTGGACTATGCCAGCCCCCGGTCTATGCCGGCCCCTGGACTATGCCAGCCCCCGGTCTATGCCGGCCCCTGGACTATGCCAGCCCCCGGTCTATGCCGGCCCCTGGACTATGCCAGCCCCCGGTCTATGCCGGCCCCTGGACTATGCCAGCCCCCGGTCTATGCCGGCCCCTGGACTATGCCAGCCCCCGGTCTATGCCGGCCCCTGGACTATGCCAGCTCACCTTTCCGGGCGTCCCCGAGGTGAGGGTCGCTTCAGGTCCCTGTTCCGGGCGCCAAATGTCGCTGCCTAACTATCCGCCCCCGGATGGAAGACAAGGACACACAGATATGAGCCACCTTGCAAGTTACTTGCTTTATTCTTCTTCTTATTCTACTACCTAGTCTACTTCCTATGTTCTTCTCTGTACTTCTTTATACCCCTTTACACCCCCTTTACACACCCCCACTACAATGTCCCTCACCCATTATATAGTCCAATCCCACCAATCATAAGGCACAGCTGATTCATGTGTAGTGCATGAGCAGAACATAGCATTGCAAAGAGAAGCTGAATGGCTACGGGCTCTAGAGGCCAGCAATCAGAAAGCTGATCACGAGCTGTTCACGTGCCAGCAAGGAACTGCGTCAGCAGGCTAATCATCAGACCGGGAGTGTCTCGGGGAGGAGCTCCTGATAACAGGCGCCATCTTTATGGCGCAGTTTCTTTTCGCTCCCGACACACAGTGATTCATCTACCTAGAGAAGTTACAGAGGTTTACATAGAGAATTCCAAGTATAAGTACAAGAAAATAAGAGAGACTTAGAAAACTGGTAAAACCTATATTGTTGATAGAGTTGGGAGTACTTAGCACTGTGAAAACAGCACTTTCGCCGAAAGAAATCTACTTCTCTAAGACCGGGAAACAGTGAAAAGAGAATGTATGAGTTTCTCAAGATTGGTAACAGATAGAAACAAGAGAAAGTACACAGTGATTTATCTACCTAGAGAAGTTACAGAGGTTTACACAGAGAATTCCAAGTATAAGTACAAGAAAATAAGAGAGACTTAGAAAACTGGTAAAACCTACATTGTTGATAGATTTGGGAGTACATAGCACTGTGAAAACAGCACTTTCGCCAAAAGAAATCTACTTCTCTAAGATGGGAAACAGTGAGAAGAGAATGTATGAGTTTCTCAAGATTGGTAACAGATAGAAACAAGAGAAAGTACACAGTGATTCATCTACCTAGAGAAGTTACAGAGGTTTACACAGAGAATTCCAAGTATAAGTACAAGAAAATAAGAGAGACTTAGAAAACTGGTAAAACCTACATTGTTGATAGAGTTGGGAGTACTTAGCACTGTGAAAACACCACTTTCGCCGAAAGAAATCTACTTCTCTAACACCGGGAAACAGGTAACAGAGAATGTATGAGTTTCTCAAGATTAGTAACAGATAGAAACAAAAGAAGTACACAGTGATTTATCTACCTAGAGAAGTTACAGAGGTTTACACAGAAAACTCCAAGTTTAAGTACAAGAAAATAAGAGAGACTTAGAAAACTGGTAAAACTTACATTGTTGATTGAGTTGGGAGTACTTAGCACTGTGAAAACAGCACTTTCGCCAAAAGAAATCTACTTCTCTAAGACCGGGAAACAGTGAAAAGAGAATGTATGAGTTTCTCAAGATTGGTAACAGATAGAAACAAGAGAAAGTACACAGTGATTCATCTACCTAGAGAAGTTACAGAGGTTTACACAGAGAATTCCAAGTATAAGTACAAGAAAATAAGAGAGACTTAGAAAACTGGTAAAACCTACATTGTTGATAGAGTTGGGAGTACTTAGCACTGTGAAAACAGCACTTTCGCCAAAAGAAATCTACTTCTCTAAGACCGGGAAACAGTGAAAAGAGAATGTATGAGTTTCTCAAAATTGGAAACAGATAGAAACAAGAGAAAGTACACAGTGATTCATCTACGTAGAGAAGTTACAGAGGTTTACACAGAGAATTCCAAGTATAAGTACAAGAAAATAAGAGAGACTTAGAAAACTGGTAAAACCTACATTGTTGATAGAGTTGGGAGTACTTAGCGCTGTGAAAACAGCACTTTCGCCAAAAGAAATCTACTTCTCTAACACCGGGAAACAGGTAACAGAGAATGTATGAGTTTCTCAAGATTAGTAACAGATAGAAACAAAAGAAGTACACAGTGATTTATCTACCTAGAGAAGTTACAGAGGTTTACACAGAAAACTCCAAGTTTAAGTACAAGAAAATAAGAGAGACTTAGAAAACTGGTAAAACTTACATTGTTTATAGAGTTGGGAGTACTTAGCACTGTGAAAACAGCACTTTCGCCGAAAGAAATCTACTTCTCTAAGACCGGGAAACAGTGAAAAGAGAATGTATGAGTTTCTCAAGATTGGTAACAGATAGAAACAAGAGAAAGTACACAGTGATTCATCCACCTAGAGAAGTTACAGAGGTTTACACAGAGAATTCCAAGTATAAGTACAAGAAAATAAGACAGACTTAGAAAACTGGTAAAACCTACATTGTTGATAGAGTTGGGAGTACTTAGCACTGTTAAAACAGCACTTTCGCCGAAAGAAATCTACTTCTCTAAGACCGTGAAACAGTGAAAAGAGAATGTATGAGTTTCTCAAGATTGGTAACAGATAGAAACAAGAGAAAGTACACAGTGATTTATCTACCTAGAGAAGTTACAGAGGTTTACACAGAGAATTCCAAGTATAAGTACAAGAAAATAAGAGAGACTTAGAAAACTGGTAAAACCTACATTGTTGATAGAGTTGGGAGTACATAGCACTGTGAAAACAGCACTTTCGCCAAAAGAAATCTACTTCTCTAAGATGGGAAACAGTGAGAAGAGAATGTATGAGTTTCTCAAGATTGGTAACAGATAGAAACAAGAGAAAGTACACAGTGATTCATCTACCTAGAGAAGTTACAGAGGTTTACACAGAGAATTCCAAGTATAAGTACAAGAAAATAAGAGAGACTTAGAAAACTGGTAAAACCTACATTGTTGATAGAGTTGGGAGTACTTAGCACTGTGAAAACACCACTTTCGCCGAAAGAAATGTACTTCTCTAACACCGGGAAACAGGTAACAGAGAATGTATGAGTTTCTCAAGATTAGTAACAGATAGAAACAAAAGAAGTACACAGTGATTTATCTACCTAGAGAAGTTACAGAGGTTTACAGAAAACTCCAAGTTTAAGTACAAGAAAATAAGAGAGACTTAGAAAACTGGTAAAACTTACATTGTTTATAGAGTTGGGAGTACTTAGCACTGTGAAAACAGCACTTTCGCCGAAAGAAATCTACTTCTCTAAGACCGGGAAACAGTGAAAAGAGAATGTATGAGTTTCTCAAGATTGGTAACAGATAGAAACAAGAGAAAGTACACAGTGAATCATCCACCTAGAGAAGTTACAGAGGTTTACACAGAGAATTCCAAGTATAAGTACAAGAAAATAAGAGAGACTTAGAAAACTGGTAAAACCTACATTGTTGATAGAGTTGGGAGTACTTAGCACTGTTAAAACAGCACTTTCGCCGAAAGAAATCTACTTCTCTAAGACCGGGAAACAGTGAAAAGAGAATGTATGAGTTTCTCAAGATTGGTAACAGGTAGAAACAAGAGAATGTACACAGTGATTCATCTACCTAGAGAAGTTACAGAGGTTTACACAGAGAATTCCAAGTATAAGTACAGGAAAATAAGAGAGACTTAGAAAACAGGTAAAACCTACATTGTTGATAGAGTTGGGAGTACTTAGCACTGTGAAAACAGCACTTTCGCCGAAAGAAATCTACTTTTCAAAGACCGGGAAACAGTGAAAAGAGAATGTATGCGTTTCTCAAGATTGGTAACAGATAGAAACAAGAGAAAGTACACAGTGATTCATCTACCTAGAGAAGTTACAGAGGTTTACACAGAGAATTCCAAGTATAAGTACAAGAAAATAAGAGAGACTTAGAAAACTGGTAAAACCTACATTGTTGATAGAGTTGGGAGTACATAGCACTGTGAAAACAGCACTTTCGCCGAAAAAAATCTACTTCTCTAAGATGGGAAACAGTGAAAAGAGAATGTATGAGTTTCTCAATATTAGTAACGGATAGAAACAAAAGAAGTACACAGTGATTCATCTACCTAGAGGAGTTACAGAGGTTTACACAGAAAATTCCAAGTATAAGTAAAAGAAGATAAGAGAGACTTAGGAAACTGGTAAAACTTACATTGTTGATTGAGTTGGGAGTACTTAGCACTGTGAAAACAGCACTTTCGCCGAAAGAAATCTACTTCTCTAAGACCGTGAAACAGTGAAAAGAGAATGTATGAGTTTCTCTAGATTGGTAACAGATAGAAACAAGAGAATGTACACAGTGATTCATCTACCTAGAGAAGTTACAGAGGTTTACACAGAGAATTCCAAGTATAAGTACAGAAAATAAGAGAGACATAGAAAACTGCTAAAACCTACATTGTTGATAGAGTTGGGAGTACTTAGCACTGTGAAAACAGCACTTTCGGAGAAAGAAATCTACTTCTGTAAGACCGGGAAACAGTGAAAAGAGAATGTATGAGTTTCTCAAGATTGGTAACAGATAGAAAGAAGAGAAAGTACACAGTGATTCATCTACCTAGAGAAGTTACAGAGGTTTACACAGAGAATTCCAAGTATAAGTACAAGAAAATAAGAGAGACTTAGAAAACTGTTAAAACCTACATTGTTGATAGAGTTGGGAGTACTTAGCACTGGGAAAACAGCACTTTCGCCAAAAGAAGTCTACTTCTCTAAGACCGGGAAACAGTGAAAAGAGAATGTATGAGTTTCTCAAGATTGGTAACAGATAAAAACAAGAGAAAGTACACAGTGATTCATCTATCTAGAGAAGTTACAGAGGTTTACACAGAGAATTCCAAGTGTAAGTACAAGAAAATAAGAGAGACTTAGAAAACTGGTAAAACCTACATTGTTGATAGAGTTGGGAGTACTTAGCACTGTGAAAACAGCACTTTCGCAGAAAGAAATCTACTTCTGTAAGACCGGGAAACAGTGAAAAGAGAATGTATGAGTTTCTCAAGATTGGTAACAGATAGAAACAAGAGAAAGTACACAGTGATTCATCTACCTAGAGAAGTTACAGAGGTTTACACAGAGAATTCCAAGTATAAGTACCAGAAAATAAGAGAGACTTAGAAAACTGGTAAAACCTACATTGTTGATAGAGTTGGGAGTACTTAGCACTGGGAAAACAGCACTTTCGCCGAAAGAAATCTACTTCTCTAAGACCGGGAAACAGTGAGAAGAGAATGTATGAGTTTCTCAATATTCGTAACAAATAGAAACAAGAGAAAGTACAGAGTGATTCATCTACCTAGAGAAGTTACAGAGGTTTACACAGAGAATTCCAAGAAAAGTACAAGAAAATAAGACAGACTTAGAAAACTGGTAAAACCTACATTGTTGATACAGTTGGGAGTACTTAGCATTGTGAAAACAGCACTTTCGCCGAAAGAAATCTACTTCTCTCAGACCGGGAAACAGTGAAAAGAGAATGTATGAGTTTCTCAAGATTGGTAACAGATAGAAACAAGAGAAAGTACACAGTGATTCATCTACCTAGAGAAGTTACAGAGGTTTACACAGAGAATTCCAAGTATAAGTACAAGAAAATAAGAGAGACTTAGAAAACTGGTAAAACCTACATTGTTGATAGAGTTGGGAGTACTTAGCACTGTGAAAACAGCACTTTCGCCGAAAGAAGTCTACTTCTCTAAGACTGGGAAACAGTGAAAAGAGAATGTATGAGTTTCTCAAAACTGGTAACAGATAGAAACTAGAGAAAGTACACAGTGATTCATCTACCTAGAGAAGTTACAGAGGTTTACACAGAGAATTCCAAGTATAAGTACAAGAAAATAAGAGAGACTTAGAAAACTGGTAAAACCTACATTGTTGATAGAGTTGGGAGTACTTAGCACTGGGAAAACAGCACTTTCGCCGAAAGAAGTCTACTTCTCTAAGACCGGGAAACAGTGAAAAGAGAATGTATGAGTTTCTCAAGATTGGTAACAGATAGAAACAAGAGAAAGTACAAAAGTGTAAGTACAAGAAAATAAGAGAGACTTAGAAAACTGGTAAAACCTACATTGTTGATAGAGTTGGGAGTACTTAGCACTGTGAAAACAGCACTTTCGCCGAAAGAAGTCTACTTCTCTAAGACCGGGAAACAGTGAAAAGAGAATGTATGAGTTTCTCAAAACTGGTAACAGATAGAAACTAGAGAAAGTACACAGTGATTCATCTACCTAGAGAAGTTACAGAGGTTTACACAGAGAATTCCAAGTATAAGTAGAAGAAAATAAGAGAGACTTAGAAAACTGGTAAAACCTACATTGTTGATAGAGTTGGGAGTACTTAGCACTGGGAAAACAGCACTTTCGCCGAAAGAAGTCTACTTCTCTAAGACCGGGAAACAGTGAAAAGAGAATGTATGAGTTTCTCAAGATTGGTAACAGATAGAAACAAGAGAAATTACACAGTGATTCATCTACCTAGAGAAGTTACAGAGGTTTACACAGAGAATTCCAAGTGTAAGTACAAGAAAATAAGAGAGACTTAGAAAACTGGTAAAACCTACATTGTTGATAGAGTTGGCAGTATTTAGCACTGTGAAAACAGCACTTTCGCAGAAAGAAATCTACTTCTGTAAGACAGGGAAACAGTGAAAAGAGAATGTATGAGTTTCTCAAGATTGGTAACAGATAGAAAGAAGAGAATGTACACAGTGATTCATCTACCTAGAGAAGTTACAGAGGTTTACACAGAGAATTCCAAGTATAAGTACAAGAAAGTAAGAGAGACTTAGAAAACTGGTAAAACCTACATTGTTGATAGAGTTGGGAGTACTCAGCACTGTGAAAACAGCACTTTCGCCGAAAGAAATCTACTTCTCTAAGACCGGGAAACAGTGAAAAGAGAATGTATGAGTTTCTCAATATTGGTAACAGATAGAAACAAGAGAAAGTACTTAGTGATTCATCTACCTAGAGAAGTTACAGAGGTTTACACAGAGAATTCCAAGTATAAGTACAAGAAAATAAGAGAGACTTAGAAAACTGGTAAAACCTACGTTGTTGATTGAGTTGGGAGTACTTAGCACTGTGACAACAGCACTTTCGCCGAAAGAAATCTACTTCTCTAAGACCGGGAAACAGTGAAAAGAGAGTGTATGAGTTTCTCAAGTTTGGTAACAGATAGAAACAAGAGAAAGTACACAGTGATTCATCTACCTAGAGAAGTTACAGAGGTTTACACAGAGAATTCCAAGTATAAGTACAAGAAAATAAGTGAGACTTAGAAAACTGGTAAAACCTACATTGTTGATAGAGTTGGGAGTACTTAGCACTGTGAAAACAGCACTTTCGCCGAAAGAAGTCTACTTCTCTAAGACCGGGAAACAGTGAAAAGAGAATGTATGAGTTTCTCAAGATTGGTAACAGATAGAAACAAGAGAAAGTACACAAGTGTAAGTACAAGAAAATAAGAGAGACTTAGAAAACTGGTAAAACCTACATTGTTGATAGAGTTGGGAGTACTTAGCACTGTGAAAACAGCACTTTCGCCGAAAGAAGTCTACTTCTCTAAGACCGGGAAACAGTGAAAAGAGAATGTATGAGTTTCTCAAAACTGGTAACAGAGAGAAACTAGAGAAAGTACACAGTGATTCATCTAGCTAGAGAAGTTACAGAGGTTTACACAGAGAATTCCAAGTATAAGTAGAAGAAAATAAGAGAGACTTAGAAAACTGGTAAAACCTACATTGTTGATAGAGTTGGGAGTACTTAGCACTGTGAAAACAGCACTTTCGCCGAAAGAAGTCTACTTCTCTAAGACCGGGAAACAGTGAAAAGAGAATGTATGAGTTTCTCAAGATTGGTAACAGATAGAAACAAGAGAAATTACACAGTGATTCATCTACCTAGAGAAGTTACAGAGGTTTACACAGAGAATTCCAAGTGTAAGTACAAGAAAATAAGAGAGACTTAGAAAACTAGTAAAACCTACATTGTTGATAGAGTTGGCAGTATTTAGCACTGTGAAAACAGCACTTTCGCAGAAAGAAATCTACTTCTGTAAGACAGGGAAACAGTGAAAAGAGAATGTATGAGTTTCTCAAGATTGGTAACAGATAGAAAGAAGAGAATGTACACAGTGATTCATCTACCTAGAGAAGTTACAGAGGTTTACACAGAGAATTCCAAGTATAAGTACAAGAAAGTAAGAGAGACTTAGAAAACTGGTAAAACCTACATTGTTGATAGAGTTGGGAGTACTCAGCACTGTGAAAACAGCACTTTCGCCGAAAGAAATCTACTTCTCTAAGACCGGGAAACAGTGAAAAGAGAATGTATGAGTTTCTCAATATTCTTAACAGATAGAAACAAGAGAAAGTACTTAGTGATTCATCTACCTAGAGAAGTTACAGAGGTTTACACAGAGAATTCCAAGTATAAGTACAAGAAAATAAGAGAGACTTAGAAAACTGGTAAAACCTACGTTGTTGATAGAGTTGGGAGTACTTAGCACTGTGAAAACAGCACTTTCGCCGAAAGAAATCTACTTCTCTAAGACCGGGAAACAGTGAAAAGAGAGTGTATGAGTTTCTCAAGTTTGGTAACAGATAGAAACAAGAGAAAGTACACAGTGATTCATCTACCTAGAGAAGTTACAGAGGTTTACACAGAGAATTCCAAGTATAAGTACAAGAAAATAAGTGAGACTTAGAAAACTGGTAAAACCTACATTGTTGATAGAGTTGGGAGTACTTAGCACTGTGAAAACAGCACTTTCGCCGAAAGAAGTCTACTTCTCTAAGACCGGGAAACAGTGAAAAGAGAATGTATGAGTTTCTCAAGATTGGTAACAGATAGAAAGAAGAGAAAGTACACAGTGATTCATCTACCTAGAGAAGTTACAGAGGTTTACACAGAAAATTCCAAGTATAAGTACAAGAAAATAAGAGAGACTTAGAAAACTGGTAAAACCTACATTGTTGATAGAGTTGGGAGTACGTAGCACTGTGAAAACAGCACTTTCGCCGAAAGAAGTCTACTTCTCTAACACAGGGAAACAGGTAACAGAGAATGTATGAGTTTCTCAAGATTAGTAACAGATAGAAAGAAAAGAAGTACACAGTGATTCATCTACCTAGAGAAGTTAGAGAGGTTTACACAGAAAATTCCAAGTTTAAGTACAAGAAAATAAGAGAGACTTAAAAAACTGGTAAAACTTACATTGTTAATTGAGTTGGGAGTACTTAGCACTGTGAAAACAGTACTTTCGCCGAAAGAAATCTGCTTCTCTAAGACCGGGAAACAGTGAAAAGAGAATGTATGAGTTTCTCAAGATTGGTAACAGTTAGAAACAAGAGAAAGTACACAGTGGTTCATCTACCTAGAGAAGTTAAAGTGGTTTACACAGAGAATTCCAAGTATAAGTACAAGAAAATAAGAGAGACTTAGAAAACTGGTAAAACTTACATTGTTGATAGAGTTGGGAGTACTTAGCACTGTGAAAACAGCACTTTCGCCGAAAGAAATCTACTTCTCTAACACCGGGAAACAAATAACAGAGAATGTATGAGTTTCTCAAGATTAGTAACAGATAGAAACAAAAGAAGTACACAGTGATTTATCTACCTAGAGAAGTTACAGAGGTTTACACAGAAAACTCCAAGTTTAAGAACAAGAAAATAAGAGAGACTTAGAAAACTGGTAAAACTTACATTGTTGATTGAGTTGGGAGTACTTAGCACTGTGAAAACAGCACTGTCGCCGAAAGAAATCTACTTCTCTAAGACCTCGAAACAGTGAAAAGAGAATGTATGAGTTTCTCAAGATTGGTAACAGATAGAAACAAGAGAAAGTACACAGTGATTCATCTACCTAGAGAAGTTACAGAGGTTTACACAGAGAATTCCAAGTATAAGTACAAGAAAATAAGAGAGACTTAGAAAACTGGTAAAACCTACATTGTTGATAGAGATGGGAGTACTTAGCACTGTGAAAACAGCACTTTCGCCGAAAGAAGTCTACTTCTCTAAGACCGGGAAACAGTGAAAAGAGAATGTATTAGTTTCTCAAAATTGGTAACAGATAGAAACAAGAGAAAGTACACAGTGATTCATCTACCTAGAGAAGTTACAGAGGTTTACACAGAGAATTCCAAGTATAAGTACAAGAAAATAAGAGAGACTTAGAAAACTGGTAAAACCTACATTGTTGATAGAGTTGGGAGCACTTAGCACTGTGAAAACAGCACTTTCGCAGAAACAAATCTACTTCTATAAGACCGGGAACAGTGAAAAGAGAATGTATGAGTTTCTCGAGATTGGTAACAGATAGAAACAAGAGAAAGTACACAGTGATTCATCTACCTAGAGAAGTTACAGAGGTTTACACAGAGAATTCCAAGTATAAGTACAAGAAAATAAGAGAGACTTAGAAAACTGGTAAAACCTACATTGTTGATAGAGTTGGGAGTACTTAGCACTGTGAAAACAGCACTTTCGCAGAAAGAAATCTACTGCTCTAAGACCGGGAAACAGTGAAAAGAGAATGTATCAGTTTCTCAATATTGGTAACAGATAGAAACAAGAGAAAGTACACAGTGTTTCTTCTACCTAGAGAAGTTACAGAGGTTTACACAGAAAATTCTAAGTATAAGTAAAAGAAGATAAGAGAGACTTAGAAAACTGGTAAAACTTACATTGTTGATTGAGTTGGGAGTACTTAGCACTGTGAAAACAGCACTTTCACCGAAAGAAATCTACTTCTCTAAGACCGGGAAACAGTGAAAAGAGAATGTATGAGTTTCTCAAGATTGGTAACAGATAAAAACAAGAGAAAGTAGACAGTGATTCATCTACCTAGAGAAGTTACAGAGGTTTACACAGAGAATTCCAAGTATAAGTACAAGAAAATAAGAGAGACTTAGAAAACTGGTAAAACCTACATTGTTGATAGAGTTGGGAATACTTAGCACTGTGAAAACAGCACTTTCGCAGAAAGAAATCTAGTTCTATAAGACCGGGAAACAGTGAAAAGAGAATGTATGAGTTTCTCAAGATTGGTAACAGATAGAAACAAGAGAAAGTACACAGTGATTCATCTACCTAGAGAAGTTACAGAGGTTTACACAGAGAATTCCAAGTATAAATACAAGAAAATAAGAGAGACTTAGAAAACTGGTAAAACCTACATTGTTGATAGAATTGGGAGTACTTAGCACTGTGAAAACAGCACTTTCGCAGAAAGAAATCTACTGCTCTAAGACCGGGAAACAGTGAACAGAGAATGTATGAGTTTCTCAAGATTAGTATCAGGTAGAAAGAAGACAAAGTACACAGTGATTCATCTACCTAGAGAAGTTACAGAGGTTTACACAGAGAATTCCAAGTGTAAGTACAAGAAAATAAGAGAGACTTAGAAAACTGGTAAAACCTACATTGTTGATAGAGTTGGGAGTACTTAGCACTGTGAAAACAGCACTTTCGCAGAAAGACATCTACTTCATTAACACCGGGAAACAAATAACAGAGAATGTATGAGTTTCTCAAGATTAGTAACAGATAGAAACAAAAGAAGTACACAGTGATTTATCTACCTAGGGAAGTTACAGAGGTTTACACAGAAAACTCCAAGTTTAAGTACAAGAAAATAAGAGAGACTTAGAAAACTGGTAAAACTTACATTGTTGATTGAGTTGGGAGTACTTAGCACTGTGAAAACAGCACTTTCGCCGAAAGAAATCTACTTCTCTAAGACCGGGAAACAGTGAAAAGAGAATGTATGAGTTTCTCAAGATTGTTAACAGATAGAACGAAGAGAAAGTACACAGTGATTCATCTACCTAGAGAAGTTACAGAGGTTTACACAGAGAATTCCAAGTATAAGTAGAAGAAAATAAGAGAGACTTAGAAAACTGGTAAAACCTACATTGTTGATACAGTTGGGAGTACTTAGCACTGTGAAAACAGCACTTTCGCCGAAAAAAATCTACTTCTGTAAGACCAGGAAACAGTGAAAAGAGAATGTATGAGTTTCTCAAGATTGGTAACAGATAGAAACAAGAGAAAGTACACAGTGATACATCTACCTAGAGAAGTTACAGAGGTTTACACAGAGAATTCCAAGTATAAGTATAAGAAAATAAGAGAGACTTAGAAAACTGGTAAAACCTACATTGTTGATAGAGTTGGGAGTACATAGCACTGTGAAAACAGCACTTTCGCCGAAAGAAGTCTACTTCTCTAAGACCGGGAAACAGTGAAAAGAGTATGTATGAGTTTCTCAAAACTGGTAACCGATAGAAACTAGAGAAAGTACACAGTGATTCATCTACCTAGAGAAGTTACAGAGGTTTACACAGAGAATTCCAAGTATAAGTACAAGAAAATAAGAGAGACTTAGAAAACTGGTAAAACCTACATTGATGATAGAGTTGGGAGTACTTACCACTGGGAAAACAGCACTTTCGCCGAAAGAAGTCTACTTCTCTAAGACCGGGAAACAGTGAAAAGAGAATGTATGAGTTTCTCAAGATTGGTAACAGATGGAAACAAGAGAAAGTACACAGTGATTCATCTAGCTAGAGAAGTTACAGAGGTTTACACAGAGAATTCCAAGTGTAAGTACAAGAAAATAAGAGAGACTTAGAAAACTGGTAAAACATACATTGTTGATAGAGTTGGGACTACTTAGCACTGTGAAAACAGCACTTTCGCAGAAAGAAATCTACTTCTGTAAGACCGGGAAACAGTGATAAGAGAATGTATGAGTTTCTCAAGATTGGTAACAGATAGAAAGAAGAGAAAGTACACAGTGATTCATCTACCTAGAGAAGTTACAGAGGTTTACACAGAGAATTCCAAGTATAAGTAAAAGAAAATAAGAGAGACTTAGAAAACTGGTAAAATCTACATTGTTGATAGAGTTGGGAGTACTTAGCACTGTGAAAACAGCACTTTCGCAGAAAGAAATCTACTTCTCTAACACCGGGAAACAGCGAACAGAGAATGTATGAGTTTATCAAGATTGGTAACAGATAGAAACAAGAGAAAGTACACAGTGATTCATCTACCTAGAGAAGTTACAGAGGTTTACACAGAGAATTCCAAGTATAAGTACAAGAAAATAAGAGAGACTTAGAAAACTGGTAAAACCTACATTGTTGATAGAATTGGGAGTACCTAGCACTGTGAAAACAGCACTTTCGCCGAAAGAAATCTACTTCTCTAACACCGGGAAACAGGTAACAGAGAATGTATGAGTTTCTCAAGATTAGTAACAGATAGAAAGAAAAGAAGTACACAGTGATTCATCTACCTAGAGAAGTTACAGAGGTTTACACAGAAAATTCCAAGTTTAAGTACAAGAAAGTAAGAGAGACTTAGAAAACTGGTAAAACTTACATTGTTGATTGAGTTGGGAGAACTTAGCACTGTGAAAACAGCACTTTCGCCGAAAGAAATCTGTATTTCTAAGACCGGGAAACAGTGAAAAGAGAATGTATGAGTTTCTCAAGATTGGTAACAGATAGAAACAAGAGAAAGTACACATTGATTCATCTACCTAGAGAAGTTACAGAGGTTTACACAGAGAATTCCAAGTATAAGTACAAGAAAATAAGAGAGACTTAGAAAACTGGTAAAACTTACATTGTTGATAGAGTTGGGAGTACTTAGCACTGTGAAAACCGCACTTTCGCCGAAAGAAATCTACTTGTCTAAGACCGGGAAATAGTGAAAAGAGAATGTATGAGTTTCTCAAGATTGGTAACAGATAGAAAGAAGAGAAAGTACACAGTGATTCATCTACCTAGAGAAGTTACAGAGGTTTACACAGAAAATTCCAAGTATAAGTAAAAGAAGATAAGAGAGTCTTAGAAAACTGGTAAAACTTAAATTGTTGATTCAGTTGGGAGTACTTAGCACTGTGAAAACAGCACTTTCACAGAAAGGAATCTACTTCTCTAAGACAGGGAAACACTGAAAAGACAATGTATGAGTTTCTAAAGATTGGTAAGAGATAGAAACAAGAGAAAGTACACAGTGATTCATCTACCTAGAGAAGTTACAGAGGTTTACACAGAGAATTCCAAGTGTAAGTACAAGAAAATAAGAGAGACTTAGAAAACTGGTAAAACCTACCTTGTTGATAGAGTTGGGAGTACTTAGCACTGTGAAAACAGCACTTTCGCAGAAAGAGATCTACTTCAGTAACACCGGGAAACAAATAACAGAGAATGTATGAGTTTCTCAAGATTAGTAACAGATAGAAACAAAAGAAGTACACAGTGATTTATCTACCTAGGGAAG
Organism: Heterohyrax brucei; assembly: GCA_028571685.1. Lineage (NCBI taxonomy): Eukaryota > Metazoa > Chordata > Mammalia > Hyracoidea > Procaviidae > Heterohyrax > Heterohyrax brucei. The sequence continues at coordinate 31,804,470 of CM053156.1, forward strand.
TTACAGAGGTTTACACAGAAAACTCCAAGTTTAAGTACAAGAAAATAAGAGAGACTTAGAAAACTGGTAAAACTTACATTGTTGATTGAGTTGGGAGTACTTAGCACTGTGAAAACAGCACTTTCGCCGAAAGAAATCTACTTCTCTAAGACCGGGAAACAGTGAAAAGAGAATGTATGAGTTTCTCAAGATTGTTAACAGATAGAACGAAGAGAAAGTACACAGTGATTCATCTACCTAGAGAAGTTACAGAGGTTTACACAGAGAATTCCAAGTATAAGTACAAGAAAATAAGAGAGACTTAGAAAACTGGTAAAACCTACATTGTTGATAGAGTTGGGAGTACTTAGCACTGGGAAAACAGCACTTTCGCCGAAAAAAATCTACTTCTGTAAGACCGGGAAACAGTGAAAAGAGAATGTATGAGTTTCTCAAGATTGGTAACAGATAGAAACAAGAGAAAGTACACAGTGATACATCTACCTAGAGAAGTTACAGAGGTTTACACAGAGAATTCCAAGTATAAGTATAAGAAAATAAGAGAGACTTAGAAAACTGGTAAAACCTACATTGTTGATAGAGTTGGGAGTACATAGCACTGTGAAAACAGCACTTTCGCCGAAAGAAGTCTACTTCTCTAAGACCGGGAAACAGTGAAAAGAGTATGTATGAGTTTCTCAAAACTGGTAACCGATAGAAACTAGAGAAGTACACAGTGATTCATCTACCTAGAGAAGTTACAGAGGTTTACACAGAGAATTCCAAGTATAAGTACAAGAAAATAAGAGAGACTTAGAAAACTGGTAAAACCTACATTGATGATAGAGTTGGGAGTACTTACCACTGGGAAAACAGCACTTTCGCCGAAAGAAGTCTACTTCTCTAAGACCGGGAAACAGTGAAAAGAGAATGTATGAGTTTCTCAAGATTGGTAACAGATAGAAACAAGAGAAAGTACACAGTGATTCATCTAGCTAGAGAAGTTACAGAGGTTTACACAGAGAATTCCAAGTGTAAGTACAAGAAAATAAGAGAGACTTAGAAAACTGGTAAAACATACATTGTTGATAGAGTTGGGACTACTTAGCACTGTGAAAACAGCACTTTCGCAGAAAGAAATCTACTTCTGTAAGACCGGGAAACAGTGAAAAGAGAATGTATGAGTTTCTCAAGATTGGTAACAGATAGAAAGAAGAGAAAGTACACAGTGATTCATCTACCTAGAGAAGTTACAGAGGTTTACACAGAGAATTCCAAGTATAAGTAAAAGAAAATAAGAGAGACTTAGAAAACTGGTAAAATCTACATTGTTGATAGAGTTGGGAGTACTTAGCACTGTGAAAACAGCACTTTCGCAGAAAGAAATCTACTTCTCTAACACCGGGAAACAGCGAACAGAGAATGTATGAGTTTATCAAGATTGGTAACAGATAGAAACAAGAGAAAGTACACAGTGATTCATCTACCTAGAGAAGTTACAGAGGTTTACACAGAGAATTCCAAGTATAAGTACAAGAAAATAAGAGAGACTTAGAAAACTGGTAAAACCTACATTGTTGATAGAATTGGGAGTACCTAGCACTGTGAAAACAGCACTTTCGCCGAAAGAAATCTACTTCTCTAACACCGGGAAACAGGTAACAGAGAATGTATGAGTTTCTCAAGATTAGTAACAGATAGAAAGAAAAGAAGTACACAGTGATTCATCTACCTAGAGAAGTTACAGAGGTTTACACAGAAAATTCCAAGTTTAAGTACAAGAAAGTAAGAGAGACTTAGAAAACTGGTAAAACTTACATTGTTGATTGAGTTGGGAGAACTTAGCACTGTGAAAGCAGCACTTTCGCCGAAAGAAATCTGTATTTCTAAGACCGGGAAACAGTGAAAAGAGAATGTATGAGTTTCTCAAGATTGGTAACAGATAGAAACAAGAGAAAGTACACAGTGATTCATCTACCTAGAGAAGTTACGGAGGTTTACACAGAGAATTGCAAGTATAAGTACAAGAAAATAAGAGAGACTTAGAAAACTGGTAAAACCTACATTGTTGATAGAGTTGGGAGTACTTAGCACTTTGAAAACAGCACTTTCGCCGAAAGAAATCTACTTCTCTAAGACCGGGAAACAGTGAAAAGAGAATGTATGAGTTTCTCAAAATTGGTAACAGATAGAAACAAGAGAAAGTACACAGTGATTCACCTACCTAGAGAAGTTACAGAGGTTTACACAGAGAATTCCAAGTATAAGTACAAGAAAATAAGAGAGACTTAGAAAACTGGTAAAACCTACATAGTTGATAGAGTTGGGAGTACGTAGCACTGTGAAAACAGCACTTTCGCAGAAAGAAATCTACTTTTCTAAGACCGCTAAACAGTGAACAGAGAATGTATGAGTTTCTCAAGATTGGTAACAGATAGAAAGAAGAGAAAATACACAGTGATTCATCTACCTAGAGAAGTTACAGAGGTTTACACAGAAAATTCCAAGTATAAGTAAAAGAAGATAAGAGAGACTTAGAAAACTGGTAAAACTTACATTGTTGATTGAGTTGGGAGTACTTAGCACGGTGAAAACAGCACTTTCGCAGAAAGAAATCTACTACTCTAAGACAGGGAAACAGTGAAAAGAGAATGTTTGAGTTTCTCAAGATTGGTAAGTGATAGAAACAAGAGAAAGTACACAGTGATTCATCTACCTAGAGAAGTTACAGAGGTTTACACAGAGAATTCCAAGTATAAGTACAAGAAAATAAGAGAGACTTAGAAAACTGGTAAAACCTACATTGTTGATAGAGTTGGGAGTACTTAGCACTGTGAAAACAGCACTTTCGCCGAAAGAAATCTACTTCTCTAAGACCGGGAAACAGTGAAAAGAGAATGTATGAGTTTCTGAAGATTGGTAACAGATAGAAACCAGAGAAAGTACACAGTGATTCATCTACCTAGAGAAGTTACGGAGGTTTACACAGAGAATTGCAAGCATAAGTACAAGAAAATAAGAGAGACTTAGAAAACTGGTAAAATCTACATTGTTGATAGAGTTGGGAGTACTTAGCACTTTGAAAACAGCACTTTCGCCGAAAGAAATCTACTTCTCTAAGACAGGGAAACAGTGAAAAGAGAATGTATGAGTTTCTCAAAATTGGTAACAGATAGAAACAAGAGAAAGTACACAGTGATTCATCTACCAAGAGAAGTTACAGAGGTTTACACAGAGAATTCCAAGTATAAGTAAAAGAAAATAAGAGAGACTTAGAAAACTGGTAAAACCTACATTGTTGATAGAGTTGGGAGTACTTAGCACTGTGAAAACAGCACTTTCGCAGAAAGAAATCTACTTCTCTAACACAGGGAAACGGGGAACAGAGAATGTATGAGTTTCTCAAGATTGGTAACAGATAGAAACAAGAGAAAGTACACAGTCATTCATCTACCTAGAGAAGTTACAGAGGTTTACACAGAGAATTCCAAGTATAAGTACAAGAAAATAAGACAGACTTAGAAAACTGGTAAAACCTACATTGTTGATAGAATTGGGAGTACCTAGCACTGTGAAAACAGCACTTTCGCGGAAAGAAACCTACTTCTCTAACACCGGGAAACAGGTAACAGAGAATGTATGAGTTTCTCAAGATTAGTAACAGATAGAAAGAAAAGAAGTACACAGTGATTCATCTACCTAGAGAAGTTACAGAGGTTTACACAGAAAATTCCAAGTTTAAGTACAAGAAAATAAGAGAGACTTAAAAAACTGGTAAAACTTACATTGTTAATTGAGTTGGGAGTACTTAGCACTGTGAAAACAGCACTTTCGCCGAAAGAAATCTGCTTCTCTAAGACCGGGAAACAGTGAAAAGAGAATGTATGAGTTTCTCAAGATTGGTAACAGATAGAAACAAGAGAAAGTACACAGTGATTCATCTACCTAGAGAAGTTAAAGAGGTTTACACAGAGAATTCCAAGTATAAGTACAAGAAAATAAGAGAGACTTAGAAAACTGGTAAAACCTACATTGATGATAGAGTTGGGAGTACTTAGCACTGTGAGAACAGCACTTTCGCAGAAAGAAATCTACTTCTCTAACACCGGAAAACAGGGAAGAGAGAATGTATGAGTTTCTCTAGATTGGTAACAGATAGAAACAAGAGAAAGTACACAGTGATTCATCTACCTAGAGAAGTTACAGAGGTTTACACAGAGAATTCCAAGTACAAGTACAAGAAAATAAGAGAGACTTATAAAACAGGTAAAACCTACATTGTTGATAGAGTTGGGAGTACTTAGCACTGTGAAAGCAGCACATTCGCCGAAAGAAATCTACTTCTGTAAGACCGGGAAACAGTGAAAAGAGAATGTATGAGTTTCTCAAGATTGGTAACACATAGTAACAAGAAAAATTACACAGTGATTCATCTACCTAGAGAAGTTACAGAGGTTTACACAGAGAATTCTAAGTATAAGTACAAGAAAATAAGAGAGACTTAGAAAACTGGTAAAACTTACATTGTTGATAGAGTTGGGAGTACTTAGCACTGTGAAAACAACACTTTCGTCGAAAGACATCTACTTCTCTAACACCGGGAAACAAATAACAGAGAATGTATGAGTTTCTCAAGATTAGTAACAGATAAAAACCATAGAAGTACACAGTGATTTATCTACCTAGAGAAGTTACAGAGGTTTACACAGAAAACTCCAAGTTTAAGTACAAGAAAATAAGAGAGACTTAGAAAACTGGTAAAACTTACATTGTTGATTGAGTTGGGAGTACTTAGCACTGTGAAAACAGCACTTTCGCCGAACGAAATCTACTTCTCTAAGACAGGGAAACAGTGAAAAGAGAATGTATGAGTTTCTCAACATTGGTAACAGATAGAAACAAGAGAAAGTACACAGTGATTCATCTACCTAGAGAAGTTACAGAGGTTTACACAGAGAATTCCAAGTATAAGTACAAGAAAATAAGAGAGACTTAGAAAACTGGTAAAGCCTACATTGTTGATAGAGTTGGGAGTACGTAGCACTGTGAAAACAGCACTTTCGCCGAAAGAAATCTACTTGTCTCAGACCGGGAAACAGTGAAAAGAGAATGTATGAGTTTCTCAAGATTGGTAACAGATAGAAACAAAAGAAAATACACAGTGATTCATCTACCTAGAGAAGTTACAGAGGTTTACACAGAGAATTCGAAGTATAAGTACAAGAAAATAAGACAGACTTAGAAAACTGGTAAAACCTACATTGTTGATAGAATTGGGAGTACCTAGCACTGTGAAAACAGCACTTTCGCCGAATGAAACCTACTTCTCTAACACCGGGAAACAGGTAACAGAGAATGTATGAGTTTCTCAAGATTAGTAACAGATAGAAACAAAAGAAGTACACAGTGATTCATCTACCTAGAGAAGTTACAGAGGTTTACACAGAAAATTCCAAGTTTAAGTACAAGAAAATAAGAGAGACTTAGAAAACTGGTAAAACTTACATTGTTGATTGAGTTGGGAGTACTTAGCACTGTGAAAACAGCACTTTCGCTGAAAGAAATCTGCTTCTCTAAGACCGGGAAACAGTAAAAAGAGAATGTATGAGTTTCTCAAGATTGGTAACAGATAGAAACAAGAGAAAGTACACAGTGATTCATCTACCTAGAGAAGTTACAGAGGTTTACACAGGGAATTCCAAGTATAAGTACAAGAAAATAAGAGAGACTTAGAAAACTGGTAAAACCTACATTGTTGATAGAGTTGGGAGTACTTAGCACTGTGAAAACAGCACTTTCGCAGAAAGAAATCTACTTCTCTACCACCGGAAAACAGGGAAGAGAGAATGTATCAGTTTCTCAAGATTGGTAACAGATAGAAACAAGAGAAAGTACACAGTGATTCATCTACCTAGAGAAGTTACAGAGGTTTACACAGAGAATTCCAAGTATAAGTACAAGAAAATAAGAGAGACTTAGAAAACTGTTAAAACCTACATTGTTGATAGAGTTGGGAGTACTTAGCACTGTGAAAACAGCACTTTCGCCGAAAGAAATCTACTTCTCTAACACCGGGAAACAGGTAACAGAGAATGTATGAGTTTCTCAAGATTAGTAACAGATAGAAACAAAAGAAGTACACAGTGATTTATCTACCTAGAGAAGTTACAGAGGTTTACACAGAAAACTCCAAGTTTAAGTACAAGAAAATAAGAGAGACTTAGAAAACTGGTAAAACTTACATTGTTGATTGAGTTGGGAGTACTTAGCACTGTGAAAACAGCACTTTCGCCGAAAGAAATCTACTTCTCTAACACCGGGAAACAGGTAACAGAGAATGTATGAGTTTCTCAAGATTAGTAACAGATAGAAACAAAAGAAGTACACAGTGATTTATCTACCTAGAGAAGTTACAGAGGTTTACACAGAAAACTCCAAGTTTAAGTACAAGAAAATAAGAGAGACTTAGAAAACTGGTAAAACTTACATTGTTGATTGAGTTGGGAGTACTTAGCACTGTGAAAACAGCACTTTCGCCGAAAGAAATCTACTTCTCTAAGACCGGGAAACAGGGAAAAGAGAATGTATGAGTTTCTCAAGATTGGTAACAGATAGAAACAAGAGAAAGTACACAGTGATTCATCTACCTAGAGAAGTTACAGAGGTTTACACAGAGAATTCCAAATATAAGTACAAGAAAATAAGAGAGACTTAGAAAAGTGGTAAAACCTACGTTGTTGATAGAGTTGGGAGTAGTTAGCACTGTGAAAACAGCACTTTCGCCGAAACAAATCTACTTCTCTAAGACCTGGAAACAGTGAACAGAGAATGTATGAGTTTCTCAAGATTGGTAACAGATAGAAACAAGAGAAAGTACACAGTGATTCATCTACCTAGAGAAGTTACAGAGGTTTACACAGAGAATTCCAAGTATAAATACAAGAAAACAAGAGAGACTTAGAAAACTGGTAAAACCTACATTGGTGATAGAGTTGGGTGTACTTAGCACTGTGAAAACAGCACTTTCGCAGAAAGAAATCTACTTCTCTAATACCGGGAAACAGGGAAGAGAGAATGTATGAGTTTCTCAAGATTGGTAACAGATAGAAACAAGAGAAAGTACAGAGTGATTCATCTACCTAGAGAAGTTGCAGTGGTTTACACAGAGAATTCCAAATATAAGTACAAGAAAATAAGAGAGACTTAGAAAACTGGTAAAAGCTACATTGTTGATAGAGTTGGGAGTACTTAGCACTGTGAAAACAGCACTTTCGCAGAAAGAAATCTACTTCTCTAAGACCGGGAAACAGTGAACAGAGAATGTATGAGTTTTTCAAGATTGGTAACAGATAGAAAGAAGAGAAAGTACACAGTGATTCATCTACCTAGAGAAGTTACAGAGGTTTACACAGAAAATTCCAAGTATAAATACAAGAAAATAAGAGAGACTTAGAAAACTGGTAAAACCTACATTGTTGATAGAGTTGGGAGTACGTAGCACTGTGAAAACAGCACTTTCGCCGAAAGAAGTCTACTTCTCTAAGACCGGGAAACAGTGAAAAGAGAATGTATGAGTTTCTCAAAATTGGTAACAGATAGAAACAAGAGAAAGTACACAGTGATTCATCTACCTAGAGAAGTTACAGAGGTTTACACAGAGAATTCCAAGTATAAATACAAGAAAATAAGAGAGACTTAGAAAACTGGTAAAACCTACATTGGTGATAGAGTTGGGTGTACTTAGCACTGTGAAAACAGCACTTTCGCAGAAAGAAATCTACTTCTCTAATACCGGGAAACAGGGAAGAGAGAATGTATGAGTTTCTCAAGATTGGTAACAGATAGAAACAAGAGAAAGTACAGAGTGATTCATCTACCTAGAGAAGTTGCAGTGGTTTACACAGAGAATTCCAAATATAAGTACAAGAAAATAAGAGAGACTTAGAAAACTGGTAAAAGCTACATTGTTGATAGAGTTGGGAGTACTTAGCACTGTGAAAACAGCACTTTCGCAGAAAGAAATCTACTTCTCTAAGACCGGGAAACAGTGAACAGAGAATGTATGAGTTTTTCAAGATTGGTAACAGATAGAAAGAAGAGAAAGTACACAGTGATTCATCTACCTAGAGAAGTTACAGAGGTTTACACAGAGAATTCCAAGTATAAATACAAGAAAATAAGAGAGACTTAGAAAACTGGTAAAACCTACATTGTTGATAGAGTTGGGAGTACGTAGCACTGTGAAAACAGCACTTTCGCCGAAAGAAGTCTACTTCTCTAAGACCGGGAAACAGTGAAAAGAGAATGTATGAGTTTCTCAAAATTGGTAACAGATAGAAACAAGAGAAAGTACACAGTGATTCATCTACCTAGAGAAGTTACAGAGGTTTACACAGAGAATTCCAAGTATAAGTACAAGAAAATAAGACAGACTTAGAAAACTGGTAAAACCTACATTGTTGATAGAATTGGGAGTACCTAGCACTGTGAAAACAGCACTTTCGCCGAAAGAAACCTACTTCTCTAACACCGGGAAACAGGTAACAGAGAATGTATGAGTTTCTCAAGATTAGTAACAGATAGAAAGAAAAGAAGTACACAGTGATTCATCTACCTAGAGAAGTTACAGAGGTTTACACAGAAAATTCCAAGTTTAAGTACAAGAAAATAAGAGAGACTTAAAAAACTGGTAAAACTTACATTGTTAATTGAGTTGGGAGTACTTAGCACTGTGAAAACAGTACTTTCGCCAAAAGAAATCTGCTTCTCTAAGACCGGGAAACAGTGAAAAGAGAATGTATGAGTTTCTCAAGATTGGTAACAGATAGAAACAAGAGAAAGTACACAGTGGTTCATCTACCTAGAGAAGTTAAAGAGGTTTACACAGAGAATTCCAAGTATAAGTACAAGAAAATACGAGAGACTTAGAAAACTGGTAAAACCTACATTGTTGATAGAGTTGGGAGTACTTAGCACTGTGAAAACAGCACTTTCGCCGAAAGAAATCTACTTCTCTAAGACCGGGAAACAGTGAAAAGAGGATGTATGAGTTTCTCAACATTGGTAACAGATAGAAACAAGAGAAAGTACACAGTGATTCATCTACCTAGAGAAGTTACAGAGGTTTACACATAGAATTCCAAGTATAAGTAAAAGAAAATAAGAGAGACTTAGAAAACTGGTAAAACCTACATTGTTGATAGAGATGGGAGTACTTAGCACTGTGAAAGCAGCACTTTCGCCGAAAGAAATCTACTTCTCTAAGACCGGGAAACAGTGAAAAGAGAATGTATGAGTTTCTCAAGATTGGTAACACATAGTAACAAGAGAAAGTACACAGTGATTCATCTACCTAGAGAAGTTACAGAGGTTTACACAGAGAATTCCAAGTATAAGTACAAGAAAATAAGAGAGACTTAGAAAACTGGTAAAACTTACATTGTTGATAGAGTTGGGAGTACTTAGCACTGTGAAAACAGCACTTTCGGCGAAAGAAATCTACTTCTCTAACACCGGGAAACAAATAACAGAGAATGTATGAGTTTCTCAAGATTAGTAACAGATAGAAACAAAAGAAGTACACAGTGATTTATCTACCTAGAGAAGTTACAGAGGTTTACACATAGAATTCCAAGTATAAGTACAAGAAAATAAGAGAGACTTAGAAAACTGGTAAAGCCTACATTGTTGATAGAGTTGGGAGTACGTAGCACTGTGAAAACAGCACTTTCGCCGAAAGAAATCTACTTGTCTCAGACCGGGAAACAGTGAAAAGAGAATGTATGAGTTTCTCAAGATTGGTAACAGATAGAAACAAAAGAAAATACACAGTGATTCATCTACCTAGAGAAGTTACAGAGGTTTACACAGAGAATTCGAAGTATAAGTACAAGAAAATAAGACAGACTTAGAAAACTGGTAAAACCTACATTGTTGATAGAATTGGGAGTACCTAGCACTGTGAAAACAGCACTTTCGCCGAATGAAACCTACTTCTCTAACACCGGGAAACAGGTAACAGAGAATGTATGAGTTTCTCAAGATTAGTAACAGATAGAAACAAAAGAAGTACACAGTGATTCATCTACCTAGAGAAGTTACAGAGGTTTACACAGAAAATTCCAAGTTTAAGTACAAGAAAATAAGAGAGACTTAGAAAACTGGTAAAACCTACATTGTTGATAGAGTTGGGAGTACTTAGCACTGTGAAAACAGCACTTTCGCAGAAAGAAATCTACTTCTCTACCACCGGAAAACAGGGAAGAGAGAATGTATCAGTTTCTCAAGATTGGTAACAGATAGAAACAAGAGAAAGTACACAGTGATTCATCTACCTAGAGAAGTTACAGAGGTTTACACAGAGAATTCCAAGTATAAGTACAAGAAAATAAGAGAGACAGAAAACTGTTAAAACCTACATTGTTGATAGAGTTGGGAGTACTTAGCACTGTGAAAACAGCACTTTCGTCGAAAGAAATCTACTTCTCTAACACCGGGAAACAGGTAACAGAGAATGTATGAGTTTCTCAAGATTAGTAACAGATAGAAACAAAAGAAGTACACAGTGATTTATCTACCTAGAGAAGTTACAGAGGTTTACACAGAAAACTCCAAGTTTAAGTACAAGAAAATAAGAGAGACTTAGAAAACTGGTAAAACTTACATTGTTGATTGAGTTGGGAGTACTTAGCCCTGTGAAAACAGCACTTTCGCCGAAAGAAATCTACTTCTCTAAGACCGGGAAACAGGCAAAAGAGAATGTATGAGTTTCTCAAGATTGGTAACAGTTAGAAACTTGAGAAAGTACACAGTGATTCATCTACCTAGAGAAGTTACAGAGGTTTACACAGAGAATTCCAAATATAAGTACAAGAAAATAAGAGAGACTTAGAAAAGTGGTAAAACCTACGTTGTTGATAGAGTTGGGAGTAGTTAGCACTGTGAAAACAGCACTTTCGCCGAAACAAATCTACTTCTCTAAGACCTGGAAACAGTGAACAGAGAATGTATGAGTTTCTCAAGATTGGTAACAGATAGAAACAAGAGAAAGTACACAGTGATTCATCTACCTAGAGAAGTTACAGAGGTTTACCCAGAGAATTCCAAGTATAAATACAAGAAAATAAGAGAGACTTAGAAAACTGGTAAAACCTACATTGGTGATAGAGTTGGGTGTACTTAGCACTGTGAAAACAGCACTTTCGCCGAAAGAAATCTACTTCTCTAAGACCGGGAAACAGTCAAAAGAGAATGTATGAGTTTCTCAAGATTGGTAACAGATAGAAACAAGAGAAAATACACAGTGATTCACCTACCTATAGAAGTTACAGAGATTTACACAGAGAATACCTAGTATAAGTACAAGAAAATAAGAGAGACTTAGAAAACTGGTAAAACCTACATTGTTGATAGAGTTGGGAGTACTTAGCACTGTGAAAACAGCACTTTCGCCGAAAGAAATCTACTTCTCTAACACAAGGAAACAGGTACCAGAGAATGTATGAGTTTCTCAATATTAGTAAAAGATAGAAAGAAAAGAAGTACACAGTGGTTCATCTACCTAGAGAAGTTACAGAGGTTTACACAGAAAATTCCAAGTTTAAGTACAAAAAAATAAGAGAGACTTAGAAAACTGGTAAAACTTACATTGTTGATTGAGTTGGGAGTACTTAGCACTGTGAAAACAGCACTTTCGCCGTAAGAAATCTACTTCTCTAAGACCGGGAAACAGGGAAAAGAGAATGTATGAGTTTCTCAAGATTGGTAACAGATAGAAACAAGAGAAAGTATACAGTGATTCATCTACCTAGAGAAGTTACAGAGGTTAGCACAGAGAATTCCAAGTATAAGTACAAGAAAATAAGAGAGACTTAGAAAACTGATAAAACCTACATTGTTGATAGAGTTGGGAGTACTTAGCACTGTGAAAACAGCACTTTCGCCGAAAGAAATCTACTTCTCTAAGACTGGGAAACAGTGAAAAGAGAATGTATGAGTTTCTCAAGATTGGTAACAGATAGAAACAAGAGAAAGTACACAGTGATTCATCTACCTAGAGAAGTTACAGAGGTTTACACAGAGAATTCCAAATATAAGTACAAGAAAATAAGAGAGACTTAGAAAACTGGTAAAACCTACATTGTTGATAGAGTTGGGAGTACTTAGCACTGTGAAAACAGCACTTTCGCAGAAAGAAATCTACTTCTCTAAGACCGGGAAACAGTGAACAGAGAATGTATGAGTTTCTCAAGATTGGTAACAGATAGAAAGAAGAGAAAGTACACAGTGATTCATCTACCTAGAGAAGTTACAGAGGTTTACACAGAGAATTCCAAGTATAAGTACAAGAAAATAAGAGAGACTTAGAAAACTGGTAAAACCTACATTGTTGATAGAGTTGGGAGTACTTAGCACTGTGAAAACAGCACTTTCGCCGAAAGAAGTCTACTTCTCTAAGACCGGGATACAGTGAACAGAGAATGTATGAGTTTCTCAAGATTGATAACAGATAGAACGAAGAGAAAGTACACAGTGATTCATCTACCTAGAGAAGTTACAGAGGTTTACAAAGAGAATTCCAAGTATAAGTACAAGAAAATAAGAGAGACTTAGAAAACTGGTAAAAACTACATTGTTGATAGAGTTCAGAGTACTTAGCACTCTGAAAACAGCACTTTCGCCGAAAGAAGTCTACTTCTCTAAAACCGGGAAACAGTGAAAAGAGAATGTATGAGTTTCTCAAAATTGGTAACAGATAGAAACAAGAGAAAGTACACAGTGATTCATCTACCTAGAGAAGTTATAGAGGTTTACACAGAGCATTCCAAGTATAAGTACAAGAAAATAAGAGAGACTTAGAAAACTGGTAAAACCTACATTGTTGATAGAGTTGGGAGTAGTTAGCACTGTAAAAACAGCACTTTCGCAGAAAGAAATCTACTTCTCTAAGACCGCGAAACAGTTAACAGAGAATGTATGAGTTTCTCAAGATTAGTAACAGATAGAAACAAAAGAAGTACACAGTGATTCATCTACCTAGAGAAGTTACAGAGGTTTACACAGAAAATTCCAAGTATAAGTAAAAGAAGATAAGAGAGACTTAGGAAACTGGTAAAACTTACATTGTTTATTGTGTTGGGAGTACTTAGCACTGTGAAAACAGCACTTTCGCCGAAAGAAATCTACTTCTCTAAGACCGGGAAACAGTCAAAAGAGAATGTATGAGTTTCTCAAGATTGGTAACAGATAGAAACAAGAGAAAGTACACAGTGATTCACCTACCTAGAGAAGTTACACAGATTTACACAGAGAATTCCAAGTATAAGTACAAGAAAATAAGAGAGACTTAGAAAATTGGTAAAATCTACATTGTTGATAGAGTTGGGAGTACTTAGCACTGTGAAAACAGCACTTTCGCCGAAAGAAATCTACTTCTCTAAGACCGGGAAACAGTGAAAAGAGAATGTATGACTTTCTCAAGATTGGTAAGAGATACAAACAAGAGAAAGTACACAGTGATTCATCTACCTAGAGAAGTTACAGAGGTTTACACAGAGAATTCCAAGTATAAGTACAAGAAAATAAGACAGACTTAGAAATCTGGTAAAACCTACATTGTTGATAGAGTTGAGAGTACTTAGCACTGTGAAAACAGCACTTTCGCAGAAAGAAATCTACTTCTCTAACACCAGGAAACAGGTAACAGAGAATGTATGAGTTTCTCAATATTAGTAACAGATAGAAACAAAAGAAGTACACAGTGATTCATCTACCTAGAGAAGTTACAGAGGTTTACACAGAAAATTCCAAGTTTAAGTACAAGAAAATAAGAGAGACTTAGAAAACTGGTAAAACTTACATTGTTGATTGAGTTGGGAGTACTTAGCACTATGAAAACAGCACTTTCGCCGAAAGAAATCTACTTTTCTAAGACCGGGAAACAGGGAAAAGAGAATGTATGAGTTTCTCAAGATTGGTAACAGATAGAAACAAGAGAAAGTACACAGTGATTCATCTACCTAGAGAAGTTACAGAGGTTTACACAGAGAATTCCAAGTATAAGTACAAGAAAATAAGAGAGACTTAGAAACCTGGAAAACCTACATTGTTGATAGAGTTGGAGTACTTAGCACTATGAAAACAGCACTTTCGCCGAAAGAAATCTACTTCTCTAAGACCGGGAAACAGTGAAAAGAGAATGTTGAGTTTCCCAAGATTGGTAACAGATAGAAAAAAGAGAAAGTACACAGTGATTCATCTACCTAGAGAAGTTACAGAGGTTTACACAGAGAATTCCAAGTATAAGTAGAAGAAAATAAGAGAGACTTAGAAAACTGGTAAAACCTACATTGTTGATAGAGTTGGGAGTACTTAGCACTGTGAAAACAGCACTTTCGCCGATAGAAATCTACTTCTCTAAGACCGGGAAACAGTGAAAAGAGAATGTATGAGTTTCTCAAGATTGGTAACCGATAGAAACAAGAGAAAGTACACAGTGATTCATCTACCTAGAGAAGTTACAGAGGTTTACACAGAGAATTCCAAGTATAAGTACAAGAAAATAAGAGAGACTTAGAAAACTGGTAAAACCTACATTGTTGATAGAGTTGGGAGTACTTAGCACTGTGAAAACAGCACTTTCGCCGAAAGAAATCTACTTCTGTAAGACCGGGAAACAGTGAAAAGAGAATGTATGAGTTTCTCAAGATTGGTAACAGATAGAAACAAGAGAAAGTACACAGTGATTCATCTACCTAGAGAAGTTACAGAGGTTTACAAAGAGAATTCCAAGTATAAGTACAAGAAAATAAGAGAGACTTAGAAAACTGGTAAAACCTACATTGTTGATAGAGTTCAGAGTACTTAGCACTGTGAAAACAGCACTTTGGCCGAAAGAAATCTACTTCTCTAACACCAGGAAACAGGTAACAGGGAATGTATGAGTTTCTCAAAATTGGTAACAGATAGAAACAAAAGAAAGTACACAGTGATTCACCTACCTAGAGAAGTTACAGAGATTTACACAGAGAATACCTAGTATAAGTACAAGAAAATAAGAGAGACTTAGAAAACTGGTAAAACCTACATTGTTGATAGAGTTGGGAGTACTTAGCACTGTGAAAACAGCACTTTCGCAGAAAGAAATCTACTTCTCTAATACCGGGAAACAGGGAAGAGAGAATGTATGAGTTTCTCAAGATTGGTAACAGATAGAAACAAGAGAAAGTACACAGTCATTCAACTACCTAGAGAAGTTACAACGGTTTACACAGAGTATTCCATGTATAAGTACAAGAAAATAAGAGAGACTTAGAAAACTGGTAAAACGTACATTGTTGATAGAGTTGGGAGTTTTTAGCACTGTGAATACAGCACTTTCGCCGAAAGAAATCTACTTATGTAAGACCGGGAAACAGTGAAAAGAGAATGTATGAGTTTCTCAAGATTGGTAACAGATAGAAACAAGAGAAAGTACACAGTGATTCATCTACCTAGAGTAGTTACAGAGGTTTACACAGAGAATTCCAAGTATAAGTACAAGAAAATAAGAGAGACTTAGAAAACTGTTAAAACCTACTTTGTTGATAGAGTTGGGAGTACTTAGCACTGTGAAAACAGCACTTTCGCAGAAAGAAATCTACTTCTCTAAGACCGGGAAACAGTGAATAGAGAATGTATGAGTTTCTCAAGATTGGTAACAGATAGAAACAAGAGAAAGTACACAGTGGTTCATCTACCTAGAGATGTTATAGAGGTTTACACAGAGAATTCCAAGTATAAGTACAAGAAAATAAGAGAGACTTAGAAAACTGGTAAAACCTACATTGCTGATAGAGTTGAGAGTACTTAGCACTGTGGAAACAGCACTTTCGCCGAAAGAAATCTACTTCTCTAACACCAGGAAACAGGTAACAGAGAATGTATGAGTTTCTCAATATTAGTAACAGATAGAAACAAAAGAAGTACACAGTGATTCATCTACCTAGAGAAGTTACAGAGGTTTACACGGAAAATTCCAAGTATAAGTAAAGGAAGATAAGAGAGACTTAGGAAACTGCTAAAACTTACATTGTTGATTGAGTTGGGTGTACTTAGCACTGTGAAAACAGCACTTTCGCAGAAAGAAATCTACTTCTCTAAGACCGGGAAACAGTCAAAATAGAATGTATGAGTTTCTCAAGATTGGTAACAGATGGAAACAAGAGAAAATACACAGTGATTCACCTACCTAGAGAAGTTACAGAGATTTACACAGAGAATACCTAGTATAAGTAGAAGAAAATAAGAGAGACGTAGAAAACTGGTAAAACCTACATTGTTGATAGAGTTGGGAGTACTTAGCACTGTGAAAACAGCACTTTCGCCGAAAGAAATCTACTTCTCTAACACAAGGAAACAGGTAACAGAGAATGTATGAGTTTCTCAATATTAGTAACAGATAGAAAGAAAAGAAGTACAGAGTGGTTCATCTACCTAGAGAAGTTACAGAGGTTTACACAGAGAATTCCAAGTTTAAGTACAAAAAAATAAGAGAGACTTAGAAAACTGGTAAAACTTACATTGTTGATTGAGTTGGGAGTACTTATCACTGTGAAAACAGCACTTTCGCCGAAAGAAATCTACTTCTCTAAGACCGGGAAACAGGGAAAAGAGAATGTATGAGTTTCTCAAGATTGGTAACAGATAGAAACAAGAGAAAGTATACAGTGATTCATCTACCTAGAGAAGTTACAGAGGTTAGCACAGAGAATTCCAAGTATAAGTACAAGAAAATAAGAGAGACTTAGAAAACTGGTAAAACCTACATTGTTGATAGAGTTGGGAGTACTTAGCACTGTGAAAACAGCACTTTCGCCGAAAGAAGTCTACTTCTCTCAGACCGGGAAACAGTGAAAAGAGAATGCATGAGTTTTTCAAAATTGGTAACAGATAGAAACAAGAGAAAGTACACAGTGATTCATCTACCTAGAGAAGTTATAGAGGTTTACACAGAGAATTACAAGTATAAGTACAAGAAAATAAGAGAGACTTAGAAAACTGGTAAAACCTACATTGTTGATAGAGTTGGGAGTACTTAGCACTGTGAAAACAGCACTTTCGCAGATAGAAATCTACTTCTCTAAGACCGCGAAAGAGTTAACAGAGAATATATGAGTTTCTCAAGATTAGTAACAGATAGAAACAAAAGAAGTACACAGTGATTCATCTACCTAGAGAAGTTACAGAGGTTTACACAGAAAATTCCAAGTATAAGTAAAAGAAGATAAGAGAGACTTAGGAAACTGGTAAAACTTACATTGTTGATTGAGTTGGGTGTACTTAGCACTGTGAAAACAGCACTTTCGCCGAAAGAAATCTACTTCTCTAAGACCGGGAAACAGTCAAAAGAGAATGTATGAGTTTCTCAAGATTGGTAACAGATAGAAACAAGAGAAAATACACAGTGATTCACCTACCTATAGAAGTTACAGAGATTTACACAGAGAATACCTAGTATAAGTACAAGAAAATAAGAGAGACTTAGAAAACTGGTAAAACCTACATTGTTGATAGAGTTGGGAGTACTTAGCACTGTGAAAACAGCACTTTCGCCGAAAGAAATCTACTTCTCTAACACAAGGAAACAGGTACCAGAGAATGTATGAGTTTCTCAATATTAGTAAAAGATAGAAAGAAAAGAAGTACACAGTGGTTCATCTACCTAGAGAAGTTACAGAAGTTTACACAGAAAATTCCAAGTTTAAGTACAAAAAAATAAGAGAGACTTAGAAAACTGGTAAAACCTACATTGTTGATTGAGTTGGGAGTACTTAGCACTGTGAAAACAGCACTTTCGCCGTAAGAAATCTACTTCTCTAAGACCGGGAAACAGGGAAAAGAGAATGTATGAGTTTCTCAAGATTGGTAACAGATAGAAACAAGAGAAAGTATACAGTGATTCATCTACCTAGAGAAGTTACAGAGGTTAGCACAGAGAATTCCAAGTATAAGTACAAGAAAATAAGAGAGACTTAGAAAACTGATAAAACCTACATTGTTGATAGAGTTGGGAGTACTTAGCACTGTGAAAACAGCACTTTCGCCGAAAGAAATCTACTTCTCTAAGACTGGGAAACAGTGAAAAGAGAATGTATGAGTTTCTCAAGATTGGTAACAGATAGAAACAAGAGAAAGTACACAGTGATTCATCTACCTAGAGAAGTTACAGAGGTTTACAAAGAGAATTCCAAGTATAAGTACAAGAAAATAAGAGAGACTTAGAAAACTGGTAAAAACTACATTGTTGATAGAGTTCAGAGTACTTAGCACTCTGAAAACAGCACTTTCGCCGAAAGAAGTCTACTTCTCTAAGACCGGGAAACAGTGAAAAGAGAATGTATGAGTTTCTCAAAATTGGTAACAGATAGAAACAAGAGAAAGTACACAGTGATTCATCTACCTAGAGAAGTTATAGAGGTTTACACAGAGCATTCCAAGTATAAGTACAAGAAAATAAGAGAGACTTAGAAAACTGGTAAAACCTACATTGTTGATAGAGTTGGGAGTAGTTAGCACTGTGAAAACAGCACTTTCGCAGAAAGAAATCTACTTCTCTAAGACCGCGAAACAGTTAACAGAGAATGTATGAGTTTCTCAAGATTAGTAACAGATAGAAACAAAAGAAGTATAAAGTGATTCATCTACCTAGAGAAGTTACAGAGGTTTACACAGAAAATTCCAAGTATAAGTAAAAGAAGATAAGAGAGACTTAGGAAACTGGTAAAACTTACATTGTTTATTGTGTTGGGAGTACTTAGCACTGTGAAAACAGCACTTTCGCCGAAAGAAATCTACTTCTCTAAGACCGGGAAACAGTCAAAAGAGAATGTATGAGTTTCTCAAGATTGGTAACAGATAGAAACAAGAGAAAGTACACAGTGATTCACCTACCTAGAGAAGTTACACAGATTTACACAGAGAATTCCAAGTATAAGTACAAGAAAATAAGAGAGACTTAGAAACCTGGAAAACCTACATTGTTGATAGAGTTGGAGTACTTAGCACTATGAAAACAGCACTTTCGCCGAAAGAAATCTACTTCTCTAAGACCGGGAAACAGTGAAAAGAGAATGTTGAGTTTCCCAAGATTGGTAACAGATAGAAAAAAGAGAAAGTACACAGTGATTCATCTACCTAGAGAAGTTACAGAGGTTTACACAGAGAATTCCAAGTATAAGTAGAAGAAAATAAGAGAGACTTAGAAAACTGGTAAAACCTACATTGTTGATAGAGTTGGGAGTACTTAGCACTGTGAAAACAGCACTTTCGCCGATAGAAATCTACTTCTCTAAGACCGGGAAACAGTGAAAAGAGAATGTATGAGTTTCTCAAGATTGGTAACCGATAGAAACAAGAGAAAGTACACAGTGATTCATCTACCTAGAGAAGTTACAGAGGTTTACACAGAGAATTCCAAGTATAAGTACAAGAAAATAAGAGAGACTTAGAAAACTGGTAAAACCTACATTGTTGATAGAGTTGGGAGTACTTAGCACTGTGAAAACAGCAATTTCGCCGAAAGAAATCTACTTCTGTAAGACCGGGAAACAGTGAAAAGAGAATGTATGAGTTTCTCAAGATTGGTAACAGATAGAAACAAGAGAAAGTACACAGTGATTCATCTACCTAGAGAAGTTACAGAGGTTTACAAAGAGAATTCCAAGTATAAGTACAAGAAAATAAGAGAGACTTAGAAAACTGGTAAAACCTACATTGTTGATAGAGTTCAGAGTACTTAGCACTGTGAAAACAGCACTTTGGCCGAAAGAAATCTACTTCTCTAACACCAGGAAACAGGTAACAGGGAATGTATGAGTTTCTCAAAATTGGTAACAGATAGAAACAAAAGAAAGTACACAGTGATTCACCTACCTAGAGAAGTTACAGAGATTTACACAGAGAATACCTAGTATAAGGACAAGAAAATAAGAGAGACTTAGAAAACTGGTAAAACCTACATTGTTGATAGAGTTGGGAGTACTTAGCACTGTGAAAACAGCACTTTCGCAGAAAGAAACCTACTTGTCTAAGACCGGAAAACAGTGAATAGAGAATGTATGAGTTTCTCAAGATTGGTAACAGATAGAAAGAAGAGAAAGTACACAGTGATTCATCTACCTAGAGAAGTTACAGAGGTTTACAAAGAGAATTCCAAGTATAAGTACAAGAAAATAAGAGAGACTTAGAAAACTGGTAAAACCTACATTGTTGATAGAGTTGGGAGTACTTAGCACTGTGAAAACAGCACTTTCGCCGAAAGAAGTCTACTTCTCTCAGACCGGGAAACAGTGAAAAGAGAATGTATGAGTTTCTCAAAATTGGTAACAGATAGAAACAAGAGAAAGTACACAGTGATTCATCTACCTAGAGAAGTTATAGAGGTTTACACAGAGAATTCCAAGTATAAGTACAAGAAAATAAGAGAGACTTAGGAAACTGGTAAAACCTACATTGTTGATAGAGTTGGGAGTACTTAGCACTGTGAAAACAGCACTTTCGCAGAAAGAAATCTACTTCTCTAAGCCCGCGAAAGAGTTAACAGAGAATATATGAGTTTCTCAAGATTAGTAACAGATAGAAACAAAAGAAGTACACAGTGATTCATCTACCTAGAGAAGTTACAGAGTTTTACACAGAAAATTCCAAGTATAAGTAAAAGAAGATAAGAGAGACTTAGGAAACTGGTAAAACTTACATTGTTGATTGAGTTGGGTGTACTTAGCACTGTGAAAACAGCACTTTCGCCGAAAGAAATCTACTTCTCTAAGACCGGGAAACAGTCAAAAGAGAATGTATGAGTTTCTCAAGATTGGTAACAGATAGAAACAAGAGAAAATACACAGTGATTCACCTACCTAGAGAAGTTACAGAGATTTACACAGAGAATACCTAGTATAAGTACAAGAAAATAAGAGAGACTTAGAAAACTGGTAAAACCTACATTGTTGATAGAGTTGGGAGTACTTAGCACTGTGAAAACAGCACTTTCGCCGAAAGAAATCTACTTCTCTAAGACCGTGAAACAGTGAAAAGAGAATGTATGAGTTTCTCAAGATTGGTAACAGATAGAAACAAGAGAAAGTACACAGTGATTCATCTACCTAGAGAAGTTACAGAGGTTTACACAGAAAATTCCAAGTATAAGTTAAAGAAGATAAGAGAGACTTAGAAAAGTGGTAAAACTTACATTGTTGATTGAGTTGGGAGTACTTAGCACTGTGAAAACAGCACTTTCGCCGAAAGAAATCTACTTCTCTAAGACCGTGAAACAGTGAAAAGAGAATGTATGAGTTTCTCAAAATTGGTAACAGATAGAAACAAGAGAAAGTACACAGTGATTCATCTACCTAGAGAAGTTACAGAGGTTTACACAGAGAATTCCAAGTATAAGTACAAGAAAATAAGAGAGACTTAGAAAACTGGTAAAACCTACATTGTTGATAGAGTTGAGAGTACTTAGCACTCTGAAAACAGCACTTTCGCCGAAAGAAATCTACTTCTCTAACACAAGGAAACAGGTAACAGAGAATGTATGAGTTTCTCAATATTAGTAACAGATAGAAAGAAAAGAAGTACACAGTGGTTCATCTACCTAGAGAAGTTACAGAGGTTTACACAGAAAATTCCAAGTTTAAGTACAAGAAAATAAGAGAGACTTAGAAAACTGGTAAAACTTACATTGTTGATTGAGTTGGGAGTACTTAGCACTGTGAAAACAGCACTTTCGCCGAAAGAAATCTACTTCTCTAAGACCGGGAAAGAGGGAAAAGAGAATGTATGAGTTTCTCAAGATTGGTAACAGATAGAAACAAGAGAAAGTATACAGTGATTCATCTACCTAGAGAAGTTACAGAGGTTAGCACAGAGAATTCCAAGTATAAGTACAAGAAAATAAGAGAGACTTAGAAAACTGATAAAACCTACATTGTTGATAGAGTTGGGAGTACTTAGCACTGTGAAAACAGCACTTTCGCCGAAAGAAATCTACTTCTCTAAGACCGGGAAACAGTGAAAAGAGAATGTATGAGTTTCTCAAGATTGGTAACAGATAGAAACAAGAGAAAGTACACAGTGATTCATCTACCTAGAGAAGTTACAGAGGTTTACACAGAGAATTCCAAATATAAGTAAAAGAAAATAAGAGAGACTTAGAAAACTGGTAAAACCTAAATTGTGGATAGAGTTGGGAGTACTTAGCACTGTGAAAACAGCACTTTCGCAGAAAGAAATCTACTTCTCTAAGACCGGGAAACAGTGAACAGAGAATGTATGAGTTTCTCAAGATTGGTAACAGATAGAAAGAAGAGAAAGTACACAGTGATTCATCTACCTAGAGAAGTTACAGAGGTTTACACAGAGAATTCCAAGTATAAGTACAAGAAAATAAGAGAGACTTAGAAAACTGGTAAAACCTACATTGTTGATAGAGTTGGGAGTACTTAGCACTGTGAAAACAGCACTTTCGCCGAAAGAAGTCTACTTCTCTAACACCGGGAAACAGTGAACAGAGAAT